>OY482670.1:31653821-32390696 GCA_960531455.1 Urophora cardui | reverse complement strand
AGGGAAATTTAAGATGCTTTTGAAATAAACGTTTAAGGTTTGAGAAAAGAGCCTTTCTCAAATACATCTTAAATTGAGAACAAAGAAAATTGTTTAATGGGAAATTTTCCAGAAATGTTTTCCAAGACGGCAACATATGGGGGCTGGCGTACGGCGAAATGTTGGTTTTGGAATATGGTCTAATGTTCTTGCCATTCTACGGGATCAACATTTAAGTCACAGACCGGCGAAAGTGACCCGCACGGGCAAATGGGCAGCAGGAGTAATGCCAATACCTAGTCGTAGCTTTGCTTCTTTGTAGTTTTGAAGTTAGACTTTATATAACTGCTGTGGTTAAAACACCTTTCCACTATCTGTTGAATTAGCGCCAATCCCTTCTTCTAGAATTGCTTTATGCTAAAGCCAAGGGAAGCGAATAGTGATGATGATGAAATGCTAGTGAAAGGTTCACAAAACCTTCTCAACCCACATTGAGCTGTGTAATTGGTTGGATTTTATGCTTTTATTCCCAAAAATTTTTTTTATCTAAATTTCAACACTAAGTATTTTTAACAGATTGAATGTTTTTTTTTAATCTCCATTCTTTAAAAAAGCATTCTCTTCTGCGCTTAATTGAAAAGTGTTCAACTTCCGCTTCAACTTCAACAAAATTTTTTTTTTCAGGCAGCGTTTTTCATACTGCTTAGCGACAAACTCTGGAGCGCCAGTCGGTCATGTGAGTCATAGAAGCATATGCATATATTAAGGTGGTCCAAAAAATTAAAACCCTACAAACCATTGCAGAACAAGGCTATTTTTATTCTATTACTCCTAAAACAATATTTGTTCCCTTTTTTAATGATAAAAAACGTACTTATTGTTCACTAAAGACTTGCCAAAGAATTATATATAATCACTGATATAGAAGCAGTAGGAAATTTGGAGACATTTGCACGACAACTAAACTTTAATATATTAAGGCAAATTTTTCGGTATAGATTTCCATTGTACAGTCGCATGAAATGAGGGTTTTCGGCGGATTTCGGGAGAACTTTATTTTCTTCATATAATTTTTGACCACCCTAATGTATATTTTTATTATATCTTTCTTAACTCTTAGTTATTGTTCAACAGCGTTTTAAAGGCGTTCTTTAACTATGTATATTTTGTTTTTATTATTTATTAGATAATTATGCGTAAAGATAATAACAACTTGTTATTGTTTTGAGGTTTTTCTTTTGTTTAGCAGTCATTTAAATTATGTTATTTTAGCCATTCTTTCGCTTATGACTACATATGTATGTAGACTCTAATAATAGGTATATGTGCCTATGTGTGTTTGTGTGGCAACTTCAAAGTAAAAATTCGCCGACAACGATTACGTATTTACATATGGAAATATCATCAATATTTAGTACTTAAATTTTTATTTTCCCATCACCTCTGCTAAAATTTTTCTTTTGGTTCTTACTTTTCGCTCATAGTTAACGTTATTTTTATACTCAGCTGTACTAGTACACAGAGTATTATAGTTTTGATTTCCTAACGGTGGATTGTAACAGAATGAAATAATCGAGATAGATATAGACTTATATATATCAAAATGATCAGGGTGAAAAGAGAAATCGATTGAGCCATGTCCGTCCGTCTGTCCGTCTGTCCGTCTGTCCGTCTGTCCGTCTGTCCGTCTGTCCGTCTGTCCGTCTGTCCGTCTGTGAGCACGATAACTCGCGCAAAAATTGAGATATTTTGATGAAATTTGAAATGTAAGTTGGTATCAAGGCAGGAACGGATGGTATTGAAAATGGGCGAAATCGGACCATGACCACGCCCACCTCCCCTATATAGTAAAAATCGGAAATTTTGTATCTCAGTCACTAATAGAGCTGGAGTGATAAAATTTTACCCACGTATTGAGCTCAGGCCCTTATGAAGAAATATGGTGAAATTTTGGAAAATGGGCGGTGCCACGCCCACTTATTAAGGGGCAAACATTTCAAGTTTTATGAGTCATAACTCAGAAACCGTTGAAGGTATATCGATGAAATTTGGTAGGCGTGATATACTTACTTAGACAAATGTTTGGACGAAAAATTGCCAAAATCGGTTGACGACCACGCCCACTTTTATATATGGGTATTATAAAGTGGCCTAATAAAAACATTTTAAGCCATATCTCTGTCAAATATAAAGATATATCATTGAAATTTTATGGCAGGAGTCCAACTATGGACATAAAACAAAAAACACAAAAATTTTGGAAAATGGGCGTGGCACCGCCTCTTTTTAGAAACAGGAATATACGAGATTTCTTAGCCCATAACTCGACAAATAATTTATATATAATGACGAAACTTGGTGTGTACACTTTTATTACTTGTAGTAATACATGTTCAAAATTTTAGCGAAATCGGTTGACGACCACGCCCACTTTTATATATGGGAACTATAAAGGGGCCTAATGAAAACATTTTAAGCGATATCTCTGTCAAATATAAAGATTTATCATTGAAATTTTATGACAGGAGTCCAGCTATGGACATAAAACAAAAAACACAAAAATTTTGGAAAATGGGCGTGGCACCGCCTACTTTTAGAAGCAGGAATATACGAGATTTCTTAGCCTATAACTCGACAAATAATTGAGATATTATGAAGAAACTTGGTTTATACACTTTTATAACTTGTGTTAATAGACACACAAAAATTTATTGAAATCGGTTTATGACCACGCCTACTTTTTAACAAAGATATTTCTGGAACACCCTTTAGGAATTTGTAACGTGACATCTTTGTAACTAGAAGTCATAAAGGAATGAAATTTTACACAAAGTATAATATTCATATGCTTATTTGGATGACTGATAAAAATTTTGAAAATGGGCGTGGCTACGCCCACTTTATGCAGCACTCGCTTTATATAAAGTACCTACACCGTGTTTCCATCAAACGCAAACAAACAATGAAAGCATACAGCTGAGTATTTAATGTTCGATTCCACTCGAACTTAGGCTTCCTTACTTGTTATTATTATTTTTTTTCTTTCAAAATACTTGCTTTTTTATATCTTTTTATAATTATAACGCTTCATTTGAACCTACGCTACCATACTCAGCATAATTAATGTGCTTAGATTGAGTGCGTGCAGAAAAAGATGACGTACGTTAACCTTTTGGGTGCGACATAGGCTTCAAATGACCTTATCCCATATCGTCCTAATGTTCGATAAATCGAACATCAAATTTCAACATTTTTTATTATTTTTTCTGATCTGTTTTTCAGAACTTAAACCCAAAATTTTAATGTAGTTTAATACTGTGGAATATTTTCTATAATTGAAAATAAATATTTAATTTTAATATGATTTTGAAATTGTCAAAATATATAAAAAATACCAATATTAAATAAAATTTAGTATACACCTCATTTGGAAAGAAAATAAAATTCAAGTTTTAATTTGAATTTTATTTGCAAAGTCAATAAAACGAACAGCTCATATGTTTAAAGTTAGCTGTTCGATTTATCGAACGCTGGGCGTTACTCAGTGGTTTTTTTTTCTGAGGAGCATAGGCACTGTACGAGCAAACGTTATTGGTGGTGCATAATTAAAATCTGGAAGAAAACTGGAAAAATGAAATAATGACTTCCTTTTTGATACCCAGAACAGTATTTTTATTTGTCGTTGGCAGGATAATAGCGGGCTTGCACTTGCCACCTATTTCGAGCAGATCCTGCCAATGGTGTCTGTGAAAGAATGGAAGAAAGAGAAAACCAACAATGAAGGAAAAACTCTTAAGCCCGGCCGTTATGTGAACTATAACCAGCCCCAGCTAATGAAGAATTACAATATAGGGATTGGCGCAGTAGATCTGAACGACAATGAAGCACAGAATTATTATATCACAATGCGATCCAAAGAGTGGTATTGGCCTTTATGGATTTCGACTTTAAATTCAGCTATCGTCAACGCATGAAAGCTTGACTGTTTCATTCGCCGTTATTTAAAATAAATATTCTCCCCCAACAAGATTTCAAGGTGGATATTGCCAGTGATGGCAGACACTTTTTTGGAAATTCCCTACAGAGCAAGAAAAAAATCTCTACTTTTCCCTACGCCTGTTTCAAATTTTCCCCACGAAATTACCTACACTTTTTTTGTTATTTCCATGTTATTACAATGAATTAAATGCACGACAGTAAGAGCCCGTGCACAATTGGCATTGTCTGCTCCAACTTTGATAGAAAAAACCTTAAAGCAAAGCGAAATTCCAGATGCTTGCTACAATTAACACTTTGACAATTTCCACTTCACTTCTTTGCTTTAATTTATAAACCTGATTTTTGGTAAAATATTTGGGGAATTTGCTTTTTTCTGCTCATTCGAATGTTATTTTTTACTTTTCTCTGTTCACTTCTCACGAAATTGCGCGAAATCGCTAAAATAAGTGTAGATATACAAACATACACACACACACACACAAGGGGAGATGTTTGTCAAAGTGTAAAAAAGTTGAAACATGGCTAACTTTATATCTTGCTTTACTCGCTTCACCTCAATTGTGAACATGTCCCTTTGAAAAGCACATGCTGAACGAAACTGTCAAAGCAAAACTCTGAAGCAAAGCGAGGTAGAAGTCAATTGTGCACGGGCTTTAAATGAACGTTTTTTCTTATATAAATAATGGAAACCAGCTGTTATATACTGGGAAAAAGAAAATGATAATTAAAATTTTTAATTTTAGTGATATTCATCCTTAAAAAATTATCCTTTCCTTCGCTCTTAAAATTAAATTCAAAATTTCCCCACTCTTGCTGAAGTGCGCAAGCATCTACCTTTAAAATTTTTTTATTACCTTTCACTCCCATTCCAATTTCGGGATATAAAAACTCCATTTCTTCAAGTGTACCTGCACCATTTTCATACTATTTTTCCACTTTAACAGTTTTATAATATAATAAAAAAATCTTTTGCTCCGATGCACGGATAAAAAGTATCGTGTTATCCGATAGTTCAATAAAAGATCTTAAAGCTTGTCTTCACGATACGGCAGCTTTTCTCCAATTGCGCCATTAAAGGATTCGCCATTTAACTCGTCTTCACAGCGTTTTCATTATTCAGATCGACAGTCAGTTTTGCCAATAAATCCCTAAATTTAGCTATTTTATAAAAATCTGTCCTTTTTTCCCATCGGTCACTTGTTTCCGACTAAAATCCCTACATGTAGGGAATTTTCCCTACGTATCACATCACTGGATATTGCACATTCTCTGCTAATGACAGCGGATGACGAATCCAAGGACACTGAGGATATGGAGGTCGCGGAAGGCGACAAAAGGGACGTAATGATCGACCTGGATTTGCAAATGATGCGAAAATAATAAGAAATGGATATACAAATTGTAAGACAAACCAAGTTCCTTTTTGTGCAAGAGATGCCATTTTTCACCCATTGTTTTGAGTCATAGGTATCATTTAAAAAACCAAAAGTAAATTAATTTTGACTTAAATATCTTATTTTTCTGTTTCACTTATCTAAAAATAGAATATGAACAAAAAAAGGAACATACGTTTTCTTTTGTTCGCAGGAAGAAAAACCCAAAAAAATGTATACAGATAGGCCGAGCATTCGATTTATCGAACACATGATATCTCAAAAACTAAAATTTTAATAATTTTTTTGATAACAGATTTGAATTCAGAGGCCCAAATTTATTTAAAGGTGAAAATTTCATTAAGATATGCTTAAAAAAAATTTTCTTAGGACGATATGGGTTATACCTGTATTTTTTTTTTTTTTTGAAATAGGTCGATTTGTAATGTATTTATTACTGATCACTTTTTACGTCAATAAGTATCTATCGCTCCAAATTGTATTGCCATATTCAAATAAATGTTTCTGAAGTACTTAGGTGGCACCGAGAGCATGCGTACTTGGGTTAAGCTTTAAAATTTAAAGTTTAAATTTATTCCAATGTTTTGGCGATTAGTTTGCATTTTCGCGTTTATTTTTTTCAAGCAGCACACATATTTACTAACATATGTATGTATGTATATTTGCCTTCACCTTCAGCAGCATATACTTTCAAATTTTTCTAAAGTTACTTTTACTCCATCAGCTGCCATGCGGTGTAATCAGCGGCTTAGTTCATTGAACTAAATTAGATAATACATATCTGTATATATACATATGCATAAAAAAGGGACGAAAGTCCCTGCACCTCTGCAACTGTGATTTAGAAAAAGCACCCGGATCCGTCCTCCATATCGATACCGATGGATCCAAATTGGATAGTAAGATGAGTGGGGAGTTTTATGTAGCCCAGATAGGGAACGAAACTGCCTTTAACCCTCTGGATCACTGTAGCGTATTCCAGGCGTAGGTTGCTGCTATTCAAGAGGCGTTGGAATATCTTCGTAAAGAAGTCCGCACGCACTACAATATTTTTATATATTCTGACAGTCAGGCTGCGCTGAAGGCGATTGGGTCTGTTACCTGCAAATCCTGGATAGTTGAGGGTTGCCGAAAGTCTCTTAACGAGATGGCTACGCAGGCTTGTTTAACACTGGTATGGGTGCCTGGACTCTGCAATATCTCAGGCAATGAGATGACAGACGAAATTGCAAAATGGGGCACATTTGCTTTGCTTTCGTCAGCTTGGGAGAGTTTAAATATGCCGCTGGCTACATGGAAGCTCACTCTTATGGTAATGGTGCGAATGTTAGGTATGTCGTGAGCTAGTATAATACTCGTAAGACCGAATGCTTAATTTACTGTTCGGATATTAACACGTTTTTTAGTTATGTCATATAAGCTCTATCTGACGCAATTTGGAAGACCATAAGCAATATTGTTTTCTTCGTTGTTGGTCCAAGTAGTTATTTGTTTACGGCATGTTATACTGTCCTTAGAACGAATGGGTGGTCTCTACCTTACCTGGAGTGAAGTTCAGTAAAGGCTTTATAATACTCAAGAGCCGGTCTACAGCCCTTAATATTGGAAAAAAGGCTACGTGCTCTCATTCGAGCTACATCTTCATGTACATACGTCAGACACGCTGCTTTCTTCATATCAGTAAACTGAACTCATCAGATTGTTATAGTTTTGAGAATCACTTACTTCTCGGTGCAGATTCCCACTAATAAGGTATTACTTATCAAGAATGACAGCAATATACTTCAAATAATAATCTCAATTCTTGAAGAATATGCATTTCTTTATGAAAATTAATTATTTAATATTCTTCACACCATCTTCAAGTTACATTCAATAATCTAGTTTCTAGTCTAATTTTGAACAAAAAAATAAATTGCGTGCGATTTTATCTTATTTTCGGAAACAAAAAGAAAAACTGAACGCTCTGTAAAATGTTTCAAGAGAACCAAATCAAATTTGTCATACACGCACATGCGTATCATTAAGTGCATTTAATTCTATAAAACAAGAACAGTATTCGGTTGTTTTAGTTCTCGGAAAATATTTTGTTTGTAATGCGTGCTGTAACCACAAATTTGATAACTTTAACCGCAGCCTTTTTGATATTCTACTCAGGCATTTTGACCAGAAATTTGAAGGTACAAAGTTATGTATATTAAGGTGGAGTGAAACTTTTTTTTTGGAAATTCAATTTGTTCCAAAGCCAGAACGGAACCTTTCTAGCCCAGTAATAAGCCTGTAAAATTTTATTGACCTACTCGCATGTTTAGAGGTGCCCCCAGCCCCACAAAGTTGAAAAAATAGCACGATCTGGTACAAATATGAAACTTTGAAAATTATAAAATAAAAAAACGAAGTATGGGGATTGATAAGGATGGTTAAGCTGAGTATTAAAGTGAATTTATTTTTTTTGGAAACAACAACAAAAGTTATTAAAGGTCAAAGTTTATATTGTGTATTTTTAAATTGCAATTACTTAAAAACTACTGAACCGATTTCGAATATATTTATACCATTCGATAGGTATGTTGATTCCCTTTAATTTGATATACATTTTATGTGGGTTCCATAACACCCCCCTGTGGGGGTCAACCCCCCTTTTACCCCCCTTACTTTTCATATATAAAATGTATATCAAATTAAAGGGAATCAAAATACCTATCGAATGATATAAAAATATTCGAAATCTGTTCAGTATTTTTTAAGTAATTGCAATTTAAAAAATGCATAATATAAACTTTGAGCTTTAATAACTTTTGTTGTTGTTGTTTCCAAAAAAAAAATCACTTTAATACTCAGCTTAGCCATCTTAATCAATCCTCATACTTAGTTTTTTGATTTTATAATTTTCAAAATTTCATATTTGTACCAGATCGTGCTTATTGCTTTCAACTTTGCGGGGCTGGGGGCAGTTCAAAACGTCATCCTATCGCGATAAAATTTTGTGGGGTTCACTAACTCGTATAAAGGCAACTTTTAATTGCTGGTACGTCCAAAAAAAGAACAAACAAAAAATCTCCATATGATTTCACTCCACCTTAATATGTACATATGTACCTATGTGTTGCTATGAAGTATTACGAAACTACTTTACTTTTCCAGAGACGAATGAAAGCCGTAGTTTAATAACCACATTCTTTTTTATAGCATATCCAATTGAGTGCCATGCACTCAAACATCCGGATGGCCGCGGCGAAAGACTCGTAAATTGATTTATTCAAATTTAATTAAATTGAGCTCGCATGGGTAAATAAAATCTCGTTTTGTTATTACTGTTATTACACAGTTTTCATCGCACGAAAATTAACCGCACGTAATACAAAGAGATAATAAGGGTATTCATTTAAGAGTATAAGTTTATAAAGTGTAAATTTCTATCAGTTTACACACACTGTTATATGAACGCACCTAATAATTTTTTTTCGCATCAGCTGTGCTATTGTAAAAATTTATTTAAAACTATATCTACATATATTAAAGACATATATTAAAATATGCCAAAAATAAGTGAGAAATCCAAATTAAAACGACTTTACAAGGAAATTTTTGTAAATGACTTACTGATGCTAGAGGTTTCTGTTGCGCAAGGTTGCTTTTTTCGAGTTTACAGCGTTTACACACTGAAATGTGCGCGTAAATTTCTCAACCATGCGTAAATGATTTTCCATACAAAATTTGACAGTTCGTTTACAAACTTTATAAATTTACAAGTTTACACACTTTACGAGGCATGTATAAGGTTAAATGAATACCCTTAATATCTATTATTTTTAGTCACCAACACAATCAGCCCCATTTTTACTGTCACAATCTTCAGTTAAGTGAAAATTTAATAATTGTTTAATTACGCGCATTTTGGGATAATCACAAAATTATGAGAAAACTTTTTGCCTTCTTGTGAGATTGATACATACATGTGTACATGCAAAGGAATGTGAGAAAATAAGAAAATCAAGAAGATAAAATAATTAGCTTGAGAGTCATTTTCTACACTTTCCGTAGAAGAGAATTTTCTTGAGATTTTACCCACTAAAAAACAAGGTGTAGCAATATTACAGTATATCAATATAAAAGTAAAAAATATAACAGCATTATAATATAATAGTATAGCAGTGTGACAGTATAACAGTATAAAATAGTAGTAGAGTCACAGTATAATAGCAAAATTTATGACAGTATATAACAGCACAATTTTAAGCCCTTTGCAACACGATTTAACCGTCTCCAATTTGTTCAGGGTATTAAGTACCATTTGATGGAGTGGAGCTTAATAAGCCATTAGTTTTAATTTTAATGACCTCCCTAATGTACATACATAAACATGCTTATATTTGACTAGGAAATGTGAAATTTCTCTATCGAGTTGGTAATTTCTTCAAATGAGAAGAAAATAAAGGTCAACCAGTGACATCAAAAATCAAAGAACCAAATTGCATTGAGTAATAAATATATACATACATACATACATATGCAAATATATCGAGAACAAACACAAAGAGTTATTTGGTATGGCAACAGAGTAGAAAATTAATGCAATTTGCATTAATTAAATACGACATAAAAAACCAGCAAAAGTCAATCAGCTGAAAGCGAAAACAAGGCTAATGAATCAAATGCAAAAAAACAACATCAAAGCAAAGGGAGTAAATGGCGATATACAACAATATTTGTAAATATGTATATAATTATAATTAAGCGAAATGTATGTATGTAATTCAAACATCAATTTCAAGTTGCACTAACATATGTTTCCAAAAAGAATTAAGACAGTATTGAAAGAGTTCATGACAAATTTTTGGTGACGTATTTGTGTTTGATGATATAACTATTTACTTGGTGGTCATACAACAACCACTTGTTATTTTTGTCTATTTTTCTACAACTTTATTAACAATAAATGACAAATTATAAGCTATAACCAGATGTAATGTAGTAAAATTGCGAAAAGGACTAAACATTTACAACTCTCAAACTTTTTTCCTCAAATTAAGAAGCTTGAAAGTGCCTACTAAGCGGCATGACCTCTAGCAAATGAGTAAGGTACTTGACCACGGCAAGTATAAAAACTTAATAAAATTATGATCTACGAGAAAATACTATGTAAATGTATGCACATATGTGTAGATGTATGTACCTACATATGTGTAGGTATTTGCTGTTCAAGAAATACATACATACATATGTTCATGCCCGTAACCATATAAGTAGACATTATTGTCTTTAGACTCTAAAACGAATTGTAATACGTGCTAATGTGTGAAAACGGAGCAGCATAGATCACCTAAGTCGACTAATAACTAAAGCTAATACGAAAAGGAAGTCCTCTTCACTTGCTCCAGGTTAGTACTTAGTTGTTTGTACGTAACTACATATGTACATATTTGTCTGTATCTACGCTAATAAAATGTGTTCAATATGAACCTTTGGTTAACGCATCTTACGAAAGCAAATTAACTCATACACTCATGATAAAGTAAGTACTTTATTTCATACATATGAATATACATACTTATGTTCATTTAGGTCAATCAAAATAATCAAGTGTTAGTGGATTGTCATGGTTAATACTAATCATAAAATATACTTAACTACGACTCATCATCGCAGGGGAACGTATTATAAGCGCTTGTGTAACTTGCGGAGTCCATAAGAAGTGTTTACTAGTTAACTGTGGGAGTGTATTTGGACTCCGGAATTGCTATTATATATTATTATTATTATATATTATTATTAAAGGATATATATTATTAAAAAGTATATTTTTTTCGTCGGATAAGCTTCTTCAGAAGCCTTTTTGGAAAATTCCTAAGAGAGCAAGCGCTTCGTACAGGGCATGAATTCTTCTTATTGGCTGAGATGTACATACTTAAGTGTGTAGACATTTTATCTTCCATTTTCTTTTCATGACGTCTTCTCATTTAACACATTCCGTGAATTGAGTAAATTTTCCTAATAGTCTATGTTCCTAATGGTCAATAAGGTTCATATCTGAATACAAGTTAAGATCTAACTCTGAACGTTCGATGTTTTTCAACTATACCTCGTGCTAAAAGCACTTCACTTGTTACTCAGTGTTTTTCCTACAGGGTTACATTTAATATGCAGTAATTTCTTCGTAATAAAAATAAAATTATATCTTGCTTTTTTCTTTTACATAATTTTATTAGCCTTCCTTTCATATATATAAGTACTTACTGCTAAAAAAAAAAATAGTAGATATGCCATCAAAATGCGCATGTGTCATCATTAGTTCACCAACTGAATGGTCGGTTACTCCTACACTTCTCTAAGTAATAATATTATTGATGATTATCATTATTTAACACAATGATCCTGTGCTTGGTGGTTGGCTATGTGCGTTGACATACAAACACGAAGGTCACTGATTTCATATGAACTTAGGTCAGATCGGTACATATACTCGCATATATATAACTGTGTTCAAGTATGTTGACACAGTTTATTATGACTTCATCCAGCTACTAAGTCGCCGTCCTACTTTTTTTCGGCAACTAAAGACCACACACTCTTCAACTACTTGGCTTTGCTTTTGCTACAAAAGAAAACGAAAGCAGAAAAAATCAAGAAAAAAATATTAGGGGTATTCGCTATCCCTAGCAAGATAGCAAGATAGCACGGATTGCAAATATGCTAGACCAAAATATGCTACACATTGAGAGCACCCCATTGCACAGTCGTACACTCAAAAAAAAAATTTCTCTCGATCAAAGACATAATTTTCCTTATTTTGAACACACGTCCCAATACAAAATTTTCTTTGTTTTGTGTAAATTTTCTCAAAAATGTGGAAAAAACTTAAAAAAACATTCAAACAAATTCGTTGCCATGGGGATTTGTATGGGAATTTAATTTCTCAAAATTAAAGAAATCAAGTCTTCAAAACAAGGAAAGTTGGGAATGGAATGGCGCTTAAAGAATTTTTCATTATTTTAATGTATGAATTTTTTCAAAACAAGTATATGAAACCATGGTAACGCATGTAACAACAATATTTTATAAACCTTTTAACATGTTTTAAGGAAAATTTACTCAAAACAAAGAAAGTAGTGTTCAAAATAGGTAAACAATTTCTTTGACCCCTCCATATATTTTTTTTCTCTCAGTGTAGGAAATTTTAAGAAGCGGCTTTTCTTTTTAGCCAAAGGGACGCGTTCATCACTCACTTTTTAATAAATAAATCATTTTATTTTAGTAAATTTAATAAATACACACAAAACACAACATTTTAAGCAAAATTCGGATGCTCAAATTGAAATTAGCAATTGGTAAATGTCAGCTGACACAGGGTCGCAATTAATTTCCTACACTTCATAGCAAATAAATATACATAGGTTTTGGTGTAGCATAGTTTTGAGGTCTAGCATATTTCTGTCCGCCTATATTTTGTTGTTGTGCGTTGTAAAACTTTGCAATCCGTGCTACGTGCTAATGTTATGCTATGGATAGCGAATACCCCTATTGTGAAACCAAAAATAATAAAAATTCCTACAACAAAAAAATAAGAAATAAACAGGCGTAATGTTATTATACCTAACTGTCCACCAAATTTTTCTTATCCTTGTTTATGTGCATATAAAAAACCTAATGCTCATGCATTAATGCAATAGCAGCAGCTGAAAACGAAAGGGAAAGGACATCTGTACTTAGATAAAATTGGATTGGAATTGAGAAATCTGCTGTTATTATTTTCATTTATTAATGCTTGAATAAATTCATTTTTCACCTTGCTACTTGACAATAACAAATCCTTCTGCTACCTGTCGTTTGTTTGCTGGCTGCTTCTAGTATTTTTTGGGTGCTAATAAGACAAGGATGCATATTTTCTTTTATGGACAAATGTAGGTACATTGTACATATTGAAGTATTTATATAAGTACGTATGTATGTTGTTATTTTTATTATGTATTGATCATATTAGTAACTAACATTTTTTACTATATGATTTTTTTTTATGTCCTCTCTTTGTCCTTTCGTCCTGACATTTGTAAGGGATTTGTTGCTTATTAGTGAGTTAGAATTTCTTTTCGAATTTCTAATGCACCTTGCTGTAGGTATGCGCGTGTTGCGTGCTTATTTCTGAAGATACTTAGTATTTTCTTTTTTTTTTGTGTATCAATTTACCATTGAATATATTAGCTTAAATTGAAAGAGTTTTTTACGTACTTAGTATTTGTACATACATATGTACGTATGTATGTGCGTCTATCTCAATCAAGTCAGCTGTAAAACATCTGCATCTGGAATATTTTTCTGATTACATACATAAATTAAAAAGGATTAAAATGATATGCACATTTATTAATATTAAAGGCACATACACAAAGAAGTCAAAGATAAATATTGGAAAAATTTTCTCTTAAAAGCCCGTCTCCATATAACTTGATTCACCAGAGAAACATGTAGCAAAACATCTCTCTCAATAAACCGTCTCCACGTGGCTAATCGCTATTCAGTTTGACATTTCTCTTTCTTGTTCCTCTTAAATGTTTGTATGTTTGCTTATTTTTGCGCCTTTGCTTTGGTCTGTGTGAGATTTCGATAGATTTTCGATATAAAATTAGAGAAGACATCGATATCATAGAGGTTGGCAAGATGATTCAGAATGAAACAGTGTTTCAATCTTCACTCGCTCTCAGAAATTTGTATGGAAATTAGCGAGTTTCGGCACTGGTTTCCGTGTCGAAACAAGATTGAGAGAGAAGATATATCATTGAAATTTTATGGCGGCAGTCCAACTGCGGATATAAAACTAAAAACACAAAAATTTTGGGAAAATGGGCGTGGCACCGCCTCTTTTTAGAAGCAGGAATATACGAGATTTCTGAGCCCATAACTCGACAAGTAATTGAGATATTATGACGAAACTTGGTGTGTACCCTTTTATTACTTGTGGTAATACATGTTCAAAATTTTAGCAAAAGCGGTTGACGACCACGCCCACTTTTATATATGGGAACTATAAAGGGGCCTAATAAAAACATTTTAAGCGATATCTTTGTCAAATATAAAGATAATTCATTGAAATTTTGTGGCATGAGTTCCACAATAGACCGGAAACAAAAAATAGAAAAATTTTGGAAAATGGGCGTGGCACCGCCTCTTTTTAGACAAAGGAGTATACGAAATTTCTTAGCCTATAACTCGGCAAATAATTGAGATATTATGACGAAACTTGGTTTATACACTTTTATAACTTGTGTTAATAGACATGCAAAAATTTATTCAAATCGGTTTGTGACCACGCCTACATTTTAGCAAAGATATTTCTGGAACATCCTTTGGGAATTTGTAACGTGACATCTTTGTAACTAGAAGTCATAAAGGAATGAAATGTTGCACAAAGAATAATATTCATATGCTTAGTTGGATGACTGATAAAAATATTGAAAATGGGCGTGGCTACGCCCACTTTATGCAGCACTCGCTTTATATAAAGTACACCGTGTTTCCATCAAACGCAAACAAACAATGAAAGCATACAGCTGAGTATCTAATGTTCGATTCCACTCGAACTTAGGCTTCCTTACTTGTTACCATCTTGAGTTTATTGGAGTGGAAAATAATGAAATTGTGGTAGGTCTGGAAAAACTGTGTCTTTCTCAAGCACTCGGGCATATTTGCTTATTGTACTTAAGTACTTTAGGAACTATCAGGATGTAGGAGAAATGTGGGATAATGCAATCAGAGTTCTTCTGCAAACTTCCCAGATTCTTTAATAAATGCGCCATTCTCAATACATCCGACCCTAGACAGCGAAGGCTGTACAGGTGCAGAGAAAATGCTCTGTGCCGTCGTGCTCCTCCTCCAGACAAGATGCCTTGGCGGCTATGTGCTGTCCCCATGGATTGTGCCCTGTAATCATACCCAAAAGGGCCCGAAGTTCCCCTAAAGGCGGCCTCCAGGTGCCAGCCGGATCCAGTACCATATTTTGTTTTTGATCCGTCTGTGTAGATGATTTTATTCGGGTTTCCCAGTAGAGTTTCTGAATATGTCCAATGATCTCATGTGGGAAACTCGACAGTTTATCCTCTATCAAATTATACTCGGGGTAATAGCTTGTAATTTGCGGCCAGAAAGGAAAGGGTATGTCTTTGGCAGCCTGGTAAACAACTACCCGTTCCTCGAGCTCCAATCATCGTGCCATGAACAATTCTTTACCCTCTGGCGACCCTTAGAAATCCTTAAATATAATTCATTCCTCAAGTAATGTAAGGAAAATATGCCTCACATTTGAATTAGTTAATTAAACAAAATATTGATCACATCTTGTTTCATATTTTGAATGTGGCTTGGTAATCCCCGCCTACTGCGCTCCATCTTTTTTCATTTTCCACCAACCATAACTGTATAATTTTTCTCTTATTTCAACAATTAATTTTTGTTTCTTTCTTTTGCAAACCCTTAAGTGCAGAAAATACTACACTACTTGCGTGACAATGCCAGCCAGCCAAATGGTATGATGATAAGTCCAAATACAAGTCCATGTTAGCACAAAAAGTAGACGAGCGTGTGTTTGGTCAAAAAACTTTCAGTGCCAATTTCCAACATCGAATTTCAATTCAGCATCGAAGCACGGCATGTCAGAAAGCGTTAATTTATTCAATATGCCAATGGCAAAAGCGTTGAAGTTGAAGCTGAAATCGAAATCGATGTTGAACTTAAGTAAACGAATGAAATATTTTCAGTATCAATTTACACAAGTGTTAAAAAAAAGTAGCGCGCGCGCAAGCAAATTATTGCATGCGATGGTTGGTGGTGGGCAAGGCAGCAAAGGAAATATACCTAAGAAAATACGTATGTACATATGTATGTGAGCTATTATATATACATGTAGATTTATGAACAAGTAGGTACGTATGTCTAGAGTTATAAGGCGAGCGCGTAAAAGCTGTGCCAAGTAGGCTTGGCAAGTTTATGTTTGTGCTAAGGCCATTAAAATATGGCTTGATCTGTATCAATTTAATTCTAACTGGCTTATTTAGTTCTTTAAAAAAAAGTATGAATTTGATCATATTTCACAAATGATTTGAAATGTCACTTGCGATAGCGCAGGCGCACTGGTATGATATTCCAAATGCGTGCCTAGACGAACTCCATATCGAAGTTTGAGAGCGAGGGCTCTTAGTCGAATGAAATCTGCGGATATCTGACAGAAGGACCAAAAAAAAATTAAAGCGTGAATAACGGGTATTCATGAACATTGATGTGTAAACAGTTTCGAAATCGGATATTTATTCCCTTTTCTTTATTCCTTTTTTCCTGGTTTTCTATGGATTAAAAGGCGACTATCGTTTTTGTAATTTTTTGTTGTCATTGTTACTGCTACTATTTTGTTGTTTTTGTTTGTTTTGGTTTTTGACTTTTGATTTTTTATGTTGTTTTGTTTTGTATTGCTCAGAAACATGCAAGATCATCCGAGTCCACGTTTGACCCATATCTGGGGACCCGGCCTAGGAATCATAAAGACTAGAGCTCCGCGTAGAAGGCCTGCTCAACACCTTTCATTTGATACCAATATTGCTCAGAAACATTCCGGGTTAATCCGGGGTCACATTTTGACCCATATTTGGGGACCCGCCCTAGACATCATAAAGAATAGACATCCATGTAGTATCCCTGCTCAACACCTTTCATTTGATACCAATATTGCTCAGAAATATTCAAGGATCATCCGGTCCTCATTTTGGCCCATATCTCGGGACCCGACCTAGACATCATAAAGAATAGAGGTATATGTAGAAGCCCTGCTGAACACCTTTCATTTGATACCAATACTGCTCAGAAACATTTAAGGATTATCCGGGCCCTCGTTTTGACCCATATCTCGGGACCCGATATAGGAATCATAAAGAGTAGAGATCCGTGTAGAATCCGTGCTCAGAACCTTTCATTTGATACCAATATTGCTCAGAAACATGCAAGATCATGCGGGTCCTTGTTTTGGCCCATATTTAGGCACTCGACCTAGGAATCATAATGAGTAGAGCTCCCTGTAGAAGCCTTGCTCAAAACCTTTCATTTGATACCAATTTTGCTCAGAAACATTCAAGGATCATCCGGGTTCTCGTTTTGACCCATATCTGGAGACCCGACCTAGGGGTCACAATTAAAAGAGATTCATATCGAAGTCCTGGGCAAAACCTTTCATTTGATACCAATATTGCTCCGAAACATTCAAGGATCATCTGGTCCTCGTTTTGACCCATATCTGGAGACCCGGCCTAGGGGTCACAATTAAAAGAGATTCATATCGAAGTCTTGTTCAAAACCTTTCATTTGATACCAATATTGCTCAGAAAATTAGATAGGTAGGTATAGGTATGCATATCCATACATTTGCATACATGTTCAAACAGGTTGGTCCTTTTTATTTTGCCTATTTGTCGCATTGTTACAGAAAACACCAACAACAGCAACGATCTTTGCATTTGCACGGTTATGCATGCAAGCACTTGTAAGTACATGTCTATCTACCTACCTACCACTGACAATGCCAGCGATTTACACGGACACAGCAGCGCACTAACACAAATGTCATTTACGGTTTACGCGTAAACTTTACCTGTTTTTCGAAATTACTCGTAGCTACAGCAAAGATGTTTACACATCAAAAATAACCAAAAATAAACAAAGTGATCATTTAACAAGTAAGAACAAGAATAAGAACTGACAATCTGTATAACGAATAATTAATTATTTGCTGAGAACAATTACACACGTACCATGTAGATCTGCTAATACGCCCTAAGCCACTTAAGTCATTGCTACTCTTCCACATCTCCCTCTGCATTTAGCATTCGTTTTTTACAAACTCATTTACATATTTATACCATTTTTACTTCTAAAAACATTTTTGATGTGTAAACATCTTTGCTGTAGCTGCGAGTAATTTCGAAAAACAGGTAAAGTTTACGCGTAAACATGTAAATGCGTAAACGAGTAAGCATGTAAATGCGTAAACCGTAAATGACCTTGGCATTGTCAGTGGTAGGTAGGTAGCTAGGCATGTACTTACAAATGCTTCCATGCATAGTCGTGCAAATATCAGCAACAACAGCAACGAAGCGAAACGAAGTTATTGTTGTTGTTGTTTTCTGCAACAATGCGACAAATAGGCAAAATAAAAAGGGCCAACCTGTTTGAACACGTATGGATATGCATCTGAGCAATATTGGTATCAAATGAAAGGTTTTGAGCAGGACTTCGATATGAAGCTCTTTTCATTGTGACCCCTAGGCCGGGTCTCCAGATATGGGTCAAAACGAGGACCCGGATGATCTTGCATGTTTCTGAGCAATACAAAACAAAACAACATAAAAAATCTAACACCAAAAACCAAAACAGACAAAAACTACAAAATAGTAGCAGTCACAATGACAACAAAAAATTACAAAAACGATAGTCGCCTTTTAATCCATAGAAAACCAGGAAAAAAGGAATAAGGAAAAGGGAATAAATATCCGATTTCGAAACAGTTTACACATCAATATTCATGAATACCCGTCGTCATCGTCGTTTTTTCGCCGCATTTACACTAATTATAATATCAAATATTTAAACTTTTTAATTTAGATTGATGACATAAATTTGTCTAGCCGCAAAATGCAGTCACAGTAAATGGGCATGACTTGGCGCAAACATTAACTGCGGTGGTGGTTTTGGAATTTTTTCTTATACAATATAACAACTTTTTATTATTAAACATTTATAGATGTGTATGTATGTACTACTTTCAGTGTATTTTCCTAAGTTATACACACCCTAACTATTTACCAATTTAAACAATTCAAATGTGTTAAAGTATGAATTTCCATAGATACGTTGATATGTCATGGTTGAAAATATGATGAATGACTTTGGTATCATTTAAATTTTGTGTAGTTTGTTTTTTTTTTTTTTGAAGCCCTAACTATGTTGTGAATGATTGCAATTGAGTACAAGTGCGATAAAATCTAATGTAAGTGGTGATGTAAAACTGAAAACAGAAACGGAGTGTCCGACAGCAGCAAATATTTATGTATGTAGGTAAGTCCGCCTAGAAGTAACTACAAATTGGTATCTACTCTTACAGTTTGGAAGGGATATACATACATAGCTGTTTAACTTTCTAGTTGCAAACCGAGCAGTTATTGCGCTGGATTATACTCCATCAAGTGTTCGCTGTTATTATAATTTAATAAAACTTAATTAAAGTGGCATGCAAGTTTTTGTAAGAATTTGGGGAACATATTGTACTTAAATGTTTTATAGCGTGTTTCCATTGTAGCGTTCATCCTTAGCGAACTTCTGCAATTTTAAAGTGTTATGAATAAATGTTACTTTTAAACTATCATTTGTAACGGTTATTTGTTTGAAAACGCAATAGTTATTATTAAGGAAACATTTAATTTAGAGTAACTGCAGAAATTGTGGTAAATCTTTTTGTTTTTCGGATATTTTGGCAAATGAACAAGTTCAATTTCAACCTTCTCTATCACATTATATTTGGTAAAGTATTGCGTCTGATATACTTTGATAACAGATAAATTTTATGAGATAAAGTGAACCGGAAATCTTCCGTTTTTAATAAAAGTCTCCATATAATTAACTGTTCCAATTTCATCCGTTTTAGGCTGTTTAAATAATAATTATATCGTTGAAGTTAATGACAGGAGCTTCAAGATGAGGTTCCCATCAAGACGCGAATGGAGAAAGAATAGCGTGCTTAAGAAGGAAAAAACCACAAATAGACTCAGGTGTCGGATTTGGGGTTTTCTTAAGGCAACCAAATATCTCACTCTCTTTTCGTCTCTCCGACTCGGCCAGCATTTTCCACGCGGAACTGTATGGCATAGAACGGGCATGCGAGTTTCTGTTAGGGATTGCAGTTAGGGGCGCGAGGTACACATATACTCAGATAGTCAGGCAGCGCTCCTGCAAGATGCTCTATTTTTCTCATCTGTCTTTCCGGCCACAGGTACATTATCGGTAATGAGATGGCAGACGAATTGGGCGAAAGCCGGCACTTCTGCAAGCCTAGAAAGGGCAGCCACTATAAGCAGACCGCTGTAAGCAATCAAAAGAGACATTTACAAAGCACACAAAGATTTGGTCACTCTTCGGTGGAATTCTTCAACAACATGCAAGATCACGAAACAGATCAGGCCAGGATAAAACATAAAAAAGACAAGAGAATTCCTCAGCAGATCAAGAAAGAAAATGTTTAGAATGCTTCAAGAAATAAATATCCTTCAGAAACTTCTCCATGCAGAGAAATGAAATCAGCACATATCAAATTTAACTATAAGGTGTTAAAACTAATGTCTCTCGTCAGCTACATGTGGAGCGAATGGCGCCGCCAATTTAAGAATTGAAAGGAAGCGTTAGATGTTTGTGTTACAACCTGCTGCGATAAAGGCCTTAATATTACACATATGTATACCTGTTTTTATAATATATGTACATATGTGTGTATAATTGGCTACCGAAACCTTTTGCTATCAATTTCATTCTTTTAATTAATTGCTACCTCTTATTTCCGCTACAAAACATACAAAACAAAAAACTCAGGCGAACTAAAACGCCTACTTTTTTTTAGAAATTGTAATGTACGCCCAGTTTAATGATGATTTTGCATTTCCTTAAAAAGAAAATAGAAATGGAAATAGAAATAGACAAAATTGTTGTAAATTTTTGAGAAATTTTTGCGCATGTAACAACAACAAAAATTCATTCAAATGCAATATTTATTCACCTGTAGCGCCGCCAGTGGCACCCCCGCTGCTCAGCTCGACACAATATAGAGTGTGTAAAGTCGCTGGGAGGGGAAAAACCCTGGTGTCTCTCTTCACAGTCACAGTCTGCCGTCGAGGTGCCAAGTCATGCAGCGTTAAATGTTTTGGGGCATCAATACGCCAAACGGATAACAATTATAACAACTAAACATGAAAGAGAAGTAAGAACGCGACTGTCTTCGGAAATTGGACAAGTTATACAACAAAATAGTTGCGAGAAAATATATAGCAAAATGTCTATATATGGACATACATATATCTTCTGTTGTATGGGAGTTATATTAATGTTATATTGATCCGAGCTTGAAAACTTTCAGTGAAATTTTTAAGCTCAATGTGAGTACAAATACTGCAAATACAAATACTCCTCATACCGCCAGCTGTTTGAATGGATATTTATCCACCAAAATGTCTATATGTGTACAATCGGTTCTATGGAAGCTATATCTAATATTGATCCAATTTGGCTGATTCCAAAAAATGATTTATCGTACGCAAAAACACCTCCATATATCGCGTTTTGAACAGATATCTCAAAAATTGAGGAACTAGTTCACGTTCAAGCAGGCAGGGCAGAGAGACGGCAGACATGGACTCGATCGATTCAACCCTTCACTCTGATTACTTATGTACATATATCATCATATATTTTTGTGGGTCTAACTCTTCTCCTTCTGCTACTTTCAACAATCGTATTTCGTCATGTTCATGGAAGGCATAAAAACTAAAGTGTTTACTAGTCAACCAAAGAGGAAATTGTTTGAATGTTAGTCAGGCAAGCGCTGGCACTGCAATGGAAACTATATGGAGTTTTCTTTTAGCATCAATTGACCAAGTCTGCCTGCGTCTGTATTTTAGGGTATGTATTACAGCGCAAGGCGAGAAGCTATAATTAAAATGCATTTTCGATTTTTACACATTTCATATCTACATGAGAGTGCATGTACCGACATTATCCTGTTTTATAGGATTGTTTTTCTTTTGCGCTCTCTGCGATCAGCTACCTGGCACTGCTTTTAAAATAGTCAAATTACATAGATAATTGTTCTTTTTTTTTGTATTTTAGCTGGGTTATAATAACTAGCAATTAAATGTTGGCGCCTCGTCGGTAAATTAGCTGTATTGTTGAGTGTTTTTTCTTTGCTGCTGGTTGCTTGTAGCTAACTATATGTACACACATACATATGTGCATACATACATACATATTAAGTTTTATACTCAGCTGTACTAGTACACAGAGTATTATAATTTTGATTTCATAACGGTGGATTGTAACATAATGAAATAATCGAGATAGATATGGACTTATATATATCAAAATGATCAGGGTGAAAAGAGAAATTGATTGAGCCATGTCCGTCCGTCCGTCCGTCCGTCCGTCTGTCCGTCTGTCTGTAAACACTCTAACTCGCGCAAAAATTGAGATATTTTGATGAAATTTGGAATGCAAGTTGGTATCGAGACTGGGACGGTTGGTATTGAAAATGGGCGAAATCGGACCATGACCACGCCCACTTTTCCTATATAGAAAAAATCGGAAATTTGGTATCTCAGCCACTAATATAGCTAGAGTGATAAAATTTTACCCACGTATTGAGCTCAGGCCCTTATGAAGAAATTTGATGAAGTTTTGGAAAATGGGTGGTGCCACGCCCACTTATTAAGGGTCAAACATTGAAAGTTTTATATGTCATAACTCAGAAACCGTTGAAGATATATCGATAAAATTTGGTATGCGTAATTTGCTTACTTAGACAAATGTTTCGACGGAAAATTATCAAAATCGGTTGACGGCCACGCCCACTTTTATATATGGGAACTATAAAGGGGCCTAATAAAAACATTTTAAGCGATATCTCTGTCAAATATAAAGATCTGTCACTGAAATTTTGTGGCAGGAGTCCAACTACGGACATAAAATAAAAAGTATAAAAATTTTGGCAAATGGGCGTTGCCACGCCCACTTATTAAGGGGCAAATATTGAAAGTTTTATAGGCCATAACTCAGAAACCGTTAAAGATATATCGATGAAATTTGGCACACGTGCTATATTTACTCAGCCAAATGTGTGGACGAAAAATTACCAAAATCGGTTGGCGACCACGCCCACTTTTATATATGGGTATTATAAAGTGACCTAATAAAATCATTTTTAGCGATATCTCTGTGAAATATAAAGATAACACTGCTCTACAGCCAAAAAATACTCTGAACGCGACCATCCTATCTATATGTAAAATCGGTCGCTAATTCCGAAAATCGGGTTCATTTTTAATTCTATGGGAAGGTTTTTGAGATATCGGCAATTTACCGTCATTTGGCCAATGGCTCCACCTAATCCTTAATGTCTCTTTAACGCATTGAGCTATCTTCCTTGAAGTAACACCAAACGAAAGAAAATTAAATTTCCTTTTCATGGCTCCTATAACATTTTTCTCTAACTCTTATAGTTTCTGAAATATTGACGATTAAATTTGAATTTTTTCGATTTTTTACGATTTTTTGAAGAAAAAATTGACTTTGTCAGGCAATATCTTTAAAACATATGTTTTCACCTTCGGTTTTACTCCTTTGTGTGAAGCTCCGTTCCATTACGAAAAAAATAAGCTATCAACGAAGAAAATCCATGGTAAAATGGAAAAGTTATAGGCGATCAAGTAAATATATATTCTATACATGTTGTACCAATACCTACACATCTGCAGTAGCAGCACGTTGGCAGCGCAGTAGATACAAGCCCATTTACGGGTATAACATGCATAGAATATACCCGTGCAGAGGCATTGCGCGACTTGGATTTATTTACTTGATCGCCTATAACTTTTCCATTTTAGCATGGATTTTCTTCGTTGGTAGCTTATCTTTTTCCCAATAGAATGGAGCTTCACGTAAAGGAGTAAAACCGAAGGTGAAGACATTGGTTTTAAAGATATTGCCTGACAAAGTCAATTTTTTCTTCAAAAAATCGTAAAAAATCGAAAAAATTCAAATTTAATCGTCAATATTTCAGAAACTATAAGAGTTAGAGAAAAATGTTATAGGAGCCATGAAAAGGAAATTTAATTTTCTTTCGTTTGGTGTTACCTCAAGGAAGATACCTCACTGCGTTAAAGACACATTCAGGATTAAGTGGAGCCATTGGCCAAATAACGGTAAATTGCCGATATCTCAAAAACCTTCCCATAGAATTAAAAATGAACCCGATTTTCGGAATCAGCGGCCGATTTTACATATATATAGGGTAGTCACGTCCAAAGTACAGACAAAAAATTTCATTTTGTGATCCAGTGTAATTCATTGAAATTTTGTGACATGAGTTCTACAATAGACCGGAAACAAAAAATAGAAAAAGTTTATAAAATGGGCGTGGCACCGCCTCTTTTTAGACAAAGGAATATACGAGCCTATTACTCGACAAATAACTGAGATATTATGACGAAACTTGGTTTATGCACTTTTATAACATGTGTTAATAGACATGCAAAAATGTATTGAAATCAGTTTATGACCACGCCTACTTTTTAACAAAGATATTTCTGGAAAACCCTTTTGGAATTTGTAACGTGAAGTCTTTGTAACTAAAAGTCATAGAGGGATGCAATTTTGCACTAACAATAATATTTATATGCTTATTTGGATGATTGATACAAATTTTAAAAATGGGCGTGGCTGCGCCCTGTTTATGCAGCACTCGTTTCATATAAAATACACCCTATATCGAACAAACGCAAATGTTCGATTCCACTCGAACTTAGACTTCCTTACTTGTTTAAGTCTGATTTACCAAAGAAAATGTTAAACATTTTCCAAAAATCATTGAAAGCAGAATAGGAACAAAGAAGGCGCCTTTGTCGGCATTTCAGCCACACATATCATGACACCTCACAAATATAATCAAGAAGGAATATAATCAAGAAGGTGTTGCCTATAATTACAGCAGCAACACTTGTTACTTACTGCGCAGCGGCAGCACTTAAGTAGAAAGCGCCAACGCGTATAAACAAGCATTAATCAAGGCGATGAGCCGCTGTGCGCAAGGCAGGACAGTTGAGTCGCTGTTCGGCTTGCATTGGAGTGCTGCCTTGCAATCATATGCCTTTCTGCAGCTTTGATGCTCTTCCGCGTCGCCTTTGCCTTTTCTTCGAATTTACACGAATTTTTGCATTTCATCTGCATTTTTAAGTTCAAGTGTTTTTTAGGGTTTTTAATGCAGGCACTTGAAGCTCGTTTTGTCTGTCATTTGTGTGCCAAATTATTTTGACACCTGCTCCAAAAACATGTTGCAACTTCCAAGTGGTTGGCTTAACTTACATAATTATATGTTGAATACTTTAACAGCCACTTCATATGTGTCAAGTTGAGTTGTGGTGAGTTGAGTTGAGGTGTTTAAGTGATTTTTATGCAGCTTGATGAAGCGTAAGTACATATATTAAAAACAATAAAAAAATCATTTGTATTATATAAACATTTGTATGTTTGTATGTATGTATATTTAAATACTACATAGCAAATACAGACTTCGCTGGGGAAAACACCAAAAAAGAAGTTCCGATAACAGAAATCCAAAAAACTGATGAACTGATAAAAGAACAAGTAAGGAAGCCTAAGTTCGAGTGGAATCGAACATTAGATACTCAGCTGTATGCTTTCATTGTTTGTTTGCGTTTGATGAAAACACGGTGTATTTTATATAAAGCGAGTGCTGCATAAAGTGGGCGTAGCCACGTTACAAATTCCCAAAGGGTGTTCCAGAAATATCTTTGTTAAAAAGTAGGCGTGGTCATAAACCGATTTGAATAAATTTTTGCGTGTCTATTAACACAAGTTATAAAAGTATATAAACCAAGTTTCGTAATAATATCTCAATTATTTGTCGAGTTATAGGCTAAGAAATCTCGTATATTCCTTTGTCTAAAAAGAGGCGATGCCACGCCCATCTTCCAAAATTTTTGTATTTTTTGTTTCCGGTCTATTGTGGAACTCATGCCAAAAATTTCTATGAATTATCTCTATATTTGACAAAGATATCGCTTAAAATATTTTTATTAGGCCACTTTATAGTTCCCATATATAAAAGTAGGCGTGGTCGCCAACCGATTTCGCTAAAATTTTGAACATGTATTACCACAACTAATAAAAGTGTACACTGCAAGTTTCGTCATTATATTTAAGTTATTTGTCGAGTTATGTGCTCAGAAATCTCGTATATTCCTGCTTCTAAAAAGAGGCGGTGCCACGCCCGTTTTCCAAAATTTTTGTGCTTTTCGTTTTATATGCGCAGTTGGACTTCTGCCATAAAATGTCAATGATATACCTTTATATTTGACAGAGATATCGCTTAAAATGTTTTTATTAGGCCACTTTATAATACCCATATATAAAAGTGGGCGTGGTCGTTAACCGATTTTGGCAATTTTTCGTCCAAACATTTGCCTAAGTAAGTATATCACGCCTACCAAATTTCATCGATATATCTTCAACGGTTTCTGAGTTATGACATATAAAACTTTCAATGTTTGGCCCTTAATAAGTGGGCGTGGCACCGCCCATTTTTCAAAATCTCACCAAATTTCTTCATAAAGGCCTGACCTCCACACGTGGGTGAAATTTTATCACTCTAGCTCTATTAGTGACTGAGATACAAAATTTCCGATTTTTACTATATAGGGGAAGTGGGCGTGGTCATGGTCCAATTTCGCCCATTTTCAATACCATCCGTTCCAGTCTTGATACCAACTTGCATTCCAAATTTCATCAAAATATTTCAATTTTTGCGCGAGTTATCGTGCGTACAGGCAGAAAAACGGACGGACAGACGGACGGACATGGCTCAATTGATTTCTTTTTTCACCCTGATCAATTTGATATATATAAGTCAATATCTATCTCGATTATTTTATGGTGTTACAATCCACCGTTATGTGATTAAAACTATAATACTCTGTGTACTAGTACAGCTGAGTATAAAAATCCGAAGACCGACAAATCACTAAGACTGAAATCCCATGCACCAATAAATCTACAAAAGATAAATCCAAAGACCGATAAATCCAAAAGACAGAAATCCAAAGATCGATAAATAAAAAATGCATAAATGCAGTACCGATTAATCCATAGAAAAACCAACTCTTCTCACAATCCAAAAGATACCAGAAATTGCGTTGGCACCTATTCTTTGGGAAGGCACCTTAATATTGTCATTCCACACAGAGAATATTGGTCTCATAAACCTCCAGATTCGGTTGGTTCTCCTCTACAATGATGGCTCTAAGCTTAATCGGAAGGTTGGGATGAAGCTGGTTTGATTGCTCAGAAGGAGCTGAAACTTTCCTTTAACCTAACAAACCACTGCAGCGTGTTCCATGTGGAGGTTGCCGCTATTTAAGAGGTTATGGGATTCCTTTCTAAAGGAGTGTCCATACACAACAATATAATTAGTTATAAGTGGATTCGTTGGGCCAAAGCTCATAGAGTTGCGAAAAAAAACATTGTTATAAAAAAACACGATACTTCCGTTCGTTGAAGTAAGGGAATTGAAAAAAATGTGTGTATTTTCTTCCTATTCTCCATTTCGACAACATTCACCACTTAATTCAAACACTTTGAAACCATTTTACCCATTTACAGTACAAAAAATTTTAATAATCAGTTACGATCAGTTTAATGAGTAGCTGGCATACTCTTTAGAGGTCTCTAACATTTTGTATGAAAATTGCCAGCTAAGAGAGCAGAATCCAGTCTTAGCGAGCAGAGAAGTGCCCAAAGAAACACACCTATTATGACAGTCAGGCGAGACTGAAGTATGTTTTGGGTATGTTTGTTGTAAACTCAGGAAAGTAGATATAAAAATATATGGTATCTCTCATATCGGTTTAAGAGGCTAAACTTTTTTGTTCCCCTCTTTTAGAGGACTAATACAAAAGCTAGAAAAATCTATGCCGCACAGCACTAGAATATGCCAGCTGGGTTTGGAAGGCACACAGAGAGTGAGATGCTTCATTTCTCAGAGAAAACTCCAGTTTCAAGACCGGAGTACATTTCCGACTCGTCTGCATAGATAGATATTGATAGAGATATTTGTGTATGTAAATAATTGTGTGAGTAGAATGATGCTTTATGAATCGCAAATTTTGTCACATGCTTAAAAAAAAAATTAAAAAAAAGAGCAGAAATCCGCTACACATTGTGATCTAAATATGTTTGTTATGTTTTCTCGTTTAGCTGTACAATCCTTCAACAAAGAAATACCACATATGTTTGATGAAAATATTGATAAAAACCAACCGCCATACGAGCATAATGCACCAGCAGAAAGATGGACATGGTTTGATAAAAAAAAGCAGAAGTACGTGTATAAAGGTATAACGCCATACAATTTGTGGTTTTTGAAGAATCTCCTATTATCTATATTCTTATCAGATCATTCAAATACAATGCATATGAGTATTTGAAAAAGAGACAAAAGCATATGGAAATGATCTTAAAATTTGATTGCAAGTCATGAATATGTGAGTACCTACACAGTAAAAATTTTAGTTTAATTTTAATACCATTTTGGTATTTATGTATATATAACAATGCCAAAAAGCATAAAATTAAAACCATTCTGGTTAAAAAAAAAGAAGAGAATCTGAGAGACAAAAATCAAAAATGTCAAATTAATACTTTCTTGGAATTAAATCAAAACCAAATTTTCATTATTTTTAGAATATTTGTGGTATTAAAAATAATTGAAATGGTATAAGATCAATCCAAAATTGGAATAAATTCTATACTTTTATGGAATTAAATCAAAACCAAATTTTGATTATTTTTATAATATTTTTGGTAATAAAAATATTTTAAATGGTATTAAATCTATCCGAAAATTGGAATAAATTGTATACTTTTTTGGATTTAAAAATAAACCCCCATAAAATTTCCAGTGGATATACTGCAAATAACCCATTATCCCAAAGATTAATGAGAAATTGAATAACGTTAACATAGTTTATTTACATAAAAATCCAAAACAGTAGTAGCAAACACTAAGTACCTTATATATCGAGCCCTAATCCTCATAAAAGTGTATCCAACAAAAAGTAAATTTTACAGGACACAGTTTTTTTTTAATTTGTTTTGCATACTTTGTATGCAGCCTTGAAACTTATTTAGTCTCTAACTTCGAAACTGCACATTTCACAGCCATGAAATTTTGGGAGTTGATGCACGTGATAGTAAATTGTTGATTTCCATAAAAAAGCTGAAATCGATAATTTTGTTGGATACACTTTTATGGCGGTTAGGGCTCGATATATATACATATTGTCACTTCTACACCAATATTTTCGAGATGGCCAGGGAAATTTCGGCACCGTCGCGGTTCTTGCAGTGATACTGCCTTATGACTGAAGCTGCTTATGACTGAAAAAATAAAGCAAAATTTACCCTCATGATATTTAATTAATTTCCTGCATTACTTACTTGATATAATTATTAGATTCGGTCCATTTATTTGAGTATATTTTATTACTCCTTCGGATTGCAATTTCGAAAACATTTTGTTTGATTTTATTTTTACTTTTTTCTGATAATTTTTTTTTAAATATTTTTTTTTGTGTTGATTTCAGAGATGTAGAATAATTATTATTTCATTTTCAAATTATAAAAAAGTCTCACAAATTTCCTTCCGAATCATAAAAGTCTTTTGTCAATATTTTTTTTCTGATTAAAATTATAAAAATCTTCTATAATTATTATTCAGAAACTTATATTTTAAAAATCTTTCCATAATAGTTATTTCAAATATATTTTTTTTACGTCTTCAAAGACTTTTATATTGAGACAAATTTGAAAAAAGTCTTTGCGTAATTATTATCAGTAACAAATTGTTTTTTATATCTTCAAAGACTTTTTCATTGAGACAAAGTTCAAAAAAGTCTCAGAAAATTTTCAATAACTTTCATATAAGTATAAAATAAGAATAACTTTCATATAAGTACTTCCAAATTCAAGCAAATTTCCAATTTGAAATTATATGAAAGATTTTTATTGAAGATATAAAAAATAAATTTGTTACTCAAAATAATTACTTAAAGATATTTTTGAAATTCGTCTCAATGAAAAAGTCTTTGAAGATTCAAAAAACAATTTGTTACGGATAATAACTACTCAAAGACTTTTTTAAAATTTGTCTCAATATAAAAGTCTTTGAAGATATAAAACAAAATTTCTCATTTATAATAATTACAGACTTAAAAAAAATATCTCAGAAATAACTATTATGGAAAGATTTTTAAAATATGTTTCTTTCAATAATAATTATTTTTTGATTTTTATTTTTTCTCTTATAATAATTACAACTCTGGTTGATTTCAAACCAAAAATATTTTGTTGGTAATATAATTGAGAAAGAGAAAGTTTTTTATACTTTTCAGGATTTGTTTTTAAACCATAAATGATTAAACTTCTTTAGGGAGGATTTTAATACTTTTTAAGACATTATTTTGAAACCATTTTGGAATAAATAAAATTGTAAAACTTCTCATAGTTTAAAAATAAGACTTTTTGGCATTAAAATTCAAATTTAATTCCGAGAATGATTAAATTAAGTACCAAATGGTATTAGAAATAAACTATAATTTTTTACTGTGTACAAAAGTGTGTTCTAAGGGTATTCGTTTTCTTTTGTTTTGTTTTTTTTTTTTTTGTGCAGCTGCTGGTGATACCATCTAGCGAAGTAGTTTTTTATTGCACTCATTCCAAGTACTTAGAGCATACAATGTAATTTTTGTTCATTGAGCATTTACGCACAACATATCGCACACTAAATCAAAAAGCGTTACAACTCAAAATTCAAAAATTTTCAGGAGAGGCAAAAAACTTTTTAATTTTTATAGGCAATGATATTGGAAAAGGCTACGTATAATAGTTATTTCTCAGTTAAAAAAGACTCTAATGGAAAAGATTTTTTGGCAGCCGCTAGAGATATATTCTGTGTACCAATTTATGGAAGAAACCCGATTTCGAAAAATTTTGAGTTGTGACGCTTTTTGATTTAGTGTGCGATATGGCCATTTGTATTTGCATTCTTTAACATTCTTATACACACCGCAACTGCTAGATCACCTGCTTGGAAGCAAAATTGTGTTTGACATGTTACGTATGCATATTTATAAGCATTTCAAAGATAAGCGATTGAAAATCATCGCTACACGGAGAAAACTGTTGTGCATTATTTATGCACAAGCTGTTCATAACTATAAAATGTTTAGGAACATTTTTGAATATGCAACTTTGCGCATAAATTGTGCCTAATAATCATAAATTCTGCACAATCTATTAAAATTGTGCATAAGCTATACACAAAAATGTGCACAGTTTGTGAACATTGTTCATAGCTTAATAATTTGAAAATCAAACACAATTGATCATAATATGTGAACATTGTGCATAATATGTGACTATAAACACTTTCTTTATGTCAAAAGCGACAATACCAGAATTTCATATTATTTAGAAATATATAATTGTGCAAATAAAGAAAACCAGAGGTAAGTATTGAGTTATTATCATATACCTATTTATCGCTGCAGTTATGACATTTAACGATGGTTTTTTTTTAATAATGAAATAGTGTACATACATTGAAGTGCGAAATATGGATAAATATCGACTCCTTCAAGGCCATAACAGAAGCTGACATTAAAGAGACTTTTAATGATGAAATTGGCGTTCACCGAGTGGCGACTTACAAATGTGAGAAAACAAATTTTATATGAAATATAGTATAATATATTGAATTTTTTTAATCGCAGAAATTGGCCCCAATTTCAACATGTTGTAGCAAACATTCAGACCAATCTTCAGCTAGTGGCTCAATCCGTCAGCCGGACTCGATTTCTTCATTTTTAGAGTCGAGTAGCTCTACATACAAATTTGTATAACACTTTTTTCCTCTCACAAATTGTTAATATTTCAGAGTTTACATAATTTCTTGGATTCCGCAATTGGAATAAAAATTTGCGATAAGTACAACGCAAACAATTGTATTTTAATAAGTATATATATAATATTAGTTAGTAAGCAATTCTACTTTGAAATAAAGATATTTGAAAATAAAATAAAATTTTGTTTCTTTAACATTAGCAGGAGGTGTAAAAATTGTTTCCATTTGTTCACAATCTATGAAAATCTTGTTCATAACCTATGCCCAGTTGTTCATAGCCTTTCCCATTTGTTCACAATCTATGAAAATGTTGCTCATAATATATGCCCAGTTGTTCATAAAATATGCTCATAGTGCTGGATTGAAGTTATGAGCAATTGTGCATAGATTATGAACAACTGTTCTTGGTCATTTTTCGTGAACAATTTGTGCATAAGTTGTGCCCATACAGCATAATTTCTGCACACAATTCTCTCCGTGTAAGCAGGATCAAACTTCAGTAACTAAAGTAAGCTGCTTTATTTCTAAGAATAATGTATTTGCGCCCAATAGATTGTGGGAGCATTGGGTGTTATAGATATGTATGTATGTATGTATCTGGAGTGCTTTGGTATACATGAAATTGTTATCGAAACAGTGTTGCAGTTTTATAAAAAAAAATCAACGAAACTTGCGTGAAACTATTTCAGTAGCTGTGAATTGCATAAAAATATCCAAATAAATGAGCAACGTACACAAAAAAAATAAATCAATTTTTAGAGAATATACTGAACTTACTGGGTGGCATGCAACATCAGGCGCCACACACAGTGACACAGATGTAACGAAACGAATTATAAGTAAGCAAAAATAGAAAAGAAAAGAATATAATAATACAAAATGTCAAGCCTTAAATCAAACAAGGCCAAGGGACAATATAAAAATAATAGCATATCAATTGAATAAACCCAAACAAAACCCACCACAGACACAACAAACCAACAAACAACTAAGCAAACCTACAATATTAATGAATTTGCGTTGATTGTCCTTTCACATACATAAATAATACAACATTTCAACGAATATAAATTTCAAATAAAAATAAAAATGAATGACCAATAACGGCGACAAGCGGACAAGAGGGATAACGCAATAATTGTGCATGAGGAGTTTCCATGAAATAATTTTTAATTCTATTTGATGGGTTTTTTTTTTTTTTTTTTTTATAAGGTTTTTTTTTTTTTTAATTTGTTGGGCTACTGACCGATGCTTCAGAGAAACCACTACCTTTTAATGTGATGAAAAATGAAATGTGACCACTTCTTATGCATGCGCTGGGCTAGCTGATAGAGCAACAAATTGAAAAACTTACATAATAATTGATGATAAATGTATGGATGTGTATAACATGTACATATACACACATTTATGCTTAAAAATATAGAGAAAGGAAAAGGTAGACTGCAGAAGAAACTCCTTGTTAAATATAATAAGAAACAAACGACAAAATTGTTGCACGAAAAATCACCAGAAAAAAATTGTCAAATCGATGATATGATCAGTGTTGCCAGGTCATGAAGAAAAACAAGGCTAGATTGGCAAAAAAAAAAAGTTAGAAAAGGCTGAAACTAAAAAAAAAGAAGCTAAAAAGAAGTCAGCATTTTTTTTTTAAGAAATTCATTCAAATTTTATTTATTTAAGTTTTGTTCATTTGCATATAAAAACTATAAACATTACTTAAAGGAACTATTCATGTTTGAACACATATCAGGCACATTTTCTCGACTAGTACTGACTTTTTTTTAAATAAATGCTCCTATTTTTGGTTGTTGTGTTTATCACTGATTAGGGATGCCGTTTGCCGGCTTTTCTTACCAAATTGACATAGGAAGTAAGTATATACTTTAATATAATATAATATAATAATAATAATCCGATGGCAAATATTAATTTCTGCTTTCGGGTTCGTTTTATAGGGGTTTTTCGAGTTGACTTGCGCATTATATTTATATGTAGGTATTAAGGAGCTGGGAGCTAGTGTTTTTTTGCTCCAGCTCCGCTCCGGGAAGAGGGTTTAGCTTCTTTACTCTGGTGCGCTCTGGGGCAAAACATTAAGCGTGTTTCAATTACGCTGATCCTGAGCATAAAAAATTGTTCATATAAATTCAACAACAGCGACTTGAGCCCGATAGAACCACATTCATTTCTTGTTAATTTTATGATCCGGTTTTTCGATTTGTTTCTTCCGTGCTACCAGAGCTTTTTTGATGTATAGCACCTAACACGTTCACACATTGTGCATGTGTTGCTGACATTTACATAACAATGATCCCGATTGTTTCAGTCAGTTTAGCTTGATCCAGAGCTTGGTGTAATAATTAAAACACGCCTATTTTCACAAGGTTGCTACAAATAGCTTACGGTCAGAACACATTCATGGCTACAATTAATTTACATTTAGAACATATTCATGGTGTTGCATATGTACAAAACGTTCATATGAATTAGAGCAAGTTCTCGTTGTACAAATTAGTAAAATTAACATTTGAGTAAAAAATGCTAGAAGCTAAAACGAAAATTATGAGGCTAAAGGACAAAAAGAAAGGCCAAATCTAGCCTCGAAAAGGCTAACCTGGCCACACTGGATATGATAGCTGGCCTAAACAAATTTAAATACACAGTGACTCCCAGTGCAAATGGAACTCCAAACGTTTACGCTGAGCATGTGAAATTTTTGGATCACATGGTGTACAGCAATCGCTTAAAGAAAACCCAATCATGAAATGATTAGAATTCTTTGCGTTTGCTTCTGTTGGTGAGAACTTGCGCATCGATGAGTGTATTTTGAACAATCAATCAAGGGCGTAGCCAGGATTTTATCCAGGGGGGCAAGCACATCAAATATTTGAAGCAGTCAAAAATCAATTTTTTTTGGGACTAAAATCAAGTGTTGCTGTTCCGCTCTTAAATGTCAAAAATAATACTAATTTGTAAGTGCGACTACAGCAACACTGCTAATATAAAAATGACAACAACAACTGTCAAATAAACTGGGTTGCGCAAAGTCAAAAAGTAGGAAAAAAACTACTAAAATACTACTATGTATAAAACAGCTGATCGGGTTGTTGTGTGTAAAATTATTCAAGTCGCTCATTTGGTGAAACCCAAAAGTAAGTTAACCCCAAATCTGGGCTAACTTAAGTTAAAACTTAGTTTTATACTGGTTTCAGACAGAAAATTAATGTAGTACATTACATTTATAATTTAACAATAAATTCTTGTGTTTCACACACACTCAATTAACAAGGAGGTGTCACTTTTCATTAAATAATTTGTTATTATTGACAAGAATTTTTTAATAAATAATCCCAGTAAACATTCGGAGTCATAAAAAAATCAGAAAGGAATCGTAAACTGGAGCATTCACACTCATTATGAGCTCATTTTGGAGTCCGAAATATATGTATTTCTGTTCTTAATCACGCTGGTGAAACCGGGCCTTAGATTGTGCTTATCAATGCTAATGCTAAAATATTTAGTGAACTGTGTTATAACATTAAGCAGTACCTAGCCAGGGGGGGGGGCAGCTGCCCCTACCTGCCTACGCCCTTGCAATCAATTAAAATTTAAATGTGCAAAAAACTCTACAAAGAAAACTAATGTCATTCCTCAGACAGCAATTTTCTCAAACATATGGATAGTATCGTAAAAGCATAGTTGCTCTGGCGTTACACTAGGGTCCTATAGTTCAAACAAATCACCTTCGTAATCAACAGATTTTCAAATAAACGCAAAATGTTTGGCTTAAGCTGATGGTTGCAATGAGGAAACATAGCATATAGAGCAGACCTGGGTAATATCAAGTACCAGTACGACTTGTGACAAGTACATTTTAAAAGAATTGTACTGGTACTGGTACTTGCATTCCCAAATTTTCAAGTACTAGTACAAGTACAAATACAAGGAATTGAAAAAGAATTGAAGTTTTAGCAAATACTTCAAAGTAATTGAAAAGAATTGCAAGTACTTGAAAAGAATTGAAAAATGTACTTGAACCGATTTTTCAATTATTTTCAAGTACTTTCAATTATTTACAATCTTCAAATCAATATTTAAAAAAAAAATTACCAAAATAAACGATATTTTATATTTTTTACATGTCGCTTGTAGTCCATATTATGTTTATTTAACAAAATGCATTTGAAATTTAACATAAATAAATAATTAAATTTAATTTAAAACAAAAAAAATAATTCAACATAAATAAAATTATAAGAAAAAATATAACGTATCTTAATCCTAAATATCTAGAAAAAATGTCGAAATTCGACAGTAGGCGCACTCTAGTTTTTTTTAAATATTGGTTTCAACTTGACGTTCCGTCGTCGATTGTAAATAATTGAAAGTAGTTGAAAAGAATTGAAAAATAGATTCAAGTACATTTTTCAATTCTTTTCAAGTACTTTCAATTATTTTCAAATACTTTGAAGTATTTGCTAAAACTTCAATTCTTTTTTCTATTCCTTGTAATTGTACTTGTACTAGTACTTGAATATTCTGAAAGTACTTAGTTCGGACTCATTACTTCAGGATCAAAATATGAAGTATTTAAGTACGTAATAGTTAGTCCAATTCGAAAAAGCTGGTAGAATTCGAAAAAGCTGGTAGAATGTATTCCAAATTGCTCAAAATTTTTAACTCGCCAAGGAGAATATTCAAGAAAACATTTGTAGTGGATTTCTATACTTCATTTAGAAGTTGCTCTAGTGGAACATTTTCACTGTGAGCTACTGTATCTACTTATGATAGTGGGTATGTGCCTGAAGGCAGTACATATTTGTATTCGCTTATACCTACCTGGGTATTGAAGTTCCAACCAGATCTAATGATCGATAAGTGATAGAACAATAGAAGACGAATAGACGACGAACGAACAAACGAACAGAGCGACAAGATTGTTTGTGTGACAAAGGCATTGACAATGGAGGCATGCTGATGAGAATCAACAAACACAAACATTGAGACAAAAGCAAAAACAACAAAATCAAAATCATATATGACTGTAGTACCTGAAGGATATGTTGAATGTCAAAGCAGCCAACAAGAAAACACTGCCGATTACCTACCAAAGCAAATATTGGTACCTTGAGGTTTTGTGTGACAAAACCAGACACAACAAAAGAACAAGGACATACATGCAAACAATTCTATAAACACACAGATGCAGTTACTTACACGTAAGCCACAAGGCACTTTTAGCAAATGCTCTAACCACAATAGATTGAAAATGGTTGGCATTGTACGATATGTATGGAAAAGAATGTGAAAAGAAAACTAAATAAATTGAAGAGAAACTGTAAGGTGTAAGGAGTGATCCTAGAAATTGATTAAAATCAATTTTGGTTTACTTTACCCAAACGACGAGACAGAATAATAATACAATATTTTCTTTAACATTGTCGTCTACGATATAATACTAAATAATACCTACTTTTGTGAGTAGGCATGACTATGTATGTATGCATGTGTATACAGACGTAAACGCCTCTTATTTAAGCGCATTGTGAGAACAAGCCCCGCAATGCTTAGAGTCAGCAATAACAAATGTTCGACAAGAGATTTTAGGACAAAATACAGCAGTTGCTAGCGAATTGGTTTTTAATATCTAGAAAAAGAATTTCCAGACACAGAAAACTATGCTTTTCATCTCATTCGAACTGCTTACTTCTTTTAGCGGATTTTCGAAGTGTCTTTCTAGCCCGTTTCAATTGCCGTAAAGTATCTACATATATGTACCTGTCCTGCTTCTCCAAGCTGGGTAAAGTGGCTAAGAAAATGGGTTTTGCGGTTAACGATGACAAGGTGAAATATCTCCTGTCATCGCGCAAAGAATCTGCACGTCTTGGCAGCCACGCTCTACAGAAGGCTCATCGTTTCAGTCTTCATGTACGGCGCAGATGCATGAGCAATTTCAAAATCAGATGAGATGGCACTTGGATCATTCGAGAAAAAAGTTCTTCGAAAGATTTATGGACCTTTGCGCATCAGCGAGAGGGAGTATCGACGGAGATTTAAAGATAAGCGGTATGAGCTTTACGCAGACATCGACATTGTTCAGCGAATAAAGATCCAGCAACTGCGTTGGGCAGGCCACGTCTTCAGATGGATGAAGGTGTTCCTTCCCTTCCGATTTCGGTTGTGTTCGTCATTCATACTTAAGTTTTAAATTACGTTAAGTCTTTTCTCTTTGCCTTAGAGCTCTACGAGTGAAGATTTACATATATAGCTGCCAAAAGGTTCACCATAACGGTTTCTCGATAGGACATCCTCCACAACTCTATCGTTGGAACAGTTTGTACGGAAGCGTTTGCGTAACGTTACTAAAAACAGAGGAGTCTCTAGTATTTTAGACAGAATTTTAATCAATCCCCATTCCGTCATTTACTTAGCACGTTTATTTTGTCAACCGCAATTTGTTGCGCGATGAAATTGAGCAAAATTTGAGTAGATGCATACAGACCAAACATATCATTAGCCAAACACAGTCAAAGTGCGATTTAAAATGAAGACAATCAGCAAGTAAAATATCAATTTTCCTTCAAAGCAAAGTAAAGCAAATTGCGATCGTTCGATCGCTGCGATCGATATCCGCATAATACACCTCGATCTAGTTCTGCGCATGTGCAAATGATGCGCTACAACAACACTAAAGGTTATACGCTAGACAAATCTTAAACTACTTTTTCTTGTGAAAAACTCTTTCGAGCCAAACAAATCCTCATTTTGTAATCAAGTCCTGCTTGCAGATGCCTGTCGTCTGACGAGGAATTTAGGCTACGTTGTTTTAATTTTACGTTAATTTTTTTGTAGGCGGTTTCGCTTACAAATGCAATGATATTATCTTAAGTTGGCTTAACTGCCAGCCATGCGCTGCGCTGCGGTACGTACGTACGTACTCAACTCAGCTGCCACGCCGCACAGTGGTTCGGCTCCATACATTTTGCGGGAAAAAATAGAAGGAGTGGTCCTAGGCCATTGAAATTTTGCACAGAGGTTATATGTGAGCTATTCAAGAAATTTTCAAAAAATGGTTGAAATCGGTCAACCCCTAGGGGTACCTCCCTTGGACCTATAAAAAAATTATTTAAATACAAATTTTAGTTTCAGCTAAAAAAAATTAAGATATCTTCACGAAACTTGGCGCATAAGTTAATGTCATGAAAGATATCGACAATACCAAATATAGGCATGATTGGATAACAACCACGCCTACTTTTCCTACACATTTTAATCAAAAACAAATGAAGATATACATTTTCAGTAACTGAAAAAGGCCCTTGTAAAAATTTGATGTACTTAATGATTATATTTATGAATTATAATACATATAATCGAAAATATGACTATGTATGTATATATGGAAAGAAAAAAAAGCAACTATAAGAAAAATGTGTAATGATTTAGCATATCCTTGACAACAAAATCCAATTCCACACACTTTTTGTTGGGTTGTCGTCTTATGGACTTTATATAATGACCAGAACTTGCCAGTAATCGATTAATAACATCTGTATTGGTAGAAATTCTATCACTTTTCCTAGAAAACATAAGCCCATAAGCCCCATTTACTAGTAAGGGTTAACTCAGAACATGATAAGAAGTTCAACTTTTCTGCTGAGAAAGTATCAATAAGTCTTCTTGTTGTCTGATCAAGTAATCTTTGCAAATTAACAGAAGCATATGTATGTTTCTGTTACTACAATTTCGTCGGGATAACATTTTTTTTTTCATCTAATACCTTAAAATAAGCTGGTAAAATGTTTAAACAAACAAATGTGTTTGTTGCTTTTGTTGTTTGCAGACCGCAATGTTATGACTAGAGCTCGGATAATAGGTGAAAATTAGACGCCTAAAATTATGTTACGTAATGTTTGTGAGCACATCCAGTGGCAAGTTTAATGGTGGCGTGAATTCGGGTCTAAGCCGTCCGTGAATGCAATTGGATTTTTGCTTACTAGGATGCCAGAAAAATAAATTATTATTTATTATTAATTAAATTATTTTCGTGAAATAGCTATACACTCAACCTTCGCTGTAAATAGTTGTTAAAATTTTTATCCACTTATCCCCAACAATTAAAAATTGAATTAAATAAAAATTTCGTTCTAAGCACTAAAACTTTCAAGTATAAATTATTAAGGTTTTTTATGGATTGCACGTGAAAAATTGCAAATAAAGCTACAATAAATAAATGTAATAATAAAGAATAATAATAAATAAAGTATAATAAATAAATATATAATTATAAAGAATAAAGAAAAAAAAAATTTGTAGTGACTCGCTTAAATTTTAGACAAAATCTTCGCACGTAAAGGAAAAACAATTACAGTTTCAAACCAAATATATTTTGAATGAAAATGAGGCAAGTGCATATTAGCAAATGAACTTTACTATAAAAAATACTAATACCTGTTATTTGAAAAATGTTTTTTAGTTGTCCTCTGCATTTTTTTCATGAGAATTTAAAAGTCGAAAAAAATTGCGTACTAGAAAATAATATAAAATTTCTACTCAAAAAGTTACAAATTTTGCTGAAATATTGGCGAATTTTCCAGAATTTTGCACAAACTTTTTAACTTTAATATATTTGGTTTCTGTTATAGGTTTTTTTTATATAAAAAATTAAAATTATTAAAAACACATAAATAAAGATATTTTACGAATAAAATCACTTTCTATTCTGGCTTTATTTCATCACACACCACTGTATGTTTATTTAAACTGCAAATTTGTGTAACATGATTAAGAACTTTTCTTATAAACTCTTCACCCACCATACCAATATGGTACCCCTTTATATTTAAATTGTAATCCTGCCACTGAAAACAAACAAAATTTAAAAAAGGAGCATATTTTTAGGTGCTTGATTTCACCTATTTTTCCGAGCTCTAGTTATGACGAATGTGTTTATCGTTATTTTTGTTTGCATTACCATTGATTCTAACAAACTAGGTGTATAATTTACCAATCTGCATTTTTATCTAATCCTCTCTGTGCCTTCATATTCGTAAACAAAAAAATGCCACAAAAGATGTAAACGTCAATATACACGCATGAGCCTAAAAGCATGCTACATTTTGTCACTTTTATCAAAATTTGATAGGACTTTCGACATTTAAATCAAGTTTACATCGATTGGGGAAAATATGGGAAACATTTTTTAACAGAAATCGATAGAAGACATTCCAAACTTTCATTTTATTACAGTTAGCGAGTGTAGCACGCTGTAGCACACAAACTTTTTGTCCATCGAAGTTAGAAAAGGTAGCATTTTTGAAGTACCATTTTTGCTGGCCTATAGTTTTTTTAATATTTGGCCGATTGCACTGATTTTTTCTTTAATTAGTCAAGGAAGTGCTATATTTTCTTTTAAACTTACAACAGGGACAATAGAGATATAAGTTATAAGGAAAATTTATAGCCAAATTTATCAAAAATTTCAAGCAGTTTTTGTTGAATAAAATTTTTCTGACTTATGATACCATTATTTTGTAAAAAAAAAAAATCAACTTTTTGCAAAGTAGTCATGAATTGTTCATATTTGGACATTTTTTTATATGACTACATCATTAGAATCTGAAAATTAGGTATTGAAAAAAATGAATTTTTTCCGCGGCTGAACCACTGTGCGCCGCTTCATTTAACTATAGTACATTTGCCGTTTCTGCGCCTTCTTCGCTTCATTTCAGCTCACATAAACGTTTTTGGCTGCATTCGTAGTTGATGATGTTGATTATGCCAGGTGTGGTTTACTTGACATGGCCGCGACGACATCATATTTCCATCGGCATGTTTGTCAACACCTGGCTCGTACATATACATACGTATTTTGGCGATCACTTACGCATATTTTTCTTTTTAGAACATGGTTGTTTTAAACGAGATGACGATCGCGATAAAGTTTTGGCAAATGAGTGCACATGCACGTACCTTTTATACATACATACTTTTCCCATTTGTCACAAAGCCTGTCGCATTTAAAGAGACGTTTCTTCTCGTGTGGTTGTTTTGTATGATGATGAGTTGGTATCATTTTTGCGGCATCTTGAATTATTCTTTCTTCTAAGTTTTGGCACTCCTTTTATTCTATTTTGCAACGAAAGGTTTTTGTTCGGGAGTGTATAATGGCGACTTTCAACTCAGCTCATATATATTCATAATTGCATGAAATGCGTTGATGCTTTGCTAAAATCTTAGGTTTGAGAAAGAAAATATGTATGTACTCTGAAATGAGATCATTGGTTCTACGTTCAGTTCTGTTACATTCCGAAGTCCAAAAATCATGTTAAACTTGCTGTGATTAAAAATACTTATCAATGCTTTAGGTTGTTGACATATGCAACTAAGTAGGGAATTGATTGGACATGCGTCTTGGCTAAATAATGGAAAAGTTGACAGCAATGCTGATGATGTTCGGTTTTTTCTAGCGCCAAATTCTCTAAGCAAAATCTAAGCAATGTAATCTCCCACCTTAGCTTTCGCAAATTCTCTTTAATTCTATATTCTAAAGGTCCATGTCCAGGCCCATTAGATATGCTTAATATGTGCATAACTCAGACTTAAATCCGCTTAGTTGCGTACAGGTCTTACATGTCCATTTTAAAAGCATGTTAATAAATAAAAGGGCTTGGCCGCTGTTCAACGCTGTTTTAAAATAGCCGAAGGAGAATAAAAATGCCTTTTCTTCGGACTTGTGACTTGTTTTCATTGAAACATGAACTGTTTGTTCCAAACCTAAAGTAAACTTTAACTTAAGTATCTTTCGGGCGCGAACTAAAGTCTTATAAGACAAACTGATCTGGAGCTTAAGATACCCTGCTGCTTTGGATCACAATGCTCTGAACTATCGTCAAACACTACAGGAAATTCCAGACACCTTCTTGATTATTTGCATATGTGTAGAGGGAAAACTTTTTATGATAGATTAATTAGCAAGGTAGGAAGTGAGTCGTAACTTGTAAGCGGGTATTAGTGGACAAGCAACTGAGAGTGAAGTTAAAAAGCACGCATATCGCTTTAGAGAAAATGTATGTAAATAATATTATCGAATGTGAATACTTCTCCGAAAAGGTTCTGGTACACTTTATTACAGTTTACAGAGTAGAAGCAGCTAATACCGCGAAATCGGGAATAGACATGGTGTTTAACATCTATAAAACAAGACATCCATCTATAATTCCGACAACAGGCCACCCCTCGATGGAACTCCACGAATAATTTTAAGCCCACGAAGCAAACGTGGCCGGCTTATAACGCACGAGAACCAAGGACCTAATCAGAAGGTCCAGAAAGGAAATCCTCCAGATCACAGCCACGATTAGAGGATACTGAACGTTCGGCAAACACGTTGAAAGACTGGGGATCCCGTTCAACAGCATATGTAGAAGCGGAAATCCAGAGGAGAGTGAGGAATTAATCCAACACCTTCGCCATTTGTGTGCTTCCCAACTTAAGTAACAATAGCCGACTGCATAGTAGTTCGCCTATGTAGGTTCATCGATAACTCGAAATGGCTTAAACACACCGGCGAACTCTAGCAACAACCTACAACCATATTGATTGCATGAGCTATTTGCATCAAAATGGCGCTTGGTGCGCTAATTGGGCCCGGAATTGTTCAACTGTGCGGCACGGCACGGAACCCAAACAACCAACCACATTGAGTCATTAACGTTATTATTATGAGTAATATGTATTTACACTCCAATTATCAAAAGCATTTCCCCACTTAAAACAAATAAATTCCAAAGAAAAGAATACAGGCGAATGTTTATTACAAAAATGACAAGCTCATACAACAAAAGCAAGTGCCTACATATTTTGGCACAACAAAGTCTGCAAAATAGCAACTCAGACGGCAAATGTCAAAATTCGAAAGACACCTGTCCACATTAGTGACATAGTGCGACCAGCCTCAGTTAGACAGATAAGACGACAGGCAGGCAGCCAGTCAGCTTCTCGGACGATGCACAGCGACCCAAAACGGTCAGGCTAAAGTTAATTTTAAGTGGTGCCGCCGCCGCCGCTGCTACAATCACACAGCGCGTAAATGGAGCGTAAAGTGTTTTGGTACATTTTCGTTATTAAACTTTTGACACTATTAGCAAAAGATTACATTGTTTGTTTGTGGAGTGTTTTGAAAGCATGTGTATGTTGCGTAGCTGCAGCGAAAAAGGCCAAAAGCACAAAAAATGAATGTCAAAATTTGTTGCGCTGAGGCAGAATGACTTCTAGGCTACTGTATTAAAATTAGTAGTCTATAACTTCGTGTGTTCTTGTGATTGATGTTTTCCATTACTTTTTTTGATTAACTCATTTAAAAGTAAGTACTTCTGTGGCTGCTTTTATTGCTGATTCGAGACTATTTGGGTTTTGGTTTGGCTGCTGACGCCGAATCGTTCTCATCATCATCATCATCATCATCATTAGCATTTAAGAAATGTCTTTATTTGTATCTCACATTCGTCGGCAAATAGAAAACAGAACACTTCTGCTTACTTATTATTAAGTAGCGTGTTTTATTTTAATACATACACTCAAAAAAAAAAATTACTCAGATTATGGAAAAATGGGAATGATTCGGCGCTAAAGACATATTTCCATATTTTGATGTACAATTTTCTTTAAAACGTGGTTTTTATTCCTTGATTTGAAGAAAATCGTACATCAAAATATGGAAATATGTCTTTAGCGCCGAATCATTCCCACTTTTCCATAATCTGAGTAAGTTGTTTTTTCAGTGTATGCATCTATGTATGGGAAACATCTCTCTAAATAACCCGTCTCCACGTGGCTGATCGTGATTCAGTTTAACATTTATCTTTCTTGTTCTTCTTAAATGTTTGTATGTTTGCTTATTTTTGCGTTTTTGTTTTGGGCTGTGTTAGATTTCGATAGATTTTCGATACAAAATTAGAGAAGGCATCGATATCATCACGTTTGGCAAGAGGATTGAGAATGAAACAAGTGTTTCAATATTCACTCGCTCTCAGAAATTTGTAGGAAATTGGCGAGATTCGGCACTCGTTTTGAGGTCGAAACAAGATTGAGAGAGCGAGTGCAGAAAAAAAGAACGAAACACGTTATGTGGAGACATGGTATTATAATACATTATAGATACATTAGGGCACACGAGTATATACATACGTAGTTAAGTCAACAAATGTACACATCATGTATTTGAAAGAAAACTGAACCAAAATAAATCTGAATTTTAGTACAAAAATATTAAATTTTCAGATGACAGATCTGATTGAAGCAACCCGTAGATTTTAAGTTTTTGATTTTCAATTTTAATTTTATGAATTTCAATTGTAATTTTCTGAATTTGAATTGTATTTTTCTGAATTGTAATTTTCTGAATTTCATTTGTAATTTTCTGAAGTTCAGTTGTAATTTTTCAAACTTGTATTGTAATTTTCTTAATTTGAATTGTATTTTTCTGAATTGTAATTTTTGAATTTCATTTGTAATTTTCTGAATTGTAATTGCTGTTTTCTAAACTTGAATTATAATTTTCTGAATTTGAGTTGTAATTTCTCAAACCAGAATTGTAATTTTCTGAATTTGAATTGTATTTTTCTGAATTGTAATTTTCTGAATTTGAATTTTTTTGAACTTCAGTTGTAATTTTCTGTATTAGAATTGTACTGAATTGTAGTTTTCTGAATTTCAATTGTAAGTTTCTAAACTTGAATTGTAATTTTATGAATTTGAGTTGTAATTTTCTAAATTTGAATTTTTCTTTTCTAAACTTGTTTTCTAACTTTCTGAACTCGAGTTGTAATTTTTCAAATTTGAATTTTTATTTTGAACTTCAGTTGTAATTTTCTGTATGCGACTTGTAGTTTTCTGAAATTGAATTGTAATTTTCTGAATTTAAATTATCATTTTGAACTGGAATTGTAATTTTAGGAATTTCAATTTTAAATTTTGTACTTGAATTGCAATTTTCTGGATTTGAATTGTAATTTTCTGAACTTTGGCTTTAATTTTTCAAACAATTCCAATTGTCTTTTCTAAAAAAGAATTTCTAAAAAAATTTAATTCTCAAAATTTTAATTTTAATTTCTGAACTTAAAATTGAAATTATGAGCTTGAAGTGGAATTTATTAATTTGTATGAAATATTGAATTCGAATCGCGAATTTTTAAACTCTAGTTGTATCTAGTTTTCTCAACTTATCTGAAATCCTAAATAAATATTATAAAAACTGATCACACATTTATCAGCACTCCCCTATCTAACCTAATGAGCAACAATAACTGACAACCACAAAAACTCTAAATTACCATCAACTGAATGAGCGATGCCGCTGCTGCCACAACAATTAGTTGCGGGGCGCCAATAAATACGCCTATAATTTGCGGCACACTTGCGGCTCCCACAACAACACACATACAACAAAGAGCCAAAAGCAAAAACTTCAAAGCAAATATAAGTATCTAGTACCTAGCGTAGTAAAACAAATTGCAAGCTACAACTTGCAACAAAACATGCCACAAAATTGCCTAAAACCAAACAACCGAAATCAGCCGGCAAATGTCAAATAATTAAGCCACAATGCAGCACACATACAACGCAAATCAATTGATTTAACAAAAACAAAAAAATAAATAAATATTTCGACGAACAAAGTCAGCAACAACAACTTCAACAACCGCGAAATAAACAATTTGAAAGTGTGTTTTTGGGGGCGGGGTAGAACGAGGCGGCTAATAAACGCAGCTAAACAAATAAGCTAAACAATTATTGCAACCACAACAAGGGGATTGAATTGTTGTTGTGCGTATCCATTCGAGTTAATGCACATGACGTAGGGTGTTACGTAGGCAAGCACGGCAACGAAAGGATGCGACTGAGCTTACAGTGAATAAATATGATCCACTTGCTACTTGCACCTCCGCATACATACATACACACATACATATATTTGGCCAAGCGCTCAGCTAATCAATGCGAAAACAGTTTAAGTTATTTAGACACACATACGCGAGAAATACGAAAACAAAAGCAATCAATACAGTTGCATGTTGCAGCAAAAATAATGCTCGTCACCACCGCAATTTTGTTTGTAATACGTGGCAGTCAATCATTTATTGTTTACGTGCTTAACTAAATTGGGTCAAAAACATCAAAATAAGTTAATTCCATCTGCTGTGACAGTGACACACTGTCTAAATAAGTGCGTGGTGATTAGGTGGAGTGGTGGCGGAGCTGTGTGTGTAATGATACCCAGTTATTATGTATTGGGGTCGGTTAAAAATGAGATAACCATTGGAAAGCGGGTATCTTCTTCTAGTCTCAAGAATGGGAAAAGGCTTGCTATTTGATTCAGCATACAGTTCATTTTCCTAAAAAATGGAGCTATCGTTTTCGTTTGTTTACTTGAAGAGAATTTTCCATATATATGTGAGTATTTCTCTGGTTACTATAAGTAGTAACGTATTTATGTTTGTAATTTTTTTATTACATCTAATACGTATTTCTATATTAGTTTGCTGTTTAAAAAAATCTGCATCACCTTACTTATGCCCTCACTACCACCTAATAGTTGGCATCATCACACCAATTTGAATTCGATGATGTTTGATGATGACAATGAAAACGCTGATGATGACATCAGATAATGGCGATGACGATGATGGCTAAATGAGCTCGAATATGCATGGCTGGCCAAACATTCAACGCATGTCATCAGCAACACATGACTGACTTTGTGTGCTGCTTTGTGCCCAGCGGCTACTAAATAGACTAAAAGTGCTTTGGTCATAAAATAGTCATGGAGAGGGAGAAGGATAACGGCATATACATATACATACATACGTAATACGTATGTACATACATACATATGTACATACATACATATGTATACATACATACATATCCATCTAAGTAACGCATGCTTTTGACTCGCTGAGTAGGCGCCTAGGCGTTGTGGCTTCAAGGTAGTTGCGTGTGGCGGATATGTAGTGACAGGAAAGCGTTAGTTAGCTGGTTTCCGCCAAAATGCACAAACAACAAATAATTAGCAAATGGTGAAATTCAGTACACACATATGTACGCTCATACTAAGCCACATCACGGACTGAGCTTAAGTACTTATTGGCACATTTAAATCTATCGACTGGTTGTGTTGTGGACTATGCGCTGTGGGCTATAGAAATTGATTTTTATGCGTCGTAGTGCATGTGCATGTGACTGACGCGGCGCTTATTTGAACTCAAAATAATTAGTAATTTCAATGAGATAAGAGAGGTAATGTTTGAATAAACAAGATTATTGGTCAAGGTTGGCAAAGGTAATAGAATCATGGAAAATAAAAGCATTTTAAAGAGCAAGAGCTTTAAAAGCTCAATCTCCACATTTCAAGAAAAATGATGAGGAGACATGTATTTTAGATAAGAAGCGTCTCCCGAAATGGCAACTATCTGAAATAAATGTGTTCTTCATCTAATCAAACTAAAGAGGTTGAATATAATGGAATAGAATGAAATGGAATGAAATGAAATGGAATGAAATAAAATGAAATGGAATGGAATGGAGTGGATTGAAATGGAATGGAATGAAATGAAATGGAATGAAATGAAATGGAATGGAATGAAATGGAATGGAATTGCGGTAGGACGGGAAACTGAGTCTTTCCCAAGCACTCAGACATATTTGCCCATTATATTTAAAGCCGTTAGAAAGAATCAGAATGTAGGAGAGGAGGTGAGATAGTGGTATCAGAACTGCTCTGCAAACTTCACAGATTCTTTAATAAATCTGAGAAGTTTGTTCATCCGCCATTATCAGTACATCTGACCCGAAAATGCGCAATCTGAATCTAGAGAAAGCCAGAGAGGTGAAGAGAAAACGTTCTATGACGTCGCCGCCCTGTTCAAGATAGGATATGTATAATGAGCTGTCGATTATGCGCATGGTGGCCATGTGCTGTCCCAATGGGTTGTGTCCCGTAATCAACGCCAAAAGGGCCGCGAAGCTCTATCCTCCTCTGCTTGAGAAGCAAGTTTTATACCACCCTGTTAGGTTTTTTAAGAAAGCACTTTGTAATTTTACATGAATCTAGAGAGGGACGCTGGAGTATGGTATACACCACAGTGCCCGCTATAATTGGTCCTGTGATTGACTGCGGTCTAGTTGGGTGTTCCGCCAACACAAGTTGAAGTTTATTCCATTTTCTACGGAGCTAAGCTAGAACTTACATTCGTGAAAAATTTTTGAACAGGTTCACGCAGTTTTTATTGTCTTTAGTGCAGCTTGGCTGTGACTGAGGATGCCAATTTAGTGTCCACGCGACCTTTCACCAATTATCCATTCTGCTGCTTTTAGTATGGCATACATCTCCGATTGTAAACCCATCGCGCTTGTAACTAAAGCATAATGGAACCTGAAGTCTGCCTCTTGGTGCCAGTCGCATCCAGTACCATATTCTGTTTTTGATTCATCTGTGTATATCATTTTCTTCGATCCTACCAGCAGAGCTTCTGGATCTCTCCATTGATCTCTTGTGGAAAAGCGACTAACTAAAGCGTTAAATTAGTTAAAGTGTTAAATACACAATAGCCAATAAATCAAACTTGAGAAGGGATGACGGAAATTCGTTCCACAATAGATCGCAATCCTACTCTGTCGGAAAAGCAAATAACAAAAATAAATACAGTAAAATCTTTAGAACAAAATTCCAAACTCAAACAAACTCAATTTATGTGAAACAGGAAAAAAAAGTTCTTAGTCGATGCGGATTCTAAAGATGTTACTTTATGTAACTGTAAAGGTGTGAACAGCATTTACAGGGCTAGAAGAAAAGTCCAAGGTTTCAGCTCTTCGATAGTGGTCGTGCGTAGGCCTCTGAGTGAGCTGCTACTGAGATTTTTTCTTATTCATTTAAAGCTTTGCAGAGCACATTTAGTTCGGCAGAATATGGAATTATTGCTTCAATAAGCATTTCAAAAAAAAGCTTTCACCTTCCGGCAATAAATACCAAAGACAAATAATCTCCCTTAGCTTTATCAGCAAAAAAAAAAATTGTTATGGTATTTGCTTGCAACTTTCCGCAAATTCCCAAACACTTTGCCAGTTATACAACGAAAATCATTTGCCATAATCTTTGCAACATTTCGCAACAATTTCCGCAAACTCTGTTATGTATGTCGCACCAAATCTATTTCCCAATTATCCACTTAAAGCCACATCATTTATGCGTCGTGTCGCGTCGTCAAGAGCAGCGCGAAATCTCCAATATAACCGGCTAATAAGAACAAAGAGTTCATAGAACTGCGAACTGCCAACAACGGTTAGGACAGCGCAGCGCTTAGTCAGCGTTGTTGCCCCAAAATTGTTTCGCTTCCGTCCGCCCCTCATGATAATAAATTAATTAATGGCATAAACTCTGCAATTGGCAAGTTTTGAAATGCATCCAAAGTGGCAGGAGGCGACAGACAACGGCGAACAATAAATAATGATTGAGGAATAATATAAGCTGAGTGGCGGCATCAAGTAGATAATTCCAATAACACAAACACTATCAGCAACACCAACTGCGCGACAAGCGACACCAACAACAAACGTGGAATTAATGTAATAATTGCATCCCGTGGATTTATAGCTGCAACTCATCAATATTTAGTTAGGCCAATTATCAGTAAATGTAGCACCAACAATAATAATCATAATTATATTCGAACAACAAGAGTTTTGATGCTCTGCTTTGTATTGGGTCATCATAGTTCGTGGCGTGGTGGCGAATGGGTGACGTCATAATTCAAATTCTGACAAACGGCAAATAAGTACAATTAAAGCTTTCTTCGCGTAGGGAGCTAAAACGATATTCGCTTCTTAAGAATTTTCACTGGGCAGTCAATTTGATGGAGAGTGAGTGAAGGCTTTTCTGGTATAAATACACTTGAATTTGACTAGACTAGTATTTATGTAAAAGCTGATTATATTTATTTTTATTTCATTGTTCTTCCGAAAGGTTATCATATATGTATGTATAGAACGATACACTGTTGCTTTTCCCACAAGAGATAAATGGAGAGATCTAGAAACTCTACTGCGAGGATCGAAGAAAATTATCTACACAGATGATTCAAAAACAGAATATGGATCCAGTCCGGATGGCACCTGGAGGCCGATTTCAGTTGCCATTATGCTCTAGGTATAATGGCTATAGTTTATCAATCGGATTTATGCCATACTAAAAGCAGTAGAATGTATCTGCAGTCACAGCCAGGCTGCACTGAAGGCACGAATCTCTTAAACAAATTTTCACGAATGTAAGTTGAAGCTTGCTTGCGTAGCAAAATTGGATAAATTTGAACTTATGTGGGTACCTGTATATTAGATACGGTGTTCAAGGTAATGAAATGGCCGATGAATTGGCCGCAATTAATTGGTCCAATAATAGGACCAGGTATAGTGGGCACTTTGAAGTACATACGAGACTACATGAGGGAAACTAACTGGAGACACTGGAACTCTGCAAGTGCTCTCCGAGAAAGCCTAACAGGGAGGTAGCAAAACTTTTTTCTCAAGTAAGAAAGCAACCTTCGGTTCCTTGTGGGGTTGATTACAGGACACAATCCATCGAGACAGCACATGACCACCATAGGCATCATCGAGATCTGTTTATGCCTTTCTTGTCTGAAGAAGGATGACGACGGCACAGAGCATTTCTCTACACCTTTCCGGTCTTCGGTAGACTAATATTGCGCATTCTCGGATCGGATGTATTTAGAATGGCGGATGCACATTCTCTACCACTCGGCAAACTTTTGAGGGAATCTGGAAAGTTTGCAGAGGAGACCTGATTCTAATATCCGACTTTTTCCCTACATACTGATCCTTTCTCACGGCATTAATTACAATGGACAAATATGGCTGAGTGCTTGAGAAAGACTTTCCATTCCATAGTGGAAAGATTTTCTGTCATCCCTTGCAAATCTTATTGAGATACAAACCACTTACGGGCGAGCTTCAGTGCCATTTATCAATTGCCCATTTTCGTCTAAGAATCGCATTCCAATATTAAAGGTTTGAGAAAAGTGATAGTTCTCGGGTCATTCTCCAATCGATCAGTGTTTGTTGAGGTTTTTTTCTTTCCCATAAAAATTTTTCACAGAAGCCAGCAGAGAGGTGGCTAATTTCAAATTGATAAAACTTATGAATTTATCCAAAGATTATACAATCTCAACAACAAGAAAGACATGCATAAAGTGGTTGTATTTGCAATACAGTAAAGTTTGTTTAGCAAGTTTAGTGTTGAAATGCAACAAAGCGAATAGCACAATTCTATGGCTCAGCCGCAATTAACAGCAATTCGCTAATTACTCCAGACCGAACGCACCGGCTGCCGTTGAACTACATACATATGTACGGTGTACGATCGGTACTGAAAAAGGAAAATATTTACACGCTCTTTCATTTAAAATCTAAATCACAGCAAGTGAGGTTGGCATAGCAAACGTCTATGAAAGTTTTTGTTCTTGCTTCTTTGCATTGGCTGCTCGCTTGATTTGACTTTTTGGATTTTTTGTCTACATTTTAATTGCCATTAAAAGTAGGTAGTATCTACAAGCCTTATAAGCAATAGCCGCTTCTTAATTGTGTGCCTATGTATGTATGTACTACATCTAACACTGTCATGCTAAATAATTTCGGTTTCGGTTCACACATTTCGTTTTTTGTGATTTCGATATTATAAAATTATACTACTTTGTTGTTTGCACTGTATGAAGAGAGTTGTGCTGGTAAAAGGACTCGTAGTTACATCTGTGTTATGTACCTTACATTAGGTATGTACTTATGTACAAGCAATACGTTACATTTTATAAACCAAACCCGGTAGATAAAACTGCCAAAACATTGGAGATGCCATGGTATAACGTTAACGATCAGTTTCTTGCCTCATTAGTACTCTGAAAAAAAAAAAAACGTTGTAAATCTAAGGACTTTCGCTGTTAAATCAATTACTTTCCGCAGTTGAAATGTGCCCAACAACGCACCGTTTTTGTTTCAAAGGTGCGATTGTTGATTTAAGTCAACCACGGAAACTGTTGGATCAAATACTTTTGCCTTCAAATCAACAACGGAGATTGTTGGAAAAAATTTTCACCTAAAAATTAATTTCTGTTTGCATTTTACTCTTCATCTCTCTCCACCCGGGTCTGAACTGCAAATATGTAGCCTCCGCTTGTTCTCCTCTTCTTCTCTCCTTCTTATCATTCACTGGTTGCTATCTTTATTTCTTATTCTGCTTTTTCTTCTTTATTTTATATTCTCCTCCGGATTCGAACCACGACATCAACCTGAAATTCTATCCAATCATCACATAGTGGAACATTCAACATTATATTGAATTCAAAGCCCCCTTTTATACTTCCTCTTTCCCGAAAAAGCATCTATAAATTATATGAATCATTGTAAAAACAAAATTTAAAAACAATTTTTCTCATTAGTTTTGTTTACAACGGAAACTGTTGGATCAAATACTTTTGCCTTCAAATCAACAACGGGGACTTTTGGAGAAAATTTTCTGCTAAAAATAAACTTTTGTTTGGATTTTTCTCTTCATCTTCTCTCCATCATTATTGTTTTTGTTGGTTTTCTCACAAAAAAATGTTTTCTCACAAAAAAAAATTTTAAAAGGAAGCAAGTTGTTGAAACAACAGCGCACACTGGTCTCATTTGTATGGAGAGTGGGACAAAACGGATGGACACATTTGGCACATTGGTGTCCCACTATGCGACTCATCTTTCAGAAAAATTAAAAGCATATATGTTGTAATCCACTCCCACCACTAACGCTAGTTTACAGCCAAAAAAAAAAACAAGAAAACCAGGAATGGGGGAGGATAGGAATTGACCTGCTGAGCTTGGAACAATTTTTTTAAATTTTTTTATCGTTAGGTTTTTGAGATAACGGTAATTTTGTGTTTTTTTTTGTTATCACTTTATTCAAAAATTATTTTCTCTGGAATTACAAATGCGATAAACGCAAGCAGTATCTAGTTCGAAAGGCAATTAAAATATGCTTCAAACGGCTTGTAGTGGTCTAATAAAAACTCGCTGAGCAAAAGCTGGTCAAAATAAAAATTTTGTGGATTTTTTGCGATTTTTGAAAAAAATTTTATTTTCAAATTAAGTTTTTATAAAAAGTTGTAAAAATCAGGTAAGTTTTATTACTTTAAAAATTTGCCAGTTTAATTCCAAAGACTTTAAGCGTAATATCAGAGAGATCCGATAAATATTTTATTTTTGGCGATTTTTTTCTTGTGAAACAATAAGTATATTTTGGACGAAAAACTTGGTTAGGTGACTTAACTATGTGAAAACGACTTCATAGGTCAAAGGGACATTAGAAGAAGATATAGAGCTTCCAAAGACTAAACTAATGACATTACAATAAAAAAAATTATTCCGCGAGAAAAAGGGGAAAAAAGGGAAAAATGTATAAACAGGCTTCTTAAGAAAAGACTTGAAAGAACTCAAATCTGCTTATAAGACCTGGTCCAGAGTGGTCCTTAATTGTTAAAAGTTTAAATGAAAATTCTAATGCTTGAAAATTGCGCTCATAGAAAATCCAAGATTTCTTCATCTTGTATTTTGCTAAAAATAAATTGTTTTCATTGTTTTCTTTCGCTAAATCATGAAACATAAATTTTTCTTGCGTTTCCATAGTTATCCGCATTTTTTTAGCACTCAAACTTGAAATATCGCAAAAATCATAATACACTTATTTACACAAACTTTTTCCAGAAAAAATTTTTTTCAAATGTGTTGACTTTAAATGAGCCAAAGTAACATTTAATGGTGGCTATTGCGTATAGAAGGAGGTTTTCCATAAAATTCAATATATTTCCCACGGAAATGCATGACAGAAGTTTCTTTTTCAAGCACCAATATTTTTGACTTTTGTGTATGGGGGCTGACCAGTGTGCAGCGCCCGTTTTTTAATAAATTGTTGGATAAAAAACTTTGCTGTAAAAACAAATACTTTTGCTGTTGAATCAAAGACGGAGAACGAAAGTTGTTGATTTAACTACGGCTATTTTTTTCAGAGTAAATACTCTAACTACGATATTACATGCCAATAGCAGCAATTTAATTTCAGAGTTCTCAAATTGCATATCTATTTTAACACATTACATTACAGATTATGAGATATTTTCTTTAAAAAATCTGTATCTAAGTACTCGCTTTTATTTTCGAAAATCGATTTTGAAATCAAAGCCATTCAAATTCAGAGCCCTGTTTCGTGCAGCATGGCGCCAATTGGAAACACTAAGGGAGGCAGCGTCGCTGTCCACCTCATCTTCCCAATGCAGTGGATGTCTGTATTTTCTTCTGCCTCTAGTGGGTTTCGATAGAAACACTTTCTGGGCCAGAGCAGCTTCATCCATTCTCACTACATGACCTGCCGGACGCAGCCGCTGGATTTTTATTCGCTGAAAAATGTCGATGCCTGCGTAAAGCTCGTACAACTCATATTTAAATATTCGTCGATACTCGCTTTGGCCAATGCCCAAAGATCCATAGAACCTACAAAGGTCTTTTCTCTCGAATAGTCTAAGTGTTATCTCATCTGATTTTGACATTGTCCGTGCTTCTGCGCCGTACATGAGGACTAGAATGAGGAGTGTCCTGTAGACTGTGATTTCACAGTCACCTTCACATTACAGAGATTCGCAACGGTCGAAAACTTATTGCCGCTTGGCTGTTCTTGATTAATTTTGTTTGAGTGTGAAATTTTCTACTCGTAGTACAGATTTTATAGCAGCATTTTAAAGCATGTTGATTGGCTATTGTGTACTTAATTTTTAACACTTTAGTTTGATTAGTTAAATAATAAATGCATTTAGGGTACGACCTGAACGTAATTTTGTAAATCTCAGAAATTGAATTGAAATTTTCTAACTTGAATTTGAAATGAAAATACTCATATTGGCACTTCTATCCAACTCGAAGACGTATGCGGCTTACATAATAACCCTTAACCTTACGATTACCAGAGATTTTTATGTACGAGGTTTACCAATACCCACCCGGGTGACCCATATATATTTTCTTGCATTACGGGCGCTTTCGCGTGCTTTAACTTTTTATTGCCGAAACATATTTATTACTATTGTAAAATGTAAGCCTGTGAATGATTAAAAATATTTAATTTAACTATATTTGGTGAAATTAAGCCAACAAAAACAAAAAACACCCCGTAATGGGTGTATATAAAGTAAAAAATTCAAAATTTTGAATCCTAAGACAAGGTTGAGTGAATAATACGATTTACGACACATTAATTATCTACTTGAATTTGGCGTTGAAGCATTCAAATCCAAAATACCATTATTCAAAAAAAAAAAAAAACGATCAAAACAAGGCGAGCGAGTTGTGAAGGACTTTGTTGACCCGTAAAAGGATTCCTAAATTATCATTAGCCAAAGATTAGTGGGATGATGTTTATGGTGGGAAGAATAAACAAAAATAAAATATGTGTATGTGTGTATGTACATATTATATTCTAAATGAATTCAACCCGCCAGGAGCATGAAAGGAGATTTACTCTGACTCTGGCATTATCTTTTAATGTTCTAGATCAGGCATCGGTACTTTTATCGATATGAGTAAATAGAAAATATCACAAAAATTTTAGCCAATGTAGTGGAAACCGCTCTGTGCTCCCCAACACAATATCTTTCACAATTTTGCCGACCTTGTTTCTAGAAATAGCGACACTTGCTGCATTTATAATATACGTGGGAAATCAACCAGGTAATATCAAGGTTCTTCAGTTACAGGCTTTCTCAGGAAGCTCTGTCATGTCTAAATAATGCTGAAGTCCATTAGGAATAATATTACTTGAAGATTTTACATAAAATCAACAATTGTATGTATCTCAGGAACTATTTGCTAGAAAGAATGAATTTATCAATGTCCTTCCTTATTTCTAATAAAAAGAACATCTTTCCAGCAAGTTGATGAGAGTAAAGATGAAAGGAAAATATTATAAGTCTTTTCATATGAAAATTAAACCCAACACTTGTCAATTATGCATAAAATGCAATAAACCCATTTGCGATGAACAAAGTATCAGCCAAACAAAATGCATACATTGTTGTATAGATCCTTCGGTATTTTGCTTGGTTTGAAATAAATTTTTTTTCTATAAATTTTCTATAAACTTTATAAAAACAATCAAAATATAGTTAAACAATAAATTTATAAAGTTAGAGCAACAAGAATATATGCATATATGTGTGTTTTCATAGAAAAGTGTACTGGGTCACCCGGGTGGGTATTGGTAAACTACGTACATAAAAAGTCAAAATCGCAAAAAAAGCATATTCCAGATGAAAAAAAAGTTCAAACTTGTTATTATCTGAAAGAACTCGAAAAATTGATCAGTGAGTAAAAATCATTTTAAAATCCGTCCAATAGTTGCTGAGTAATCGCAAAAAGAAAATGCAAAATGTCACCCGGGTGGGTATTGGTAAACCTAAGGTTAAATGCATGAGGTCAGCCCCCAATATTGAGACGTGACGCCCCCTACGTAAAATTACCTACTAAACACGAAATCGACACTAATTTTTCGATTAAATGCGCGGTTTTCCAGGAAAAGCTGAATTTTGGTGTTTTTCTAATTGTACCATATATGGTACACTATGCATTGAGACCAATAGTATTTTTGCAGGCAAATTTCTGTTAGTTAATTAAAATGAGATGGCTTCCCTGCAAAACTTATATGGATATGCCAAATGACTTTGACTAACACCACCAGCTCCGTCATTCACCTTGTGTAAAACATTTGGTCTCGAACGGCTAGAAAGGACCTCTCCGATGTTTCATAAAAGGTGACCCCCTTTCGTGTGATTTCTTCAACTTAATGCTGGAAAAGATAATTCGAGCTGCAGAACTTAAACACATGGAAGCATCTTGTATTACAAGAGTGTGCAACTGCTGGTGTACGTCGATGATATTGACATCATGGGCACTAACACTCGTGCTGTTCGTTCTGTCTTCTCCAAGCTGGACAAAGAAGCTATAAAAATCTCAACAGAAAAATTGTCAAGGGATGACGGAAAATCGTTCCAAATATAAATCTAAGAAAATGGGTTTGGCGGTTAACAACGACAAAGCGAAGTACCTCCTGTCATCACACAAGAGTCGGCTCAATTATATCTTGGCAGCCCCTTCACGGTTGACAGTTACCAATTCGAAATATTGAACGGTCTAACGGGTTTCGTCTGTTTGGGAACCAGCGTTAACTCTAAAAATAATGTAAGCACGAAAATCCAACTAATCATTCTAACGAATAAATTCTGCTTTGGATTAAGTAAGCATTTGAAAAGAAAAGTCCTCCCTCCACGAACAAAGATCACGCTCTGCAAGACTCTTATTGTTCCAGTCCTCATGTACGGCTCAGAAGCATGGACAATGTGAAAATCAGATGAGATGGTACTTGGAGTATTCGAGAGAAAAGTTCTTCAGAAGATTTATTGACCTTTGCGCGTTAGCGAGGGCGAGTACCGACGGAGATGTAATGACGATCTGTATATTGTTCAGCAAAGAAAAATCCAACGGCTGCGTTGGGCAGGTCATGTCTGTGAATGGATGAAAGTGTTCAAACCCAGAAAGTATTTCTATCGAAACCCGCTAAACGCAGAAGAAGAGGGAGACCTCCACTTCACTGGGAAGATCAGCTGAAGACTGACTCGTCCTCTCTTGGTATTTCCAATTGGCGCGGCATCACAAAACAGAAACGACTGGCGCGCTTTATTGATCTCGGCTAAAATTGCCTAGATGTTCACGCGCAATTAAGAAGAAAAATTTATAATCTTCATCCAATAGTGCATACTCGTTTCCGGCTTGATTTCTAATACGAAGCGGTTTTGGTGTTTCATTTATTAGTTCGTCTAATTCATGCGTGAATTACCCTTTATAAATGGACCCATTTCTATATTTGGGTATATCTACATACCTCAAAATCATAAGATAGCACACTTTCTACATCTTCTGTATTATGCCTCTTTCCTTCAATCATTATGTGATCCATATCCGCACACAAATTACATGTAAAAAAACAGCAAGCGCTGGGTAAAATATTTGGCTTAGATGCATGAAGTACCATATATGGTACGTACGCAAAAAGCCAACAAAAAATAACAAACGATCGTATTTAATCACAATTGACTTTATATGTATATAAAAAGGACCAGTATACTCATCTGTAATATTTATATACCATAAAATAAAATAAACTAGGTTTTATTGACGAATGAATATCACATTTAGAATATTTCTCCAAATTTTGGTTTGACCAATTGAACTGCCCACTGTCAACTGGATATGGAACTCAGCAAGCTTCGACACTATTCAAATAAAAGCTAGATTTTATAGCTCCAACTTAAATTATCCTCCTATGTTATACATATTAAATTGTCCGATATATTAAGAAATAAATGCGCGTACCATATATGGTACGCCATGCATTTAAGGGATAAAACTCAATTGCATATCTATATGAATGTACCTATAGCTTTCCTTTTATGTATGTATTCCTATGAATATTCGACTGCTTTACAACTTAATACACCCCTTCTCTCGGATATCAGATCAATACAAATATAAACTAACACTTCATTTCAAAGAAGTCATTACTCGAGTGTGATTGGCTTGCGTGACCGTAAAATAACTCGCACTTGAAAAAAATCAAATTAGAATTGAAGTCTTTGCTGGCAAACGGCGGCAATACTTTTATGTGCGTTGCTTATTTACAAAAAATGTTGGCGTGCTTTTTTATTGAAACCAAACCAAACCAAACCTGCAATTACGAGTATATCTATGTCGGTATTAGTTATAGAGACCAGCGTTGCCGTTTTGTGGGTAATTCCCCAAATTTGGGGAATTTTTTAATATTTGGGTAATTTTTGGGGAGTGCTATGATTTGGGGAATTCGCCTTTTAATAGTTTTATATGAATAATAATACCTATAAAAAAAATAATTATTTTCATGAGTTTCTATTACATTCGCATTGTGTGAAAGTGTGCATGCGTTTTTGCAGCATTTATTTAATCTTGAAATACCGGCTGGTCGAACATGTACAAGCAAATTTCATAAGCCCATTAAAGTAAGAAGTTAGCTAGGAAAAAATAAGCAATTTTATACCTTTCATGAACATGAAATGGTATTATAACATCGAGCCAAAACAGGTTTGTCGAAATAAAGTAAAAGTAAAATAAATTTGAAAATACTTGTTTACTGGAAATCTCTTGATAACACTACCCGACAAAAAAAAAATATCCTCGACATTTGATTCCTATGTATTCCTGCTAATTCCAAATATGTAATCAAATGGTTCAAAAGTAGAACAGTTTTCGAGATACATATTTTGGAATTTCAGTTTTCGCGCTAAGAAGAAAAGGAGGATTACTAATCTGTCAATATCTCCGCCATTACCATCTTGAGTTTTATGTTATTTCATTTCATTTCATTTCATTTTGAGAGGATGAAATACCCTTTCCAACTCCACATAAAATCGACGTTAAAGTGACGGAATTATGGCGGACAAAAGATTTGTTTTTATGCAAAAAATAAGTTAAATACAAGATGTATAAAATGTCGAGGATATCATAATTTTTGAAATTTTGTCGGGTAGTGTAATTTGAAAATTTGTATGGGGAATTTTGGGCAATTATGGGTAATTTGAATATTTTTTTGGGTAATCTCAAGAATTTAAAACGGCAACGCTGATAGAGACCCTCTTTCTTTTCATTCTACAATGCTAATTATAAGCCGTTCACTTTACTCTCCAACCAATTATAGTTATCAATTATTAATTTTTGTTACATCTTACTTCCTTTTCGAGCTTTACTCGTAGCTAAAAACAGACAGTGTGAAAACTTAATTTGTTATTATTACTTATATTTTCTATGTTTCTTTTTTGTGGAATTTCTATGAAGTGTTGCATGAATTTTGTGTATGCGCTACAAAAAATTAACACTTGTATGTTAATTAAGTTTACCATTTCAACTGCTGGAGTTGCTAAAGAGCTGTTTTTTTTGTTGTTGTTTGAAGTCTTAACCTTAGAGTGCTGTTTATGCCACAGCATGTTGTCATAGTAATTCTCAGATCTTAGTCGAGTCTTGAACTGCATTCGCATACATCTGTATCTACTTGTACTCGTAGGTACACAACCATGCTCCACAAACCATTTCATGATCGCAAAAAGGCAGCACTAATCAGCTAATCAGCTTAACCGCAGCTTGCTTTATAATCATTAACGTTTGCATATTGATTTTGTGGTTTCCTCATTATTTTTGCGCCAAACAGATTTTTTTGTCCTGCGCGTCGTTAACTTGCCTGCTGACCTTTTTGCTGCGCTAAATTCTGTGCTCTTTTTGTTGTGTTACAATGCTTAATTGTTTTGCCATTTTTGCTCTGCGGCAACTTGCCACATTTCAATATGGTTGCGCGGTCACAAAATGCACCTTGCATTATCCTTGCATGCATTGGTAAAGCATAAGCCAGAGTCTATCGCATCTGCATTGTCTATGTGGCTGTCGCCTTTGCTAATAGCATTAGCCATTTCAAAAGCAGATTAAATATTTTTCGCTTTGCCTCTAAACAGCATGACAAATTTTCGTTAATCCTTCTCATCCGTTTTTTTTTATTTATTTTTTTTTGTATATTATTTTGAAATGAATTACATTTAGGAAATCTAACCTTTGGTATAGATACATTTGTGCATTGGATGCAACACTGAATGCTGAGGACGCTTTAAAACTTTTCGCATTTCTAGTGATGTAAATATTAGCATGTTGCAGCAAGGCCTAGGTACATATTTATGGACTTCTATACGTGAGCATAAGAAAAGCTGAAAAATGATTTTTGAAGAGGTTGTCCTAAACAGGACTGTCTTAACAATCTCTTTGGAAGTTTTTCCATATTTCAGTTTTAAAAGTCAAAATAATCGTTCCCTAATAACCAGTGGAAATATCATTCTTTATCACTGTACTAGAATAGAAATTAAAATGTTTCAATCACTTTTTAACCCTCCACCAGTCGCTGTTGTTAAATACACACTCTATTGATTTGGTGTGTAAATAATTTTAAAATGAATACAAATGGCAGTTCGAACTGTTATTGGTCGCACTTCACCGACTACTTGTGCTGAGTTTTAATAAGTTCTCTTGTTTCATTATTGGAAATCCACGATCTCAAAACATACTTACATATATGTCTAGCCATACATCTAAATATACATATGGCGTTTTCGATTCGTCATCGAACAAGCGAGGTCGGATCGAACAAAAATGTTCGAATCCATAATTAGTAGTAGCCATACTCGCTATCTGGTCGTTAAAAAATTCCCTCTGCTCGCTACCATTCACATATAAATTTGGCAGAGAGAAATTTATAGCGAGCAGAGAAATTGTGAATCGAAAGCGGCTATAAATAGTTATGTAACCAATTATAATTTGAATTTTCTAATTTATGTGAGAGTTTTTGGTGGCGACACTTGCTTTACTCTTGTTACATTTTGTCATAACTTTGCTGGATTGGCTGTCCGTGCTGTCACATACTCTTAGGTTAATACGTAATGACTGAGGTAGCCCTTACCTTACCTTTAATAAATCGTTTGAAGATCCCTGTAAATGAGTAAACATATTTACTTATCTTGAATAGATCTCTGTAATTTTCCTTTCTTTGAATATTTATAATATTGCTTTTGTACATTGTGGCATGTACTCGTACCCATACTGCACAAATATTTATGTGAAAATTATTATGTAAAACGCGTGGATATAAGATTTGTATTGTATCGTATAAAGCAATATTTTTGTGTGCATATGTGCATACTTATAGAGAAAATAATCAATAATTGTTATAATTGATATATTTTCATTAAAATTATGCACTTATCATACATGCGCTTCGAGTATGTAATACTTTTGTGTGATTGGGGTATATTAAATCATTTCAAATTCATTTTCTTGTTTTCCAAACCAAGGTAAATTCTTTGATTTTATGTTATTAATAAATTTATAAGTTTTCCTTAAAATTCTAAAGCAGTTTTAGCTCACACATTTATATCTTTCGTGTTGCATTTATACGTATATTTTACGTATATTCTTTAATCAATATTCTCCCTGAATAATATTATGGAGGCGCAGCAATTACAATGCAGATTGAGAGCTAGATCTATGTACATAAATAAACCGCATTTTTTGTTATTCCCTTTTAAAACAAGTAAGGAAGCCTAAGTTCGAGTGGAATCGAACATTAGATACTCAGCTGTATGCTTTCATTGTTTGTTTGCGTTTGATGAAAACACGGTGTATTTTATATAAAGCGAGTGCTGCATAAAGTGGGCGTAGCCACGCCCATTTTCAACATTTTTATCAGTCATCCAACTAAGCATATGAATATTATTCTTTGTGCAAAATTTCATTCCTTTATGACTTCTAATTACAAAGATGTCACGTTACAAATTTCCAAAGGGTGTTCCAGAAATATCTTTGTTAAAAAGTAGGCGTGGTCATAAACCGATTTGAATAAATTTTTGCGTGTCTATTAGCACAAGTTATAAAAGTGTATAAACCAAGTTTCGTCTTATTGTCTCAATTATTTGTCGAGTTATGGGCTCCGAAATTTCGTATATTCCTTTGTCTAAAAAGAGGCGGTGCCACGTCCATTTTCCAAATTTTTCTATTTTTTGTTTCCGGTCTATTGTGAAACTCATGCCACAAAATTTGAATGAATTATCTTTATATTTGACAAAGATATCGCTTAAAATATTTTTATTAGGCCCCTTTAGAGTTCCCATATATAAAAGTGGGCGTGGTCGCCAACCGATTTCGCTAAAATTTTGAACATGCATTACCCAACTAATAAAAGTGTACACACCAAGTTTCGTCATTATGTTTAAATTATTTGTCGAGTTATGGGCTCAGAGCGGTGCCACGCCCATTTTCCAAAATTTTTGTGCTTTTTGTTTTATATCCGCAGTTGGACTCCTGCCATAAAATTTCAATGATATACCTTTATATTTGACAGAGATATACATAGCTTAAAATGTTTTTATTATTATTATAATACCCATATATAAAAGTGGGCGTGGTCGTTAACCGATTTTGACAATTTTTCGTCTAAACATTTGCCTAAGTAAGTATATCACGCCTACCAAATTTCATCGATATATCTTGAACGGTTTCTGAGTTATGACATATAAAACTTTCAATGTTTGGCCCTTAATAAGTGGGCGTGGCACCGCCCATTTTTCAAAATCTCACCAAATTTCTTCATAAGAGCCTGAGATCCACACCTGGGCGAAATTTTATCACTCTAGCTCTATTAGTGACTGAGATACAAAATTTCCGATTTTTACTATATAGGGGAAGTGGGCGTGGTCATGGTCCGATTTCGCCCATTTTCAATACCATCCGTTCCAGTCTTGATACCAACTTGCATTCCAAATTTCATCAAAATATTTCAATTTTTGCGCGAGTTATCGTGCGTACAGACAGACAGACGGACAGACGGACGGACATGGCTCAATCGATTTCTTTTTTCACCCTGATCAATTTGATATATATAAGTCAATATCTATCTCGATTATTTTATGGTGTTACAATCCACCGTTATGTGATTAAAACTATAATACTCTGTGCACTAGTACAGCTGAGTATAAAAAAATGAAAAAAACTTAAAATACATGTCGAAGAGAAGTTTCTTTGCTTCCACTAGTACACTGTGTCATATGAGTAACCTTGCGTTTCCTTTTTTTGAACAAAATATCGGATGACTATCCCATGCCATAATTTTTGGCTAAAGAAAAAAGTGTGCATTCTAGTTCTCCTATACCGTAGGATAAATTATAATTTTAAAATATTGTTACTATATTGACTTTACTTATCTCTAAATAATAAGCAAGAAAATTTAGTATATATTACATAGCAAGAAATAACTGCGAAAATATGCGAGTTTGAGCATTCAGCCTTCAAAATCAGAAATCATGCTACACTAAAAAAAAAATTTTCTCTCGATCAAAGACATAATTTTCCTTATTTTGAACACGCGTCCCAATACAAAGTTTTCTTTGTTTTGTGTAAATTTTCTCAAAAATGTGGAAAAAACATAAAAAAACATTCAAACAAATTCGTTGCCATGGGGATTTGTATGGGAATTTAATTTCTTAAAATTAAAGAAATCAAGTCTTCAAAACAAGGAAAGTTGGGAATGGAATGGCGCTTAAAGAATTTTTCATTATTTTAATGTATGAATTTTTTCAAAACAAGTATATGAAACCATGGTAACGCATCCATCACGTTGGTCTCCTTGTCGTTGGGGATGGGGCTTAAATGGGGACCAGGGTGAATTCCCCTTGAGGGACCTGCCCTGTCTCTCCATGAACTAAGAGGGAAGCTCCGTATGGTACCCTTGGGCGCATCCTGCCTGTCGCGGCAAGCAGGTTGTATCCCAGGTGTCCCATGCGGAGATCACCGCACCAACACACACACAAAAACCCCCTAATCCAGGGTGTTATGCGTTTCCGTGCCCATTGGATGGGTTGCAGTCAGGGGTAACCGACTGTATTCTTACGGAGCCTCCCGGATACCGGTCCACCTCCGGGAGTAACGGTGGACTTGCTGCGGTAAGGGGCTCTACCGTAGTCGACAGTTCCCTTTCCCCCTTTCCTTACTTCAGGTCGCCGAAAAGTCTCGTCTCAGTAGGCGACCGCACAAAACCTGAAATGAATAAAAAACAAATAGCCTCGGATCCCTGCACGGGTAACGATACCGCCGTTGGACTTGGCGATAAATTATTAACTAACCCCTCGGGTACCGCTAAGACGGCGCCGAGCGGGCCTTCACGGCCCACATCACAACTTCGACCACCTATGCAAGCAAGCAGGAAGACTAAACCCCTTGAGGGTAAGCCGACTACTGCCGTCAAAGCTGGTACAGCTAAGCCCCTTGAGGGAAAGCAACCACCAGCTGAGCTGGCACGGGTGGTCTCCCCAATCCCCCAACCGGGCACCTCTGAACGGCAGGCAGTGGATAGCAGCACCAAGTCCTCCACGGACGAAGTGCAAGCCCCTGCTCCTGCCAGGGACTCTCTTACCAAGCCCGCTGAACACCCCGAGTGTTCTAAGGCTAGTAAGAGGATTCCGATGTCGGTGCGCAGCCAGCGAAATGTTCGCAGCGCCGCCAAGATCGTAGAGAGGACTAAAAATCTTCCCTACGACAAATTGACGGCGGAGCAGAAGAGTTCGTTGGTTTGGGCAAAGAAGATTCTCGCTGCCAAACAGGCTAAAGCGACTTCCGGTCCGACAACCACCCCCCAGTCTGGTCCCTCGACATCTAACCAGGCACTGACCTCAAAGAGACCCCGATCTCTAGAGAACGCTTCGAACGTTCCAAAGAGGCACAGGCCTTCGAACACACCTCCTGCCCTGACCAAAAATTTCAGCGAGGCGGCGAAAGCCACCTTAACGCTGGCAGTTATGGACCGCGGCCACCCGGACGGGAACCTGTCCCCGGAAAAGTGGAAGATGATCCCCATAGGTCTTCTCAGGAACTATGAGGAGCTTCTGGACCGTTTTCCGGGGCCTCCTCCTGATATCCGGGATGGCGGATGGCATCAGGGCAGAATAAAGCTCGTAACATGCGCAGATGAGCGCTCGTACGAGCTTTATAAACTGGCTATGTCCGAGGTGGGTGAGCTGTGGCCCGGGTCTGACCGGGTTGCGGTCAGTAAGGAAGAAATTCCGAACAGACCGAGAGCCTGGGTCTGGGTCCCGGCTGAGCCATCTGATCCGGATAGAATTCTGAGGATCATCTCTCGCTCCAACGCGGAAATGCCCACAAGCGATTGGAGGGTAGTACGTGTTGGTGACGTGAGGGAGATGCAACGCCAGGTTGGGCTTGCCATAAGCGAGGCGTCTCTCCCGTGGATTGAGAAGCGAGGTGGTACAATTTATCTATATGTAACTCTGGAGGCAAACCTACTTTTGTCACCGCAAACAGGAGTGAGGTACTTGATATCACTCTGGTCACAGGCCCGCTTTCTGACTATGTCAAGGAATGGCAGGTGTCCGGAGAAAACTCCTTCTCTGATCATATGTATATAACTTTTAATCTACTCTTGAGACCTCCGCTTAGAGCGGGATACAGGAACAGGAGGCGTACGGATTGGGCTCTGTTTATTCAGAAACTGTCTGCTACGCTCTTTGAGCACGCTTCTCTCGGTATGTTAAGCCTACCGTTAACAACTGATGAAGCGCCTATCTCCAATAACGGGTCTGTTTCTCTCGGTGTGCTGGACACATCGTCTAAAATCGATGAAGCAGTTGACTTTGTTACTAAATCCTGTAACGCTGCTTTCAAGAGTGCCTGCCCGGAGGTCAAAGTTCGGGGTAAAAAGAAACCTTATTGGTGGAACCCGGAGATCTTCAAGCTTCGGCTTAACAGCAGAAAACTCTTCAACCAGGCGAAAACAACTGGCAACTGGCAAGCCTACAAGGATGCCTTAAAAATTTTCAAGAAGTCGATCCAAAGAGCTAAAAGAGACTCATGGAAAAACTTCGCTAGCGACATAGAAGAAATCTCTGAGGCCAATCGTCTACGAAAGGTCCTCTCTACTAACCCAGTTCCCCCAAGCTGTATCCGAATGCAAAATGGGGACTGGGCCACATCTAGTACTGATATTCTGAACACCCTGGTCACCACACACTTCCCAGGGTGCACCTCGGAACCTTATAGAACCTACTCTAACCCCAGGACATCTAATGACTTGGAGCACATAATTACTAACACAAGGGTAAAATGGGCAATTAAATCCTTCAAACCCTTCAAATCTCCGGGAATAGATGGAATCTTTCCTACTGAATTACAGGCAGCAAGTGATACTCTAACCCCTCTTCTTGTTCCTATCTATAAAGCCTGCCTCAACCTGTCATACATTCCTCTGGAATGGACCAAGGCGAAGGTGATCTTTATTCCTAAAGGGGGCAGAGCCTCCTACAGCAGCTCAAAGGATTTCAGGCCGATAAGACTGACCTCTTTTCTACTCAAAGTTCTTGAGAGATTTCTGGATGTCTATATCAGGCTCCGTGCGAATACTCTATCTCCTTTTCAACACGCTTATTCCAAAGGCAAGTCCGTAGAGACTGCTCTACACGCTATCACTTCCAAGATAGAAAAGGGGCTAGCCTTTAAGGAATTCACACTGGGCATCTTTCTCGACATAGAAGGAGCTTTCAACAATGTTCTACCGGGAGCCGTTACCACCGCCCTACGGGACTTGGAGGTAGAAGAGGCTCTCGTGAGGTTTGTCGAACTTCTTCTTAGTAGAAGAGCCATTATTTCTGAAATGGGTAATTCATCGATAACTGGGTATGCCAACAGGGGAACACCCCAGGGTGGAGTTTTGTCTCCTCTGCTTTGGAACCTAACGGTGAACACCCTGCTCTCTAAAGTTCAGCACACGGGCTGCCAGGTCATTGCGTACGCCGATGACATCGCCCTGACAGCGACTGGCAAGCATATACCGGTGCTGAGCGACCTTTTGCAAAATGCACTCAACATTGTAAAAACCTGGTCTCTGAAATGCGGGCTCAGTGTCAGCTCTGAGAAAACGGAAATGGTTCTGTTTACCCGCAAACATAAGATACCTGAATTCAAACCTCCGTCCATAAATGGGAAGGAGATTAAACTCTCTACCGAGGTTAAATACCTTGGTGTTATTCTAGACAGAAAACTAAACTGGAAACGGAACGTAGAAGTACGATCCCAAAAAGTCATGTTAGCACTTTACGCATGTAAATCAGCGATAGGCAAGAGATGGGGACTTAACCCCCAAATCGTCCATTGGCTGTACACAGCGGTAGTGCGACCTATTCTCTTCTATGCAGTCACCATATGGTGGCCAGCACTGGAACTCGAAACCAATAAGAGCAAATTAACTAGAGTGCAGCGAATGGCTTCCATGCTTATTAGCGGAGCCCTTCCCTCCACCCCAACTAAAGCTCTCGAAACCATCCTATTTCTTCTCCCCACGGATATACAGGGGAAACTCATTGCCAGCTGCAACGCGGCAAGGCTCAATGCAACCGAACCCTGGAGGGACACCAGATTCGGGCACGCTCAAATTCTTAGTAACGTCCCTGCCAATTTTCTAAAGCTGGACTATGCAATACCAGCCTTTTGTTGGGATAACAAATTCTCCACAAGAATCCCGGAGAGGAGCGAGTGGAAGAACTTAGGGGATCCCGACCCTAATACACTGCACATTTACACGGACGGCTCTACATTGAACAATAGAGTTGGAAGTGGGTTTTTCTGCGAAAAGCTTCATCTGAAAGTAAGTTTGCGCCTACCTGATCACTGCAGCGTCTATCAGGCTGAGCTCATAGCCATATGGGAAGCAGCTCGTCGCCTGACAGATCTGCCAGACATAAATTCTATCAAAATCTTCTCTGACAGCCAAGCTGCCATAAAATCCTTACAGAGTAACAATGCTACATCTATAGTTGCAATGAAATGTAGGGAGTCTTTGAACAAACTAGCCGAAAGGTGCGACCTGAACGTCATTTGGGTTCCAGGCCATAGCAACGTTCGGGGCAACTGCATTGCAGATGAGTTGGCAAGGGAGGGCACAAGCTTGCAGGATATCACATCTGCGACATGGGTTGGCCCCCCGCTTAACTCATGCAAGCACTGGTTGAGATCTCGCTCCATTGAACAGGCGAACGCTAGATGGGCCAGGGAGTCAACTTGTGTGATTTCTAGGCAAATCTGGCCTAGACTGGATGAGGCTAGGTCTGTATCGGTGCTGCATCTGAATCGGCTCTCTAAAGGTCCGCTGGTGGGACTTCTAACATGCCATTGTCTTATGGGCACTCACGCCTCTCGCATGGGCCTATATAAAAACGACTTCTGCCGCAGCAGTAGGGACGTGGAGGAAATAGAGAGTGTTGAGCACTATCTATGCCACTGCCCCGCACTGTCGCTATCCAGGTACCGCTTCCTCCATAAACACTTTTTCGAGTGCCTGGCGGAGATGGAAAATGCAAGGACACTAGATTTTCTGCGCTTCATGAAACAAACGCGCTGGTTTAGCTTCACGGGCATCTAATCTTATCATACTTTTGAATCTAATTTTTCCGGAAAGGTTTGTAAACAGGGATAAGGAAGCTAGGGCTCCCGCGTGGTATCACAATGGGCCACCTCGGCCTAAGTGTGTCCCCGCTTTCATGAATTGCGGAGACAGCCACCTCAACCTAACCTAACCTAACCTATGGTAACGCATGTAACAACAATATTTTATAAACCTTTTAACATGTTTTAAGGAAAATTTACTCAAAACAAAGAAAGTAGTGTTCAAAATAGGTAAACAATTTCTTTGACCCCTCCATATATTTTTTTTCTCTCAGTGTATGTATATCTCGAGGATGACCCATCAAATTTTAATTCTGATTTCATATTTTGGTTGAATTTCATGTGTATATTGGCGTCGCGATTTTTGTCCATTTTTGATTTTAAAAAATCCGTCTTGGCCCATAAGAACCTAATTCCGGGACATCAAATTTAATTTTAGACAAATGTCGTGGAAAAGTTTTCTACTCAGAAAAATTAGAGGAATCCGAATTTCGATGGCACGATATAGTTTAGTAGATCGCCCCGGTTTAATGTATATAGTAAAATTTTACGAGGAATAATAGTATAATATTTCAACCTAATTTGAGCTGACATTTCAGCCCCACTTAAACTTATCAAAATTTGTTTGGAGCTCCTTTTCAGAGAGTGAGTTAAAAGTGCTATTTTGAAGGTCCCTAAATAAGCTAGTAAATGCTCAATTCTCCAGCGGTAGTCCAATCAACGTTATTGGTCCAAAAGTGGGTTCAGATACACATACATGCATATGTAAATAAAAATGCATTAACTCTAATCTCCGCAACAATTTCTAATCAATAGACTCCAACATATTTTAAAATACAAAAAAAAAAAAAACACCTGCATTTATAAAACAATTCGTATGTGTTATCAACTAAATCAAACTGACAGTAAAACAAAAAAATTAAAAATTAAAATTCAATTAGTAATAATCCTTTTCAGAAATATTCCATAAATCGATTGCTCTGTCATTGCTAATCTCTCACTCTACGCTGCCTGTTTGTGAGAGAGTGTGACAAATTGCAGCTCACCTGCCGGCCTGTTCATAAGTAATTTTTGATGCCCATCAAAAGCCGACCCATCCGCATACATGATGCATCATAATAAGTGAAGCCCCAAAAAAGAAATGAGTGACATATCCTTTTCAAATGTGGTGTGACAGTCCGAAAAAGTTGGCAGCACGGTTGAGCGCTCAATTAAATTTTTCCTTTTTCGTAAAATACATGGCTACAAATGAAACCTATCAGAATAATAATTTGACACGCTTTCCGTGATCATTTCGCTTTCAAGCAGAAAGAGTATTAAAATGATAATCGTTTAAAAAAACAGCCATCCACCATCTTTAACTTCACATTGCCTGCTTGTATCACTTTTCTTCTAACCACTGATGATTATCACAAAAATTTACAATTATGCATGTGAAATGGAAATATGCATTTCATTTTCATATTTAATTGCAATTCAAAAAACATTTATTTTTTATTTATTTTTTTTTCAAATGAATAGATAATTTCATTAGAAATTATTTTGACTGCTGCGGAACCCTCAGACACCTACAACACTTGTCTTACCATCAATTATAACTTTCTTCTTTGAACATACACATTTTTTTATACGTAAATACCTACAAGCATATTTAGATCGTCGCTTAACCCTCGTTGTGCGCCGTTCTTCAACTTGTCAAAATTTGTGACAAGTCATTATCGTTATGCTGCGATCTTTCACTCACATTTTCCGCCTTTCTACGCGTTGATGACGTTGAGTTGTAAGAAATTTGACAAGGTTTTTCAGCAATCTAATATTTCAAGTTTTTTTTACTATTTCCTTTAAGCACGTGTATTTGTTTGTATGTATGTTTTTTCTTAACAGTTTTGAAAAGCGCAAAAGCATGTAAGAGTTTGTTTCGCAGAATTTACGCCAAATTAATAGTTACTGAAATACAGCAGCAGCTGAAAATCAAGTGCCTCAAATATTTTTCGTATAGTCTGTCTATGGGCGTTTTGTGTATCTTAACCAGAGCATGATTTTGGGTAGCCTTCTCTGAAAAAAAAACCCTGACTAGTTAAATTAATATTTTTCCGCTGTTGAATCTCCGTCTTTGATGCAACAGCAAAATTATTTGTTTTTGCAGAAAGTTTTTGATCCAACAACATTCCGTAATTAATTCAAAGACGGGCGTTATTGATTCAAAAACTTGCTTACTGTTAAATTTTTTTTTTGTGATAGTCAATTTTTTTTTTAAATTTTGTTTTTACAATGATTCATATAATTCATGGATTCTTTTTTGGAAAAGGGAAGTTTATTCAGTCTATTAGATCCATCAGAAGTAATTCAGTGTGAAGTTCCATCGAAAATCTAAAAGTATCCATATCTCGTCTATTTTTATCATTGTATCTAAATGGCTTTTCTTAGCGTATTGTAAATTGTTTCTGTTTCTTATTGCCATATTCATCAACCGATTCTTCTTCTTCTTGATTGGCGCTTAACCGTCTAGACGATTCTGGCCGAGTCCAACAGAGCGCGCCAATTGCTTCTGTTTCGTGCAGCATGGCGCCACTTGGGAACACCTAGGGAGGCAGCATCGCTGTCCACCTGATTTTCCCAACACAGTGGAGGTCTCCCTTTTCTTTTGCGTTCAGCGGGTTTCGATAGAAATGCTTTCTTAGCCGGAGCGCCTTCGTCCATTCTCACGACATGACCTGCCCAACGCAGCCGCTGGATCTTTATTCGCTGAAAAATGTCGATGTCTGTGTAAAGCTCGTACAGCTCATCGTTAAATCTCCGTCGATACTCGCCCACGCCAACGCGCAAAGGTCCATAAATCTTACGAAGAACTTTTCTCTCGAATACTCCAAGTGCCATCTCATCTGATTTTGAAATTGTCCATGCTTCTGCGCCGTACATGAGGACTGGAACGATGAGCGTCCTGTAGAGTGTGATTTTTGTTTGTCGAGAGAGGACTTTACTTTTCAGTTGCCTACTTAGTCCGAAGTAGCATTTATTGGCAAGCGTGATTCTTCGTTGGATCTCCGTGCTGACATCATTCTTGGTGTTAATGCTGGTTCCCAGATAGACGAAGTCCTTAACAGTTTCGAATTTGTAGCTATCAACATTGACGTGGCTGCCAAGGCGTGCTGTTTCTTTGTGTGATGACAGGAGGTACTTCGTCTTGTCCTCGTTGACCGCCAAACCCATTTTCTTAGCCTCTTTATCCAGCTTGGAGAAGGCAGAACATACGGCGCGCGTGTTAGTGCCAATGATGTCGATGTCATCGGCGTACGCCAGCAGTTGCACACTCTTGTGATATAAGATGCTTCCTGTATGGTTAAGTTCTGCAGCTCGTATTATCTTTTCCAGCATCAAATTGAAGAAGTCGCACGAAAGAGAGTCACCTTGTCTGAAACCTCGTTTGGTCTCGAACGGCTCGGAGAGGTCCTTCCCAATTCTGACGGAGCTGGTGGTGTTAGTCAATGTCATTTGGCATAGCCGTATAAGTTTAGCAGGGAAACCAAATTCAGACATTGCGGCATATAGGCAATTCCTATTCGTGCTATCAAAAGCGGCTTTAAAATCGACAAAGAGATGGTGTGTGTCGGATCCTTTTTCATGGGTTTTTTCCAATATTTGTCGTATTGTGAAGATCTGGTCGGTGGTAGATTTACCAGGTCTGAAGCCACACTGATAAGGTCCAATCAGATTGTTGACGATAGGCTTCAGTCTTTCGCACAATACACTTGCTAAGACCTTATATGCGATATTCAGGAGGCTTATCCCACGATAATTGGCGCGTACTGTGGAGTCTCCTTTTTTGTGGATTGGGCAGAGCACACTTAAGTTCCAATCGTCGGGCATGCGCTCGTCCGACCATATTCTGCATAGGAGTTGATGCATGCTCCTTATCAACTCTTCGCCACCATGTTTGAATAGCTCGGCTGGCAAGCCGTCAGCGCCCGGGGCCTTGTTATTCTTAAGCCTAGATACTGCTATTCGCACTTCGTCATGATCAGGTGGTGGAACATGCCTACCATCATCTGCTATTGGGGATTCGGGTCGTACATCTTCTCCTTCCGCACTTTCACTGTTGCCATTATCTAGCAAGGAGGAGAAGTGATCCCTCCACAACTTAAGTATGCTCTGGACATCAGTTACCAGATCACCGTTATCATTCCGGCAGGAATTTGCCCCGGTCTTGAAACCTTCAGTCATCCGCCTGATTTTTTGATAGAATTTTCGAGCATCGTTCCTACCCGCCAGCATCTCAAGCTCTTCACACTCGCGCCTTTCAGCCTCCCTTTTCTTCTTTCGAAAAAGGCGCCTCTCTTCCTTCTTCGCCGTTCGATAACGCTCCCATACGCTTTGCGTTGCGCCCGCACACAATGTAGCCCTGTAGGCGGCGTTCTCTCTTTCCGAGGCATCGCGACATTCCTTGTCGTACCAGGTGTTCTTGTGGGCTCGCTTGTATCCTATAGATTCCTCAGCGGCGATACGAAGTGAACGAGCGATGTGTTCCCATTCCTCAGATACATCGTTTGGTGAAGGGTTGCTCTCAGAGAGCAGGAGTGAGAGCCGAGTGGTGTATTGATTGGCTGTCTGCGTCATGTGCAGCCTTTCGACTTCAAACTTTCCTTGCTGTCCTGCTGGCACATTCTTTGCTGCACAGAGGCGGGTGCGTACCTTGGCTGCTACAAGATAGTGGTCGGAGTCGACATTGGGACCACGGATTGTGCGCACATCTAGGATGCTGGAGCTGTGTCTGCCGTCGATCATGACGTGATCAATTTGATTTCGCGTTTTTCGATCAGGAGACAGCCATGTGGCTTGGTGTATTTTTTTGTGCTGGAATCTGGTACTGCTAATGACCATGTTTCGTGACCCGGCGAAGTCGATCAGCCTCGTCCCATTGGGACTGGTTACGTCGTGGAGACTGAATTTTCCGACTGTGCTGCCAAAGATACCTTCCTTACCCACCCTGGCATTAAAATCGCCAAGCACAATTTTAATGTCGTGACGGGGGCAGCGGTCGTAGGCATGCTCTAACTGCTCATAGAAAGTGTCTTTGATCGCATCGTCCTTCTCTTCCGTCGGGGCGTGGGCGCAGATAAGAGATATGTTGAAAAATCTCGCTTTGATGCGGATGGTGGCTAGACGCTCGTTCACTGGCGTGAACGACAGTACTCGGCGGCTGAGTCTCTTTCCCACCACAAAACCAACACCATCATCAACCGATTATGTCAGCTTTATACAAGTATGTATTTCCAATACCAGCAATAAAGTAAACGAAAATCTTGTATATACCTGCACGTATTATTAGATCATTCGAAAGTATTTAGTGTTTCCGGTTTGATCTGTCACGAAAAAAGTAATCTACGACAACAACAAACATAGAAGCAAAACATTGAACATAAAGCAAAAGAAGTGAATATAAAGCTGCTTAAAACAATTTGTTAGCCCCGCCAACAAAACAATGTATTAAAGTATGTTGTTAGCAGCACGAGCGTGAACATCTTCTTAAGGTGTTCTTTACTTAAAGGTATGTTTTTATTTTATTTCTTTTCTGTTTTTTTTTTTTCGCTTTTTTGCTGCTAATGCTTTGGAGTCTAATACATGATCCATTATTTTCTTTTTTGTCTTAAAATCTATGTTTGATTACCTCATTCTGAGCAACGCGCAAAGTTTCAATGTCTCCAAATTGTAGTGCTGTCTAACTTCACTCAACTTCGCCCGGAGGTTATTGTCGGATTTGCGTTTTATTCGATGCGGTGCTTCATAACTGCCGCCTGTCATAGAAAGAGACATATGTATGTACGTAAGTATAAACTTTATTATCTATGGGTATGTATGTATGTTGTACGATTATTTTTAAGATTTTGTTTGTTTTATTGTTATTTAATAGTTTTGTGTTATGCCTTAACACTTTAAGTTTGATGTAAAAAAAAAGAATATGCTATGCATAACAATCACGAAACTTCTATGCCAAAACTCTGTGAACAAAGGTCCCGAAAAGATCGATAAATAATTTCTTATAATCAAAGGAACAGCCGTTGAAAAAAAGCCGGTTCCAAAACGTTTTCTTACAGGATCTGTTTTTCAAATCTTTTTTTTTTTATCAAGCATAAAATATGGATCAATTGATGAGGGTCTTAGGATCAAGTGGCTTCTTTAAGGTAAAGATCTAAACTAAGTAATTTTATTTTTTCTATTCCTATGAATGTAAAGTCAGACTTTTAAACAGCACATACAAATGGAACAAAAATATATATGTAAACGGAATGAATCCCGTATTTTCCGAATCACATATTGCAGATCTCACATGTTTCTAGGGCTCAGCAGCTCGTCTGCTAGACGGCTCATTAGTATAAACTTTAACTTTTATGTGTGTATGTTTGTTTGTATTTCTTAATATAGACATATTTGAGTTTACTCATTTATTTCAATATTACCATCATTAGCTTCAAGCTTTCGCTAGTTATTTTGTAAGTTTTGTATTACGTAAGTATAATGTAATTTTAAGCAAAAACAAAAACCATGTCATTACCTCATTAAAAACTCATTAACAAATGTGAGCTTGTAGCGTACAAAATTTTTGTAAGATACACTTTAACCTTACTTAAGTTATCATTACTACACGCTGATTTTTTGGGAATAATAAAAACATGTTTTTTTTTTGTTATAAAGAGAACTTCAAACAAAATTTGTGCAACTGAATTTTATCATTTCGAAAAATTATTGAATGAAAATTATGCTCAATTAAGGAAACAAATAAACATTTGGAAGTACTGCAAAGAAAAAAGGGGGTTTTCGTTTGCTCCTCTTCTTGGCAGCTTAAAAACATCACCGAAAGACCCCTGATACCCTCTAAATTGTACTGTAAGAGGAAAGATAGTTTTCCCTTTGAGTACTTATGTATGTAGTTTATCTTTCGCTAGTTCTTTCTTATTAACACAAAGTGAATAACCTGCTTGATCGCACTTTCCATTGCATTGTTTGATATCTCTATGACTCAATAAACCAAATGAGGTGGCCGCTGTGGTGCAGTGGGTAGAGTGCTCGCCTGCCATGTCAGAGGTCCGAGCAAACACCAAAAAAAAATTTTCTAATTAGTAAAAATTTAATTATTGGATTTTTTTAAGAGCAGCGGTCACCTCTCAGCAGTGGGCGGCATAGCCTCTGCCATCAAAATGCTTCTCACAAAAAATGCATTCGCCGTTCGGAGCCGGCATAAAACTGTAGATCCACCCAATTAGTAGGAAAAACAAAAGGAGCACACTTCGAATTGGGAGAGAAGCTCGGCTATAAACTCGTCATAGTTATAAAAAGCGCCATTGTATTAATATTAAACCAAATGGGATAAAACTATTATACTGCAACATCGGCGATATTCCGGGGCGAGTTCAAAATCAAACGAGACACAAAAGTCAGGTAATTTATTGGCTACTCGGGTATCACTGAATGTTAATCTACACACAGAATCTAGTACTTCACAGGTTTTATGATATCCGCAAGGCAATTCAGCATCAAGCAAGTGTAGTCAGTTTCGCTTCCGCAAGAAGACGTCAACTACAACTTCACATTTAGCTCAGAATCATCGCTGTAGATGAAAATTCCAACGGGAAGGGCGTAAAGAGCATCGAAAACTCATCCATATTCCCTACCGAAAGTTATTGATTATTTCATTTAATTTCGAAATAATTAAATAAATTCAGATATTTCACGAGTACTATAAATTTTATAGATTTCACATTTGAATATAACAGTTAGATATGCCTCATGAATAATACAGTATGCGTCTGTTACATGTTCATCAGTTTTGTACGATTAATTAAAGACTGACATTTATAAAAGTACTTGGTTGTGGAAGTTTTGATTTACATACAAACATATGTACATACATATGCATATATAATGCATATAGTTTTGCATGCCTTAAAATACACAACATATTTGTTGAATGCATCTGCGTCATTGGGCCAGCCCGCCTAATCAATATTCCTGTCACAAGCACTATCGTTGTTTTTCATGTCATTTGGAGCTGTTTTATTCGCAAAAATCCACTCCCTCTTCCCTTTTTTATATGTATTACTGACCTCAGAAGATTTGCGATTGCAAAAATGCGCTTTCACACATCATTATTATATCATGCAGAAGATAGTTTTCTCAGACTTTCGTTGTTTTTGTTGAGAATAAAATATATCATCTAAATATGTACATACATGCATGTAAATATAAAAAGGAATAAAATAATACGTCAAATTCAATTAAAATATTTCGATGCATTTATTTGTGTTAAAATGGTATTGAATCCATGGATTAAAACCAGTAACCCGCATTTTTATACTCAGCTGTACTAGTACACAGAGTATTATAGTTTTAATCACATAACGGTGGATTGTAACAGAATGAAATAATCGAGATAGATATAGACTTATATATATCAAAATGATCAGGGTGAAAAGAGAAATTGATTGAGCCATGTCCGTCCGTCCGTCTGTCCGTCCGTCCGTCCGTCCGTCTGTCCGTCCGTCTGTCCGTCCGTCTGTAAACACTCTAACTCGCGCAAAAATTGAGATATTTTGATGAAATTTGGAATGCAAGTTGGTATCGAGACTGGAACGGTTGGTATTGAAAATGGGCGAAATCGGACCATGACCACGCCCACTTTTCCTATATATAAAAAATCGGAAATTTGGTATCTCAGCCACTAATACAGCTAGAGCGATGAAATTTTACCCACGTGTTGAGCTCAGGCCCCTATGAAGAAATTTGATGAAATTTTGGAAAATGGGCGGTGCCACGCCCACTTATTAAGGGTCAAACATTGAAAGTTCTATATGTCATAACTCAGAAACCGTTAAAGATATATCAATGAAGTTTGGTACACGTGATATACTTACTTAGTCAAATGTTTTGACGAAAAATTTCCAATATCGGTTGACGACCACGCCCACTTTTATATATGCGTCTTATAAAGTGACCTAATAAAAACATTTTAAGCGATATCTCTGTCAAATATAAAGATATATCATTAAAATTTTATGGCAGGAGTCTAACTATGAACATAAAACAAAAACCGTAAAAATTTTGGAAAATGGGCGTGGCACCGCCTCTTTTTAGAAGCAGTAATATACGAGATTCCTTAGCCTATAACTCGACAAATAATTTATATATAATGTGTGTACACTTTTATTACTTGTGGTAATACATGTTCAAAATTTTAGAGAAATAGGTTTGACGGCCACGCCCACTTTTATATATGGGTATTATAAAGTGGCGCAATAAAAACATTTTAATCATATCTTTGTCAAATGTAAAGATAATTCATTGAAATTTTGTGATTTCTACAATAGACCGGAAACAAAAATAGAAACATTTTGGAAAATTGGCGTGGCACCGCTTCCTTTTAGACATAGGACACTACGAGATTTCGGAGCCCATAACTCGACAAATAATTGAGATATTATGATGAAACTTTGTTTATACACTTTTATAACTTGTATTAATAGACACGCAAAAATTTATTGAAATCTGTTTATGAGCACGCCTACTTTTTAGCAAAGATATTTCTGGAACACGCTTTGGAAATTTGTAACGTGACATCTTTGTAACTGGAAGTCATAAAGGAATGAAATTTTGAACAAAGAATAATATTAATATGCTGAGTTGGCTGATTGATAAAAATGTTGAAAATGGGTGTGACTACGCCCACTTTATGCAGCACTAACTTTATATAAAATCCATCAAACGCAAACAAACAATGAAAGCATACAGCTGAGTATCTAATGTTCGATTCCACTCGAACTTAGGCTTCCTTACTTGTTACATATAAGAACACTAATTAAATTTCCCTGAAGGCGATAATGTTTATGATTACTACACCATGTAGCAAAAAGTAAATGAAATTTGCTATTTTGAATTCATTCTGCTGTGATTGAAACTCTGCCAAAGACGAATCTCTTAAGACTAAAATAAAATAAAAAATTTGTAAAATTTATAAAGAAAGTTGCATGCAACACTTGTCGCGTTTATTATGACTTCCTCTTAGGCTTAGTGAACTATTCTTATCCAACTAAATAATTATTTTTCCAAGGAAAATGAAGACGAGTCAGCATCCTTACTCGAACAAGTGAATATCTCGCCAAACGTGATGTACTACGCACACACATATGTATATATGTATGTAGGTAGAGTATTATACTAGAAATGAATCTGGAATGATTGAAAAGAATAACAATTATCTGTTACGTATGTTACACTTGTCGTGTATTTATCAGAATTTCCTCATCAAACTATCGCTATGCTATCTAAGAAACTAGTTTTCCTCGGAAAATGCATTCACGAAAGGATGCTGTGTACGAGTTATTATCATACAAGACGTGATGCATGTACGTCTGTAATAACATAAGTACATAAATGAGGGCTTGATATTTAAACTACCAAAAAACGCCCATATATCTATCTATTCGTGTTCTCTCTTCATTTTGTCTTGTTTCATTGTGGTATCAAAATATTATGTCATTAAATTCGGTAGATAGCCTGTACTATACTTGGCTTCTTTTTTGTACTTGATAATAAGGACATACATATGTTTTATTATTATTACATTCATTTTTTATCTATTTCATGGCATTGTCTCATTTACACAGACGACAGTGAGTGTATTGTTTGGGTCATCAGCACATAGAAAAGTAGTCAACGTCTTTGGCATGCACGTCGTCATCTCCCGCAGTGCGAACTAGCACATATAACAATCGATAGCTATTCCTTCTAAGCAGAAAGCGTGAGATAACAACAATTATGTATGTGGTCAAGTCTAGTTTAGAGTTGACTTTATTTAGTATATAAATTATCTATGATATATGTATTTAGGCAGCATATCAAACACGTACATCCTCCTTGGTTGTTTTAGGGCCCTCCGTCCGTGGGACTTGTTACGATTTCGACACACAGACCGAAGGGTACATGCAGAACGTAACGCTATGAAATATTTATTGGGACACATTAAATATTTTATTTATTTTATTTTATTACCTTCATTGCAATATATGCGAGCATACGTTTGTATATACATTAGGGTGGTTCCCAAATGCATGGCGACAAATTGTATATCATATTTCTTGAACCTCATCCCCTAGGTCGATACTAATACAGTCCAAGATACCACATATAAATTTTTGTCCCCATCGGAGACGACAGAAGTCAAAATTCTGAAAAGTCTATGCAGACTAAAACAATTAAACAAAATTTTTTGTATATCTAATGCCCCAAATCGACAGTCCTGCGCTAAAGCAAATATAAATTTTAGTCCCGATCGGAGGTGGTTAAGGGGTGTCGCACAGGGGTCAAACTTCATATTACCATGTGTGACCCCTACGCGACATCCCTCAACCGTCTCCAATCAGAACCAAAGTTTATATCTGATATTTTTGACTTTGCTGTTACCATTCTAGGGGGTGAAATCGAAGAAAATCGCTTATTTGATTTTTTTTAAGGACCACCCTAATACACATCTGTTTGTACGTATGTCTATTTAGAGTAATTTTTGCCTTTCGACTTATATTTTTTCGTTCCCAGTAATTTCATTTCATTTTATTTCATTACAGTTCATTTACGGTTTACCGCCAAAAAAAAGGCGGCATACGGCGAACTGTGCACATTTTTACGGTTAGACTGATAGTTTCGCACTTGCATACATATGTACATACAACTGAACAAACGCTCAAACAAATGTATTTATCAGCCTTCACAAACACCTCGCTTCATTCACTCTTCACCTACAACTTTACCGCCACCTCATCTCCATCTTCACCTTCGCCTCCACTCATTCGTGCGGTCGTTCCCATTCTCGTTCGTATTGAATATTCACGTCCGTGTCCGTGGTGTCTGTCGTCCACTCGTTGATATCCATCCATCCATCTCACAAGCGCTACGTGACGCACATTACGCTACGTGTCGCCAACTAACGTTCACATCAGCCAAAAGCAACAACAGCAAGAACGCCGATGAAACTAACGACCAACTCGTCCAACGTGCGACCCAACCAAACCGAAACCACAACAACCTAATTCAATTCGACTCTACCACGGTCACACAGGCACCACATCCCATTGCTTTCCAATTGCAATTGCATTAACACACGGTCACACACTACACAGCGTCATCGATTGAGTTCAGCATGTACGTACGTACGTTTGTTGCTGTTTTATAACAGTTCCTTGAAGATGACTATCTCTTGTCATTTTCCCCAAAAAATTGCTCAATTTTATACCTCACATTTACATTTGTCTGCTACGTTTCTGAATGAGATAATAGTTCGTTCGTCGTTGTAGAAATGTTCATTACTTCTTTCCCTTCTTTTTACCCACACTTTGTTCGTCCGCGCACGTCTAGCGTGTTCAGGTACATATCTCGCTCACAATTAAGGTTAACAACTGTTCGATAGTGTATGTGTGTGTGGAAGGTGTGAGTTGTGCGCCACGCCATCACCTTCAACTACTTAACGTACTTATCAACAGCCACCAGCCACCGACCCGTCTCCCTGTAACATATTTCGTAAGCGGTCAGCCAGACACAGCGCATATTACCGCTGTCATTTTGATACCGCTGGGAATGTTGAGTGATCCTTTTGCTTTTGCGTCTTACTTCAACTATCCTTACCATCGCCGTCAAAATTCTCTTTAGACTTTTTTGCTTTTCTTACTTACCTACTTGATGCGCTCCTTCTTGGTATTTTTATTTGTTGCATGTTTCATATCTCTCGCCTTCCCTTAATGTTAATTTATGACTTATATTTTCTTATTTCATTTGCTGTGATTTTCAGTTTGCGTTGCTTTCCTGGGAATTTTTGCGGTTTTCTGTTACTCGTAGAACGTAAGCAATTTTCCTTTTATTTTTTTTTAACGTACTATTTTCTTGTTTTGTGCCGTTCTCTTCAGTTTATTATTTTGACAATTCGGTATTTAAGGAAAATCATCACGTCTATTTCTTGGTAATTAATCTCTAGTGGGGTTTGTATGCTTTAGTATTCGGTGCAATAAGTTAGATGATCCAAATTAGATTTTTCTTATTCATAGAAGGTAGCCCTAATCAAATGATAATCTAGTAAATAGATATTAGGTTAACATGTTGGAATAAATCTTATCACTTATGCAGTGGTATTTCTGTGTTTCATAGTAAAATAGCTTTTCTTTTGAAGAAACTTGTAATTGTAATTGTAAGTGTAAGAAGAAATTGGTATTCTTGCATAAAAAAGGGACGAAAGTCCCTGCACCTCTGCAACTGTGATCTAGAAAAAGCACCCGGATCCGTCCTCCATATCGATACCGATGGATCCAAATTGGATATTAAGATGAGTGGGGAGTTTTACGTAGCCCAGATAGGGAACGAAACTGCCTTTAACCCTCTGGATCACTGTAGCGTATTCCAGGCGGAGGTTGCTGCTATGCAAGAGGCGTTGGAATATCTTCGTAAAGAAGTCCGCATGCACTACAATATTTTTATATATTCTGACAGTCAGGCTGCGCTGAAGGCGATTGGGTCTGTTACCTGCAAATCCTGGATAGTTGAGGGTTGCCGAAAGTCTCTTAACGAGATGGCTACGCAGGCTTGTTTAACACTGGTATGGGTGCCTGGACTCTGCAATATCTCAGGCAATGAGATGACAGACGAACTTGCAAAATGGGGCACATTTGCTTTGCTTTCGTCAGCCTGGGAGAGTTTAAATATGCCGCTGGCTACATGGAAGCTCACTCTTATGGTAATGGTGCGAATGTTAGGTCTGTCGTGAGCTAGTATAATACTCGTAAGACTGAATGCTTAATTTACTGTTCGGATATTAACACGTTTTTATTTATGTCACATAAGCTCTATCTGACGCAATTTGGAAGACCATAATCAATATTGTTTTCTTAGTTGTTGGTCCAACTAGTTATTTGTTTACGGCATGTTATACTGTCCTTAGAACGGAACGGTGGTCTCTACCTTTACCTGGAGTGAAGTTCAGGAAAGGCTTTATAATACTCAAGAGCCAGTCTACAGCCTACCTAAGGCTACGCGCTCTCATTCGAGCTACATATGTATGTACATACGTTAGACACGCTGCTTTCTTCATATCAGTAAATTGAACTCATCAGATTGTTATAGTTTTGAGAATCACTTACTTCTCGGTGCAGATTCCCACCAAAAGGGTATTACTTGTTATCAAGAATAAAAGCAAAATACTTCAAATAATAATCTCAATTCTCGAAGAATATGCATTTCTTTATGAAAATTAATTATTTAATATTCTTCACACCATCTTCACGTTACATTCAATAATCTAGTTTCTAGACTAATCTTGAACAAAAAAAAAAGAAATTGCGTGCGATTTTATCTTATTTTCGGTAACAAAAAGAAAAACTGAATGCTCTGTAAAATGTTTCAAGAGAACCAAATCAAATTTGTCATGCACGCACATGCGCATCATTAAGTGCATTTAATTCTAAAAAAGAAGAACAGTATTCGGTTGTTTTAGTTCTGGGAAAATATTTTGTTTGTAATGCGTGTTGTAACCACAAATTTGATAACTTTAACCGCAGCCTTTTTGATATGCTACTCAGGCATTATGACCAGAAATTTAAAGGTACATAGCAAGGATGGGCATTTTTGCATTACCATTCAAAGTGCATTACCATTCAATAGTGAATGGTAATGCAATTGTGGCTAGCACTACCATTCAGTAGTGAATGGTAATGCAAATGTGGCTTGCACTACCATTCAGTAGTGAATGGTAATGCAAATGTGGTTTGCACTACCATTCAGTAGTGAATGGTAATGCAATGTGGCTTGCACTACCATTCAGTAGTGAATGGTAATGCAAATGTGGTTTGCACTACCATTCAGTAGTGAATGGTAATGCAAACGTGGCTTGCACTACCATTCAGTAGTGAATGCGAATGCAAATGTGGTTTGCACTACCATTCATTGCATTCCCACTACAAGTATGATTTGTGAAAACCTATGATCGTAGTTTAGGTATTAAGTGGCAAATCTATTTAATAAGGAGAAGGAAGTTTATGGGATATTCTACACATAGAATAAGGCTTATAAAACTGATTGGCGGCCTTGCAATATATCCTGTGTATATCAATAGGTTTTAAGGTTGTTAATAAATTTCTTTTAAACACGTAGGTAACAAAATACTTATACTTATACAGTGGCTCACAGAGGTATTTTGCATATGGCATTTGTTGAGAAAATATTGGAAATTCGCCTATTTTTTTGAATTCATTTGAAAATTTTTGACATGATCTGATAGCTGAAGCTACTACAAGTACACAAAAACATTAATTAAAAAAAATAAACACATTTCATCTTTAATATAAAATTATCAATTTTCTAAGCTAATTCCATGTGTAGAATATCTCAAAAACTTCCTTCCCGTTATTAAATAGATTGGCTACTTCATGCCTAAACTGCGATCATAGGTTTTCACAAATCATACTTGTAGTGGGAATGCAATGAATGGTAGTGCAAACCACATTTGCATTACCATTCACTACTGAATGGTACTGCAAGCCACATTTGCATTACCATTCACTACGGAATGGTAGTGCAAACCACATTTGCATTACCATTCACTACTGAATGGTAGTGCAAACCACATTTGCATTACCATTCACTACTGAATGGTAGTGCAAACCACATTTGCCTTACCATTCACTACTGAATGGTAGTGCAAGCCACATTTGCCTTACCATTCACTACTGAATGGTAGTGCAAGCCACATTTGCATTACCATTCAATAGTGAATGGTAATGCAAATGAAATGTTCACTACCACTCATCAGTGAATGGAGAATGCAAGGCTGAATGCAATCAAAATTGAATGCACTGTGCCCAACCCTGGTACATAGTTATGTATATACTCGTAGAAACACATAAGGGCATTTATGTATGTATGCATGTATAAACAAAAATATACATTTATATTAAAACAGCTGCTGAAATGATATTAGTTTATGTCTCCATACATAACACTAAAAAACTGAGTGCACTAAATTTTTCTTGACTTCTGGGTAAGAAGCAGTGCGTGTTGATGGCGCCTTCTTCAGTGGAAGCCCGCTACATATACAATGTTTAAAAACATGTGTGTATAGAAAATTCGAGGTACTGATTAGAACGTGTAGCTTACGCAGTTACTTTTTTAATTTTCTTTATTTCTTTGTGGAAAACATTGTTATATATGAAATGAAGTCATTAAAATTAGTTGACATTTCCTGTCGCATGCATGAACTTAGACAAGCAGCTAGTATGTCTACATACTCTACATACATCTATCTCTCACTTATCTAACAAAAAAATTTAATTGTAACATCATTTTCATAATTACGAAATAATTTCCTTAGAATTGAAAAATGCATAATACATACACATACGTTGAAAGTTGAAGTGGAAAACACTTTTGACGTTTGTAGACTTGCATCGATTCCATCAAGCATAGGAAATAACTTTTATATTTACTATAAAATGCTGAAGTTTAAGTCATCATAGATAAAAACGATGCTTGTCGGACGAGCGTGTTTTATAGCATTAGCGTAACAAAAATGCATTTAAATGTAACTTGCAACACAGTTTCTTTGTTGTTGCTTAAACAGAGTTCAAAGTTCGGATATACATATGTACAGACACACTTCTATACCATCCACTCGTCCGTACAGTTCCTAAAATTGTCATTTTAGTGGACACCAAGCCTTTCAGAATGTTAACCAAATATTAGGTGACCATTAATAAGCCCATTTACAAGTGGGAGGCTTATCTAGCAAAAGAAGAAGGATTTATACTGTCCTTTCCTCATTCCTTCCTTCCTTAATTGGCACGTAACCGTCTCGACAATTCTGGCCGAGTCCAATAAAGCGAGCCAGATATTTCTGTTTCGTGCACCATGGCACCACATGGAATTCCTAGAGAGGCAGAATCACTATCCACCTCATCCTGTCCTTTCCTCACTATGGGATTACGTTTCCATCTAGGAAGGACTGGGGAGATGGTAAACTTGCTCATAGTTTCGATGTTTCAGTTTTCACTGACGAGTCAAAGAAGGCATGGGGAGTAGGAGCGGGTCTCTTCGCAAATCATTCAGACATTTCCATATCAATTAGGTTCCTGTACACGGTCAGCGTCCTTCTATGCGAAGTTTTCGCCATACAGGAGTCCTGCAAGGCTCTACTTGAAACAGAGAATGCCGTTGTCGAGGATAAGATAGGAATTTTTTCGTATAGTCATATAGTCTCTGAGTTCTCTGGGGTCTGTAAGACAGTGCAGAGAGTAGGTCATGGGCTTGGCAAGTCGACATAGCTTATCTCTGATCTGAGTTCCTGGGCATCGATATATCCTGGGAAAGGTAAGGGTTGATGAGCTAGCCAGACAAGGCTCGGCTCTTGATATCGAAGGGGCGCAGGCGGCTCTTATGCCTCTGGGTTTCATCAGGTGTCGAATCTCTTGGCAATGGCTCGATAAAGCTAAAACTGGGTCTGGTGAAATATGTGGCCTCATGAAATGAGGATCTCATTCTATCTCATTCTCTAGCTGAACAGAAGTGGACAAAGGGATATTTACTGCTAACTGCGGCATTCGCAGGATATTGGTACAAACGCGGCACGATTAGTATTGAACCATAACACCATGTGTCGCAGCTGAAATCTTCCTGGGGTGGAGAAGACGGTGGAACACCTGCTATGCGGGTGTATACGCACTGCAAAGATATTCCAACGCCTCTTATGTAACGGAAGCCTGTGTCTCTAGGACATTAAAATGGTATGATCAGTTAAAGGTAAGTTTCAGCGCCATCTGAGCTAATTAAGTAAACATAAATCTCAATATGAAATATAGATTTAGGTTGTAACATCTTTTACCAACACAATCAAAGTCAAAGTTAAGAAAATCGGAATGGAAATGGAGATCGAAGCAGCCACAATTTCACTCATCAGATCAGAAAAAAGAATAGCTATGATTATCTTGGCTAGACGCACTTATAATATAATACACTTGCGCTTTATAACTCTGACGATTTTCATGGCCGAGCTTCTCTTCCAATTCGAGGTATACTCCCTAACTTTTGTTTTTCCTACTAATTGGGTGGACCTACAATTTTATACCGGCTCCGAACGGCGAATGCATTTTTGGTGAGAAGCTTTTTCATGGCAGAAATACACTCGGAGGGTATGTCTTCCACTGCCGAGAGGTGACCGCTGCTCTTAAAAAACCCAATAATTGGATTATTAAAAATTAGAAAATTTTTTTTGGTATTTTGCTCGGACTGGGGTTTGAACCCGAGACCTCTGGTATAGCAGGCGAGCACTCTAGACACGCTTATGGAAGTGCCCAATAAACATTTTTCTTCATTTTCAATTTGAGGTTCATTTGAGAAGTAACCCTATTGTTAAATATCAAACGTTTGTTATCAAATGCACCTCAAATTTCCCTTGATAGCGGTCTCAAACAAAAAGGCCCATTTATAGTATGGGATTTTGGGCTGATTCTCAATTTGATAAATTCCATTTTCTCAAACCCATTTCAAAGGTGGTACGAAATGGAATGCAATCAATAGATGTTTGCATGTATTACATATATGTACTCTAGAGTGCAGAAAAATTGAGGGATAGTGAGAGAGTTTGTGGTGTGAGCGCAGAAATGGAATGGAATAAATAGATGTAGATATGTATGTGTTACATATTTGTACGCTTATGTGATGTTTTCCATTTACCCGTGCGGGTGAATTTCGCCGGTGCCTTTTGTACAATTACATGAGTAGGTATATTAATATCTTTTTTAATATACATACACACATATGGGAAATCAACTACATATCGTCGGTCTCCTGCCAGAAACACGAATGTGAAATTTTTTCTAAGTGCTATGTCTGCTCTTTATCGGGTATATATTAATATAATAACAATTAATATTTGTATATATGCTTATGTACATACAAGTACATATTATGTATGTATGTTTACGCAAGAATTTATACCAATATTAATTGTTATTACATCAATATATACCCGATAAAGAGCAGACATCGTACTTAGAAAAAATTTCACATTCGTGTTTCTGGCAGAAGACCGACGATATGGTTTTATTAAATTTTGTGTAACTTCACAAAAAGCCACAAACAAATAAAATAAGAGTAAGAAATATAGAATCATTATTACTCACAATCATTTTCAACCATCATCATTCAACCGTTAAAAGACTGCTCGAGTAGAACAACGAACGCTGACTGAAATTTGCAAACACACAAAATTTCTTCGTTCCTTCAATCCTTGACATGTTGAAATTCGTGAAATGGTACAAAATACGAAACAAGTTTTTTTTTATTCAAATGTGTTGTAAGTTAATCTAAAATTGATAAACAATGTTTGATGAACACTTGCAAATATGTTTATTTTCAAATGATATCTATGCTGATTCTCAACTTTAGAAACAACATTTTCTCAAACGTTTGATAATTTCTTTTTCGGTGTTTAATGGTGTTAATTTAATGTGATCTGACAAGAACAATAAAGTGAGTACTGTCCTTTGTAAATTCGCGTTCCCGCTCAAACTCATACACTCAGAGAAAAGTTGCGGGCTAAAATCAAGCTATGTCGTACTTGATTTAAGAATTACTAAAATTAAGGAAAAATATATAAAATATAAGTATCTTCAATCTTGAAAGAGGAATGGTATTCAAGAAGCAAGATAAAAATCTGAAAAAAACTAGAGTCAAGTGTTCTCCAAAAATGTACATACATATATACATATGTAATTGCTCGTTGATTTTTTGTTCAAACGAAAATATTTTTTAACAAAAAACAAAAAAAAAGTACATACAATACATACAAAGCAAGATGTAAAATAAAAAATCTGTTTCTGATTTTCAAATGGCGCTCGTGACGGCGACTCCAACGCCACCATCGCCACCGAAGAGGATTTGCAGGCTTCAATAGTCCTGGAAACTTGAATCGTCCACCAGACAATACCTGCGATATCTCAATGATTTACATATATGTACATACATACATATATCATATATTACTGCGCCTGTTGCCATTATTGTCACCTTCATGGATCCCCTTAAGCGTTTACAATCGGCACAATTAATATCGGTCATGGAGCTACATATGTATGTATGTATAATCGGTCACTTTCCGTCAACTGACGAAACCCAATGATTGCTCATTCCCATTACCGTTTTCATTAGCATGGAACAGGCATTTGTTGGAGCCGATTTCACACAGACCTGCGTGTAATATACATTGGGCATTAGTCAAATTGGTTTTGTGATGATATGTTTTGGTGTGGTCTGGTGATCTTTTATTTTTGTGATCGCCTATGCATATGCAACGACATTGAGTGCACGCATGAAGTTGTATGTGCTTCTAGCTGCTGTACTGACTTTGGGTTGCGTTGGCTGTACAATTGTTTATAGAAAAAGGTGTGGAGAGTGTTTGCATTATTATCCTTTGAGTTTAAGCAAATATTGTATATAATGAACATTTGTCCTTTTCATTATTTGCAGCAACGCAAACTAAAGCAACAGGATAAACTGGAAGCTGCCGCAAAATGGAGCATCCATTGACATACATATGTATGTATGGAGCATGCGTCTTGAAGCTAAGCATAAAGAATCAAAAAAGGTATTTGAATAATGTTACTTCAATAGTAAATCCTCCTCGTTCTTTAGTAATAAAATCAGGAATACTGATCTGTTTTTAGTTTGAAATCTTCCAAAACTTTTGTATTTATAGTTATAACACAACTTAAGACCTGTTTTGCATAAATAAATATTTCTAGTTTTATAATATACGATGTGTTGCAGAATATATGTATATGTATGAAAAAATTTAATTGTATATTATATGTATTACTATATATATACATATTTATATATATATGTACATGTCTGAAAATAAAACGAAATAAAATACCATGCATTGCAATAAAAACTCTTATTTTTTCATTTTGTTAGGTGGGTTAAATTATTTCGAATTTTGAATTTCGAAAAAGTGGAAAATCAAGAATAAATATACTTAAAACAAAGTTGAACGTTCTTGAAATAAGATTTTACATTTTCAAATCAATCATGGGCAATATTGAAAATAAGTTTTTATAAGCTTATTTCAAAACGGAAAATTCTTATTATAAGCTTTTTATTCTCAAAAATATCATCCTAAAAATAAGAATATATTCTTGCTTTTAGCATTTTCGAGCTTAACAGACTTTCATAACGTTTTCGGCTTGATTCAAGCCCGCTATACTGAAATTTAGCTTACTTTTTCTCTGAGTGTAGGTACATACACTCATATATAGAGAAGTATATACATTAGGCTGGGTCAATTTTCTAAGCCATAGTGTTCCTAGCAAATTCGGATTCTGCATTAAATTCTATGAAAAAAAGTCTTCTAGAGCATGCCTCTAAAATCAATTTTGAGCTTGCCCATTTTCGATTGAAGTTTATGTAGAATTGTTTTAAGTATAGCAACCCATTCTCTTTTAAATTCAACCAGTAATTTTAACGTTATCGCTTTACTTTCTTTTTCATTTTGTTTGTCACTATAAACACGTTTAATAATGTATAAAAAGTTGGATTTCGCTGTTGCGGTTTTGTTAAAAAAAACATGTTTCTAAACAACTTCCACTCGTTTAAACGCAAAATGAAAATATCCAAATACCACAATTTTTGACTAAGAACAATAAAGTAACACTTTTCTAAAGTAGAATCTTCTTCTGATTCCGAATATCATATATACTTGCTTGTGGTAGATCTAGTTTCCGAGATATCCTGGCCTAAAGATGATTAAGATGCAAAAATTGCTGTTTCTGCGCTAAATTTGACGTAGTGTAGGATCAACATTTTTCCATTAATCAAAAAGCTAAGAACAGCTGCTTAAAGTATGTATTTCAGTCTTTCAACTGCCATTGAGTTTGCTCAAATATATTATTCCTGCACCGAGATATCGCACTTTTAAACTGTGCATGTTTATCCATACATTGCCCCTTGAAAAAACGAGCATATTCAAACACGTATAACTCTTCAAGAAAATGAGATAGGAGAAAATCCTTTCCAATACGTATACCTAGTAATTATAGTAGGAACTTAGCCAAATTTGAGCGAAATCCGTGACATAAAATTTTTTACCTCCTACACTTGGCGCATTTTGCCCCAGGATGGATAACCATGCATAGTTCGAAAGTGCAATATCTCAGTGAAGAACCAATATATTTGGGAAAACTAAGTGGAAATTGAAAGACTGAAATACATACTTTAAGCAGCTGTTCTTAGCTTTTTTATTGATGAAAAAATGTTGATGCTACACTATGTCAAAATTAGCGCAGAAACAGCAATTTTTGCATTTTAATCATTTTTAGGCCAGGATATCTCGGAAACTAGATCTACCACAAACAAGTATATATGATATTCGTAATCAGAAGAATATTCTACTTTAGAAAAGTGTTACTTTATTGTTCTTAGTCAAAAATTGTGGTATTTGGATATTTTCATAAAGGAGTGGAAGTTGTTTAGAAACATGCTTTTTTTTCAACAAAACCGCAACAGCGATATCCAATTTTTATACATTATTAAACGTGTTTAAAGTGACAAACAAAATGAAAAAGAAAGTAAAGCGATAACGTTAAAATTACTGGTTGAATTTAAAAGAGTATGGGTTGCTATACTTAAAACAATTCTACATAAACTTCAATCGAAAATGGGCAAGCTCAAAATTGATTTTAGAGGCATGCTCTAGAAGACTTTTTTTCATAGAATTTAATGCAGAATCCGAATTTGCTAGGAACACTATGGCTTAGGTTCCGCCCATACAAATTGACCCACTCTAATATACATACATATGTATGTACATATTTATGTAGAAGCAATCCAGCTACCAAGTCTTTAATCACGTTTAATAAGTGTGTTAATATCAAATCCATGCATAAACCGCTATCACATGCCTTACAAAACTGCGCATGCGCGCGCATTTATTTACTTCACCACTCGTTATACGCAATCGCGCATAATTGATGTTTTGAATGCTTGCCTTTTACTACACATTTGACAGCGCCTATCCAGCTTTATGCTACTACTATTTGTGCTTACGCTCTATGAAATTTTGGTGAATAAACTTTTATCATGTTACATGCCAGCCTGTGTATGTGTGCACGTGCTTCTGTGCGCATCATTTTCTTATGTGTCATATTGCGTATGTGCAACTGGCATTCGCATACGCGCTGCTGCTCTGTCACACCTCCTCCTCCAAGTTTGCGCTAGGTACATTTCCAACACACACACACACACCTCACATTCATTATGTCTGCTTTTCATTTGCAATTAATTCCGCCGCCACAAGTCAACCAACCGAACCGAACCGCAAGGCCGTGAGCCAGCAACCGGCAGTTTCAATTCGTTTACAAGCAAACCGCCATCAGTGGCCGCTGAATGTGGCAATGGCAGCAGCGTTGAAATACATGAACGTTAAGCATATTTTAACATGCATTCTTGCTGACGATGTGTTGCAGTTGCATTGCAGATGCGCCAAACTTACAGTCGGCGTCAACAGTCGACTCTTTGTCATCGCAATTGCATTTGCAATTGGTTTTGTAATTGCTTATTGCTATTGCTGATGATTTTAATGACGTAGTTTGCAATTGCTGTTGACGCTTTTAATGGCTTTATATAAAGTTTTACATGCCGAATGAAGTGTCGATTGAAAATTTGTGATTGGCTAGCCAAAATGGCAATAAATTTCAATTTAAATAGCGGAGCGTACAACATAATACATGTGAGGCAGTAGAGCTTAATAAAGAAGTTAAAGAAAGTAATTCATACTCAAATTACAAAAAAGGCTATAGAATACCCAAAGGGCTTTGTTCCGTTTGTCAGCTGTTTGGTCTAATTACTGGAACAAAACGCATTTATATTCAAGGACTGTCACTACGACTGCATTTTTCAGCACTTTTAGGGTCTACTTTCACTGCTAAGAAACAACACCAACAAGAAAAATCTTTGCTTAATTTTTCAACACATTTTTTTTAGGTATATGGTGACTGTATGGTTTCCTGAGCTAAATAAGACGTCCAGGTTTTTTGAAAAGGTTCAGGGGTTAGCAGAACAGTGACGCGGTGGCATCTAAACTACGCAGACTTCTTACCCTAACATCTAAATATGTCTTGTTATGAGGCACTAAGGCATTACGATTTGTGCTTCTCAGTCATCGTAATGGCGAATTTCAGACAACGGACTTCAATGGCACTTTACTGAAGCTGAACCGCCCACCAGGCAAGTTAGTAAGTAGCCAACCCTTCGAGCTTAAAAAATTATGTCTACGAAATTACTTATTTTTTGTTGTTGGGTTTTCCGGCAGAGCAAGAATACGATGTATTCGAAGAAAAGCAGTTTCAAAATTTTAGGCGACGGATACATTCACTGAAATAAATTTTGGTACACTGAAATAAATATAGGACACGACCGAAAAACTTTAAACTTTTAAGGTTTAGATTTTATTCCAAATTAAGATTTCTTTTAAGACTTTCAAAAGTTTAAAAATTAAACCTTTTTTTGGTTTAAATTAAAAAAAATGTCTGCTCCCAAATCCTCTTCATGCTTTTTCTATTGTATATTCTTTCCTATCCCCTTTTCTGCTTTTCTTCCACATTGTTCTGCCCCCAACATTCCCTTCATCTTTTTCCATATTGTAACATCTTTTTTCCTATCCTCTTTTTCTACTTTTCTTCCTTCTTTATTTTATCTGTTTCCATAATTATTTTGTGTTTGTTGGTTTCTCCATTCAAACAACGCCACACAGTCGTTCACTCAAATTGTCTAAGACAGGGCTGCTCACCTCATAGGCACTCAAAGTACAATTGTTTTTTTTTTGTTCCGAATCATAGGCACAGATACATATTTTCACTTCAAATATGAAAATAAAATTTTCTTTGCACTCCCATAAGCACTCAGATATAAAAAAAATTTTATATGAATGTGCCTATGATTCATATTGAATGTGCAGAGCAAAGGCACTTTGTATAGGAGCTCGAGCACTGCCGTAAGAAATCGAAATTTACAAAAACAAATTTGTAATGCATGGTGGAATAAACAGGTGACGTAAATAGAAGAGTGCGACACTATTCTCAAATAGTAAGCTCTTTGAAACGGTAGGGTTGCATTTCCAGAGGGAAAAGGGGGGAAAATGTAGGGCTAAATTGGCCGGATCCGGTCCAAGAGGAGTCTATTATTTATATATTTGTCTTATTGTTAAAGGTAAAATACTACACTCAAAAAAAATTTCTCTCGATCAAAGACATAATTTTCCTTATTTTGAACACGCGTCCCAATACAAAATTTTCTTTGTTTTGTGTAAATTTTCTCAAAAATGTGGAAAAAACATAAAAAAACTTTCAAACAAATTCGTTGCCATGGGGATTTGTATGGGAATTTAATTTCTCAAAATTAAAGAAATCAAGTCTTCAAAACAAGGAAAGTTGGGAATGGAATGGCGCTTAAAGAATTTTTCATTATTTTAATGTATGAAATAACGCATGTAACAACAATATTTTATAAACCTTTTAACATGTTTTAAGGAAAATTTACTCAAAACAAAGAAAGTAGTGTTCAAAATAGGTAAACAATTTCTTTGACCCCTCCATATATTTTTTTTCTCTCAGTGTATATTTTATATTATATATATTATTTACAATTCTTAAGAAGCTTTTATTCATTCTTGAGAAGCAAAAAAATTGGTGAACTGCACCAATATGAATATAAAAATTAAAACAAAACGCCTTCAAAGGACGGTATATTTCACATTTAACCAAATATATGTATTGAGTTCAATATCTGGTAAAAGTTATAATCATTAGTATCAGGTTTAGTTTTTCCGAATTCGGTACAACTTACTGAAAAAATATAAAACCCAGCGAGTTTCGAATGAAAAAGGCAAACATAAAGCGACGATATAATTCATACTCAACTGGATATATTGAACTCAATATCTGGTAAAATTTATAATCGTTAGTATCAGCGTGTATTGTTTGGGCATTCAATATATCTATCCAATCTCAACGGATATGGTGATCCGGGTATTACAATTTTCAGAGTTGTTCCTCTGTAAAAATATTTTTGACACCTTTCAATATTGTTTCGTCTCGTGCCCTTTCGGTTTTTAGATTGTTATTTTCGCTTTCTAGAAGTTTTATTTGCAACTTTAACCTTGCTATTTGAAGAAGTATTGGATCCTTGGAAACATATTCCTTGTTAGAGCGAAAACCGTTTCCAAAAAAGTTTTTAAATAATAATACATATGGAGAGTAATATGTAATGTTTGTGTTGCATGGTCTCGCTTTTCACAAATACCATGGTTTGCGAAATCCCAAGATAAGGGACACCACAGGCATCGACACTGTTTCCTGTGTCAGCAAGCGTCGTTTTGCTGGGTTATGCGCATTCGGCAAAATGCAGCACGCACACTTTTGAATTTAGTGTAGGCATCACACCGCTGCTTTCCCTAGCAGAATTATATCTGGGTCTCTGGGTCTGTGGGAGGGCCAAACATTCTGAAACTCGCCGCCGTCCAAGGTTTTCTACAACGGGGGTAGCTTGTTTTTGGCATTTTTGAAATGATGGCGCGAAAATTTAAATTTTAACGATTTTTTTCTTCATAAATAATAAAATTGTCAAAGGAAATAAAAATGTTACAAAACAACTATTGTTTTAAATTTTTTCCAAAAGTCGCTCCTTCATACACCTAAAATACACATAAAAACAACACTTTTTTTGGGATCAACTGGGGGCAACATTGGAACTTCATTTTCAAAGAGCCGAATGACAGGAGGAAGAGGAAAACAGAATGAAATAGCTGCCTACTTACGTCACCTTGTTATTACACCCATGATACAAACAATCAAGGTAGTTCCATTTCACTTTGACTTTGTCATTTTTGATTATAATATGGATTATTGACGTCTCATTTTAAGTCAAAAATTTAGGATAGCGTTGCCCAATCAAAAGCTTTTGGCTGAGGGTATATTTGAACAAAATATTGGGTATTTTAAATGAAATGGTGTTTTTCACATATGCTAATCAATAAAACAAATGAGCCGATGTAATGAGCTTTTCAAAGAAAATAAAAAATAAGTTATTCATAAAAAATAAAATAGATTTATGCAGTTATTAAAGTCGAAAAATGGTATCAAAACGTCCTTTATACAATACTAGCTGACCCGGCAAACTTCGTTCTGCCCAAAATAGATTTTTTTTATTAATTTCATTTCAAAAATTGTTATTACACCGGTATTATTTTTAATAGAAAATTAACGATTTTTCACACAATGATTGTGTATACAACTTCAAAAATATATAATTTAGTATTCAGTTTAAGGCTGCACGATACACAACATTTTTAGTTTTCTGTTTCGGATATTTATTTTCACTGAGTATTGGCTATTTTCACTACTTAAGTAAGTAAGAGGATTGATATAGTATACCTCCATAATGGTTTTCAGGCCCCTCCTCCAACCCTTTTAGATATATTCAGCCTTAAAAGTTTAGTACGTATGGGAGGTGCAATGCCCCATTTTTCGATAAATTTTTGCTTTTTTTTTTGGGTGAACATAGTATTGATATCGTATATCTGCATAGTGATTTCTATGTACATGCCATGAACGCTTTTAAGGATATTTAGCCTTAAAAATTAAGAACGCGTGGGAGGTGCCACGCCCGCTTTTCCGATAACCTACACTTTTATGCGCAAAAATTGTTTTGATATTATATATCTCTGTCCCTGACTTAAATCCTTTTAAAGATATTCAGCTTAAAAAATTAAGTGTTGTTGGGAAGTGCCTCGCCCCCTTTTCGTATAACTCCTATTATTTTGCGTTAATATGGAATTGTTATCGTTTATCTCCACACCAATTTTCAAGCCCCTAGCGTAAACAATTTTAGAGATATTCAGCATGAAAAATTAAGTTTGTATAGGAGGTGCCCCCCCACTTTTCTGAGTGAGATATCACCTATCTCTATACCAATTTTCAGCTCCCTACCTTAAACTGTATTAGAGATAATCAGCTTTAAAAATTAAGGTTGTATGGGAGGTGCCACGCCCCCTTTTCTGATAACCCCCACTTTTCTGAGTGAGAAGGGGTTTGATATCACCTACCTCTATACCAATTTTCAGCTCCCTACCTTGAACTGTTTTAGAGATAATCAGCTTTAAAAATTAAGGTTGTACGGGAGGTGCCACGCCCCCCTAACATTTTTAAATTTTTTCTTCGGCTAAACCTTCGCGGGGTGACAACAAACAAACCCCCCTAAGGAAGTATTTGATTTGGTTCAGCCGTTTTCAAGTTTTAGCGTTACAATTAAATACCAAATCATTTTTATACTCAGCTGTACTAGTACACAGAGTATTATAGTTTTAATCACATAACGGTGGATTGTAACAGAATGAAATAATCGAGATAGATATAGACTTATATATATCAAAATGATCAGGGTGAAAAGAGAAATCGATTGAGCCATGTCCGTCCGTCCGTCCGTCCGTCCGTCCGTCCGTCCGTCCGTCCGTCCGTCCGTCCGTCTGTCCGTCCGTCCGTCCGTCCGTCCGTCTGTAAACACTCTAACTCGCGCAAAAATTGAGATATTTTGATGAAATTTGGAACGCAAGTTGGTATCGAGACTGGGACGGTTGGTATTGAAAATGGGCGAAATCGGACCATGACCACGCCCACTTTTCCTATATAGAAAAAATCGGAAATTTGGTATCTCAGCCACTAATATAGCTAGAGTTTTAAAATTTTACCCACGTATTGAGCTCGGGCCCTTATGAAGAAATTTGATGAAGTTTTGGAAAATGGGCGGTGCCACGCCCACTTATTAAGGGTCAAACATTGAAAGTTTTATATGTCATAACTCAGAAACCGTTGAAGATATATCGATGAAATTTGGTACGCGTAATTTGCTTACATAGACAAATGTTTTGACGAAAAATTATCAAAATCGGTTTACGGCCACGCCCACTTTTATATATGTGTATTATAAAGTGACCTAATAAAACCATTTTAAGCGATATCTCTGTCAAATATAAAGATCTATCATTGAAATTTTGTCGCATGAGTCCAACTATGGACATAAAACAAAAAACACAAAAATTTTGGAATATGGGCGGTGCCACGCCCACTTATTAAGGGGCAGACATTGAAAGTTTTATGAGTCATAACTCAGAAACCGTTGAAGATATATCGATGAAATTCGGTACGCGTAATATAATTACTTAGTCAAATGTTTTGGAGAAAAATTATCAAAATCGGTTGACGGCCACGCCCACTTTTATATATAGGAAATATAAGGGGGCCTAATAAAAACATTTTAAGCGATATCTCTGTCAAATATAAAGATCAATCACTGAGATTTTGTGGCAGGAGTCCAACTATGGACATAAAACAAAAACTACAAAAATTTTGGAAAATGGGCGGTGCCACGCCCACTTATTAAGGAGCGAATATTGAAAGTTTAATAAGCCATAACTCAGAAACCGTTAAAGATATATCGATGAAATCTGGTACGCGTGATATATTTACTTAGCCAAATGTGTGGACGAAAAATTACCAAAATCGGTTGACGACCGCGCCCACTTTTATATATGTGTATTATAAAGTGACCTAATAAAACCATTTTAAGCGATATCTATGTGAAATATAAAGATAATTCATTGAAATTTTGTGACATGAGTTTTACAATAGACCGGAAACAAAAAATAAAAAAGTTTGGAAAATGGGCGTGGCACCGCCTCTTTTTAGACAAAGGGATATATGAGATTTCTTAGCCTTTAACTCGACAAATAATTGAGATATTATGACGAAACTTGGTTTATACACTTTTATAACATGTGTTAATAGACACGCAAAAATGTATTGAAATCGGTTTATGACCACGCCTACTTTTTAACAAAGATATTTCTGGAACACCCTTTTGGAATTTGTAACGTGAAGTCTTTGTAACTAAAAGTCATAGAGGGATGAAATTTTGCACTAACAATAATATTTGTATGCTTATTTGGATGATTGATATAAATTTTGAAAATGGGCGTGGCTGCGCCCTGTTTATGCAGCACTCGTTTCATATAAAATACACCCTATATCGAACAAACGCAAACAAACAATGAAAGCATACAGCTGAGTATCTAATGTTCGATTGCACTCGAACTTAGGCTTCCTTACTTGTTATATATATAGATTTGAAAACTGTTCGACTTTTTATGAATAAGGTAAGAGTTCTTGATTTTCTTTATATGTATTATTTATTGCGTACGTATAAATATATATATGCATATTTGGTTTCAATGTTTTATACAAGAATATTTCCACATTTAAAAAATATATTTATTAAAAAAAAAAATTGTTTAGCAGTTATATAAGAATGAAAATTTAGTTAAAATTTTTATGTTGCAGTTTTCTTTAGTTTTTACTTACGTTACTAAATTTATTTTCCTTTATTTTATTATTTACCTAATTCTGAAATAGAATCTTCGCAAAAAAATCGTATTAGTACCCTTTCATCTAAATTAATTACTAATAAATTTTGCATATAACCATGCCATCGACCGCACTTGTTTTTTCGGTCGCAAGTTCATAAGTCGTGCCAATATTCATAATTTCTAAACCACTGAAATTTTTCAATGAAATTCACAGGAGGTGTAGTGGGAATGTAGTATGTACTATATTCCACAAACTTGTCGCAACTTATTTTAAGAATAAATCTTATTTTTTATATATATATATATATATATATCAATATTTAAATTTAAAAAATTCGTTTTGTTGCAATCGATACCATGATTACCATGGAAATAAAAAATAACATAAATGGAGGATTTTTAGCACTGAATATGGCAGCACGAAATGTCATAATCCATATAATTGTCAGGTGGTTAATATGGCGGCAAAAATTTGACGTTTACACTACCTTCTTTCTTGTATCATGATTACACCATGTTTATAATGAAATAAAAATTCAAAAAATGAAAGCACTGTAAAAAATTTGTATTCAAAAAATTTTCATATAAAAAATAAAAAAACTTTTATGTATTTGATAGTACCATTTGAAAATAAATTCTAAAATAATATTTTATTGGAATTCATAAAAAAAATTAAATGAGCAAAAAAATTGTTGGGGTAAGTGCATCCACTTCCGAAAAGAGTGCTGATGATCGAAAATGGTTTTTCGTGAAATAGCTATACACTCAACCTTCGCTGTAAATAGTTGTTGAATTTTTTTCCACTTACCCCAACAATTAAAAATTGAATTAAAAATAAAAATTTCGTGCTAAGCACTAAAAACTCTTTCGAGCAAAAAAATTTTTCAGTGCATATACAAAATTTGTAGATGTATTGAGTTTTGTACTTTCAATACGAGAGCGTTGAGCAGCCCTGGTCTAAGAACTATAAATGAGCCTTTTATATTGTTCATTCTCGAAAAAGCAAGTTGAAATTTCAAATCAAAAATTAAAATTTTTTTGGTGAAATAAAACCTTACGACCAATGAAAGTTTAAAATTTAAACCTTAAAAGTTTAAATGAGAAAAAGTGTAAGATTTAAACCAAAAAAGTATGAAATTTATTCCAAAAAATACTTAGAAATATTTAAACTTTGGTAAGTTTGAATTTTAAACCAAAAAAACAAAGTTTTAAATTCCTTTCAAACCAAATCAAAGTTTAAAAAATATTCCAATATATATCGTTTAGTCTCGAGGCCATATTTTTCAATCTATTCACTTAAATTTTCGCAAATAAAGTTGTTTTTTAAATAATTCACAGCTCAGCACTCGAGTTTTAATGATTTTATTTTTTATAAAAAGTGTCACTCTGCTTCTGGAACACTAAAAACTAGTAAGTGGAGACACGCGTATCTTGGTTATGCATTCTATGGTTAAGGAATGTTAAATGCATTATTTCTAGAAGCATTTAACTAAATTATGTATTAAAAATAAGTGGTGTTGTCTCGGATTACTATCTGAACCGGGAGTCACCTTTGGAAGTAAATATGTACTTCATAGTTCAGAAGTCGCTATTTGTATTTTTAACTGCTCTTGATTTTCTTTTTTATAACTCCACTCTTGCAGCATCACACAGTTTGATTGCACATTTCGAAAAGTGATTTATAGTATTTACAAAAATATATTTTATGAGAACTTTTATATACATATTTATGTACATATCTACATACATATGTACACATATCTAGCATTCCTGCAGTCACATGAATTGAGTTACACAAACTTAATTGCAGTCGGGGTGCTACTTTTCACACTTAAAAACACACACAAATAATGATCGGTTATAAATTCTTTATTTCCAATCAAACAAAAAATTTAATTCAAGAATGCCACCTAAATCTTTTTTACGATCAACGCGATCACTACTTTCTCCCCAACCGAGTTGCTGCCACACTTTGCATACAATTACATATCGTTTGTAGATATGAGTGTGTGTCTAACTTCTGCCACTGCTGCTTAAATGAAGCAGTTAAATGAAAATTTATTGCCATTGAAAAGAATGAATTCTATCTACTGTGTGACATAAATTCTATTTTATGTGCGATTTGAAGACAAAAAAAGAAAAAAAGCAAATAAAAAACGCAATAGAGACCACACTTATTGCATCAGGGAGCCAGAAACGCTTAAGGTGACCACAGCCAATAGTTGCATATGTACATACATCAGTACAAAGCCGCTGCATTCATACAGTTTAGTGCCCCGAAACACTACATTTGATAGCGCGTTAAAAATGCCGCCGCGGAGCAGGAAGCTCAATGAAGCTGGAAGTGTAGTAAGCCTCATAAAAGTAGATGCAATCCATGATCCAATTTAAAACGCGCGCGTCACACCAAATAAACAAAAGAAGAAACAATGAGGTAGAGGAAAAAATCTTAATTCGAAACTAAAAAAAAAATAGAAACAAAAAGAAAGGAAAACCTCCAAATGAAATGATTTGTTTGGACTGTGAATATAAATGCACTTAAACTGATTTAACGATGCCTTTAATCCTTTAAGTTATTGCCATGTAGCGCAGCGGAAAAAGCATACCATGAACTTATATGATGCTCCATCATAGAGTGCAACGCGCACACACATATACACATATTTACTAATTTCATTGATTCATTCATATTGATTCATGCATTTCTATGAAAATAAAATACAGATAGATTGCAATCAGCCAGCGCGCAGAAAAGGCAGTATCATGGCATACGAGCCATGCTGCACTGCACATTCAAATGTGCTCTTTGTATGGCGTGTTGCGCATGCGAACCATGAGCTCGCCTCGCACAGTGTGTTCAGCCTGCACGACCTTTTGAAAAATAATATTAAGTGAAATGTGAATGCTGTAGGTGAGGGACCAATTGGATACCCCAATCATTAAGTTTCACGAACATTACCATAATTTTGGTACGCTGCCAAGCTTTTCTTTGGGCCACTTCCTGTTATAGGCATTAGAAACCAAAAACAGCACACTTTACAACAAATGGAAGTAACTGGATGACCGAGCTTTTCTCAGGCTGCAGGCCTTAGAAAAAGTCAAATAAGTAAGTTAAAAAAAAATGAGGAAAAAAATTTATCTTTTCAAAAGTTCGCCCTTCTTCATCTGCTTATCCCTTTCTTCTTCGTATTAGTCTCCCACTCCCTTCGCGCTCCCCTTTCATTACCGTATACATTTTCTTTTCCCTTTCCCGTCACAGTACCCCTCCGCTTTCTCTACCGTAAGGGCGGTCCTTTCTGTCCTTTCTCCCTTTTCCTCCTCTTCTCTCAGACCTTCCCCGTTCAACTCTCGCTCTCTCCTCATTCCTCTCCTTTCCTTTTTCGTTTTCTTTTACCTATCCTTTTCCGTCCCATATCCTTTCCGTTTCCGTTTCCCTTTACTATTCCTTTTCAGAGAACCGGGTTGAGCATAACATTGAAGCCCTGATTTCCGCTATTCATTTGATACCAATATTGTTTAGAAACATTCCGCGGCATCCGGGTCCACTTTCTTTCCTATAACTGCGTACCCGGCCTAAGAATTATGAAGAAAAGAGCAGGAACATATTTTAACAGTTTTTTTTTAGAGGTCAAAAAAGTCCAGACCAGAAAATGATGCAAAGTGAAAATCCTTGACATCAAAATGACTCCCAGGCCCTCAAACATGCATCTTTTTTATGTTTCTAAATTTTTGGAAAATAGTCCTCTTATAACTGTTAAATCCGGACATTTATTTTTTAAATCCAATAATAGCAGTTAAATCCTCTATTTTGGCTGGAAAAAAGTCCAGTAGAGTTCTATGTAAAATTTTGCTCAATAATTGACGTTTTGACCTTTTGGTCAATATCTAGTGAACCAACCAATGCATATAAACCATCTAAGCCAAGGTACTCAGCTGGTTGGTAAAAGTCCCTCTATGCATTTGGGCATTATTCGGTGACAAAGAAGATCTATGTATATCGGATGTTCCAACTTAGGCCATCCCATTTACTATAACAGAGGTTTCCTGCTTTATTACACCTCCAAAAACCATTTGGCAAACAAATTCTTTGTAAGCGAGACACTGTGCGCCACCTTTCTACTAAAAGCTTTGGGAATTTTTTCAATGCGATCGATCGCAATCAATTTCGTTTAGCGTTTAACAAACGACTGACGAACAAACTGACTGCAGTTACAAACACTACACATTGTAATATGTACATATGTATATATTTGAGGGTTGTGTGTGCACACGCTGAGGCATCATAAAATGATCATATGATTTTACAATAAATATATTCAGTTTGCATTTAATACATTTTTGGCCGTTGTGGCGACCTTAACACTTTACTTTTTTCTATGGTCGATCGGTTGGTTGTTTGGTTGATCGGACTTTTGTCGCGCTTGCATGGGTGGATGCGCTTTTATGTGGTATGTTTGTATGTGAGTGAGATGGCATTGAATTCAATGTGATCTTATTGTTATTACTTGAGTGTGTGTGACTGCCGGCATATTTATTGTCTTTTGATAACTGCAAAGCGGGAGTTAGGTATAAAACTGATTCAAGGATTTCAAATGAATTCAAAACCAGCTGCTTGGAGAGTCCAAGTGGTTTGAATGTGCCAACTAAGCAACAAAACACTATTTGTCGGTTGTTTTTCGTTGGTGTGGTTGGTTGTCTTTCGGTGGCTGCGGTTGGCGGCGTGCTGGCTTTTCTTTTTTGGCTTTTGGTGTTGGCGTTGGTTGCATCATAAGCTATTGGCACATTATTTATTAGCATAGGGAATTAGTTGGATAATTCAAAGGCATTATGTATTTCATTGCTGTGTATTTCTTTTATGTTTAAGTCAAGTAAGTATATTTTCTTTTATTGTTTTTCTGTTAACTAATAGAAGGTTATTTTCCGAAAATAATGAGGAGAACAAATGCACTGTAAGAAATTTTTGTTGATTTTTTCATAGTAGAAATTATTAATTAATGTTGGCTTGCTGCTGGTATCTTCAAGAAAATCGGATTTTATTATAACATTGAAAATCGATGATAATTGAAGTTGTAGTATCATGTACTACATTTTCCTAAAAGAAATTCTTATTGTGAATTTTATGAGCTATTGGCCAGTTTTTAATTTAAAAAAAATTAAAAAAAAATTTTTGGTAGAAGTTATGGATCCATTTCGGAGACCACCCCTCATCAGACTTCCTCATCAGACTTCTTATTGTCTGTTTCTAAGCCCAATGTTTCAACAATTTTTTTCTCCAAGTGCATTTCTTGACAAAACTGCAAACTATGTATGTATGTATGTACTCATACCACATTCGCTTATTGAAATTCTCCTGCCTCACTCTTCTACAAACCGACAAGCTTCCACCGAGTTGTCATTAACTGCAGCGTGAAATTGCACGGGATACATGATGGTCGTAAAAGTTATTTGGCCTTCAAAACATTGAAGAAATGAAATGAAATGCTTTGTTCGAAATTCCTTGCCGGCTTTTCCTTTCCTTGCTTTGAGTTTTGTGGTGCCTTGTGCGACGATACGTCAGTCAGCCGCCCTCCGTCGCTATGCAATTTCGTAGTTTAAGAGCGTGGCGACTTTACTGGTCATTCACACTAGATAATAATATATTTTTTATAACACATGTAAATACCAAAGCAACAAAAGTCATCTACGCGGAATAGGTACAATGAGTATTTTAAAAGCAATAACAACAGCAGTAGCAAGAAACAAAAATTTTTCTGAACAAAGTCGAAAGTCTTCCGCTACATCTTAACGATTTCATTCCGATTTCGTAAACAGAAATCTGAATTTTTTGGAAATTAAATTTTTTTTGATCGAAGTCGACAGTCTATCGCTCTAGCTTAAAGATTTCGAAACGATTTCGTAAAGAGAAATTCTTAATTTTGAACTTCAAAAAAAAAAAAAAAAGAAAAAATAAAAAAATAAAAAAAAAAGAATTTGTGAATAGTCCAACATCGCCACACTTTTTTTGCGTCTCTATGATTACATCACGGTTTGAAATGGCTGACTCTAGTTGGATTGCGTAATTATATTGGTGTTAATCAGGTAAATTGAATCTCCGATTAGTAACAAAGCGGGTCTAACATTAATATATCCAGGTTAATACGCGACACCCTTAAAGACACCTTGATGAATTCAACGCATAGCTAGCCGATGGACTGAATATATTGGTGAGACAACGGGTATGATGCCTAGCGGTGGACAAAGACAACATATAGCCATATTACGTGTACTTCTAAAGGTATGCATAAATATGCAAAATCACTCGTATTGCTAAAAAAAAATTAATAAAAATGTCCTATATTTCACAGAATCCAGCGATCTTGACATTGAATGAAGCGAACATCGCTTTGGTGAAATCGGTATCTGAAGAATTTGTATATGTTATGTGAATGAATTTTATTTATTACTTAATACATATATATACATATCTATACAAATGTAATGAATTTTAATATATAAATTAATAAAGAAATATATACTATATTAAATAAAGGCATAGGAAATTTCTAAACGATTTCGCAAAGATTAAATCGAAAAGATTTCGTAACGATAAATTCGTTTCGATTTAGTAAAGAGCTTTCTTTACGAAATCGTTTAGACTATTTCTTTACGAAGTCGTGTCAACCCTCTCATACAAAAATCGTTACGATTTCGAAACTAAATCGGTTCCGATTTCGGAAAAATTTTTCGAAGCGGCATAAGGATTTCGAAAAGAAATCGGAACAAATTGTTTAGTGGGTAGAGACAGTCGAAAGAGTTGCATGTAGGAAGTCATGTGAAGAAGTAGTTATTAAGCTTACTAAGGACACATTCTTCTTTTTTTCGACTTCAATCTCATTCAGCATACAGTCGACTGCAACAGCAAATGCAATCTTGTTTGAAGTAGTTAAATTTGCTATTCATTTCCATTCATTTGTTATTAGTAAAAGCGCAAAGAATATGAAGATGGTCGGCATAATTCGGCAGCTGAAGGTGGTTACTGTTTGCTGGTTATTGGTTTCTACTTGCCGCCGCTGTTATTGCTGCTGCTTAAGGTAGTCATAAATGGTTACCTAAGTATTTTTGTTTTATTGCCTTTTGCAACAAATAATTTTTGACGAAATTAGAAAATTTCATTTTATTTCAACTCCGCCTTATACATTCTAATCAGCTAGAGAACAGCTGCAATTAGCTGCATGTGCATATAAGCACTTGTACACAGAAACATGTGTTCGGGCAACATGCTATGTATATATACATTTGTAACTCAACTGCGAAGGCTTTTAATGTTGCCAATTAGCAGGGAATAGTCGTGAATTATGACTGATTGAAAAATTCTTTAATATTTTAGTGCATATACATAAATATGTATTTCTTCTCATTTTAGCATTTAAATTTTAAAATAAATTTTAAAAAGTAAAATTGGATATCTTCCAGACAAGAAGACAATTTGGCGAAAATTAAAATAAGTACATGTTGGAGGTCTCCATCAAAATTTGCATGGAAGTAAATAAAAGTTGAATAGTTAAGTTCTGCTTTTGCTTTCGCTCAAACGTTCAAGCTAAACACCTCTTTGTTATGATTCATTTGTTACGAAAATCAGCATATTTTTAGGATAGTTGAACTTGACCTGTACCCATAAAAAATGCAATTTGTTTGAGTTGGATAGAGTAGCATGAAGTTAGAGTGTAGTGTAGCTGATTAGCAAAGCTACTAAGGCCATTTGTATTATGTAATCTATGCATTTGTAAAAATAATCTGTTTCGATTTTTATTAAAAAAATGCCAAACATAAGACGTGCCTTTAAAATTTGTGTGCTGTGACTTGTTCTAAAAACACCTGAGTTAAGATTAAAAAAAAAATACCTTAACACTTTCGACAACTAATGCCTTGTTGCCCCGTGAAGTTGCTGTAATTGTTTAAATTTCGATACATTTTATAGTCAAAGAGAACTTGCTTTTCGTTAAGCAACTTAATTACTTGCTACATATCGAGCCCTAACCGCCATAAAAGTGTATCTAACAAAAAGGAGAAGGTTTTATTATTTTTTTTTGCATACACCATTGAAATTTATTTAGTCTTTTGCTTCGATGCGTGTGATAATAAATTATTGATTTGCATAAAAAAGCCAAAAACGATAACTTTGTTGGTTACACTGTTTTGGCGGTTAGGGCTCGTTATATACATATGTACATTCAACTTTATCAAGACAAAATAAAAATAGGTAAAAATACTTTTTAAGTTAAACGGTTTTATGTTATACATACATTGCAATGTTTAAGATAAATGTACTAAAAACCAAAAAATAATAAAATAGATACAGTCGTGGGAATTATAAACATTTGCATAGACTAGACTAAAATAAAACCGTGGGGCACGTCAATTGTCTACAATCGTTGATTAAAATGTTTGTTTTGTAATGTTACACTATAATTAGGCAGTTGTTCAACCGACAACGATGGACGTGTGATAAGTAGGGCTAGAATGTGGAAAAAAGCTAGCAAGCTCGATTATAAGCGAGTTTTAGGGTTTCATAGTGGTGAGCGAGTAGTACTTTTATCATATGTTTTGTCGATTAAAGACAAACTACGAGCAGTGAAACGATTCCTCGTGTGAATGTCCAACGATAAACTAGTTGAAACATCTCTTTTATTAACATGGAGTGTATAACTATTGGAATTTCCATGAGCAAGAAAATAGTAAGTATTTTCCTCACCGTCTGCGGGCCAACTGCCTAACGACGAATTAAACGATTCTTCTATCGCACATTAAGTCGATAATTTGTAGACAATTGACGTGCCCCCCGGTTTTATTTTAGTCTAGTCTATGCAAATGTTTATAATTCCCACGACTGTATCTATTTTATTATTTTTTGGTTTTTAGTACATTTATCTTAAACATTGCAATGTATGTATAACATAAAACCGTTTAACTTAAAAAGTATTTTTACCTATTTTTATTTTCTAGTTTTTAGTTTTTATTTCGCATTCTGTTTAATTCATTTAGTGCTTCATTATTGCAAGGTTTCTTGCCCGTTAGTTTATTGCAGTCCAACGCCTCTATAGCGACCCACGCGCCACCTATCGGAAGTTGTTTTTAGGAAAATATTTCCTTTCAAGGTAGTAATACATGTTCCGAATTTCGGCCAAATCGGACCATAAATGCGATTTTTGTAAATATAGCGACCCACGCGCCACCTAGCGGAATTTTTTTTTTAAGAAAATATTTCTTTTCAAGGTAGTAATACATGTTCCGAATTTCAGTCAAATCGGACCATAAATGCGATTTTTGTAAATATAGCGACCCACGCGCCACCTAGCGGAATTTTTTTTTTAAGAAAATATTTCTTTTCAAGGTAGTAATACATGTTCCGAATTTCAGCCAAATCGGACCATAAATGCGATTTTTGTAAATATAGCGACCCATGCGCCACCTAGCGGAATTTTTTTTTTAAGAAAATATTTCTTTTCAAGGTAGTAATACATGTTCCGAATTTCAGCCAAATCGGACCATAAATGCGATTTTTGTAAATATAGCGACCCACGCGCCACCTAGCGGAATTTTTTTTTAAGAAAATATTTCTTTTCAAGGTAGTAATACATGTTCCGAATTTCAGCCAAAAAGGACCATAAATGCGATTTTTGTAAATATAGCGACCCACGCGCCACCTATCGGTATTTTTTTTTCATAATATTGCATTGTCATCGGGGTTATACATGCGTGCAAAATTTCAGATTAATCGGTTGACAGGAAGAGGGTGAAATTTGAATTACTAAATTTGACCCAAGAATAAAGAATAAATAATAAAACAAACGGGGTGAGCTAAATAAAACCGTTTAAAAAAAAATAAAACCGTTTAACAAAGAAGCGCTCGTAATTTTTATCTCTCGCGTGTCATCTAATATAGTATGTATCTTCGTATTTTTATACATATGTACATAGAATAGTGCGAACGTTTCAATTAATTGCAACACCTCAATACAAGCAGTTCGTCTCTTCATTTTCATGCATGCATATATATTAGGGTGGTGCCCAAATGTGTGAAGAACAATTGTATAGCATATTTTGTGAAAATCATCTCCTTGGTCGATGACATAGATACCATATATAAATGTTTGGTACCAATCCTAGATGGTTAAGGGATGTTAAAACTCATATTATCATATGTGATATTTGATAAATGATATTTGAAATCCTTGAGTGCAGGACTATCGATTTTGAACATTAGATAACAAAAAAATGATTTAATTTTTTGAATCTCCATAGAGTCTGCTGAAATTTGACCCGTCTGCGACACCCCATCTCCATCTCCGATCGGGGCTAAGATTTAGGGAGTGTGACCGAAGAAAATCACAAATTTAATTTTTTTTAAGGGCCACCCTAATGCATATATGTATGCGGCTACCTGCCTACATATGCATCTATGTATGTTGTATGTACAAAAGCGCATGCGAATGTATCTTTCCTGATTCATTAGTACCAATCTGACGATTCCCATCCGTTTTATGGAGGTAGTAAAAAAAACTTTTTAATGGGATATACAGTAACATGTGATAGACAAATACAGACCTGGGTAATACTGAGTAGTAATTGGACTATTACGCACTTAAATACTTTATGTTTTGATATTGAAGTAATTAGTCCGTACTATGTACTTTCAGAATATTCAATTATGGGAATGCCAGTACCAGTACCAGTACAATTCCTTTAAAATGTACTTGTCACAAGTCGTACTAGTACTCTATATTACCCAGTTCTGGACAAATCTATGTATGTAATACATTTAACATTTTGCAATACAGGGTATGTCGTAAATCGCATTGGATAAAACTTATCAAAAATCTACATAGGTTAAGTTGGCCGGATACATTGATCCTTCACATAGACCACAAATGGTCCTCAGTGTTACCAACATCGTATTGAAGGCGTTATACTAAACTTGGAATGGAAAGCTTCGCAAGTTTTAGTATTTTGTGTATTTAAGAAGAGTATATGTTGATAGATTACACAACAGGAGAGAGTACTCCCCCTTGTGGCGTGCCCCTATGTGCCTCCTTGACATCGTCGAAAGGCCCCACCAACTCGTCAACGTCCAACAAATCCAAAGGTTCTCGATCCAGTGTCGAATGATTGGGCGTATTCCGATCCATTGGAGCCCCTCCAACAGCGCCGCAGCAGAGATATTGCTAAAGGCACCCGAAATATCGAGAAAGACGCCTATTGCACGCTCCGTAGTGAAGGTGCTTTTCTATATGTTGTTGTTGTTGTCAATCTTTATCCTGTTTATCCGCTATCACGAGTAGGGATGGCAACTATAACCGGAAAAACGATTATAATCGGTTATTTTCTTTCGGTTAACGGTTAAAATGTATCGGTTTTTTTCTTTTGATTATTTTTTCGATTAACCTTTTTCCTCTCAAGTCGAAAATAATCGAAAGGAAATAATCGAAGTTGAGAATTACCGCCTTTTCATTCGAGTGAGTTTGTAAATTATTTTTCAAGGCAAAATGTTATGAATTAGTATTAATGAATGATTGATGATGTTATTTATTTATTTTATCATATAAGTAAGCGCAGTGTGTAGATAAATGTGCACAGCTTTTTTATACTCAGCTGTACTAGTACACAGAGTATTATAGTTTTAATCACATAACGGTGGATTGTAACAGAATGAAATAATCGAGATAGATATAGACTTATATATATCAAAATGATCAGGGTGAAAAGAGAAATCGATTGAGCCATGTCCGTCCGTCCGTCCCTCCGTCCGTCCGTCCGTCTGTCCGTCCGTCTGTAAACACTCTAACTCGCGCAAAAATTGAGATATTTTGATGAAATTTGAAATGCAAGTTGGTATCGAGACTGGGACGGTTGGTATTGAAAATGGGCGAAAGCGGACCATGACCACGCCCACTTTTCCTATATAGAAAAAATCGGAAATTTGGTATCTCAGCCACTAATATAGCTAGAGTTATGAAATTTTACCCACGTGTTGAGCTCAGGCCCCTAAGTAGAAATTTGATGGAATTTTGGAAAATGGGCGGTGCCACGCCCACTTATTGAGGAGCAAACATTGAAAGCTTTATGAGTCATAACTCAGAAACTGTTGAAGATATGTCGATGAAATTTGGTACGCGTGATATACTTACTTAGGCAAATGTTTGGACGAAAAATTATCAAAATCGGTTGACGGCCACGCCCACTTTTATATATGGGTATTATAAAGTGACCTAATAAAAACATTTAAGCGATATCTCTGTCAAATATAAAGATATATCATTGAAATTTTATGCCAGGAGTCCACCTGCGGACATACAACCAAAAACACAAAAATTTTGGAAAATGGGCGTGGCACCGCCTCTTTTTAGAAGCTGGAATATACGAGATTTCTTAGCCCATAACTCGACAAATAATTGATATATAATGACGAAACTTGGTGTGTACACTTTTATTACTTGTGGTAATACATGTTCAAAATTTTAGCGAAATCGGTTGACGACCACGCCCACTTTTATATATGGGTATTATAAAGTGGCCTAATAAAAACATTTTAAGCGATATCTTTGTCAAATATAAAAATAATTCATTGAAATTTTGTGGCAAGAGTTCCACAATAGACCGGAAACAAAAAATAGACAAATTTTGGAAAATGGGCGTGGCACCGCCTCTTTTTACACAAAGGGATATACGTGATTTCTTAGCCTATAACTCGACAAATAATTGAGATATTATGACGAAACTTGGTTTATACACTTTAATAACATGTGTTAATAGCCACGCAAAAATTTATTGAAATCGGTTTATGACCACGCCTACTTTTTAAGAAAGATATATCTGGAACACTCTTTGGGAATTTGTAACGTGACATCTTTATAACTAGAAGTCAAAAAGGAATGAAATTTTGCACAAAGAATAATATTCATATGCTTGGATGACTGATAAAAATGTTGAAAATGGGCGTGGCTACGCCCACTTTATGCAGCACTCGCTTTATATAAAGTACACCGTATTTCCATCAAACGCAAACAAACTATGAAAACATACAGCTGAGTATCTAATGTTCGATTCCACTCGAACTTAGGCTTCCTTACTTGTTAAATATGATTTCATTTATATACGAATTTGTATGAATTCGTACCTCTTTAAAATTGTTTTTGGGAAAATTTCCCATTAAGGAACAACGCCCCGAAATAAATGACTATTACCGGGGGGTAGAGGAGCTCTCACAGGACTTGGAACTGAAATCAAAAATTTCCGGAAGCTTGCTGTTTACAAGATATTTGTTGTTAAAATTTTGAAATTTACCAAACAAAACACGAAAACTGCGATCTATTGCCGAGATAAAAGCACGTATTAAAACGAGCAAATGCATATATGTATGTGTGTAGAACAACATTTTGCGTTGGCGGCCTTCAGCCGCGCTTTAAAAAAATAATCCTCAGCCGACATAATTCTCTTTCTGGGGTAATATCTATGGACCCATCCAACCTTAACGACAATTATCTCGTAAACTGTAAACTTCCTGCAAGTTTTGAGATATCTGAGAGCCCTTGAAAAAGTAATTTTTTTCGTGGTGCGCTTTCTCAGTGGAAAGCCGACACTTTTTTTGTTTGTAACGTGTTTTTTGTAAAGATGAGATAGCAACAAAATATTGACGCTTTTTCGCTGAAATGTCGATTTTTTATTATTATAATAAAAACGAACACACATACATAGTATGTATAAAAAATTAGCTTGTTTGTCCTCTTGGGATACTACGTATTAATTTATCAATAATTGTAATCGAAAAACGGTTATAATCGGTTAGTTGCCTACGAATATTCGCGATTAATAATCGAACCCTTTCGATTAACCTAAAAAAACGGTTAATCGATTATTAAATTTTTTTTGCCATCCCTAATCACGAGAAGATAAATGCGTTAAGCTAAGCACAGAATTTGCTTCTTTTTGAGCAACATTAGCACATAAAATGTACGTACATTTTAGCCCATTGCTTTCTACATCGAACGCGTGAGGAATATAGGTAAAAATGCTGTGAGGGACAAATCTTCTCGCTTGGAACAATCTTCTCCTGCAATTTTCGGCAAATCTAAAAACTTCGCTTCCTATAGAAATTGATGCTAGTTATATCTTATAAGCATCTCAAAACAGCAAAAAAAGGAAAACATATCACAGCTATCACCCTGTTTGTGTACCTGCGTGCATGTTGCAGCAACATTGTTCCACACTCTTAGCTGCTTAATTACAAAACATTTCTTGCCTTTTTACTTCACATACTTTTTGTGCATACCACACTAACTTACCTAAAACTGACTGACCAACGTACGCACTTGTTGCCGACTAGTTTGCCGCTTGCCATCCAGTGGTGGACACTACTATTTACATACATATATACATACAAATATACACGTATTCCGCCCATCATGTTTGAACCATTGTTGCTAGCCAACACATCATGTTTCTAGGCGCGAAACTTGCTATGACTGTTGTATGTAACATTAATTAGTGCAGCAGCAGCAGCAGCTCCAAATCACGCATGCGTGCGTGTGTATCAGTCTTGTAGAAAAATCAACAGCAGCAACAGTTATAGATGAATTTCCGCGCACGCGATTCACATGCCAAGTCTGCAGAAACAAACATACATATTGCTACAAAGTAACCGGCATTTCCACTATTTATTAGCAACAACATGTTGTGTCTGCATGTTGCTGCTGCTGTCAGTGCTGTGAAAACTGCTTGAGATTTGCATGCTCATTACCTAACATACTATTTATTGGTGAGGAGAGAAAAGTGCGTGTGTGTGTGTGGCAAAAGGCGCTAAAATAGATTTTTTCTTATACTACGCGCAAACTATGTCCATATGCGTTGCCTTTACAGCTTTCTGTGATGAATTATTGCTTGACAAAATGAATTTTTACATGCATGTTGCTGCAACATTGTTGCATACAAAATAACCGCAGTGTGTGTTGGCAGCTAACTGCTGTGCTGTTACGCTTTTCATAAATTAATTTTTTTGTTGAATGTTTGTTTTATTGCTTTTGGGAATCTATAGCCAATTCATAAGCAAGCTGTGGACTGTGGGCTGTGAGCACAACAACAGCAACTTCAAAGGTAATAATAAGAGTACGTACATATGTTTACAAGCAAAATGTTGGCACATCTTCGTCGTTGACTAAACAACTTTTCATTTTATTGTATTTGTGTTGTTGTTGTTGTGGTTGTTCTACATTTTGTCCCCGTACGCGTTCTTTGCGCTCCATGATTCGTATGACTCGTGATGCGTATGTAAACTAATTTCTACAAGCATTTCAAACTATTTTGCGACAGTTCATAAATCAAATTCACTCACGCTGCGTTCCCTACCGTGAAATGCACTTGCTCGCCTGCTTGCTTAAGTTGGAAACAATCACCAACGTACGTTTTCGTGTTCCATTCGTAGAGAATTCAAGCAAAAGTCAAACCCGTAGAAACGCTGCTCGTAACCATAGAAACGCTGCAAACAGTTTGTTTATTTTGTTTGTTTACATGGATACTATGTTGCCATTTTGTCGTCATTTCACTATCGTTAGCAATCTTTTGTATTTCCATTACGTTTTTTTTTTTTTTTTTTTTTTATTTTTTAACAAAACTGGAAATAAGCAACTGACCATAGTTCACCTTTTCACAATCAATAATTTTCTTTTAATATTTTTGTTTTTTAAGCATAATTTTACATTTACTAAATAAAAATATATCATTGATACAAAAGGCTCAGACGGCAACACTGACTTCAAAGAGAGTAGTCAGCTGACACGTTTTCACGGAAAAAATCAAAACCATTTTGATTTCTACATACCGTTTTCTGTAAACGTTGAAATTCAATGTCGGTGAGTTTGCGTTTACATGGCATTCCCATAAGGTAGATCGTGTCAGCTGACACGGTCTACGGGCTGCCGTCGGTGAGTGTTTCCACCTTTACTTACTACGTACTATGCGATAAAAAAAAACACATTTGTACGTACATATATACCTAAACAATTTCCACTGCTATGGCTGCGCACTTGCGTGCTTTCGATGTTGTAAATATTAGTGGAGGGTGGCAAATAGTTTTATATGTTCTATTACAATTTCATAATAAATATTAGAAATACCGGCAGTTAGATGGTGACATAACTTTCAATTGGGCGGCAGATATTTATAGAAGAATTTTTTTTACTGAGGGGAGCGGAAGAGCACACTCACACTCTCAATTTTGACCGTAATTGGGCGCTGACACCGAATCAACGTGCAACCAAATTTCTAACAGAGAATAAAATCCGAAAAATGAGAGAAAAAGTGTATCTTGATCAGGATCATTTTGATCATGGCGTAAACTGGGGCAATCGGAATGGCTCAGTTTACGCTCAGATCAAAATCAACGTGGTCGAATATCTCCTATTGCTTTTCCATTAAGCAAAAAATTAGAGAGAGAGAGTGGGAGAGCACACAATTTTGACCGAGATTCGGCGCTGATACCGAATCAAAGTGGAGTCAATCTCTCACAGAGAGTAAAAATCGTAAAATGAGAGAAAAATTTTATTTAATCTCGTTGATTTTGATCTTAGCGTAAACTGAGGCAATGATGGTGAGAATGACAATGAGAATGATAATTATATGAGAGTGAGAATGAGAACGAGAACATTTTTTCCATACAAATAACTGCCAGGCTGTTTTGCACATTTAACATACTCATATCCACATAATATTGATATGGATGCACTCCATTTCAATTTTCCTAAATTTCAAAAATCATTACCACAAATAATTTAAAAAAATGACCAAAGTAATGCAAAAATATCTTCCATTTTCATTAGTTTTTAATTAAAACTAAAGCATCCAGCTGTACTGAGTGTGCGGCTTATTCCCTATAATGCCTCTCAGTAATACACACATACATATGTATGTATAGAAACGGTTGCTACAAAAATTTAATCTTTCTGTATATACACTTTCATATGAGTGCACTTTACCAAGCTTCCATGCACTTCGTTAGTGGCATACATATATTCCTATCAAGGGTAAATTGATCAAAATTAATAACTATTTTTGCAAGTGAGGCGAGAGTAAGCCATCAGTGTTGATATTACTTATCAATTCAACAAAGGTGAGTGCACTTTATTTTACTTTTTTGTAGCTGGCGAATATATGAGCACAATGCAGAACAAACAATACAGAGCAAAAGCAACAACAAAAAAGCATTAAAAATTATGGTGAAAATCTCATATGCAGAACAAGTGCTAGCAGTTCATACTCATAATACTTACTTATTTAATAATAAAGCCCAGGAGTTTATGCAGGCGCAACGCTCTCCAGCTGAGTCGCCTTTGCAACAGCTTTTAATGTGAATAAAATTGTAGGTAGCAATGCGCTTGGCGTGTGTGTGTATGTATGTGTTCATAAATTTTGAACTTTGTCTGATCACTTAGTTTCAGGCGAAAATTCATTAATTAAATATATTTAAAAGTGTTAATTTATCCATACGTATATGTATACATAGTAAATGGACAACACAAGCACAGCAGCAACATGTTGCTGATAGACCAATGTGTACATGATAAGTTGTGCTTTATATACAGTGTGAAAGGTGACTTTAAGCCTGCAGCAAAGTTATATTTATTTTGTGCAAAGCAAGTGCATTTTTTATATATGTACATATACACATATTTATACGGAAATACATACAGACATAAAGGCCTATTAATTAATGACCTTCCAAGCTGAGTGTGGCTATAAGTTGCATTGAAATTGATGCCCTGGCAACGTTTGTATGCCTTTTTGAAATTTTGTGCACTGCTTTACAAGCAGCTGCCGCAACACCAGCCCCTTTCCACATAAATAACTGCAGTGTAAACTGTAGCTTGCTTTTAGGCGTGTTGGCTTATTGTGGGATTATATTAAGATGTACATATACGTAAATCTTTCGGCTTTTGGTAGCTTAAATTGATAATGTAAGAAAAATATGAAAGCATTGTACTATTTAAATACATATGTATCAGAGATCAGCAGCGGTGCACCGCATTTCCTAAAGCACCGCAAAAATACTTATTTTTTGAGTGGCTCAAAAAATAAGTACCCAGAAAAAAAATTCACCGCCACCGCATTGATTGAAAACCTAAATGATATTGCGGTATTTAGTGTTGTTTACACCGCATACCGCAAACACCGTATACCGCAAACACCGCATATCGCAAACACCGCATTTGTTTATTTGAATACTATTCAGTGTTGCCGGAAATTTTTCACACACTGCAAAGGTATAGGCAATTGAAAATTCATTTGTACATACATACATAAATACATAGATATGTGTTACTGATTATAAGATATACAGCAAATTTATTCTCAAGTATTTTTTTTTTTTATTTTTGTGTGCTTTGTTTTTTGTGGCAGTTTTTTAAATAATAAAATATTTTTCAATAATGAAATAATCAAAAATTCATTTTTGAAATCCAATATGACTAATAGGGCCATCAGAATGAATACTTTTCGGTCAAACTAGCAATCCGTTTAATTGACAACATAGTTGAATTAAATGTATTTTAATGACGATCGACACATTCAGTACTTAGGCTTTTCCGTAAAAAATACATCTAATTCAACTATGTTTCTAAGTTAAACGAATTGCTAGATTGACGGAAAAGTATTCATTCCGACGGGCGCATAATAAAATGTATAAAAATAAACATGTGTATTGTTGTTGCTCCAATAAAATGACAAAAACTTCGGTTTCAATCAATGTATCGTAGCCAATTTTGTCGATTGTGAAAATTGAATGAATGCCTCGTTGGAAAATAAAGAATTATGTCACAGACAAACAAAAATGTGTAAACAAAACTTATGTGTATTACTAAGAAGCCATAAATGTGATTCAAGGATTTTAAGAAAAAACTCTATTTCATGTAAATAGGACATATTTTTATCTTCTCTGAAAAAAATACCCGTAGTTAAACCAACAACTTTCGGCCGTTGAATCTCCGTCTTTGATTCAACAGCAAAAGTATTTGTTTTTACAGCAAAGTTTTTGATCCAACAATTTATTCAAAAACGGGCGTTGTTGTTTTAAAAACTTGCTTGCCTTTAAAAACTTTTTTGTGATAAAAAAATTTTTTTTTGTGAGAAAACCAACAAAAAAAAATAATGATGGAGAGAAGATGAAGAGAAAAATCCAAACAAAAGTTTATTTTTAGCAACAGTTTTCTCCCCGTTGTTGATTTAAAGGCAAAAGTATTTGACCCAACAGTTTCCGTTGTAAACAGAACTAATGAGAACAAATTTTTTTAAATTTTGTTTTTACAATGATTCAAATAATTCATGGATTCCTTTTTAGGAAATGGAATTATAAATAGTTTACTACAATTCAATATAATGTTGAATGTTCCACTATGTGATGATTGGATAGAATTTCAGGTTGATGTCATGGTTCGAATCCGGAGGAGAATATAAAATAAAGAAGAAAAATCAGAATAAGAAATAAAGATAGCAACAAGTGAATGATAAGAAGGAGAGAAGAATAGGAGAACAAGAGGAGGCTACATATTTGCAGTTGGAACCCGGGCGGAGAGAAGATGAAGAGTAAAATGCAAACAAAAATTTATTTTTAGGTGTACATTTTTTCCAACAATCTCCGTTATTGACTTAAATCAACAACGCTCGCACCTTTGAAACAACAACGGAGCGTTGTTGGGCACATTTCAACTGCGGAAAGTAGTTGATTTAACAGCGAAAGTCTTTAGATTTACAACGTTTTTTTTCAGAGTTGAAATTCATTAGTCAAATTATTTTGAATGTAAACAAACTATATTTTAAGTGGCCCTTTCAATGAAAAAATTAAAAAAAAAAAAAACCAATCCTGAGAGTTTTCCTGTATAGATATTCTTTGGTTAAAATCAATTTGTAATCAGTAGTATTTTTCATTAGAAATCCATAAGACGGTAAAAATTACAAACAAAAAATCGCACTGGCAACATTGTAAATATCTCTATTTGGGAAATGCGGTGTTTGCGGTATGCGGTGTTTGCGATATGCGGTGTTTGCGGTATACGGTGTTTACAATATGCGGTGTTTGCGGTGTTGTGATATCCATACTACCGCATACCGGAATTGATCAAGAAAATGCGTTACGGTGTTTATTATGATCGCATATTTTGCGGTTGCGGTCATACTCCGACCGCATTTTTTATGAGTATACTCTAAATCACAAAAAATGTATCGCATGCTGATCTCTGATATGTATTTACATATGTATATATGTATTTATGTACCCATGTACATATGTATATTTCATTTAAACATGCCAGCATTGCCTTTCGTACTCATTTATATCCCAGCTACCAGCTTCATAATCGTCTACCATGTGTCAGTTTAATTAATTTTTGCAATTTTCTTCAAAACTTCAACAATACTTCCATATATACAACAGAGCGTTCACATACCCCGGCATCGCATTTGGCTGCCAAAAGAAAATAATCAATTAAATTTTTTCTGTATGGAACAACAACAACATTAATGCACCCATGTGGAACTTTTCAGCAGATTTGGCAGAAAAAGGAAATTCTGTCAATAACGCGGAAAACTGCTTTTACGTTTAAAGCTTGCTTTGAGTTTTGAGAATACGGTTTTTGAACTTCTTAGTGCATAACTTTAAGTCCAAAGCTTTTTAGAAGGGTTTAGGAAAATCTTTCATTAAATATTTAAACTTTAAGATTAAAGCTCCTGAGAAATTTTTAGAGGATTAATGTTCAAACTATGGCAAAATCAAATATGTGTTTCAAAGCCTTTTGCCCAATATGGTACCAGCTTTTAGTGAACGTAGCTAACAAAAACTGAAATTCACGTAAAAGCTGCAGAGAAAGTTTTAAAGCTCAATAAGATTATTCAAATGACAGCAAGCTTTTTTAATGAGTATTACAAAGCAAGTACATATCTACAAGTTTACAATTTTCTTTAATCATTAAAGTTTTTGCAAAACTCTTGTACCAAAAAGCTATACTAATAACACTGAATCACAAAATGAAATTTTTTGTCTGTACTTTTGACGTGACTAGCCCATCTATATGTAAAATCGGTCGCTGATTCCGAAAATCGGGTTCATTTTTAATTCTATGGGAAGGTTTTTGAGATATCGGCAATTTACCGTTATTTGGCCAATGGCTCCACTTAATCCTCTATATCTCATTAATATGGTAAGCTATCTTCCTTGGGGTGACACCAACAGAAAGAAAATTTTCATAGCTCCTATAACATTTTTCTCTAACTCTTATAGTTTCTGAAATATTGACGATTCAATTTGAATTTTTTCGATTTTTTACGATTTTAAAAAAAAAAAAAATTGACTTTGTCAGGCAATATCTTTAAAACCAATATTTTCACCTTCAGTTTTTCTCCTTTATGTGAAGCTCCATTCCATTAGCAAAAAAATAAGCTATCAACAAGGAAAATCCATGGTAAAATGGAAAAGTTATAGGCGATCAAGTAAATACAGCCAAGTCGCGCAATGCTTCGGCATGGGTATATTCTATGCATGTTGTACCAATATTTTTTGGCTGTAGAGCAGTGTAATCAATGGCGCTATTATAACTCTGACGAGGCCGAGCTTCTCTCCCAATTCGAGATGTGCTCCTTTTTGCTTTTCCTACTAATTGGGTGGACCTACAGTTTTATGCCGGTTCCGAACGGCGAATGCGTTTTTTGTGAGAAGCTTTTTCATGGCAGAAATACACTCGGAGGGTATGCCGCCCACTGCCGAGAGGTGACCGCTGCTCTAAAAAACCCAATAATTGGATTTTTACTAATTAGAAAAATTTTTTGGTGTTTATCATTTCTATGTGAAATTTTAGAAAAACTTTGTACCAAAAAGCTTAGATTAATATCAAAAAAGTAATTATAATTTTTCGATATCTGAAAATTTACAACTTCTGGAAGAAAGGAAAAAAATAAATTTTTATCTCCAAAGATAGTTGTATTTGGAAAGATAGTTGCTAGAATAGCCCTGTTAATATCAATTATTTTTGCAACTTTCCAGCAGGCAACGCAACTTTTTAACGCTAGCCATTAAGCCTGAAGGGCACGAGCTTTGATTTAAGTCACTTCCTGTCCGCCGTTATACACCGTTCAGGCCAGTTCGGCCCGCAAATGCATCGCGATATAGCCTTTAGGAGATGCAGCAGCTTCCGTGCTGATTTTAACACGAAATGGCACTTGAACAGCAACCGGCAAGCGGCAAATGGCATTGAACAAACTAACTTCTCTACTTCAACAACAGGCAGTAGTAGTAAGTAGTCAGTTATGAGTGGCAGGCCAGCAACAGTAGGTAGCGAGACCGACAAACAGCAGCAGGGAAACATATTTTCCTTCAAATCGGACAGGAAGTTGACGTCTATCGCAATAACTAGTTGCTGCTGCTGCTGCTGTTGTTGCTGCTTTTGATGCATTGCTGTTCAATGGCTGCGGGGCAAGTGAGTGAGTGAGTGAATGCGCATAATGCCTAACAACAATGGTGCTTAGCTCATGAGTACTCGCAAAATGGTTTTATTGTTTGACTTGCTGCTGCTGCTGCATGCAACACAACTCAACTATAGCAGTAATGCTAGATATGTGAGTCTCGGTATAGCAAGCAGCAGAAGGTAGATTTAAACAATGAAAATACGGACTTAAAACATTACTTTGTCTACTTTTTACTACTCAAGGTTGCTTTGTCTACTTTTTACAACTCGAAACTTCTTTGTCTACTTTTTACTGCTCAAAGTAGCTCTGTTCACTTTTTACTACTCACGCAGAAAGAATATTTTACTAGAATCAATGCCGAAACAAGAAAAGTAGACTTTATTTTGAACTTAGAAAATAATTTGTTAATATCAAGAAAATACAAGAAAATTGCATTCTAAATAAATAAGAAAAAAATTTCCCGCTTCAAGCAAAAGTGGATTTTAAATAAATATTCCTTTATCCACTTTTTACTGCTCAAAGCTGCTCTGTCCTTTTTTACCACCTGAATTTTCTTTGCATACTTTTTACTACTCGAAACTGCTTTGTCTACTTTCTACTACTCAAAATTCTGTTTCTACTATTTAGAACTCGAAGCTGATTGGTCTACTTTTTACTACTAAAAATGTTGTGTCTACTATTTACAATTCGAAGCTGCTGTGTCTATTTTTTACTACTCGAAGCTGATTTGTCTACTTTTTAATACTCAAAATGATATGTCTCCTATTTACAATTCGAAGCTGCTATGTCTATTTTTTACTACTCGAAGATGATGTGTCTACTTTTTACTACACGAAGTTTCTGTGTCTCCTCTCTTTACAACTCGAAGCTGTTGTTTCTACTTTTTACAACTCGAAACTGCTTTGTCTATTTATTACTGCTCAAAGTTGCTCTATCCACTTTTTGCTACTCACGCGGAAAGAATATTTTACTAGAATCAATGCCGAAACAAGAAAAATAGACTTTAAAAAATTTCTCGCTTCAAGCAAAAATGGAATTTAAATAAATATTTCTTTATCCACTTTTTACTGCACAAAGCTGCTCTGTCCTTTTTTACCACCTGAATTTTCTTTCTCTACGTTTTACTACTCGAAACTGCTTTGTCTACTTTTTACTACTCAAAATACTGTTTTTACTATTTGTAACTCGAAACTGATGTGTCTACATTTTACTGCTCAAAATGTTGTCTCTACTATTTACAACTCGAAGCTACTTTGTCTACTTTTTGCTACTCAAAATGTTGTGTCTACTATTTACAACTCGAAGCTGCTTTGTCTACTTTTTGCTACTCGAAGCTGCTTTGTCTACTTTTTAATACTCAAAATGCTATGTCTCCTATTTACAATTCGAAGCTGCTGTGTCTATTTTTTACTACTCGAAGCTGGTGTGTCTACTTTTTACTACACGAAGTTTCTGTGTCTCTCTCTTTACAACTCGAAGATGTTGTATCTAATTTTTACTAATAGAAGCTTCCGTGTCTAATTTTTACTAATAGAAGCTTCTGTGTCCACTTTTTACTAATCGAAACTGATTTGTCTACTTTTTAATTCATATCGTAGCTTTTCATCATCCATTTTCTATGTAAATTTTTACACTAACACCATTGAAAGTCCACCATTCAGCGTGTAATCTACGACGTCCATTATGTATAGATCGACTTGTCTACTTTTAACGCCCAAAATCGCTAGATCTACTATTTACAATGCATTTTTTTTTATTTACTTTCAGCCTTGCAACCTTTTTAGACAACGCTGTATATACATATAACAGGAATCTACTTTTTACTGCAAGTTTTTCAGGCAGAATTACTTACGCTATCCCCAGTTCATGAAAATCCCGAAAATAGCCTTAACCATACATATCACATTCACTGCATTAACTTAGCCAGCGGCATCGTCATTGCAGTAACATTGTGGCAAATGGCATGTGGCATGTGCGCGCATTTTCATATTTTTATCATCACCCCACATTTCTCTCCGTGCCTCACTACCTCCCGCACTAACTCCAGCCACCAATTCAACACAACTTCTTTAATTTAAAGCGAAATATGATTCTTGATATACTTAGGCTTACTTAGCTTTTTCTGCTTATCAGTTCCGGCAACATTAATGCATTTTTACTTTATATTTGTTGCTGCTGCTGTTGCTACCTACTGTCTACTTGGTCTGAGGGGCAGTCTACAATACTAAGGTGCAACATTAAAATTCTTTATTGCATACTAGGCTTGTTGATTCGTACAAGCAGCCAAAAGGAGTAGCAGATTTTTGAGCTGCTGTTCACAGTGGCGCTCTAGTAAAGTTTCTAGGCTTACTTGTTGGCTAGTTATGGTTGTTGCTTACTTTTATTGCCCGTGTAGATATGTTGTTGGCGTGTGGCAGGTGTTTTTTCTTAGATCTGATAAGAATTGTTGTTGCAACATTTCTGCAATTGCGCTTAATATATGTATCATATGTACATATCTGCTATAGAGAAAATGGTATGCAAGGATGGAATTTTGTAAATAAGTAAATGAGAATTTAAAACCGCTTTTGCAAAAGTAGAATTCATATATCTTTATTATTTCTGCTGATATAAAGAGCACAACAGCATTTCCTTTCAGCGCGACTAATTTAAAATTTGTGCTTGCTTTGCATAAATGCATACGTATCCAATAGGGGTTTCTTTTTAGTGCACAAGTACCCATAAAATTGTGTTAAGTATATTAAATTGCTTGTGACTTGGCAAATTTAAGAAAATCGATGGCAAAAGTGGAACACAATATCAACAAAAATACAAGAATAACAGAAAGTGACACGCTTCTTACTAGCACAATTGCAGAAAATTTCATTTTCATTAGCTAACAGAGATACATACCACACATACACATGTAAATATGTATCTACTACATTCATAATAGATTACACAAAATCTAGAGCAAAGCAGAATAGAGAGAAAATTTAAATTGACTAAAGTCACATAATCACGGAAGGATGGACTAAAGTGTAACCTTAAGCCAACCATACTTATCGTTGAGTTATGAGCTATTCGTAAGCAAAAAAGGAAAGGAAAGAAAAAATGGGATTACGAAAAACGGAAGCGAAAGCATAAAGGAAAGTAGCAAGTGAGTGATGAACGAGAACATTTTATTGTTCAAAAAATAGGGATAAGCTTTGAAATAACGACATACACATATTTACTTATGCCACTATCACCAACACCGTCGGCGGTACCGAAATGACGTTTTCGGCAATTCGGAATTATGACAACCGACGGCGCGCCGAATCTTTCGAAGTTCGGTAAATCGGCATTATGAACACCGAATGAACGAACATTTTGACAGTTTTTCGTGCCGAAATTTCCCGCAAGTATTTGGTTGCGGCGATATTAACAAAATATCAAAAAATTACAATAAAAGTTTAAGCAAATTGTGTAAATGCATGTATGAAGTTGGAATAAGTGTTAATAAGTGTGAATATATGTAAATATATTAATCAACCGGTCGTGAGAAGCCACAAACATGGCGTGAGTCAATTGCAGTTTCCACCGAGATTGAATTGCTGTTATATGCAAAGAAAAACTTCAGAGAAAAAATGGTGAAATAATGATAATAACAGTGATTTAAATACGTGTGTATGTAGGTTTTGGAAATTAAAATATATTTTCACCAAAGAATAATGCATTTTCTGAAGTTGATAACTATTGTTTGACTACTATAAAAAAGCAACTAACGAATTATGAATGAGTATTACCAACAATTTACCATTTCAGTGAAAACTTTCGTCTCAATAAAGACGCATTCAAATAGATATTGCAGGTGGTGGAAGGTCGGCTTCAGTATAATGCGTCCGCCATATTTATTTTCAAACCACTAAGAATGTTTCAATGAATCCTTCAGGAAAAGTTCTGCGAATGATAATTTTACTAGTTATAACACTCCCGAATACGCAAAATTACTGGAAATCTCTCCAGATCTAACTCCAGAAAGGGAGTTCTGTCGGCTGAGGGTTACTTTTCAAAGCGCGGCGCAGTGCATAAGGGTGCTCTACGCAAAAATACTGTGTTATTAATGAATTATAAGATTCCGCAAGATTTCGTTTGCATTTTAGTGATCTATCGCCAAAAACAAGAAACGAAAAATTCCGGTGCCGGGTACATTGTTATTGAAATTTTCCCCTGTTTTTGTATACAATTTGCTTTTATGTAGTTCAAAATAATTCTATGAAAAACAGAGAAAATGACAAGGTAAAGTTTTCTTTCACGCATTAAATTTACGCTTGTTTACTTAAAGTAAAAGGATTGCTTTGATCCCTTAAAAGCTTTCTCTCGTTTATCAGATTCCTTTGCTCTTCTTCCTCCACTAATATAGCTGCTATCGCAATAGAATCCATTATTTTATTATTTAAATAAATAGTTTTTAGTAAAATAAACTAACGATGTATTTGCTTTTATCAAAAAGATAAGAAACGTCAGAAAATCCCGCTCAATTCCGCCAGCCAGATTTAGAAAGGTAGGCGCATACGTGAATTCAGAACTTTAATATTGTAATTGGTATAGTTTAATGTCAAAATAATGTTTCGTTTGGTTAAAATCTGTATTCGCTTGGGACTCGCCCATTCCTGTTGGCCATAGTGTGAATTTGCTTTGATTTTGACATTACACTGTACCTTTGTAAATAAAAAAGTAGTTTCTGAATTCGCCGCTGCGCCTACCTTTCTTGAATTTCGCATCAGTACTTGGCAACACTGATTCGAACACAGTTCACATATTTGGCTACACTGAACTTCGAACCGTCGGGGTTGCTGATGCCATTTTCGATGAGTTCGGCGCCGTGGCTTTCGGCCATTCGGTGCCGCCGACGGCGTTGGTGATACACACATTAGTAACTTAGTATAACGTGCCTCTCCAGACATTGTGTCAAATCATCGCTCATAGCTATCAATGCACATAAAGAACGCAAAAATTTGATGTATACTTACCCACCCTAATGGGTGTGAGTGATATCTAATGGCGTAGGCTACTTGTTAGACAATCGTTAAAAGTTGTTGAAAGCTTTCCGATAGACGTAGTCTGGTATGTTTATTGGCCACATAAAAGTGAGCTAATTGGTCCCGTTTATGTAGTTTATTGCGATAGTTCCTCATGATTCTCATTTTCCAGGACGTCCCGACATTTGCCAGATCTCATAATACGTCAGTCGGTTAGCTTACGTTAGATTGGCCGGCATACAGTGATCCCTGACACAGACTGCATATGGTCCTTAGTGCTGCCAATATCATATTGGAGGCGTTATGGCAAACTTGGAATGCAAGACTTCGCAAGTTTCAGTATTTTGTGCATTTCCAGAAGAGTATTTTGTTGACCACTAGATTCCGCAACAAGGGTGAGAGTGCTTCCCCTTGCGGGGTGCCTCTATGTGCCATCCTTGACATCATCGGAAGGCCCCACCCACCCGTCACTGTCCGACAACTCAAAAGGTGCTGCATCGAGGCAACACTAGCTTATTGGCGGTATTCCCATTCATTCAAGCCCCTCTAACAGCGTTTCAACAGAGACGTTGCTAAAGGCGATCGAAATATCAGCAGAGACCTATCACACTCCCTGTAGTGAAGGGCCTTGTATATATGTTGTTGTTTTTGTTGGTGTGATTCTTTATCCTGTTTATTCTCCATCACGACAAAACAATAAGGCACCTCGAACCATGACGTAGACCGTCTCTCACCTCCCACCCCCCCCCCCCCTCTCCCAGACTCACGCCTTGTGAGGAACTACTAGACCGGACAACAGCCTTTGCTAGGCCTCCGCGGTCTCCCTGGCGCAAGCACCAGGGACAGGCATCGGGGAGGAGAGACGGAGAACCATTACCCAGGCAGCAACCTCTTGAAGGTTTCAGCCGAGGATTTTTGCCGCCCATACTCAGTAGATTGCTTATAATCGCCCTATAAAGCAACATAAGAAATAGCCTTTAGTTGAGCCTCTGATTTTTGAAGGTTCTTTTAAGTAGAGTTTAAGCAAAAATGGCATTCTATTTTAATGAAAGGTATATAAATATATATGAATATGTCTACATACAATACATACACACTTACCGACCAAGATTTGCATGATGCATTTGGAGCAGCGGATTACGAACAAGAGCAAAATGTTGACCAATTACCTATTGTCCTTCATGCTTTTTGTTCTCCTTAATCTATTTTTGGTATGTTGATTTTGGAGCGAAATCCCAGAATAGCACGTTTACGATTAGTTGACAAGATAGTACATATGTACATTCAGCTCTCTGATGCAAAAACGTAAAAGCAATAGAAGAGCCAAAAGCAAATCTGAAGCTAGAAGAAATAGAATAGAAAGCAAAAGCAAAAGGAAAAGGATGCGTAAAGCGAATAAAAAGAAATCACCAGTTACAGCAAGAGACAATGGCGCTATCATCATCATGTCAACATCATCCATCTTCAGCAGAGCTAGTTTCATTATCCCTCACAAGCAGCATTATGGATTTGTATTCTAACTAGGTGTTGTTTTTTGTTGTTGTTGTGGTTGTTTGTTCTGTGGGTATACCAAACTGTTATATTTTGCACGCAACAAGAGAATTGGGGGATTTTCTTGAAAAAGCGTTGCAAAAATACTTTACTTGAGGAAGTGTCCGGTAGAGTGGGCACTTAGTGGGCTTTAAGCTGAAATTAATGGAGATTTTATTTGGTTTTTGGGTTTTTTTTTTGTTTGCTAGAGCAGTTTAATGTTTTTTTGTAGCAGTTTAATTTCTCTTTTGAAAATAAGCGTTCTTAGATTGTTCACAACCTAATGGGGGGGGGGGCGTTATTTCCACGGGCGTTACTTCACTGCACCCAAAATTTGCTGTTTTGTGGAATGACTTTCCGTCATCGCTTGTCAAGTATGCTTTGAAGACAAATCGAACGAAAAGAGACACTGAAGATGGCACATATCAGTCGAAACCGGTTTGTCTCCAAACCAAACTTGACACAAGGGATGACGGAAAATCGTTCCACAGTACATCATATTCCTACCGTGTCGGAAAAGCAAGCAACCAAAAAGTACCCAAAATTTGCATTTGATATTTTTGGAATACAGGATAATCGATTTTGGGCATTATAAATACTCGTATATACAAAAAATTTAACTTAATTTTTTGTGTCTCCATAAAGTTTTCTGAACTTTGACCCCTGTGCGACACCACTTGACCGTCTCCGAACGGTTTGACTATGTTAGCATCGACAGAGGATTTTAGGTTGAGTAAATATGCTATGCAATTTGTCTACATATATTTAAGGACCACCCTAATGTACATATTGAACTATTAGTGGGTATATAATAACTGTGTTTCTGACACATTAAATAATAATAGGGACAATGGAGAAAATATATCTGCTATGCATTTGTAACGGGAATAAAAGTTTAAAAGGAATTATAGAAAAACAAGTAAGGAAGCCTAAGTTCGAGTGGAATCGAACATTAGATACTCAGCTGTATGTTTTCATTATTTGTTTGCGTTTGATGGAAACACGGATTATTTTATATAAAGCGAGTGCCGCATAAAGTGGGCGTAGCCACGCCCATTTTCAACATTTTTATCAGTCATCCAACTAAGCATATGAATATTATTATTTGTGCAAAAATTTCATTCCTCTATGACTTCTAATTATAAAGATGTCACGTTACAAATTCCCAAAGGGTGTTCCAGAAATATCTTTGCTAAAAAGTAGGCGTGGTCATAAACCGATTTCAATAAATATTTGCGTGGCTATTAACACAAGTTATAAAAGTATATAAACCAAGTTTCGTCATAATATCACAATTATTTGTCGAGTTATAGGCTAAGAAATCTCGTATATTCCTTTGTCTAAAAAGAGGCGGTGCCACGCCCATTTTCCAAAATTTGTCTATTTTTTGTTTCCGGACTATTCTTGCCACAAAATTTCAATGAATTATCTTTATATTTGACAAAGATATCGCTTAAAATGTTTTTATTAGGCCACTTTATAATACCCATATATAAAAGTGGGCGTGGTCGTCAACCGATTTCGCTAAAATTTTCAGCATGTATTACCACAAGTAATAAAAGTATACACACCAAGTTTCGTCATTATATATCAATTATTTGTCGAGTTATGGTCTCAGAAATCTCGTATATTCCAGCTTCTAAAAAGAGGCGGTGCCACGCCCATTTTCCAAAATTTTTTACGGTTTTTGTTTTAGGTTCTTAGTAGGACTCCTTTCATAAAATTTTAATGATATATCTTTATATTTGACAGAGATATCGCTTAAAATGTTTTTATTAGGCCACTTTATAACACACATATATAAAAGTGGGCAAGGCCGTCAACCGATTTTGGAAATTTTACGTCCAAACATTTGTCTAATTAAGTATATCACGCCTACCAAATTTCATCGATATATCTTCAACGGTTTCTGAGTTATGACTCATAAAACTTTCAATGTTTGCCCCTTAATAAGTGGGCGTGGCACCGCCCATTTTCCAAAATTTCACCATATTTCTTCATAAGGGCCTGAGCTCAATACGTGTGTGAAATTTTATCACTCTAGCTCTATTAGTGACTGAGATACAAAATTTCCGATTTTTACTATATAGGGGAGGTGGGCGTGGTCATGGTCCGATTTCGCCTATTTTCAATACCATCCGTTCCTGTCTTGATACCAACTTACATTTCAAATTTCATCAAAATATCTCAATTTTTGCGCGAGTAATCGTGCTCACAGACGGACAGACGGACGGACATGGCTCAATCGATTTCTCTTTTCACCCTGATCATTTTTATATATATAAGTCTATATCTATCTCGATTATTTCATTCTGTTACTGTTTGGGCCAGTAGCCCAAACCAAATTTCAGCACACCCTAGTGTGCACTGAACACACCCCCCCTGTGGCAACACCGCAAGTTGCAACCCTTCAAGTTGCAACCCTGCACTGCAATAATATTGCGGAATAACTGTTTTCTAAAAAATCTTCCATTTTTTTTAATATACATAATTTTGCTTCCTTCCGTTTTGAGATCCTGAGCTGTAAGTACGTGCCTGCTACATCGTCATCTGAGATACGTAAGTAAATAAGCTATATTTAGCATCCACATATACCACCCATTTACATCTACATTATAAGCCATAACTTTGAATTAAATATATACGCTTTGTAACGTTTCAAACTAAATTTCTTCTTTTATTTCAACTCGATCCTATCCCCGTTGAAACATTGGTCCTCCTACGCCTGAGTGCACAAAATACTACGAGCGACCTCATCATACAGTCCACAAAAATTGAAATTCTGGCGTAATATTCATTTAACTCATTTGGCGTAATCACCAACCTACATACCATACATCAAAAACCACTGGAAATTGGCCCTACATACTCCTGCATATACATACATACGGTCACTAAGGTACCACTGCATCTTGGCGCAATACCACAAGCCATAACCAACATTTGGCGCGAACAATAAAAACACCAAATCCAACAAGCACAACCGTACAGCACACATATTTTAAACCTGATTTATTTTAAAAAGGTAAGTGGCGAATCCTGCTGCTAGGTAGTGAAATTGCGATTTTTGTTTTCAAGTGATATTGGATATATTTGACAAAAAAAAAAAAAAAAAAAAAATTATTAAATTCAATATTAATTTTTCAATTAATCACGGTGCAAGTGCATAATTTAAATATTCTTTAATTTGCTCATTAACACCAATTTCTTTTGGCTGTGCTAACATAACCTGCAAAAGGTGCACTTTTCGTTGGTCACACAACAACAACACTGATCTTTGACTCAGTCATTTCATAATTTTTCCAGTAAAAAATCACTTGCACCAAATTAAAAAATATATAAAAATATTTTTATTAAACACTGGTGGGTGGCATTGTGGCATTTTAGTGATTTTTCACTCACTTTAAATTTTTCACTATACTTATATAGTCGTCTCAAAAGTGAGGTTATATTGTGTGCATACTTGTGCACACACACACACGTACATATATATCACTTCTTTGCAGCCTTTGTGGTTTTTTTTTTGACACATACATATTTCCGTACGTATATATATTTAGAATATTTTGGAAAATAAATAAATAAAAAGAAATTAAATTAAAAATTTCTTAAATATTATTATTTCACGTTACGGGCCGGTGTGGCATTTTGGTTATAGGCATATACCCAGTTGTGGCATTTTTGGTTATAGGCATATATCCTTCAGTTCTTCGATCAGATCCCGCACATTAAATCTAATACTAGGTTTCTATCTGTGTCAGTATATTTGGCTCACTGTCCGATATAGTAAATTCTCAATTGTCTTTTATATCTGTCGATTTCCATTTCTCAACGCAAAATGAATGATTTTATTAAGGCAGCGGAAGCCGTAATAGAATTCGAACAAGAATTCAACGCAATACCTGCTGCGGAACACAACAAATATACCATTGTTCCTCATCAAGAGGAAATTAAAGCATTATGGCGAAAAACCAAAACCGCTTATGATGCAATACCCACGGAAAAAGGGGATTCCAAAGAATTGGCAGCGATCAAGAAGAAAAATAAAACTGCTTACGCAGCATATGTCAGAGCGGTGGGTGCTATCTCGGCTATTGCAGATAGCTTTAATACTCCTGTCATACCACCAGCTCAACCACCTTCCAACGAAACCCTCGAGCATAACATACGTCTCCCTCCTTGTGACACCGAGGTGTTCAAAGGTGATTATGTATCATGGCCGTCCTTTAGGGACATGTTCACGGCCATATACATTCTAAATAAACGCCTCACGCCGGTGGAAAAGCTTTTCCACCTAAATACAAAAACCTCTGGCGAGGCAAAAGATATAGTTAAAAGGTGCCCATTAACCAATGAAGGGTTTGCAACAGCGTGGAAAAATTTGTCTGATCGCTATGAAAATAAGCGCGTTTTGATCAACACACAATTAAAGACATTATTTAATTTAAAAACGGTGGAGTTTGAGTGTGGGGTAGCAATAAAGAAACTGCAGCGGGAAATAAATAATTGCATATCGTCCCTACAGAGTCATCAAATTGACATCTCAAACTGGGACGCAATTATTACTTATTTATGCTCCACAAGACTTCCCGAATATACTCTAGCGTTATGGGAGCAAACATTAGAGAATAAAACCGAGATACCAAAATGGGAGGATATGGATAAATTCTTATCCAATAGATTCCAGACGCTAGAAACAGTTTCCGGTCTTAAAGAAAATAAAACCGCGAAGGCTATTAAACCGCCTAATGAAAATACGTCTAAATTTGGAGCTTACCAAGCTAGCGTCCCCAAGAATGCGTGCAAAATGTGCAAGAGTAAAGAGCACCAAGTACGGGATTGCCAACAATTTCGCAAACTATCTACGCCTGACAAGATCTCCTATATCAAAAATAACAGCTGTTGTCTAAATTGCCTTTCGGCTTCACACACAGTGTCGAGGTGCACCAGCTCATATAACTGCCGCTTATGTCACTCTCGCCACCACACAATGCTCCACCTCCAAACCCATAAATCTAAACCCTCTGACGACGAACCTTCAACCTCTCAGCAAGCGCAGGAAAAAGCGAATTTAAATTCAAATAATGTCACTTCCCTCCATACAAATACATGTAAAGGGGTTTTGCTAGGTACAGCAAGGGTAAATGTGCATCACAATGGCACCAACTATGTTGCTAGGGCACTAATTGATTCCGGATCGGAATGCTCCTTTATGACTGAGCGGCTCAGACGTAAAATCAACTTGCCGTCGAAACGGCTAGATGTCCAAGTTTCGGGCATAAATAACACTCGTTCAGCTCAGGTAAGGCAGTCGTGTGAAATTCAATTGCGATCTCCAGTAGATTCGTCAATTAACATAAAGACGACTGTTTTAATTTTGCCACAACTGACTGGAAACCTGCCGACTTGCCAAGTAAGCGCATCGACTCGGCAAGCCTTTCCTAACTTAGTTTTGGCAGATAAAAGATTTTTCGATAATGAACCTGTTGATATCATTTTAGGTGGGGATATTTATGCGAGAATTATTTTAAGTGGCATTCAAAAGAATGCACAATACACCCTTCTTGCACAGGAAACAGTGTTCGGATGGATATTAACCGGCCACGCCGAGACAACAAATCCATCCAGCGATAAAGTTTCCTTTCATAATACAGTCAGATATAAACCCCAAGAAACCCATAGGAGTCAAAACAACACCTCTAATCGGAAAACCAATTATGGCTTCATACAGCAACCACAATTGAAAAAACCCATACCTATCGAGAGAAGATTGTCTAGAAAATCAATTCGTCAATATAACGAGAAAATACAATACCCTAACAAAAAGGTTTCAACCACAAGGAGCGAAAATTCTTACATTCACAATATCAAATACAATTCTTACAACCAGCCACACATTAACATTCAAGGTATACAAAAAAAGATGCCAAAAAATCCTCAAGGTCAAAGGGAACGCGAAAATTCCAATCGTGAAATAGGAATTGTTACTCACAAATAACAAATAAAAATTGCGCTTCTCCGAAGAAGCCACAAAAGGTATTTTGCTCCAAAGAGCCCCAGATTTTCCTAGCGCTTCTCTAAGAAGCCAACAGAAATTTAGACTTACGCTCCAAAGAGCCCCAGATTTTCCTAGCGCTTCTCTAAGAAGCCAACAGAAATTTAGGCTTTCGCCACCCCACAACCCCACACAGCCCTAATACATACTCTGTAAATACCTAGAACAATACGTAAATACATATAAATAAACCATTACACATACCAAAGACTGCATAAGGGTATTGTTGGTGAGAAACAATTGATCGATGAGGTGTTTTTCAGACGATGTGATGAAGGCGGACTTCAACATTACATATAAACAAAACCTAAAAAATAAAAAGTTATAATAGTGTAACCAAGGTTCATTTAAAATAGCATGAATTCGACCGCACTCACACTACCAAACAACTTGCAACAAATATCACGTGAAATATAAGCCTCCGGCAAGTTTTGATGTAAGTTTTCAGATCTACGAGAGTCCCTCTATCCCCCTGAAAATGTCACTTGTCGCGGACCGTGGTACCTTAATGGAAAGCGGACCCACTTTTCGTGTTCAAAACTAATCAAGTTGCCTGACTTTGTTAAACATTGCTGCGATTTTGAAAATCGATCATGCATCACGTCCACTTCAATAACCGAATCATCGTTAAATTACACAATTTCATTATCCTTACCATTCAATTCACCATGACTCATGAAGGCCAATAAGAAACATTCGGTTATGGGTATACTCGGAACGCAGCAGCTCTTCCAACAGTTCAAAAACTCTATTGTTGTAATGAAGATTTGAAACCCAATTGTATACATAAATAAGCGCGTAACTATCATTTATCGCACTACTCAATATCCAGATTATGTGTTTATGAAATCCGCAATGAATAGTACGTCAAGATTGTTTTTGGATGGCATTATATATTTACCAGTTAAATCGTTGTATGTATACGATCAGTGGCTTCACATCGCAGCTATCAGGGAAGTCGGTGCTTGTAGGGGTGGTAAAATTGTTGAAGCAGTTTTTGTGCTGCTGATCTTTCATGGAATGCTGAATCTGTCGTTCTTATAATTAAAGGTTTTGGAGTGGAAGTTCTGCGATGCTCCCGTATTGCACTAAAATCGTCTTTCCTTTCAAAATCAAGTTTGCCTACAAAGGCATCCATCCTCCACGAGGTCGTTTTCCGGAAGTGAAACATGTTGAAGAATGATCTGGAAGGAAAAGAAAACAAAAGAAAACATGTAAAACATATAAATACATATATTTCCATTGGAATTTTACTTACCTTGGTTTTTGTTCTGCTCGCCCCTTTTCCTACCTGGGTCATCCATTCAGGCCCTACTGCAAAGATAAGAAAACAACAAAGTAGTTATTAATTTTATTAATAAACTATTAAAAATACTACATTTACAATACTTACCACTATTTTTCAACCTGCAAAATCAAAACAATGTAAATGATAGAACCTATCATTTTCCATTGACAAGAAATGGGCAGCAGTGTTGCCTACACTTTTCGCCAGAGGGAAAAAATGTTACGCAAAATTCCCCCTTTCAATAAATATTGTCAATCCAATAAGGGTGTTCACAACGACTTATAAACCAATGCAAATCTCAAAATTTTCACTATCAATGCGTTTAAAAACAATTTTAATCCACTTTCTCACTAAAATTAACACCGCACGGTAAATTTCTAAGAAAAATTCGGTACCCATCTGTTCCTATATATTTTTGAAATTGAGAAAATAAAACGAAAATTCTTCGGAAGTTATGTTTTTGCAATCAACTAGATTCAGAATACAGTTTCGCCATATTAAAACAATTAAATTGTGCAATTAAAGGTGGATAATTTGCAATATTTATCACAGTAAATCTGTCAATCGATCATAAGTACACGTGAAACCACTGAACCGGTTAAATTACGTCACTATAATTACGAGTGTGCACATTGCCTTAGGTTTGCATTTAGGGAACACATTCTTCGGAAGGGAAACTTTTTACAAACTAGCAATCAGCTGTTCCTGTCAAATGTCAAATGCAAACACTAAAGGCTTGAACACATGGCGTATTGACGACACAATTATCGCTAACTATACCAATGCAGTGTGATAAATTGAAAAATCATTGTTTTTCGCTGGAGGTCGGAGAATCTGCGTATCCTACGCAAAAATACTTACATATTTACACGTTATTAATATGTCACACGTATACTACGTAAAAATTACCCAGTGAGCAAAAGTAAATATATTTACATATGTCTTAAAAATTTAGTTCCAAAACAACCAATTAAGTGCCAAACCGTCACCAACATCTCTACACATGAGACACAAATATCGTAAACCAAAATGCCACCCCTCTCTTATTTTAGTCACTATTAGCCACCCAACCAAATATGCCAGAATCGAAATTCTAAGCCCAATTTCTCCACAGATGGGCCGCGCAGTCTTCAAAAAACGAGCTGAAACCAATTCACATAAATTCCCCCTAGCGTGCCGATTTTGCAACAAACAGCATCCAATTCAGCTGTGTCCGGTATTTCGATCAATGTCGATAACTGAGCGATTGCGAGAAATCCTCATAAAAAATATTTGTCAAAATTGCCTGATGCCGACTCACAAGTCTCAGAGCTGCACTAGCAAGTTTTCGTGTCGGCGATGTGGGGACCGTCATCACACTTCGTTGCATGTGGATGCGAGTGATTCACGGCCCCGACGCATCCCACCAAGACATCGTCCATCAAACGATGATGCCATCTCTTTAGCGGCCTCTGACTCTTTACAAACCCGGGACGCAGAGGTAAATCTCGCCGGGTCCAGTTCGGTACAGGAGTCTGAGCCTTCTGTATCGGATATGGCGAGTAGACGGGAGCCTAGGCGCTTCCGCCCACTCTTACGACATGAAAGGCAACCGGATCGGGAGCTTAAGCGCTTCCGACCCCATAATCAAACAAACCGGCACAAGCAACATCGAACGGGCCGGGAGCTTCAGCGCTACCGACACCGGAGTAATCAACGTCAAACAGGTCGGGAGCTTCAGCGCTTCCGACATCGGGTTAATCAGCATCAGTCAGGTCGAGAGCTTCAGCGCTTTCAACCTCGTCATCAACTCCCAGCCAACTTTCGTACTGGCTCTGCTTTCACTACCGGTCCTCTGCCTCTACAATGCCTAGTCCCGGTAGCGCCAACGGTACTTGTCAGGGTGGAGGCCGGGGGGCGGCTACATCCAGTCCGTGCTATGGTGGATGCATGCGCTGTCACCTCTAGGATCACCACCTACATGGCGCGCAAACTAAATCTACAAACAAATGTTATTAATGAGCAGTGTGGTTGTTTCCTGGTGGTGCGTGGCGGACCCGCCAACGCAGCCACGTTCTCCACCTATGCGCTGGTAGAGCAATTTTGGATCACTACGCCAGTACGAAATCTCCAAACAACAACGACGGCACGCTACGGGAGCATACGGCTCGCAGACCCCAAGTTTGGACAAGCCTCCCAAATACACTTGGTCTTGGGATCGGAGGTATATTCAAAAATACTTTTGCGGTCAACACTTCCTCCGACAACATTAGGTCCACTCACAGCCCAAGAAACCATCTTCGGATGGATGCTTTCTGGGGCATGTGAATAGGGTAAAAGAAATATCAGCAGGATAGCCACGTACATTTGCTAATATTCTTTTCTCCTTCTAGCGATTCGCGTCAGCAGCCTTGGTGGACTACTAAACACATAGTTTTAAGTTTTAAATTTTAAATTTTGAATTTGAATTTGAATTGAAATGAAATCAAATATTTATTATATATGTATCTAAGCATAAGATTTATACATTTTCTTGTATGTCGGATGATGATGGAGTTTTCGGCGTCATTCAGGTTGCTTGCCGCAAGGGGGCCGGTATGTTTGGGCCAGTAGCCCAAACCAAATTTCAGCACACCCTAGTGTGCACTGAACACACCCCCCCTGTGGCAACACCGCAAGTTGCAACCCTTCAAGTTGCAACCCTGCACTGCAATAATATTGCGGAATAACTGTTTTCTAAAAAATCTTCCATTTTTTTTAATATACATAATTTTGCTTCCTTCCGTTTTGAGATCCTGAGCTGTAAGTACGTGCCTGCTACATCGTCATCTGAGATACGTAAGTAAATAAGCTATATTTAGCATCCACATATACCACCCATTTACATCTACATTATAAGCCATAACTTTGAATTAAATATATACGCTTTGTAACGTTTCAAACTAAATTTCTTCTTTTATTTCAACTCGATCCTATCCCCGTTGAAACAGTTACAATCCACCGTTAGGAAATCAAAACTATAATACTCTGTGTACTAGTACAGCTGAGTATAAAAATGCATTTACATATTTGTGATGAATGTAAAGATTTGAAAATATTGAATACTAGATTTAATATTTTGATTTTATTTATTTTTTTTTTCTTTAAGTAAGCAGATAAATAAAAGGAAAAGTACAAACACTATAATTTTCCTCCACTTTTCCATAAAGCAAACCGTCGCTATAGAAGAAAAAAGACGCAAACTGTTTTGTTGAGGAAGAAAGACGCAAACTTTTTTTCTTTATCAAAGAAAGACGCATTAAAAATATTTTTCGAAAGAAAGACTCTTTATTTTTTTTTTTTGATAACGAAGAAAGACGCTTTATTTTTTTTACAATAAAGAAAGACGCATTTAATGCATCATTTAATGCGTCTTTCTTCGTCGAAATGTTTTATAATGCGTCTCTGTTCGTCGAAATATTTTTTAATGCGCCTTTTTTCGTCGACAAATTACTGACATGCGTCTTTCTTTTTCCGGAGCGACGAAACATAGAAAATTATGGTTTCCTGGGTGAACAGTTTAACCAAGTAAGCAGATATTGAAACTCGCAAGGACCTGCATTTCAATCAAGGCATTATTGCATCTAAAGTTGTTTTAGTAACAATATGAAGCAACTCTTGTCTATGTAGAAATCTTAGGATTGTACGAAATAAATCAAATTACATACTTTGTATTAATAATTCTAACGAAATTTTAGTGATGTTAGTAGGATTGTAAATCATTTATCTAATTTAGCTATGAAAATTTTTAGTACGAATACGAAGCTGCTTCGAGTTTTTTATTTTTATTTATTTTTTTCGCAAACGTTTATTAAAACGCTTAATTGAAAATGGAGCTGAAATGAAAAATGATTGTTTGACACTTAAACAACAAGAAGGTGTGTAGACCATTGGATATGCATAGTAGCTTAGTTTGTGAATACATATAACTATTATTTTGGTATGCATATACATATAAATACGGTACATGGATTTACTTGTAAAGCTAAATATGTACATATATATATATTTGTGTAGGCATACAAGCTGGCATGAAATTTCTTTATTACATATACCCTCTAGCAAAGTACAGTGCTATAGATAATTGTGTTGGGCAAATACGATTTATTCGCAAGCTATATATGTATGTACATATATATATCTGCACTATGCAATTCCCGGTCGATTACATACAACCAATATCTATAAATATAAATGTGGCTAAGGTGTCACCGCGCCTGAATTCAAATGCTCATGCCACATGCAGCAACGACACCTTCGGCCATTCGCTAACTGAACACACCACACAATGCAAGTTTTCATTAGTCGGAGCAATTGGATTTGCAATTTTAAAAGATTTATAATAAATTCCACAATTTTACATATTCATACATATATTATTACGTATTATTATTATTGAATGTCTTTTTATAGGGATTTCGACATATAGGCCCCAAAGATTCATCAAAGCAATACGCTGATTCGGTGGATCTTAGGATTTTCCTAGGTCAATGTTAGCCCCGTTACTGAGATTACCAAATATAGGGAAACCAGTGTCGGCTCTTAAACCAGAGTGCAAGCCATTCACACAATAGCTTTTTTTTAAATTACTCGGCTCCTTCCAGTTCTACAGCCATCTACTTCCGCCAGTAATAAGGACAACTACAATCGAGAAATTTTTATCACTAAAGGAGCAGTTCCTCAAAGATCCTGGTGCATCAGAGTGGTCACACATTTTTTCGATGACATCAGATGCTAAAATGCCTAGATCTACAACACCCGCGTTTTCTAGGAAGAAGCCTTTCAGCATAAGCTTGCATATTGATAATTGAATAAAATAAACGTAAACTCCAAAAATAAAGCTCTGGCTGCTCGGGATTGGCATATCTAATCTATATAAAACTAATAGAGGTACACAAGTACACACATTACAGTGCAAATACTTATTTGAATTGTGCAAATAAATGAAGTCGTGCGCTTGGCCAGACGCCACAAGTGACTGAATAAGTTTTTACGGACTTGTTGCACAATGGCATGTGAATTTCTTTTTATTTTTATTAAAATATTGTTCATATGCACACACTTATGTATATATATTGAATATATATGTACCTATGTGTGTACTCCAAATGAAAGTAACTAAATGATATCTAGCGTTGGCTGGCAAAGCTGCCCGGCTGGCTCGAATCGTCTAATGACCGCCGCTGCCGGCGTTTGCCACAATCAGCTCTCGCACGCCTTTCCGCCAGCGCATTTGTCGTTTTGTTATCTGTAGGGCAACCAAGAATTGGCACAAGGAAGTTTTTTTCTATGGTGGCTATCACAAAATACTTAATTTAGGGTAGTTAACAAAAATTATACATTCTGACCTCCTATTGATAGAGCTAAAAATTGCCAAATTCATAATAAATGCTAATTTATGCTAATTTAACTATTAAATGAAAATTTAAAAAAAAAAAAATCTGCTCTCTGATTGGCTAATCTCTCTGGCGCAAAATCGGTTAATGAAAAACTTAATTAAAACTAAAATATTAAAAGAAACGAAAAGAATAGGCTAAATATAGCGTTTTTTAAAAAAATTGGTAGGTTGGAAGCTATTTTGGTAGGAAAAAAGTTAGTTAGTGGCAACTCTGGTGGTGAAATGTCTCGCCTTATATGGACCAAAAAAAAGTCCACCGTACGCCCCCCAATATGAATTTTGTTTCGAAAACATTTCTGGAAAAAATTTTTTTTTGGACGCTGCTAGATGTCGCTAAAATTCATTTTTTTCATATCTTCGGTATTTATGGAGTTTAATACACCAATCTCTTTGGCTTCAGAGGAGGGTTTCTACTTTATAATTGTGTTAACCCTATGTGCGCCATTGGGGTCACTTTCATCCAGTACTTAGTTTATACCACACTAATGTACCTTTTTTATGTCTGCATGTTAAACGTCGTCAAAAAACATTAATCTTTTGCAAAATAAGTATTTCGATCTATGCAGTACAACCGGAAATAAAACACGTTTAACATTCCGAGGAATATAAGTTTTTCGCTTCCTGTGGTATTTTAGGTTCATTTTAAAAAAATTTTTCTGAAGACACTCCTACTGAAATTTTATGGCGAACCATGTTAGCCCTCTAGCGACCTTAAAAATGATATTTCCTGACTATACTTTATTTGCTGAATGTACAAAAAGGGATCAAAATAACCCTTTTGTAAGGGTGCTAGATTATTAAAATGTTCTACACAATTATTTGGCATAAAACAAACTGAAATAAAATAGCACTTTTTAGAGCAATTTTTTGGTTGCCCTAGTTATCTGTCTGTAAGTGTCCCTATACAAGTCCGCATACACGTTCGCGTCATCAGCATGGCTGCATGGAATTGTGGCCGTCGAATGAGCGTGCAAATTTGCATTTGCAATTGACTTAACTAATTTTTCTAACAAACAATTTTAATTTTACTTTTTTAATTTTTCAGTTTTCATTTTCTCTTTGCATGACAGACAATGTGAGTAGGTACGTTTTAAGTGCATGTTCGTTTGTCTATGTGCCTCACTGTGTGAACTAAATAAATCGCTTCTAATCAACATATAACCAGAGCCAACCGACTTGTTACCACAACACCAAAGTTATTACAACAAGCCAAATGCTCTCAGCGCAATGCCCACTTGAACACGAATTTTTTGTTTTCGTAAGTAACTATTCCACAGGCAAACTAATAAGGAACTAATAAATGCATGAATGTGGGCTTATGACTATGTCTTTACATATGTAAATATATATGTAGGTATGTAATGCCGTGTTTATGGTCCGTCGGGTTGTAAGTATTTTTATCAAAAATTTGCATTTTACTACATTTGAAAGAGATAAGTGAAAAATAGTTTCCTTGGTATCACTTATGTACGTACATACGTATGTATGTATGTAGCAGAGGCGGTCACTTCACACAAGCCGAAAAGCCCGGCTTGCGTACACATTTTCGTTCATTTCATACGAAATTCTTTAAAATCTGGTTATTTTACGTTTTAAATGTGTTTACTATTTAAGTTCTCAATAATATAGCCTCCACTGTAACATGTCCCTAAAAGCCTGCTAAGAAAATAGCGCAAATACACCACCAATCCACCTCACAATGTGTATTTTGTTTGTACAGCCAATCACAGCACAGTGAGCATGCTTCAACGTTTCCACACATTAGCTTTTACCTGGCTTTCAAAACAGAATAACATAGCTTGTTTTCTCGCTTTCGCTAAAGAGAAATCAATTGCTTATTTTCAGACTTAAATTGAAAAAAAAAAAACTAGCAAAGCACTTTTTTTATTTTTCACATAAAATTTGTATGCGAATATGAAACTGGCTTCGGCATTCAAAAGTTCAGTATTCACAGCCATATGCATATTCGATTTGATTTTCGTTTGCATGTAGGTACATACTTATGCACATAATTTCTTACATCTGCATGTGCATGCAAACATAAATATCAAATACCAGATTATGAAAGGGTTGATTGTGATTTTTGGCGACTATTGGCACAATATCAAGATAATTTTGGTGGCCGCTGTGGTGCAGTGGGTAGAGTGCTCGCCTGCTATGCCAGAGGTCTCGGGTTCAAACCACGGTCCGAGCCAAACAAATTTTTCTAATTAGTAAAAATCCAATTATTGGGTTTTTTAAGAGCAGCGGTCACCTCTCGGCAGTGGGCGGCATACCCTCCGAGAGTATTTCTGCCATGAAAAAGCTTCTCACAAAAAATGCATTCGCCGTTCGGAGCCGGCATAAAACTGTAGGTCCACCCAATTAGTAGGAAAAACAAAAAGGAGCACACCTCGAATTGGGAGAGAAGCTCGGCCATAAAACTCGTCAGAGTTATAATAGCGCCATTGTATTATTATTATTATATCAAGATAATTTTAAAAAGCGGTGGAAATCAAATTGGACCTCAGTTTTTCAAACACAAAAGCGCCCATTTTTTAGGCAATAAGCAAATACACTTGCTACTGCTGAAATTTCCGTCGGTATAAGGAAACTAAAAATACCTCTGCGCATTCGTGTAAGATTTCCCTAGCGCACGTTTTTATATTTAATAATTATGTAAATACGAAATTTTTTATTTTAAAAATGTTCAGAGTAAAATTGCAAAATCAAGAGAAAACAATTTTAATTTAAAAATGTTTATTTTTATTTTAAGCACTATGAGATTTTGAAGGAAAAACTTTCGTTTTTATTCCATTAATTTTAATTTTTAATGTAAACATGTTTCTTTTTAAATCCTAAATACATTTTTACTTAAAAAATTTAATTTTTAATTTAAAAAATTTAATTTTTAATTTAAGAATTTTCATTTATAAAATAAAAATGACTTGGTTTAAAACGTGCATTATAAAAATAAAAATTTTATTTTTGATTGCTTTTCTCTGAGTATACAAACAAAAAAATGTGTATCAGGAAAACAAAAATATTTGTTGTTTGCCGGCTCCAGGTCGTAAGAAAAACAATCAAAAAAATTTTTTTTTTATATATTTTTCATTTTTTGATTGTTTTTCTTACGACCTGGAGCCGGCAAACAACAAATATTAACCAATAAAGGTCGCCAAACATTACATATAGAAAACAAAATAAAAAATACATATGTATGAAAAAAAAAACAAAAAAAAACAAGTAAAAGCGCGGCTGTCTTCGGCCGTACCGAAGACTTCATACCTTTCATGAGTGGGGAAATGAAAAGTTACCTATGTATGTACATAGCCGGATTAAGTTTAATTTATAATTTTAATTCTGTGGGTTCATTTATGGAAAGATTTATTAGAAAAAATGGTGTCTTGGCTATTTAAATGGAGGAGTTATACACCAAAATGTCCATATCTGAACAATCGGTTGTATGGGAGCTATATGTTATAGTGGTCCGATCTTAACAATTTTCGGTAATCCCGTTTGGGCCCATATGTGTACAAATACTTCAAAATTTCACACCGTTAGCTGTTAAAATGGAGGAGTTATACACCAAAATGTGCATATCTGAACAATCGGTTGTATGGGAGCTATATGTTATAGTGGTCCGATCTTGACAATTTTCGGTAATCCCGCTTGGGCCCATATGGGTACAAATACTTCAAAATTTCACGCCGTTAGCTGTTAAAATGGAGGAGTTATACATTAAAATGTCCATATCTGAACAATCGGTTGTAGGGGAGCTATATGTTATAGTGGTCCGATCTTGACAATTTTCGGTAACCCTGTTTGGGCCCATATGGGTACAAATACTTCAAAATTTCACGCCGTTATCTGTTAAAGTGGAGGAGTTATACACCAAAATGTGCATATCTGAACAATCGGTTGTAGGGGAGCTATAGGTTATAGTGGTCCGATCTTAACAATTTCCGGCAATCTCGTTTGGGTCCATATGGGTACAAATACTGCAAAATTTCAGGCCGTTAGCTGTTAAAATGGAGGAGTTATACACCAAAATGTGTATATCTGAATAATCGGATGTTGTGGAACTATATGTTATAGTGGTCCGATCTTGACAATTTTCGGTAACCTTGTTTGGGCCAAAATGGGCACGTCTACTTCAAAGTTTCATGTCCTTAGCTGTATAAATGGGGAAGTTATGCACAAATTACATCCAAAAATTTCATGTATATCTGAATAATCGGTTGTTTTCTATATGTTATAGTGGTCCGATTCGGCCGGTTCCGACAAATGATCAGCTGCATATAACAGCATACCTGTATTCCGAATTTCATTCAGATATCTCAAAAACTGAGGGACTAGTTTGCGTTCACACAGACGGACGGACGGACAGACGGACAGACGGACATGGCTTAATCGAATCAGCTCGTGAATCTGACCATATCGGTATATATTTTGGTGGGTCCCCCACGCTTCCTTCTGGTACTTTCGACAAAAATTTTTTGGCACTAAGTTATAATACCATTTCATTCTCATGAAAGGTATAATAAACGAGAAAAAACCATCTTCAAATACCCGAATTGTTCAAATGCCCGTACAAACATACGCGTAATAAACAAACAAACGAGCGTTCGAGCATTGAAAAGCATATATTGGGGCACTCGAAAATGTTAAAAAGAAATCGAGAACTCTAAATCAAAGTCAATGATGGAACGCAATCAGACTTTTAAATAATACAGCAAAGGAAATTACATAAATGGCTAATGGTTATGCTTGCCCAGGAAATTTATGCTAGGTCCGCCACTGGTATGTAGATACATATATCTTTCATCAATGGGTTAATAAACTTTGAATATAATCGATCATAAGTCTACAGTCAAGCCTCACTGGCAGCGACTGCGCCCCTTTAGTAAGTTTTTTGTCATGCAATTTCAACACTAAATACATACAATATATGTATTTGGAACTACATATGCATTATTGAGTTCTACTATATCTTCTTTTCCTTCTTAATTGGCGCATGACAGTCTAGAAAAGTCCAATAAAGCGCACCAATTGTTTCTGGTTCGTCCTGTCTGACGGCGATTGGAAACACCTAGGGATGCCTAGCCACTCTCCGTCTGATCTTCCCAACTTAGTGGAGGTCTCAATTTTCTGCCATCTTTAGCGGGTTTCGATGGAAGCACTTTCTGGACCGAAGCACATTCGTCCAATGCCACGATATGATCTGCCCAACGTAGTCATTGGATATTTATTCTCTGAACAATGCCGATGTCCACGTAAAGCTCGTACAAGTGTGTTAAGTAATTGCAAAAAAAAATTTTCTTTAAAAGTTCTACGAATTTCAATATACAAAATGTACGTATTCAATCATTTTGTTGACCGCCATATTTCAACAAAAACAGCTCAATTTATCTATGTAGACGCCCGAACATAACAACAATCAACAATAGCAAACCAGCATCTTTTCATTCACAGCAGTTTTTTTTAATGAAATTTCAACATTTCACATTTTTTTTTATATGAGTAGATAGTAAAGAGAACAAAAATATTTTATTATGTGCTATTGCTGGAACACCAACAGTCAAATATCTACATATATACGTATGCCCTTAATTGATTTCGGATTTGGCGTTAATTTGCGTTCAATTAACTCTGCTGGGTGTGCTTTCTGTTCTGTGAATGAAAATAAAAATTAAATCATTAAATAAAAATTTAAAATTGAATACCTTTTTTTTTGTACATGCATGTATGCATAATTGTATGTATATTTGCGTATATAATTCTACTATGGTGGATATGTTTTTTTATAATTCAGTCAATGAGCATAAGAGTATTACTTGATAAGAGCATACATTTGGTTTTGGCAAATACATTACCAAACTTTGTAGCATAGATATATGAGCTGGGATTATCTATAAAATCCTATAAAGACTATTTTAGATACATACCTTCTATCATCAATAGAATACGAGTATGAAAACCCAGTTGGAGACTTATCATTACATTTTAGTCCTAATTTTTCGTGGAAAATTGTATTTATCAAGCGCTCCTCGTATGCAAAATGCAACGCTGTGAATTTTTACACATGCTGTTTACAAACATACCGACATACATGGGCACAAAGCACAAATATCACTTGATAGCTTTCGCTGCTGCTGTAGCCGAAGCTATGTGTGTGGCTTTCAATAAAAATGTTTGTAAATATAATAATACACCTGCGTGCATTTATGCGTGAAAAGGGTTCGCTGCATATGAACTATTTTTGATTTGGCATCATGTAGTGTGAGAATTTTATATTGTTGTACTCGTGTGTACTCTGAAAAAAAAAAAAACGTTGTAAATACAAATACTTTTGCAGTTAAATGAACAACTTTCCGCAGTTGAAATGTGCCCAACAATGCTCCGTTGTTGTTTCAAAGATGCGAGCGTTTTTGATTCAAATACTTTTCGTATTTAAGTTAACAACGGAAACTGTTGAATGAAATACTTTTACATTTAAGTTAACAGTTTTTGGTTTTGAATTAACAGCAAAAAATTTTAGTCCAAAAGCGAGCACTGTTGATTCAAATACTTTTCGTATTTAAGCTAACAACTTTTGCTTTTGAATTAACCGCAAAAGTTTTTGGTCGAAAAACGGGCACCATTGAAGCAAATACTTATGCATTTAAGTTAACCTCAAGAAAATTGTAAAAATAATATTTTTTTTAATATAATAGATATTATTTTATTTTATTTTTTATACATATAATATATGTATGTATGTTTACTTTTCGAGCCCTAACCGCCATAAAGTGTATCCAACAAAATTATCGATTTTAGCGTTTTTAATCACTCCCACAATTCCATAGACTTCCACTCCATAGACTTCCACTCCATCACTCCATAAATTCCAAGGCTGGTTACCAACTGTATGAAAAGAAAATAAAAAAAACGTCCTGTAAAATTTAATTTTTGTTGGATACACTTTTTGGCGGTTAGGGCTCTATATGTAGTAATATTAATAGTAAGGCCCGCCGTCACCAAACGAACTTTAGTCATTCATCCATTCACCATTTCCAAACGCATCAGTACATCTGAAGACAACTCTCACGACATCAAAAAAACTGAGTTTATGAATAGATATTAGTATGTATGTATATTACTTTCTTTATTTTATTTTAAAATTGAAACAAATTGAACGAATTTGAAAAATTTTGTTTATTTTTTCTTTCAAATCCTTATTTCTTTTTACTTAAAAAATGTTTAACAGCAAGCAAGTTTTTGAGTCAACAACGCACGTCTTTGAATTAACTACGGAAATTTGTTGAATCAAAAACTTTGCCGTTAAAACAAATACTTTTGCTGTTGAATCAAATACGGAGATTCAACAGCGGAAAGTTGTTGATTTAACTACGGGTATTTTTTTTCAGAGTACATTTGATTTTAAGCATAATTTTAATTGAATAATGCAAACGGCTTCCAGCTATCACACACCAACTGTGCGTTACTTGGATTTCTCACATTATTTTTTTCACGATAAAAAAATGTAATGTTTTGAATTGAAAAAAATTATAAATAAAAAAAAATTAGGGGTACGCTTTTTGTGCAATTTAATATGAAAATTATTAAATTTTTGTTAACTCATGAAATATAGCAATTGCTTGTGTAAAATTTAAGCGAAGCCCAAATGAATTCTGTAGAAAATGCAAGAAGGAACAAACGTCAAAAGAATTTTCGTCGTGGCCAATAAAATGGGCCAATCGGATTATGGCTTACCTATAGACATTTTCAAAACGAATTTTGGTATAGTAATTCCAAGTAGAGTCTATTGGGCCTGTAGTTCTCCGGTAGCAAACAATGGTATCCACCTCTACACTGATGCATTTAAGAATAATGCTAGGGTGGGAGGAGTAGTCTATTCAGCCGACGGGTGTCTAAAAATCTCATTTCGCTTACCTGGTCACAGCAGCGTCTTCCAGGCGGAGGTAGCAGTGGTAAAGGAGGCGGTTGAGTTCTTGTAAGCAAGGAAAAGCGAAAGTGATGACGTTTATATCTTCTCAGATAGCCAGGCTGGACTGAAAATGTTTGGGACTGCCACATATTAATTCAGAATCGTGGAAAAATGCCGTAGATCTACAATAGAGATAGTTGGGTGGTTCTCTATTCACCTGATATGGGTGCCTAGACACTGTGATATACCGGGAAATGAAATGGAAGATGAACTTGCTAGATGGGGGCCCATACGCTCCATTTCCAATGTTGTGGAAAGATTCAGGTACGTATGCCACTCGATACCAGCAAGCTCATAAGAGTTCTACCTCAAGGAAACAAATTACAGGTGGCATTTTCTGAGTACTTCCAGCCATACTAGGCTCTTTTGGCCTAACTGGAACGCCAGACGGACCAAGAGTCTACTGGCACTAGGCAGGTCCAAGCTATCACTAATGATTTGACATGCAGAAAGATTACTGTATGGCCTGTGGGGACAAAGAGGAGCCCGAAACAGTAAAACACCAGCTGCACAATTGCCCAGTGCCTGGAAGGAGGCGACTGGAGTATTTAGAAGCCTACCAATTTAGGGATCTAGGAGATCTAGTGCCATTAGAATTCTAGGAAATTCTAAGAATTGTGGAGTCCACACGATGTTTCGGGTAGCGGTTCTTCGGATCCACGTCGTATCACAACCTTCTAATTGTGCCTAATTGTGCAATGTGGGCACTAGAAGTCACTGCCACCTAAGCTAATATCATACATGCATTGCTGCGGTATATGAGGACGACGGTAACGGTGAGCGACTTGTAGAGCATGAACACTTGTGCGTTGAAAGAGTTACTTTAGTTTTCTATTGTTTACTCCAAAGAAAGACTTGTTGCCGAGAGTGTTTGTTCATTAGATTTCAAGGTCAATAGATGTACGTTTAACGCTGGTTCCGTTGGTAAACTTTTATACGTAAAAAACACAGTTTGCTTCTATTTCATATGTTCTTCTAGGCAAAACAAGAGCACCTGACCTCAAAAGTCATGAACAAATTACACTTCAAGCATACATATTTGCATAGTCGAAACTTCTATCTGAAATGCTTTGAATTACCAATCAAATATGCTGCATACTAGAGCAACAACAATTTTGCTTATAATCATTTTTGTATGTCCAGGTGTTCCTGCAGCAACAGTTTTAAAGCAACATGCAGTTGTAGCTTGAATTTTTTTTTGTTTGTTCTTGATTTTCGAAATATCGAGTTCGCACATGAATTGTAGCAATATTTTGTATTTATTGATTCGTCTTGCTTCATTCTCACACAAACCCAATTGTCTGTACGCCAACGATGCGTGCCACATCGATCTGTTACGGCAGGCTGTTGCGTGTTGAGGGCGGCTAGGGCTAGTTAAGGTCCTTGCATAGCTCGCTCCTGTATGTGAATTGCTGCTATTTGTACCCTGCAGCGAAAACGTGAACTGGTATGCAAGTAAACTAGTTGATCAACTGGTAGGAGACGGAAAAAAACATACCAGTTTGCTTTCTATTAGTTGTTCAGCTGGTATGCAAAAGACAAATTGGATGTGTTTCCTCCGTTCGTCGATTTCACTACGGCTTTACATATTTCTACAATTCTCAAACGATTAGTGAAGCACTTGGTATAAAGAGTTTATTATGTTCATCTTCATTTATATGAAATGAAATGTTGCCCTTTGTCTGAATAAGTCATAGGAAAATACTAGTTGACTACTTATGTTTTGCGATCCCTCAGGTTTTTTCATTTTTGATGTGTAAACATCTTTGCTGTAGCTACGAGTGATTTCGAAAAACAGGTAAAGTTTACGCGTAAACGTAAATGACCTTTGTGTTAGTGCACTGCTGCGTCCGTGTGAATCGCTTGGCACTGTCAGTGGTAGGTACCCTGCAGCGAAAGTCCAAACTAGTCAGCCAACCTACCAGTTAACTGACTAGATAAATTATGGGAGTTGCCCAACTAGATTCATAGGGGACAAATTGAGATTAGTTATGAAACAAGAAGTTTTGCCAAAAAAAAGCGTTTTAAATTAAAAACGAATGTATCCGGGGTTTCTGGAGGTTGCAATGAACACGTATGCAGTAAAAGTAAAGCAACTTCTTTATTGTTGTTGTAGTATTCGAACCCTGCGTAGTAGGCCCCTTGTAGATTTAGTTGGTTGCAAATTGGTAGATCATTAAATCAGGTGAATGCCACAAATATAACATAGTTTGAGATGTTAATGTAGCCGTGTACATTAGATACTACTTCAGCCATAGAAAAAAGTACACGATATGTTTGTATAAAGTCAGAAAATCATCAATATAAATGTCAAGCTTAGAATGGCCAACGTGTTACTTATTCACAATGTTAATGTTAATTTACCTAAATATTTAATATGCAAGATCACAATCTAATGTGCCTGAATTCTTTAATTTAAATATCATATTCTAATAACTAAATAAATGTATTAGAAACTTTATTTTGCAACTTTTATTTTCATTGGAGTAGCATGTAAAACTAGTCAGTCAACTGGTATAGTTCTGATATCTACACTGACTAGTCAGCAAATTGGTATGATGCTGGTGTGGATACTGACTAGTCAGTCAAGTGGTATGACTCTGGTGTGGATACTGACAATTGCCATTTCCTAGGTCATCACCGTGTTAAAAATACCAGTTGCTAATATGAAAAAAAGATAGATGGCTGACTAGTTGAGCTGTATGGCCAACTAGTTGTCAATTAGTTTACAACTAGTTGATTTCGCTGCAGGGTAGTTAGATATACATGTACTTACAAATGCTTGCATGCATAGCCGTGCAAATGCAAATATCAACAACAACAGCAACGAAGCGAAATGAAGTTGTTGTTGTTGTTGTTTTCTGCAACAATGCGACAAATAGGCAAAATAAAAAAGACCAAGCTGTTTGAACATGTATGCAAATGTATGGATATGCACACCTACATCTACCTATCTAATTTTCTATGCAATATTGGTATCAAATGAAAGGTTTTGAGCAGGACTTCGATATGAAACTCTTTTCATTGTGAACCCTAGGCCGGGTCTCAAGATATGGGACAAAAGAAGGACCCGGATGATCCTTGAATGTTTCTGAGCAATATTGGTATCAAATGAAAGGTTGGTTTTGAGCAGGACTTCGATATGAAGCTCTTTTCATTGTGACCCCTAGGCCCGGTCTCCAGATATGGGTCAAAAGGAGGACCCGGATGATCCTTGAATATTTCTGAGCAATATTGGTATCAAATGAAAGGTATTGAGCAGGACTTCGATATGAAGCTCTTTTCATTGTGACCCCTAGGCCGGGTCTCCAGATATGGGTCAAACGTGGCCTCGGATGATCTTGCATGTTTCTGAGCAATACAAAACAAAACAACATAAAAAATCAAAAGTCAAAAACCAAAAACCAAAACAGACAAAAACAACAAAATAGTAGCAGTCACAATGACAACAAAAAACAAGTAAGAGCGCGGCTGTGTTCGGCCGTACCGAAGACTTCATACCTTTCATGAATGGAGAAATGAAAAATTGCATAGTCGGAAATTGTTTAATGTATACTTTCAATTCTGTGAGTTATGTATGCAAAGATTCAGTAGAAAAAAGTTTCATGATTTCAATGGAGAATTTATAACCCAAAATGTTCGTATCTGAACAATCGGTTGTATGGGAGCTATATGTTGTATTGGTCCGATTTCGACGAAATTCGATGATATTATTTAGGTCCATATGTGTAAAAATACTTCAAAGTTTCATTCTCTCAGCTGTTAAAATAGAGAAGTTATACCCCAAAATGTCCATATCTGAACAATCGGTTGTATGGGAGCTATATATTATAGTGGTCCTATCTTGACAATTCTCGGTAACATTATTAAATTCAATATGAGTACAAATACTACAAAGTTTCATGTCCTTAGCTCTTTAAATGGAGAAACTATACCCCAAAATGTCCATATCTGAACAATCGGTTGTATGGGAGCTATATGTTATAGTCGCTCGATCTTGACAATTTTCAGTAAAATTATTAAAGTCAATATCAGTACAAATACTGTAAAGTTTCATGTCCTTAGCTCTTTAAATGGAGAAAATATACCCAAAAATGTCCATATCTGAACCATCGGTTGTATGGCAGCTATATCTTATAGTGGTCCGATCTTGACAAATTTCGGTGACATTATTTAGGTCCATATGCGTACAAATACTTCAAAGTTTCATTCCCGCAGCTGTTCAAATGGAGAAGTTATACCCAAAATGTCCATATCTGAACAATCGGTTGTATGGCAGCTATATGTTATAGTGGTCCGATTCGGCCGATTCCGACAAATGATCAGCTTCTCCTAAGTATACATTTAGATTCCGAATTTCAAGCAGATATCTCAAAAACTGAGGGACTCGTTTGCGATCAAACAGACAGACAGACACACAGACAGACAGACAGACAGACAGACGGACATGGCTTAATCGACTCAGCTCATGATCCTGATCATATTGGTATATACTTTGGTAGGTCTGCCACGCCTCCTTCTGGTACTTTCACCATTCGTGTTTCGGCACAAAGTTATAATACCATTTCATTCCCATGAAAGGTTTAATTATTAAAACGATAGTCGCCTTTTAATCCATAGAAAACCAGGAAAAAAGGAATAAGGAAAGGGGAATAAATATCCGATTTCGAAACCGTTTACACATTAATATTCATGTATACCCGTTATTCACTCTTTAATTTTTTTATTTATTTATTTTACTTATTAAATATATTTTTTACATTTTTATAAAAAAAAAATTAAATTAAAAAAAGAAACCTTAAGGTTTTGGCCCAATGTACGCTTGCTTTTCCTGCTTTGCTTGCTTCAGCTTGCTTTGCTTTTCTTTGAAAGCCTCTATAGCCCAATGGTAGCTTTGAACGATGTCATTTTAATCAGCTGAATCGGCTATCCAAAGAAATAAAACAAAAGGTTTTTTCTTATTAACTGGATATGGCCAAGTTTATGCTAGCAAATCGTTTCTTCAATCAAAAAATTAGCAGAATGAGAGCTAAAGCGTTAGAGTAACAATCACAGAGAGCTCCAAATTTCAGCAAGTAAAATTTTCACTAGCAAAATAGAAATAATGAAAATAAAATGTGATTTTTAAAAAAAGAATAAGAATTAACAGCCAAAACTAGCATTAAAATAATTGTTTGCTATTTTTTTTTTATTTTTCCGTTTCCTCATTTCCTGTCCGTTTTGCTGTTTTTGAGCGTAATTCTTTCAATTTTTCTCTTTTCATTGCACTTGACAGCTAGCTTATAGTTTTCTAAGAAACAAACCTAAAATGTTGACTCGAAGTGCTGAACAAGTTTTGAGAGTTTTTTCCTCTTCTGCAAATTTTTTGCGTAATAAAATAAAAAGGCTGATATTTCTTACAATTTTTCAATAATTTGTAATAATTTTCTGTTAGGGAACACACCTAATGCCTAATATCAGCAGCCATATTAGAAATTGAATTGTCAAAGTTTCAAAGCGCTGTCAAATAGAGAATTGGGCAATTCGAAACTTTGCAGCGCTTCAAGCGCATAAGTAAAGCTGACATTTGGCCAACTTTTATACATTTTAGTAGAGCTCAAAATAATTTTGACATTTCTCACAGCCAAGCAAGCAAAGCAAGCGTGCATTGGGCCTTTACCTTTAGTCACCTGACTCCGACGAGATTCGAACTCGCGACCTGCTCGATTCGCAGCCAGACGCCCTACCAACGCGCCATCGCACCACTTGTGTTGAGCATGTCAAAAGATGCACTTCAACTGTATATGCACCCAGAAAAAAAATAGTGTGAAATCAACCAAACATCAACAAATTTTGTGGTTAAATTTTTTCAACACGATGCTTAATGTATGCCATCATGTAATCGTGTAAATTTAACACTACTGTCAAATGTTAGTTTAACAGAATGTCAACTGTAGAATTAACACTAAAAAGTATTGTGTCTTCCTGTTGATTTTACAATTTTATCTAGTGTTGCAATAAAAGCTGGTTAAATTAACACGAAATGGTCCTGTTGAATTAACAATAACATCTTTTTGATTTTACCTTAAATTTATTGTTAAATTAACTAGAAAGTCTTGTTGAGTTTACAAATAATTTTTTTTTTAATAAAAAAACATATAAAACATAAAATATATAATCATCAGATCAATAAAGCATATTCGAGTACATCACCCGCACAACCGACCAAATTGAAAGCGTCCTTCTCATACGAATAGTTTATACATGGGCGATAGTACTTACTATCACTGGCACCGAGTAATGTTTGGCCGCTAATGCAACGGTATATGCACTGCATGCTGCGTGAAAGACTCCACTCGCTAAACATCTCCTCGTGGTAAAAATTGCAAACTATGAAGAGGAAAAAGAAAATATTGAACATTAAAAACTTTTAGAAACAAAAATGCAACCCCCTTTTAACTTACCTGCGAACTAAAAACATAAATGGAGAAACCATTACACGCACAGCCAATGATGCTAAACTCCCATCATTGCCACGGCGCAAAATTTTCTTTTTGTTAAAAAAAAAAATAATATTAGTTTATGTTTTGCACGAACAGCAGAACTTCAAACGTTGAAAAAATTGTGTATGTTTCAAAAAAGTTTTGACGTTCTTCTTAACACTTTTTTATGATTATATTGACACTATCATGGTGTTGAATAAACCAAAATTCCTAATGACGTTTATGTTTGAACATTGTTTCGTGTTATATCAACCAATTTTTATTGTTAATTGTGGTTCTTGTTGTTTTAACATTTGTTTACATGTTGTATTAACACTAAAATTGGGACGTCATTTTTCTAACTTTTTTTTTAGTTTATATTGACACTATCATCATGTTAAATAAACCAAATTCCAAATGACATTTAGAAATAAAATTTTATATTTGAATCATCTTGTATATTTTAAAATTTCTTCATGTTGTATCAACAATAAATTTGAATTTGAATTTACCAAATTTTCAGATGACAGTTACAAAGCCAAAATCATGTTTCAAACATCGTGTAATTTGAAAAAAATTGTTGCTGTGCTATATGTAAAGATCGATCGTGTTAATTTTACATGAATCGTGTTGATGATTTTTTTTCTGAGTGTGTGAAGTAACTTTTTTTGGTATGTGTTCGACTGGTATTTAACTGGTATGAGCTGATGCAGAGGAAGACAATTGCCATTTCGTAGGACATTAACACACGAAAAATACCAGATGTTTACATGGGAAATTTACAGTCGTAAAAGTAGTTGACTGTACCCTGCAAACTGGTATAATTCTAGTTTGCAACTGGTTACTTTCGCTGCAGGGTATGAGCAAATGTGTCTGCCTGAGTGTGTGTTTGTGTAGTGGAATTCACTTGCATTCGTACAACCAACAACAACAACAACAGCGTTCACCAACGACAATTTTGCATTGTTTTGTGAGTCTGCCATTAAAAGGATGCGCCATCAAGCAACACAACGAAAGTAAGTGAGTTTAGGCATGTGTGTTCATGTATGTATACATGTGTTGGTGTATGCATACCCAGCAGTATTTATCAGCTGGAAAACAGCACATATTTCCTACTGAATATTCAGTAGAGATGTAGTTCTAATATCTGAACTTTCCCTTTCGTTTTTATATAGAGGTGGCGTCGAAAATCAACTACCTAAAAACTGCCGAACGAGAAGGGAGAGTTTCTGTAGGAAAAAAGGCCTGAATACGCAGGGAGAACTTCCATAGCATGTATTTCAGTACACCTGATGTCTTCACTGCGTGTTCAGTTATTTTTTCAGCAATGAATTTTGAACTTACTTTCAGGCTATTTTTCATAATGAATATTCTATTGAATATGCACCTCCTTACCTCAAATACTGCTGGGTATGTATGTATGTATGTATGTATTGGTCCCTTATGCCTTTAATTTGGTATGCATCTGTGCTTTTCAATGCGAACGTTGACGATAACAATTTTCACAATTTCCTCAATCATTTCCCAAGCGCAAGCAAAAGCAAAGTTCGATAGGCAAGAGCAGGAAACAATAACAACAAAACAAAGGGCACAGCTATAAAGCATTGAAAACGAAGTAGAAGGCAAAAGAAAATGCAAAAGAGTAGAAAGGAATATACATAAAATCCAATTCCCCAAATATAACAAAAGTATGTCACTAGAGAATCACCACTGGCAGCAGCGGCAACAGCAGCATTTGCAGCATCCGCCGCATAAGCATTGCGAGCATTCAAGCAGCATTCAACAACACACAAATCGTCCATTGTTGATTTGGCTTAATTGTTGTGCTTTCGCTACGCTGCAAAGCTGCACATCGCTGGCTCGATTGATTGTCGCCAGCGCGCGGCTAATCAGATTCGTAACACCTACATACAGCTGTACATTAGTGCAGCCATAAATGACTTTAAAATATGTGATTATAAGAATTTTCATTTTTGTTTTTGCTTTTATTTTTTTTTTTCTTTATCTTTATCTTTTTCCTTTTAATTTTATTTATTTGTTTATTCGTTTTATGCGCTTCATGGCATTGCATTAATGCTGTTGTCTTTGATCAATTTTGGTCAATGTGTGGCTTTACTAGCTAAATACCCATTTTTATGGTAGACAAAACTTGCTTGTCTCTACACCAAAACGAATTCTTTGATTTATGTTGTTGTTTTATATTTTCAGAGTTTTGTTTTGTTTAGTTGGCTTCATTAATTCATTTATTTATTAGTTAGCAGCTGCCTTAGCGCTGCTCATCAAATGCTTTGAGGATGCATTTGGCTTGGTGACCTATAAATTGTTATTAACCTACATATTGTTATTAACCTATATGCGTTCCTGCGCGGATCCAAGAAAGCTGGTGGTTTACTTAAGCATTGCTTGTAAGTCTTGAAACTTTTAGGCCTTAGCGAGAAGGTCGCAGAAGGTACCTAATGTCACATGAAGTAAAAGCAAAGTTTTTCACAACATCTCTGTATACAGAACATCCAACAGCCGCACTATTTAACCGCATTCAACGATTGTGTCGTGCTCACCGGCTCTACCGTTTTAGAATACATGTACCATTTGCGATAATTCGACGTTTTCATCAATTTTTTATTTTTTTTTGCAGTCAACTGTTCCACCTATTGAAATATTTCACAGATTTCATCGATTTTGTTGCATTCACCGGTTCCACCATTTATAAGCATTTCCATCGATTGCAATAATTCACCGGTTTCATTGTTTTATTTTCATTCACTGCTTACAAAAAGTATGCGTACGTTCCACAATTGCGCTAATTCAACGGTTTCATCATTTTATTATTTTTTTTTTTTTTCAATCACCGGTTCCACCAATTGCCATATTTCAAAGAGTTTATCGATTTCGTTGCATTCGTCGGTTCCACCAGTTATAAGCACTTGCACCGATTGCGATAATATACCGGTTTCATCGATTTTGTTGCATTCGCCGGTTCCACCAATTATGCGTACTTTCACCGATTGCGATAATTCGTCGGTTTCATAATGTTTTTTGCAATCATCTGTTTCACCAATTGCAATATTTCAAAGATTTTATAGATTTCGTTACATTCACCAGTTCCACCAATTGCGATACTTTACCAGTTTTATTGATTTTGTTGTTGTAATGAATCAATTAGCGTTCGTATTCGGTATTCGTATTAACATTTGGTATTCGGTATTTGGTATTAAAATTTGATATTCGTATTCGGTATTTGGTATTAAAATTTGATATTCGTATTCGGTATTTGGTATTAATATTCGTTATTCGGTATTAATGTTCTATGTTCTGTATTAATCGTCCCCTCAATATAATAATAGCGTATAATTTTTTTTGAGTTTTGAGAAAATCTAGTTTAAAGTTTTTGTCAAATCAGATATCTATTAAATTTTTGAACAAGAAATTATACACCATTTTTTCCAATGACATTTTGACCCACTTTGTGGAAGTAGAATTTGACGAAATTTTGACCAGACATAGAATCAATGATGGAGATTCTAAATATGCAATAAAAAAATAATGGCGTATGAGCACATACGCTATTGTTATATTGAGGGGCGTAATATTCTGTATAAATTTTCGGTTTTCGGCATTCATATACTGTATTCGGTATTGGCATTCGCTATCCATATACAATATTCGTGCTCGGTATTCATATACGGCATTCGGTATTGGTATTCGGTATTGGTTTTCGGTTTTCGGCATTCATATATTGTATTCGGTATTGGCATTCGCTATCCATATACAATATTCATATTCGGTATTCATATACAGTGTTCGGTATTGGTATTCGGTATTAATATATGGTATTCGTATTCAGTATTCGGCATTAATATACGGTATTCGGTATTTATATACAGTATACGGTATTCGGTACTTGTATTTTTTCGTTCGAAAGATACTGAAGATGGCACATCGCCGAAACCGGTTTATAGCCAAATCAAACTTGACAAGGGATTGCGGAAATTCGTTCCACAATACATTTCTATCAAGATTCATTAGTTTTGTTTTCCGCTACTGTAGTTGAAGTTACAATACATCTATTGCGCACATAAACATTTACATGTCTCATACATATGTATTTACATACTTACATGCATACTTACATATTTACTGTTATTTAAGCTACTAGGTGGTCACTGATTTTTATGTGCGCTTTGCTGTTTATGTTTTTTTCTTGTAAACGCAATCACCAAATCACTTTAATGTCATTGCTTGACATTTTTACAATGTGCTTATATTTTTTTGTTGTTATTCAACCATTTTTCTTACATATTTATTTATCTACCAATGCCATTTGCGAACGGTCGCGGTTGATTGTCAACTTACTTGACATGTTAAGTGTCATAAAACGTCGCTCAGCATTAAGCAAACGAAACGAAAGTGTCACATTTTGGGGCGTTAACTTGACAAAATTCTCAAACACCGTCAATTGACTGCATTCAACACTTTTTGACCAACCAAGGATTTGTTTTATTTATAGACAAACATAGGTTTAAAAATTTTTGTTTTTGTTAACAGCTTTCCAAAGATTTTGTATGTAATGTGGGGTGTGTCGACTTTCTTGCACAAACACACACGCTGCTTTTGCTTTTCTGTTGCTTAAATTCAATTTGAAACTGTTTCACTTTTCACTCTCCTTTTTTATGGTTATCTGTGATTTTTATTTGTTTTTTTTTTTTTGTTATTTTATTTCCATTTACTGTGCATTCATAGCACATACATATGTAAGTTGCTGCACTGTTTTCAAAAGCCGCTTAAGCGAAATTAATCTCGCTCGTTGCAGTGATAAGCTTACATTAGTTACCGCTTACAATGGGCTTTTATGCACCCAGAAAAAAAAATAGTGTGAAATCAACCAAAAATCAACAAATTTTGTGGTTAATTTTTTTCAACACGATGCTTAATGTATGCCATCATGTAATCGTGTACATTTAACACTACTGTCAAGTGTTAGTTTAACAGGATGACAACTGTAGAATTAACACTGAAAAGTATTAAGTCTTCCTGTTGATTTTACAATTTTAACTAGTTAATGTTACAATTTAAGCTGGTTAAATTAACACGAAATTGTCCTGTTGAATTAACAATAAAATCTTTTTGATTTTACCTTAAATTTATTGTTAAATTAACTAGAAAGTCTTATTGATTTTACAATTTATTTTTTTTTAATAAAAAAACATATAAAACATAAAATATATAATCAGCAGATCAATAAAGCATATTCGAGTACATCACCCGCACAACCGACCAAATTGAAAGCGTCCTCATACGAATAGTTTATACATGGGCGATAGTACTTACTATCACTGGCACCGAGTAATATTTGGCCGCTAATGCAACGGTATATGCACCGCATGCTGCGTGAAAGACTCCATTCGCTAAACATCTCTTCGTGGTAAAAATTGCAAACTATGAAGAGGACAAAGAAAATATTGAACATTAAAAACTTTTAGAAACAAAAATGCAACCCACTTTTAACTTACCTGCGAACTAAAAACATAAATGGAAAAACCATTATCACGCACTGCCAATGATGCTAAACTCCCATCATTGCCACGGCACAAAATTTTCTTTTTGTAAAAAAAAACTTATTAGTTTGTGTTTTGCACGAACAGCAGAACTTCAAACGTTGAAAAAATTGTGTATGTTTCAAAATAGTTTTGACTTTCTTTTTAACACCTTTTTAGATTATATTGACACTATCATCGTGTTGAATAAATGAAAATTCCAAATGACGTTTATGTTTGAACATTGCTTCGTGTTATATCAACCAACTTTAATTGTTGATTGTGGTTCTTGTTGTTTTAACATTTGTTTTCATGTTGTATTAACACTAAAATTGGTACGTCATTTTTCTAACATTTTTTTAGTTTATATTAACACTATCATCATGTTAAATAAAGCAAATTCCAAATGACATTTAGGAATAAAATTGTATATTTGAATCATCTTGTATATTTTAAAATTTCTTCATGTTGTGTCAACAATAAAATTTGGTTGAATTTACCAAATTTTCAGATGACAGTTACAAAGCCAAAATCATGTTTCAAACATCGTGTAATTTGTAAAAAATTGTTGCTGTTCTATGTGTAAAGATCGATCGTGTTAATTTTACATGAATCGTGTTGATGATTTTTTTTCTGAGTGTGCATCAGTCGTGTCATGTTGGCAGCTAATCCATACTTTTGATTTCTTTTTATGTAATTTATTTTCATTTTACCTTATTTATGTAAATTTATACATTTTTTGTCTTTATTTGAAGGCTTTTATCAGCGCGCTAAGCCGTCAATCATTTTGCCGTTAAGTGATTTTCGTTAGTGATTCGTATTCGTTTTCGAAATTCCTTTTTTATTGGCAGCCATCAATATGTGTAACAACAATTGGTGGTGCTCATGTGCGTGTTATAAAGCTTATTTCAGATTACAGCTATACATTTGACAATCAAAAAGTTTTATCAAGCCTACAAAACTACATACATATGTACATTGTTTGTATTTAAGGGCCTTTTAGTTGCTTGAAAGAGTGAAAACAAAAATTTGGGTTAAATTTCTTATGCAATTTATTGGTCAGACTGGCTGGCCATTAGTGGACTTACATAGACTGAGTGAGTCCGCAGTGTTACCAGTTAGTTTATTGAACATGCACACACCTACAATAAAAGCCTGGATTCAAACTGACGAACAACTCCATCCATTTGGCAAATACTTACCTATTTTGGATACAGATTCGAGATCACTGAATACCAGTGTTTAAAAAACTGGCATAAGTTTCATTTCTGTTGATTTTGATTTTGATTCCGCTTTTAAAAAATCAGAAGTCGCAGTTAATCAATATGAAAAAATATGAAAATGAACGATTTTGCCTAATTTTGATTTTGCGCTGATTTCATATTGCTCAAAATCAAAAGCAGCCTGATATCAAAATGAACAATTTTGCCTGATTTTGATTTTGCGCTGATTTCATATTGCGGAAAATCAAAAGCGGCCTGATTTCAAAATGAACAAATTTGCCTGATTTTCATTTTGTGCTGATTTCATATTGCTCAAAATCAAAAGCGGCCTGATTTCAAAATGAAGAATTTTGCCTGATTTTGATTTTGCGCTGATTTCATATTGCTCAAAATGAAAAGCAGCCAAATATCAAAATTAGCGATTTTGCCTGATTTTCATTTTGTACTAATTTTGATTTTGTGCTGATTTCATATTGCTAAAATCAAAAGCAGCCAAATATCAAAATTAAATGCGCATACATACATATGTATGTATACAAACGTAATACAGAGGGTAAGAAATTATGTACATACACACATGTGTTCATGGAAGCGTAAATAGCAAAACTGTGAAAGCATTGATTTTCATATTTGGGCTGCTTTTGATTTTAGCAATATGAAATCAGCACAGAATCAAAATTAGCACAAAATCAAAATTAGCACAAAATGAAAATCAGGCAAAATCGCTAATTTTGATATTTGGCAACTTTTGATTTTAGCAATATGAAATCAGCGCAAAATCAAAAGCAGGCAAAATCGTTCATTTTGAAATCAGGCCGCTTTTGATTTTGAGCAATATGAAATCAGCGCAAAATCAAAATCAGGCAAAATCGTCATTTTAAAAAGCGACGAATATCAAAATCAAATAAAATGAAACATTTCACGACTTTTGCTAATTCCGACTGCAGTTTTTTAAACCCTGCTGAATACAACTTTTCTAGTAGCCAAAGCCCTAGCCTGGAAAATGCAGAAAAGAAGCAGAAAACGTGCTCCACTACATGCACTTTCATCAACTAGTCCGATTTCTCCGAACAGACTTGCTAAATAGTTTTTTTTTGAAGAAAAACATCTAAAGCCTCAAAGCGAAATCTTATCATGCTGAACTGAATTTAAGGAAATCCAGACAAAGCATTACTTCCTAAGAGTGGGGTCAGATTGTTTTTAGCAGTGGAGCATGGCCGGATGCCTAAGGCACTCTGCACACGAGGCGTATCGTCATAGACGCGTACCAGACATTTCATGTAGCGTCGATTTCCCTACGCCTCAAGATCTGCACACGAAGCGACATAAAACTTCGCTGCACAAAACAAACAAACATTTTAATAATACGGTATTTGCTTTAAATTTCGAAGCTTTAAATAGAAAAGATGAAAAATTTTATGGAATCTTCCATTTTCTTTAATTATACACAAATTTTTTCCGATTTTTTCCACAAATTTTACTGCTTTTATAAATTTCACCATGTGGAAAAATGTAAACAAACGTCTTCTTCTTCCTGTTTTCTAAGCGTAGTACGCCTAGCTACCAGCACTGCTTTACGCCAAGCGACATGTAGCCAGCATACTTTGACGAATGCATGAAGCTGACGACTCGTGTGCAGCCTTCAATTGAAATATACGTGCGCGACATCAAAGCGTACAGCTTTCGTCTGTAGTATCTAATACGCGTCTAAAAGAGTACGCTCCGTGTGCAGAGTGCCTAAGTTGTTTTATTAAACCTAATTCGGTCTTCGGAAGATTTATGGACCTTTGTGCGTTGGCGTGGGCGAGTATGGACGGAGATTTAACGATGAACTGCCCTGCAAACAAGCCGAGTACTCCATGCACGCGTGTATAGAGTACTCGCTATGGACCAACCGAGTACTCCTCAACCTGCCACATTTCATATAAAAAATATGGTCCATTTAACATGGCGATGTCCTAGGCAGGGATCACATACTCCGATTTCCGCATGACACCCGAGTAATCCAAGGAGTACCTACATAGGAGTAATCCATGGAGTACCTACATGGGAGTAATTCATGGAGTAGGTACTAAAATTAATGAAATTTAATTATCTCTGAACAGATTTGAACTACTGTCAATTCAATTTGATTATTAGCATTACATATATATATAAGTAAGCCTTTCTTTAATAAAAATAAAATAATAAAATTTTTCTAGCGCAATCACCAACATGTGTCGCGTTCAATGTCTTTTTATTACTAAATCGTGCACGTTGAAACGAGCATGCATATGTACATACATACATACATACACATACAAATGTACGCACTTGCTTCGTCGTTATCGCGATATACATACATACATTCGGTTTTCGTAGCAATGTTCGGCTAACTATGAGCCGATGCAGATAAACGATCACTTTGAAAGTACTCCTACCTACCACAAAATGGATCATATAACCCTATGATTTTTACAGGGTGTACGAGCTTTACACAGACATCGACATTATTCAGCGAATAAAGATCCAGCGGCTGCGTTGGGCAGGTCATGTCGTGAGAATGGATGAAGGCGCTCCGCCCAAGGAAGTATTTCTATCGAAATCCGCTGAATCAGAGGACTAACCCATGCATACGTAAATGCATGTAAAAGTTTACAATGAGTTTATAGTTCCCACAGTTGTGCAGAGAAACGGGGAAACACACACATAACCCGAGTTTTGTATTTTCTGCCTTTACTGTGCACGACGTTGTTGTTGTTGTTATGGCAGTCCTGATCAGACCTATATTGTTCAAAAATTATCATCTCACCAAGTGATTGGCTTTTGAGGGGTATGTGAGGAGATGCCGGGTCTCATGCGGCACCTCTCCACATGCTGGACATTCATTTCGTTCACTGGCACCTAACCTGGTCCTGTAGGAGTTGATCCTGCTACAGTAACCTGATCTTAGTTGTGCTAGGGTTATTCGGGGTTCCTTTAGTAACTCCGACTCTTCTTCTGCAACTGGAGACCAACCGCATGGTCTTTTAGGACAACATAGGACGGACGGACGGACGGACGGATATGTAGTTGGAAACTGTAACTTGGTGTATGCTGTTTAAGGCCAGCCTATGTGCTGCTTGATCAAAAGCATGTTTAATATATTTCTTGACCTCCTTGGAGATGTCTAGGAGGTGACTCCTGACGTGCCGGAGGAGATTTCGAGGAATGCTTTCCATGTGTTTTGTCTTACTCTTCTTTATAACAGAGCTGAAGGTTATCAAATTGGAAAAATCGGTTTTGCTCTGTTGTTTATTTTTTGATTACCAACTTCGATAACATATAACGCTACTTCTAGAAAACAAGCGCACCTTTTATATTCAACAAACATTTAACATTACCGCTACCACTACATCTTCGGACCCTCTGCCTGTGGGTCAAGCAATTCAAATAAGCGGACTTCTGAATTGAACCTGCAAATAGTGTTACCAGAAACAATAACATCGTCCGTCGATATCTAGATAAAAAATATATAATAAGTGTATATACAATGAATATATATTTTTCAAATATATTAACTGCGGTACATACATACATATGTATGTATATCTCATGACAGCTACCCACCGCGAGTCGACATGTTGCATGCCACACCTTCAACCGCATGTCACTGCCTGAGTAAGCAAACATTTGTACAAATATTTGTGTGCATGTGTGTGTGTTTGTGTGTGTGTAGATATGTATGTCATGTATGCGGCATTCCACAGAAATTCCATTTCACTAAGCCACTCGATGCCATTCAATGCAACAATCCAATGTCATGTTAGTGACAGCAGCCAGCAGCAACAGCAAAAGCAGCAACAAAACAAAAATCGATGATGATGATGCCGCTTGTGCAGGGAATGGCACTAAAATAAGAGAAAAAAGAAAACAATTAAGTAAATAAGAAAATAAAAATTGAAAAAGTGCTAAATAAAAAAATGTTGCTAACAACTGTTGCAACAAACAAACAGTAGCACTACTCAACTCAGCAGCTGGGACAGTAGCCTATCTACGGAACGACGCAACATTACGCGCACATAAGCAGATCACATAAATAACAGCAGGCCATTTCGTGGGCAAGCGATGCAAATATGGCTGAGGGGAGGCTGGTGCACAACTCATTTCCGTGCTACAGTGCACTGCTTGTAAGGGCGTCATCATCATTGGCGTGGCATTATGTGAAAATCCGCTTAAAATGCACTAAAATTGCGTCAATGTTGCTTTGTTGGTAGTAAAAGCGTACCCAACTAGCACCTAAGTAACAATGACGGATACGGGAACCTTAGGTGTGTAGCAATTACGGAGCATTCACTAAATGTACGACTTCGGTGAGAAATTAACTTTGTTTGACAAATTCCCAGTCGCTCCGTGGTAATTTCTACCTATAATTGTTACTTTAAAGTTAAGTGGATTTTTAGTGACATTACCGGTAGTAGAAACGTCGTGGTTACTAGTAAAAGTTCCTCGAAGTTTTTAAAACTTATACGTGGCAAATAATGGTAGCGGCGACAAATTCATGTTACTTAAATGCAACTTTAAAGTGCCAGCTACTTTATAGCAACAGTAATAGTTTCGGTTACCTTTTTGGGACGTTAATTGCCCGCTTAATGTCACGAAACTTGTAGGTAATATTCGGTAGTGATAATAAGGTATCCATTACCTATATATCACCACGTAATTGCCAACGGCTACTACAAAGTGCATGTTAATTCTTAAGCTCACCACGAATTAATTCTATCTAGTGGCGAGTATTACAAACGAAATTGGTCTCGTAATGGCGTCTGTTTAATCGCGATTGCCACACTGCAATTAACATCCAAAGTAGGTAATTTTTTCGCCGTTGGTAATTTCGTAACTTTCAAATGCGCTATTAAAATTCTTACTAAGGCCGTGTGGGAATCGGTAGAAAAGAACACGACGATTAAATGTTTGCCAGATATGGGGTGAAAAACATTTTACTAGCCGATAGCACTATAAGGAAAATTTCAAAGTTCTTGATTATTTACAGTAAAAATTAAAGCTTAAAAACCGCTTTTTCAAGAGATTAACGGTATGCTCTCATTTTGTTGTCAAGAAATTTATTTTTGACATCCATTTTTTATTTTTTTTTTATTAAAATAATACTTCTACGCAGGCGCGGATCCAGGATTTCGGCAAGGGGGGGGTTTTGAAAATTTCTTTTTTTGGAAGATGTTTTTTAAGGGCAGACGCTGCACATAGGTAGATTTTACGAATTTATGCGGCCAAAATTGAAAATTTTAAAATTGGTGCAAATACAAAATCCAAAATCGCTCTACGTTTATAATAGACCGGGCGAAAATAAACCGGTCTTCTCGGCTTTTATAGACAACGGGGGTGTCCCTGCCGCTAGTCGAAACTTATTATTCTCCCACTTTTTCGATTTTTTATTTTTTACGTATTTTAAGTAACCCGATTTTAGTTTTAGTTTTAAGACAGTTATCAAAGTAAACATCATGGATTCGAGTGCTTCAGGTAAATATCATTATTTATTGAAGAAATCGTCAACCTAGCATAATAAGAGACCCACCATTTTGAAGCTTTTAAGCATATTGGCCTTTCTTGAAAAAATATTGTTAATTTTTTAATTCAAAAGCATTTTAGTTATATTATCGCCTCCGATCGATTACCCGTCAATTTCTCTACGGAAAAATGCAAAGCCAGAAATTATCTACAATGGATTAAAAATTGGCCTATTTGGAAAATTACCTGCTTTCGTATTTTTAGTATTTCCAATTTTTCAAAGTCAAGGAAATACTTATCATAAAAAGGGGCTAAGAATCCTAAAGCTACATTTTTTAGAAGAGTTTTGAGTATGAAGTTTTGCAGCTCATTCAATTTTAATATAACAATATGCAACATTCAACTTTTTGAAAATTTTCATTGGCTTTTCGGAAATTTTAATTCTAAAATTGACGGAATTTTTCACAGCATTGAGAATTTAACTTTTTACACTAAAATTTGTTGGCTACATAACAGTACACTTAGAAATCTCCTCAAAATCTTCTATAAATTATGGCCTTGCTTTGAAATTTTTAATCAACTTTCAGAAATTTCTACGATTTTTCAGATTTTTTCCATAAGCTCAGAAATCCTGCTTAAAACGATTTTTATTGAAAAATTTTATATATTTTTAAACTAAAATAAGAAAGTAAAATTTTCGACAGAACTCTTTGAAATAAATTTAAAAACTTTGGCGTATGATTTTTTTTTTTGAGTCACTGTATATATTTTTCAATAAAATCGACTTTTAACTCAAATTATTAAAATTTTGCATTAAACAAGCAATTTGAAATAGATGTAGACAATAAAATATTTTTGGCCGCATAAAACTTGAAAATCTACCTATGTGCGCTGGTGAAAATATGGACTAATACCACCTACTATTATCATTCTATATACTAGTTGCGCCATTTCCCGCACCTTAAAAACACCAAACTCAAAACCCTCCAAATTAACAATATGTATGTCATCACATAAAGTGCAGGAGATTTCAATTGAAGTTCTAAATAACATGTGTAACGTATGTATACATATATATTTTTGCATTGGTACGTGCGAATGAGTATCGTATCGTATTGGTGGCAAATTGATCATCAATTTCACTTACCCTTGCATTTAAAGCCAAAATAAATAAGAATATATGTATGTAGTACTTTTTGGTTATATTTATATTTTTAATACATAGAATTTTTACTTTATTGAAGTTCTTGTGTTTATATACTCAAATTTTTAAAAGATAAATTTGAACAAGAATTGCGAAATGCCTCTGAAAAAGGCAATTTCTCCAACGATCCAGACATTTCTGACCAAATTAATTCTGTACAATCCCGATAAAAATAGGGATAAGAAAGAAAAGAAAATAAATTTGCGATTTGGCAATTTGCGAATAGCATTTGACAAATTTGATTTTATGCGCGTGCGTCCAAAGGTACCTACATGAACTTTTTTCGCATGTAGGTACATATTTTGGATGTTATGTGGTCCAACCATTGCTTTTGGAATCATAGAGTTTTCCTTGATCACTTTGGGAAATTTGGGCGCAGAATCTATAAAGGCATTAATTTGGGATCTATGATAAACCACAAGGGGGGGGTTTGAACCCCCAAAACCCCCCCGTGGATCCGCCACTGCTTCTACGGTACAATTTGATCCCGAGTTTTCTATACATTTTTATATGGTAGTTTTGTCATCGTATAAAATTGAGATTTGAGGGAGATATACAAATTTTACCAACTTTTGTGGGATTTTTAAACGGTTTTATTTAGCTCACCCCGTTTGTTTTATATTATTTATTCTTTATTCTTGGGTCAAATTTAGTAATTCAAATTTCACCCTCTTCCTGTCAACCGATTAATCTGAAATTTTGCACGCATGTATAACCCCGATGACAATGCAATATTATGAAAAAAAAATTCCGATAGGTGGCGCGTGGGTCGCTATATTTACAAAAATCGCATTTATGGTCCGATTTGGCTGAAATTCGGAACATGTATTACTACCTTGAAAAGAAATATTTTCTTAAAAAAAAAATTCCGCTAGGTGGCGCGTGGGTCGCTATATTTACAAAAATCGCATTTATGGTCCGATTTGGCTGAAATTCGGAACATGTATTACTACCTTGAAAAGAAATATTTTCTTAAAAAAAAAATTCCGCTAGGTGGCGCGTGGGTCGCTATATTTACAAAAATCGCATTTATGGTCCGATTTGGCTGAAATTCGGAACATGTATTACTACCTTGAAAAGAAATATTTTCTTAAAAAAAAAAATTCCGCTAGGTGGCGCGTGGGTCGCTATATTTACAAAAATCGCATTTATGGTCCGATTTGGCTGAAATTCGGAACATGTATTACTACCTTGAAAGGAAATATTTTCCTAAAAAAAACTTCCGATAGGTGGCGCGTGGGTCGCTATAGAGGCGTTGGACTGCAATAAACTAACGGGCAAGAAACCTTGCAATAATGAAGCACTAAATGAATTAAACAGAATGCGAAATAAAAACTAAAAACTAGAAAATAAAAATAGGTAAAAAAACTTTTTAAGTTAAACGGTTTTATGTTATACATACATTGCAATGTTTAAGATAAATGTACTAAAAACCAAAAAATAATAAAATAGATACAGTCGTGGGAATTATAAACATTTGCATAGACTAGACTAAAATAAAACCGGGGGGCACGTCAATTGTCTACAAATTATCGACTTAATGTGCGATAGAAGAATCGTTTAATTCGTCGTTAGGCAGTTGGCCCGCAGACGGTGAGGAAAATACTTACTATTTTCTTGCTCATGGAAATTCCAATAGTTATACACTCCATGTTAATAAAAGAGATGTTTCAACTAGTTTATCGTTGGACATTCACACGAGGAATCGTTTCACTGCTCGTAGTTTGTCTTTAATCGACAAAACATGTGATAAAAGTACTACTCGCTCACCACTATGAAACCCTAAAACTCGCTTATAATCGAGCTTGCTAGCTTTTTTCCACATTCTAGCCCTACTTATCACACGTCCATCGTTGTCGGTTGAACAACTGCCTAATTATAGTGTAACATTACAAAACAAACATTTTAATCAACGATTGTAGACAATTGACGTGCCCCACGGTTTTATTTTAGTCTAGTCTATGCAAATGTTTATAATTCCCACGACTGTATCTATTTTATTATTTTTTTTTTAAATTTGTTTAAGTACCAAAATACGTGCAGGCATTTTGGAAAAAAAAATCGTATTTTAAAATTTTCAAATTTTTGCCGGAATCGCAATTTGGCGTTAGGTCGGTCGCGCGTTGATGTATTAGATGTTGGATTGTAAACATGTTCACTGCCACTAATATACTTTTTTAAATTTTTTCATAAATTTCAAAATTTTTCATAAAAAAAAAAAACAATTTTAATTACTTAATGTCAAACGCCCGACTTAGTTGAGAAATGTTCAACTCAGGCGTTATACAGGGTTGCAATGAACATACGATATTACAAAAATTTTACGATCAAACGCTTGAGGTCACAATGCGATTTGCTTCATATATTTCCATACATTTCTACTCACTTGTCAGAAGCGCGACCGACCGAACGCCACATTGCGATTCAGGCATTAACCTTAAAATTAATAAAAAAAAAAGTATGAGTGAGAAAGTTTGCCCACCTATACGAGAGATAATTATTGTTGATTGTACATAAATATTTACAATCAAAAGTATACCAATAAATTTACAATGCTACGCATATTGGTTTTTAAATCAATGACTGCATTTTGAACCTGTTGGTATTTTATTCTGGATTTTTTGCGAGGTGCGTGACAACCGTGTTTAAAAAATATAAGCACAGGGTTGATATAAGCAAGTTCCAATTAGGTAGTCATAACTTTTCCGCTACTTTGAAGTCACGTTATAGTGGCATTTGTTACTTTATGGGAAATATAACTTTGAAGTTACATATTTCCAGTAGTCGTCACTATCGTCAAGTTTTAGTAACTTTGAGGTCGTGATTTTTGGTTAATACGACTACAAAGTTATTTGTTATAAAATCCGCCATATTTGTTTGTAAATATGACACAGTCACTGAATTAATAAATTGAAAAATGCCATATTATTATAATTTATGAACCGAAATTACTAGGTTAATAAATAATATTTATTTTTAAGTACCAAAGAACCACTAAACAGTGTTTTGGCATCTAGGTATGCGATTTTTTTGCATTCTGGTGGACGTCAATAAAATAAAAATTTTCATAAAAATTAAAATTCGAATGGCGCGTGAAAATTTTAAACCTATCTCACCATATTTCACAATAGATTTTCATTCGCCTTAGTTTTTTCATGCAAATTGTCGCAAAACCATTCCTTTCATTATCATTATTATTAATACGAATTTATTATGTTGCCATTTTAGTTTCCAAATTAAATAATGGACAAGTTTCACATACATGTATCTGAATATAAAATGAAACAAATATAAAATAAGCAAATAAGTTGAAAGATGCAGCAAACCATAAGTTAAAAAGGGAAGAATATATGCTAAGTTCCCTGAAAGTGGTACTAACCATGCTGTCACGTCGTCACTACGTATCTAAAACGACAATGGAACGTTGCCGAACACGTTGCGGCGACGACTCTGGAACGTTGTGGTTACCGAAAATCATTCCCCATTTTGGGCGTAAACACGTAATAAGAACGTTCCTATTACGTGCCTATGGCTAGTGCCACAACACTTTAAAGTAAAAACATTGGTCGTAGCTACGTTTCAACGACTATTTGTGCTAGTTGGGTAATGTGCGTGATGATGGGAGGTGAGTCGGGGTGTGCGTACAGCTTTCTAACAGAAAATACTTAAAAACTATTGAACAAAAACAAAAAAAATGGAGACGATATTTGTTAAAAAGTAGCGTAAAAGAAAAACAGTGCCAGGCTGTGCAAAAAAAAAAAAACAGAAACAAGTAAGGAAGCCTAAGTTCGAGTGGAATCGAACATTAGATACTCAGCTGTATGCTTTCATTGTTTGTTTGCGTTTGATGGAAACACGGTGCACTTAATATAAAGCGAGTGCTGCATAAAGTGGGCGTAGCCACGCCCCTTTTTTTAAATTTTTATCAGTCATCCAACTAAGCATATGAATATTATTCTTTGTGCAAAATTTCATTCCTTTATGACTTCTAGTTATAAAGATGTCACGTTACAAATTCCCAAAGAGTGTTCCAGGAATATCTTTCTTAAAAAGTAGGCGTGGTCATAAACCGATTTCAATAAATTTTTGCGTGGCTATTAACACATGTTATAAAAGTGTATAAACCAAGTTTCGTCATAATATCTCAATTATTTGTCGAGTTATAGGCTTAGAAATCTCGTAGATTCCTTTGTCTAAAAGGAGACGGTGCCACGCCCATTTTCCAAAATTTTTCTATTTGTTGTTTCCGGTCTATTGTAGAAATCATACCACAAAATTTCAATGAATTATCTTTGACAAAGATATCGCTTAAAATGTTTTTATTAGGTCACTTTATAATACCCATATATAAAAGTGGGCGTGGTCTTCAACCGATTTCGCTAAAATTTTCAACATGTATTACCACAAGTAATAAAAGTGTACACACCAAGTTTAGTCATTATATATAAATCATTTGTCGAGTTATGGGCTCAGAAATCTCGTATATTCCTGTTTATAAAAAGAAGCGGTGCCACGCCCATTTTCCAAAATTTTTCTATTTGTTGTTTCCGGTCTATTGTAGAAATCATACCACAAAATTTCAATGAATTATCTTTACATTTGACAAAGATATCGCTTAAAATGTTTTTATTAGGTCACTTTATAATACCCATATATAAAAGTGGGCGTGGCCCTCAACCGATTTCGGAAATTTTTATTCCAAATATTTTACTAAGTAAGAATATCACGCGTACCAAATTTCATCGATATATCTTCAACGGTTTCTGATTTATGACTCATAAAACTTTCAATATTTGCCCCTTAATAAGTGGGCGTGGCACCGCCCATTTTCCAAAATTTTTGTGTTTTTTGTTTTATGTCCATAGTTGGACTCACGCGCCAAAACTTCAATGATAGATCTTTATATTTGACAGAGATATGGCTTAAAATGTTTTTATTAGGTCACTTTATAATACAAATATATAAAAGTGGGCGTGGCCGTCAACCGATTTTAACTATTTTCCGTCCAAACGTTTGCCTAAGTAAGTAAATCACGCGTACCAAATTTTGTCGATATATCTTCAATGGTTTGTGAGTTATGACATATAAAACTTGCAAGGTTTGACCCTTAATAAGTGGGCGTGGCACCGCCCATTTTCCAAAATGTCATCAAACTTCTTCCTAGGGGCCTGAGCTCAGCACGTGGGTAAAATTTCATCGCTCCAGCTATATTAGTGACTGAGATACCAAATTTCCGATTTTTTCTATATAGGAAAAGTGGGCGTGGTCATGGTCCGATTTCGCCCATTTTCAATACCAACCGTCCCAGTCTCGATACCAACTTGCATTTCAAATTTAATCAAAATATCTCAATTTTTGCGCGAGTTAGAGTGTTTATAGGCGGACGGACAGACGGACGGACGGACGGACATGGCTCAATCGATTTCTCTTTTCACCCTGATCATTTTGATATATATAAGTCTATATCTATCTCGATTATTTCACTCTGTTACAATCCACCGTTATGTGATTAAAACTATAATACTCTGTGTACTAGTACAGCTGAGTATAAAAACATTCGGCGAATTCCACAGCCAGTAGATCGAATAGAAAATTAAAATTAAAATTAAAATTAAAATTAAAATCAAAATTAAAATTAAAATTAAAATTAAAATTAAAATTAAAATTAAAATTAAAATTAAAATTAAAATTAAAAATAAAATTAAAAATAAAACTAAAACTAAAACTTAAACAAAAATTAAAATTAAAAATAAAATAAAAAATAAAAATTAAATTAAAATTAAAATTTAAATTTAATTAATAAAATTAAAATTAAAATCAAAATCAAAATCAAAATCAAAATCAAAATCAAAATCAAAATCAAAATTAAAATTAGAATTAAAATTAAGATTAAAATTAAAATTTAAATTTAATTAATAAAATTAAAATCAAAATAAGTTAAAATAAAAATAAAAATAAAAATTAGAATTAAAATTAAAATACTATTAGAATTGAAATAAAAATTAAAATCAAAATTAAATTGGAATTTAAATTAAAATTAAAAATAAAATTAAAATTACAATTAAAATTAAAATCAAATTAAAATTAAAATTAGAAATAAAACAAAAATTAAAATTAAAATTAAAAATAAAATTAAAATTAAAATTAAAATTTAAATTAAAATTAAAATTAAAATTAGAATTAAAATTAGAATTAAAATTAAAATTAAAATTACAATTAAAATTAAAATTTAAATTTAATTAATAAAATTAAAATTAAAACTCAAACTCAAACTAAAACTAAATCTAAAACTAAAATTAAAATTAAAATAATATTAAAATTAAAATTAAAATTAAAATCATAATTACATATATTGAAAATAAAGTTGAAACTGAAATTGAAATTGAACATTTAAAATGAAACTGAAACTTAAATTGAAATTAAAATCGGAATTGAAATTGAAATTAAAATTGGAATTGAAATGGAAATGGAAATCGGAATTGAAATTAAAATTGGAATTGAAATTGAAATGGAAACTGAAATTGAAATGGAAATCGAAATTGAAACTAAAACTGAAATCCATTTGTGGAATTGCCCACTTTAAGTGAAAAACAAACAAGTACCTACAACAAATCTTTAAAAAGCAAAACAGTAGCAGCCGAGTAGACGACGACACTTTGTGCGGAGGAATTTATAAAACATATGAAAAGCAGGCAGTAGCAGCTACAACAACATGCCAAGCATAGAGATGCCTGCTGCTCACTGCCGTCCGTCGCTTTATGCGCAACAAAAAAAAAGTAAAATAATGCAAGCAAAGCGTGGTTGGGGGCTGTGGGCCAACAGCCAACGTAGCCAGTAGCGATCAGCGGCGAACAACACATGTCACAGATTTGTTTCACTTTCGGAAGCACTTAAGCACTCAGCGGCAGGCAGCCTGCAATATGCGTTTAAGTATTCCCTCCTTGTCCCTGGGCCACTGTGCTCGGCCACTCTTCTAGATGCGAAGAGTGCCTACTTTTCGGCTTTGGCTCTATGGGTTGCCTGGTTGTCATGGCATGTCTTTTCGTTTTGCAGCAGCCGACGCAAAGTGTAGCGCGTATAAAATTATAAGAAAAAAGAAATTGATTGAAAAAAGTTTTGAGTAAAAGTGTTTTTAAAAAACTTGAAAAATTCAACCTGTACTTCTGGCGCTTTCCTTCCATTGGCTTTCATTGCATGCATTTTTAGCATTTTCTTCTTTGTTTGTTATTGTTTCTACTCTACTTGCCGTTGTGGTTTTTGTCCACACACATTTTTTCTTGTCAGTTTTACATATGTAGTTGTTTTTGTTGTTTTTTTTTTGTCCCAAAAGCGCATTAAGACATTGAAACTTTTAGATGGCAGCACCAGCCAACGTGAGTCGCTTTCGCAGAAAAGCAGAAAAACAAATTGATTGTTCCCCTTTTGACATTTAAGTCCATTATTTATGTGCCATTTTGCGATTATAAAACTAAGTAGATTGGCTGTTATTGAGTGGCTGACTGGAGGAGGCTGAAGACTGAAAACGAAATCGTATCGAGATTTTTATGTGTTGACATAAAATGAATATTTGGAGTGGGGAAATATACGCAAATGATTTAAATGCTATTTTCGTGTCAGTAGTTACATATTTAAAATTCTTAGACGATATATGTACAGTTTTTAGCCTTAGCATAAGTAATAAAAAAGGCGTTAGTGAGAATAATAATATTACATTTTATTTATAATATTTATTACACTTCAGTGGCGGCTCTAGCATAAATTATGAAGCATAGCCATTTATGAAAGTCTGATTGTGGTTCCGTCATTGACTTTGATTGAATTTGTTTTACATATTTGGTTTGTTGTTTATATCATACCGTATGAAACTGAATGTATTGGAATAAATCGAGAAAATGAAGATGACGAATCACTGGCAAAGTGCTATCTTTTTTCCAAAATGTACCCATTCCACAAAAAATGAGCAAAGGCAACATTTCTTGCACTCTATGCCATTGGCTTGGGAATTAATTTAGCTAATTCATGACAATAACAAATAAAAACTGAATTTTTTTCTTTCTCTTTGTTAGCACATAACTCAGCAAACGTTAAAAGGTTAACTTTTTTTGTTCTTTTCAAGCTAAGCACAGTGTGACGTAGAACTTTTAATTAGGCAGTAATTTCACAGGGTGAAGTGAACTTATAGGAATTTTCTCGGATAGTCAGGCGGCTCTGAGGGCTCTGGGATGTGTAACGGTGTAATAACATCTGATCAGGCAGTGCAGATAGTGGGCCATGGGCTTGTCAAGTCGACAAAGCCTATCCGTGATCTGGGTGCTGGAATACCGCGATATCCAGGGCAACGAAATGGCTGATGAGCGGGCCAGGCATAACTAGATTCTTGATGTCGTAGATATGGATGAGGTTATTGCGCCCCTGAGCTGCATCAAGGGCCAAATCTCTCAACACTGACTCGAGGAGGCTAAAACAAGATGGAGGCGGTTGCAGGACTGCAAGATCTGCAGAAATCAGTGAATTCATATAATGAGATGCGATCCTCAGCCTTTCTAAAGATAGAAAGAAATGACATTTCCCGGTTAACTGTAGCACATGCACAGCATGTTGGACCATTGGTACACACGCGACCCAATTGATATTGAACCATAACACTTTTTGTCGCAGCTGCAGTGCTATTGGGACGGAGAAGACGGTGGAGCACCTGCTCCGCGAGTGTCCTTCGCACTCCTTGGCAAAAATTTCTTCGACAGCCTCTCGGAACTCAGGAACGCAGACCTGATGGGCTGCTTAAATATTTAAATTCAACGGAATGGATATAGGGTGAGCGGCCTGCCCTGGTTTCCCAACTGCTCATTATTTTCTACTTTTACTTCTCACTGGTTTTGTCACGAGTCTCGGTAGCAAAACTGCGCAGCGGCGCTAATTGCAGTAAGTGGAACTCGCCACACAAACCAAACAACGAACCAACCGTGGACAGGCAAACGCATTGGAGGACGATTTTGCTTTATAGATATGTACATATGTATGTATCTATACATAGGCTTTTTCGATGCTTATTTTGATACAAACGCTCTACGAACCCAATCTGTTGCTACAAATTAAAAAAAAAAAGTGTAATACACCAGTGTGCCTATGTTGAAGCCAATAACCACTAAAGCAACACGTCACTTCCAAAAGAAGAACAGAAAAAAAACAGCTGCTGCTGTTTTAAAGTAAAAACAAAGCTCTTACTTCTTTATAAATGCTTAAATTTTTTGTTTTAAGTATAAGCCAAAAAAAAAACTTTTTCTGCGCAATATTATTAATCACAAATTTTATGCCGTTAAGCTTTAATAGGCTTACAGCCCGCGTCGTAAACATGTGTAGATACATGTGTCTGTCAACTGGCACTGTGTACCAGTGGGTTTAAATGTGCCACAAGCAGCACAGAATGGGTATAAAATGGTGATGTATATTTGTTTGTGCGCAAAATGTAACAGGTTAAAGATGTATCGAGTTGTTGGCGGAATTAACATATGTAACTGTCAATAAAATATGCATAAATTTAGCGCCTGTTTGCTTCTTAATGTAGCTCAAGTAATAAGACAAGCAAGTGGCGAGATGAGTGTGTCTTAACAGCAATAATTTCGTAAGCGAACACAAAAAGAAATGGTTATGCATATTTTTGCATATTGTGAACTGAAGTAAATTGAGGAAAGAAAAGAAAAAAGTGTGAAAAATGATATTATTTACTCAATTACAAAGTAAGGGGCTTAGATGTTGTGTAAAAAGTAAATACATACATATGTACGTAAGTACATATTTGCATACAATGAGATAAATGAAGTAATCTCAGTGTACGTGGAAACTACAACTTTCTTTATAAAATAATATAAAAAAAAAATAAAAAATTAAAATTAAATAACATTCACACAAAACGCTAATGAAAATTGTCAGCCAGTTGCTTTGTTCTAATAGCTTTTAGCAGCGCCTTTTAGTCTGCTCAAATAAAAAGTTGGACACTAAAGCGCATATTTCTGGCGTGGCATAAGAGACAGCGGCGGCAGATACATAAATGCAACATGTGCAACAACAACAACAAAAACAACAATACCAAACTGTAGCAAACAAGTGACGCTGTTGACTAAATGACAAACACACTCATTGAGTGACTAATGGCGGCGGCAACAGTGAGACAGTGCTGAAAGCGCCGGCGGAAAAAGAGCGCACAAATGCAAAATGCAGCCGCCAAGTGCCAAGTGGAAGTGGAAGTGTAGATGGAAGGCTGTGTGTGTGTGCAAAAGGGGGAGCTTCACTTGTCATGGCAGGTCGTGCTAAAAAAAAAGAAATATTTTGAAGAAAAACTTTGCACAATTCGCATTTGTCTCAAGGAAAACTGCCGGAGGGGCAACAAACATGCACTAGCACCGCGTCTCAGCGTCTTTAAGCTAGTTATGCAAAAAAAATCAACAAATCAACAATGATGACAACTTGCATTGTGAATGTTGATGAAAAACATATTAAACAAAAATGGCAAACGCTAAGCCGTAGGCTGCATCTACGAGCAGTGGAAAAAGCTGGCGTGAGTTGTAAGTAGTAGGGGAGAGCACTTTACTTGCCAGCAAAATGATGACAAGTGAGAGACGCCCACATGCAAACTTATGCATATAAAGATCAAAGAATTGCGGTGCTGGAAATGTGATTTTATACGCTCGAAACATAGCGCTACAGTTTGTCACTGAAGTGACGACAAGTCACAGCGCGGAGAGTGACAAACCAATGCAACGGAAGGGATACGGGAATTGGTGCGAATATTATGTGCAATCCATTTAAATTTTATATTATTTTTATTTGTTTAAGTAACTTTTTCCTCCTCGCGACATACATAAATCTACTTATCTACATACAAAATGCATCCGAATAGTACTTGACCAGATAATCTAAAATATATGCCTAGGAGATGCCAATGTAGCGCAGTGGGAAATGGTACTCGGACTCCCAACTGATTCAACTAGGAATGTATGGCCGATATCTTAAAAAAAATTTCAGTATAACAGTATGAAAGTATAACAGTTTAGAAGTACAACAATACAACATCACAACTGTGTGAATGTATAACTCTATAATAGCGATTTAGTATAATAGTATAATAGTATAATAGTACAATAGTATAATAGTATAATAGTATAATAGTATAATAGTATAATAGTATAATAGTATAATAGTATAATAATATAATAGTATAATAGTATAATAGTATAATAGTATAATAGTATAATAGTAGAATAGTATAATAGTATAATAGTACAATAGTATAATAGTATAATAGTATAATATTATAATAGTATAATAGTATAATAGTATAATAGTATAATAGTATAATAGTATAATAGTATAATAGTATAATAGTATAATAGTATAATAGTATAATAGTATAATAGTATAATAGTATAATAGTATAATAGTATAATAGTATAATAGTATAATAGTATAATAGTATAATAGTATATGTAAGAGTAAAACGGTATAACAGCATAACAGTTTAAAACAATATAGCAGTATAACAGTATAACAATATAACACTATTCTGCCGGTAACTCCTGTCTACCAAGCTCACCGCAGACCGAATGTTAAAAATCGCAAAAAATTAAAAAAAAAATGAATCAAGTGCATTTTGAGACCACACGCGCGCTAAAGACCGACCCGCTTGCTACAGAGAGTAATCCATAATAACTGTACTTAAAACAAAATATGGCGCCTTGAAAGGAGCAGAGAAAGTATTAGTTTATAGCAAACATAAATTCACAACAATTACTGCAAACCAAAAGCAAAAATAATAAAAATAAAATATAAAAAAGATAAAATAAAACATTAAAAATTAGAACACATATGCAACTTGGCATTTGAAACACTACAGCAAAACGAGCTCCCACCGCGATAGATCGTCGAAAAGTGATCTTTAAGTGAGCGCAACAACACAAAAAACACACAAAGAGGAGGCGTTACGAATTTTTGTCGCATTTCTTGACACATTTTTGTTTTTGTTTTTCAAATTTCACAAAAGACACTTTGGCGGCGACAACTAAAGATCGTTCGTCTATATTCAGAGTCATGGTTGAGTGCGAGAAATTTGTTACACTTGTTATACGGTTCACACGCCGGCCAACCAACCGTTCATCCTGGGATATCCCATGAATACACACGCAGCGGCGGCGAAGAGACACTCTGTCTGTAGCGCGCAGGACTTCAAAGCGACTATTTTATTTTTTTTTTTGTTTCCAGCTTACAACAATGACTTCAATAATCAGTAGGTGACTTTCTTTTATTGATCTTTTAGCTGCATTTTTTTGTGACTATCAAAAAGTCTTCCGGTTCAGTTGTTGTTTGCTGTAACACTCTTTGGGTGTTCTATGCCACTGTAAGGTTTTTGCCTGTAGTGTCTTTTTTGCCTTGTTCTCATCTAAGTGGCTTCTCAAACAAATACTTACATACTCTTTCATGCTGCCCTTTTCCCTCTCGTTCGCACTATCTTCTTTTTCTTCATTTCATTTTTATTATCAGTCATATCGGTTTGTATTTTTGTCATTGTCTCTACCGTCAACGTCTGTGTGTTACAGCCTCCCCCATGTGTGTGATTAGTTTGCGGTAGGTCCTCAACAGTTTGTCACAATTCATCTTCGCCACGGTAGTTCTTTCTTCTTCTTCTTCTTGATTTTCTTATTCTTGTGACAGTTTTTGTCTGCCGATTTCTCTGTGTCTATTTGCCGACCTATTTGTCTGCCCTCATCCATCCATCAGTATTTATTTATCAACACGCAGTGAATTTGTTTGCCTATGCATTCCATTCGCTTGTATGTGATTGTCATTTGGAAAATCGTGCAAGGCGTTACTAATACGAAATTCGTTCCGAAAATGTGTGAGCTCGTAGAATTGGATTTTTGCAATGATTTCAGTGTTTTATTATATTTTTATTTTTTAAATTCGGAATTATTTCTATTCATTCGCAGATCATACGTTGCAGCAATTCGTGATGGTTGAAGGGATATATGTACCTATCTATGTATGTACATCGGTTCGTATTATAAAACAAAATTCGTTGTTAAATTTAGAAACGGTATTGAAGAGAAATATACACTAAAAAAGAAAAACATTTCTAGGACGAAAATTTAACCGAAACCCAAGTCCAGGAAAATCTGATCTTAATAGACTAGATGAATGAAGACCGAAATCGGTAATTTATCTAAAACGTATGGTTACACAATGAACCAAGTCGGTCTATGTGTAACCTCAACCGAACCTAAACTAAAAGCAACAACTCTGTCCTACATATTCAAGATCACCGCAAATTTACCTCGGCCGATTGAATTAACTGTTCCGCGAGGTGGTAGTTTACACTTTCCACTCTTAATGACCAATTGGGACTAAAAATTGGGAGCTAACTCAAACTTGTCATTGCCATTGTTACTTTCGTGTCCAACAACCCATTCCAGTAACATTTTGCTTCTGGCTTCTAGAATGATCGTCCAGCAGCTTTGATGTGATCATGCAGATCCTTTAAGACTGCAGGGCCTTTAAGGCTGCTAGAATAACCACTACTCCTCGAGGATAACCCTCTTCATATGCATTACTTGTAAATAATTTATTTTGCAAAAGTTTTCGCTTGGAAGATAGTGGGTCGGTTTCAATTTACTATAGTTCGTTCCAGCTATACAAGCCCCTGTTTCCACATCAACAAGCTTTGATCTTGGTACCAGACAATTGAATTAGGTATTGAATAGAGGTTTACTTTCTTCCAGTGCATGCGGCCAGTAACTGAGATCGTAAGTATTTCACATATTTTATCTCGAATATACTATGTAGGTACAGTAAAGTATACTTTATTAATTTCCCAAATATTTTCAAAAGTCATGTTAATTTGTCTGTCTTTAGTTCCATTTACTAAGTATCGTTATTCTACTGACATATATATGTACATACATATTTTTCCATTCTACCTTTTTACTGTCGTCATTCCACATACATTTATATACCAATTGACCTGTTTCATTAAAAGACAAAGTCGATCGGACTTACCTCCAAGTAACAGACACCTGAAATCAGACACTAATACTCATGTTACTGTTAAATATTTATTTAAAGTCATTATTGCACAATTTAGCACAATTTAAAGTAAACACGCACGCAAATAACGAAGGTGGATGAGAGAAAAGGGTCCAAGCAAATATTACATGTATTAATACTCATACTCAAGTCGGCAACATGACAAGTGAGCAAACAATGGATGAAAAGAGGCCGCAAACATAGGTAAATGTGGTCAATTGAGTGTGGAGGGTAACAAAAAAGAAAAAAAAAACACAGAACATTTAGAATAAAACAATATTATAATATATAGTCCAGAATAAGCAAAATGTATAACATTTAATAACAAACAAAACATTTGAGTAAATAAATAAATGAATAATGGAAAAGAAACCTAAAAAAGAATAAGAGCGAGGGTAGCATTTGATGTAAAAAAGCGGAGGTTTGAAAGGAGCGATCGAGATATACGAAAGAAATAACTTTATACAAACAGATAGAGAAACAAATGAGTACAAACAATGATGGAGTACATTTTTTTTTTATTTTGTTTCACATACATACATGAAGGTAACAGACCGACACTACTTTATTGAAAAGCGCTTTCACATGCGTTCGATCAGCGAAGGTACAAAGAATGGTGTGGAAAACTAAAGCAAGAGAAGCAATTGAACAAACAAACAGAATAAACAAAAAAAAAAAACAGAACGAACAAAAGGAAAAATAATAAAAGAAAGTAAAATAAAAAAATTAAATAATTAAAAAATAAATTGTTATCGAAATGAATAAAACACAAAAACAACAATAAAACATGAAAGTCAATTGCGTTGAGCAGGTAAAAACAATAACTTTGTCGTACCTACATACATACTTATTCGCATACTCTTTTGTGCTACTGTTCATGCCTTGCGTGCGATGGGAAAATATGAGCACATGTTGCATGCAACACTCAATTGTTTTTTGTCGTCCATCAGCTAGCAAGCATACAGGTGACAATTGTATTGCAACAACAAAGCTGCCATGTTGAGTTGACGCCGTTGTCAAAGGCGTTGCAAAGTGGGCCAACATCATAGCAACAAGCTTGAAGGGGCATATGCACTTTCGTTGTCTTCTTGAGAATATGTATCTCCTACGCAACACTGAGATTATATATCGATTAAAGAATGACAAGAGAAATGCATAGCTCTCTTCTAATATATCTAACGTTAAAGTAATCATAGCGTGATGAATAAAAAGGAACATAGTAGAATCACTAGTTAACTAATTTAGTCTCCAGAAGTTCTTAAAAGTTAAAGATTGTGTTTGCTGGGATATTGGATTTCAATTGATTAACGGTTTAGCTAGGTTTCACTTCCGCTGAGAATACATAACTAGACAGGAATAGAGGAGTTCGTGCGCTTTGTGTCTTTTTTTAATTAGAAGAAAAAAAATAATTCCTTTCACACATATGTATGTATGTATGTTCGTGTAGTGCTTACAGTTAGTTGATGGCTTCAGCAACATACGAGTAAGTATCTCTAAACAAATCATTAACACAGCTATTCTGCAATCCCTCGGAACTACGATCGCGGCGACGCCGACTGCTACGACAAAACGAAAATTGGTATTCTGGTTTACGACGTTTCGAACATAAGTGTTGTTAAGTGTTAAACTATGTTCGAATTAGTGTTAGGTAGCGTTTTTGCGAAATCATATGTATTTTTGACAGCAAATTTATATTTTCAGTAAGTTTTAGATAAAATTTTCAGAAAGAATATATTAAATGGTTAAAAAATGGATTCCATTGCTGCAGCAGCTTTTTTAGTGGAAAAATAAATGGAAGAACAAAGGAATTTGGACATTAATTTTAATTAAATTTTTTAAAATATTGCTTTCTATTATAAAAAAAAAAAGTGCCAACATATAAGAATATAGAATACTGTCACCAAGTTTCATGCAAGAATACCTTGTAATTCGGAAATTAACACCGGCTAAGCTTGGGTAGAATGAACCAATTTTATTTATTTACAAACTACTAGAAATTTTTCAGTGAAACTTTCAGGAAATATTCTTTGGATGATAATTCATCTACCTTTAACGCTTTCAACTATTATTAAATTATAATATTAAAGTTTTCCAAAAGGAGAATTCTGCCGGCTGAGGTTTTTTTGAAGCGCGGCCGAAGGCCGGTGACACAAAAAAGTCTTCTACATACACATTGCTTTAACAAGCAATATCTCTTGCACTATAATCGTCTGGCGAGAGCGACTTTTTTTATGATCTGTGATAGGATCGTGGTTCATTATATAGAAATTTTCCTTTAACACCAGTGGTACATTATTGCGATTTCCACCTTAACCATTAGTAATTTTGGACTCTACTCCATGAACTCAATGGCAATGAAAATGCCAACTTTAGTGAAAATAACATTTACAGCTTATTCCCACAAAGTTTCATGCGAAAACCTCTTGCAGTTGGTATGTTTTCGGTACACTATATATAGTACGATGCAATCAATGGATGACACCACCTGGTCGCATATCAAAACGTTTTTATGGGTCACAAAACATAAAAGCAAATTTGAGATCCAGGTTGCGATCCATCAAATCATGAATATGTACATATCGTGTAGAAAATTCCTGCTACAGGACTCGTTGAGCATGAACGGACATACATAGAAAGTGAGTACCTTTCTTCGATTTGTTAATTTCTCGTGCAAATGTTTGTAAGTCATGTCGCATGGCGATATTTTAAATCTTTAAAAAGGCACAGTCGGGCAAAAATGCTTAAAGGAGTACATCCTGGCGCAGAAATTATGCCCGAGTTGCGCTACTCACCCATATTACATCATCGTAGTACTAACACATTTAAAATTATTTTCAGAAGCTTTTATTAAACAATAATATATAAATATTGCTAAAAAGGAAAATAAATTTTATTATTAAATAAAAGTTCAATACATTGAAATTCCTTGTATTCAGTCTATTGTACCAAAGCAGATTCCTTTTGATCACTTATTTTGCAAAGAAAAGGCCAGTAGCATAGCTAAACCAAGCCCGTTTTGTATAATAATGTTGCATAAATTTAAAAATCATAGTTTAATTACATTAAATTGGTAATATTTCCAAAAATAATCAAAATTTCTATTGCGTCCGACACACAAAAGCTGACGGAAAGACTCGCTCCGATAAACTGTAAAAAATCCGATCCATCGTGAACCAGAATGCCGATTTCCGAATTTCGAAAAAATCTGACGTTCATCGGACGTCAATCGAAATGCAGAATGCCATTTGATCCGATTCACCTCCGATGAAAGTGGATCGTAAACCGGAATAGATGTGTATGTTTTTCTAACTAACTTCATTACTGCCCGAGTGCTTTTATTCGAGTGATTGCAGAATGGCGGTAGTTCTATTCCTATTGAGTTAAAATTATATTTTAGGGAGAAGATAACTGCGAAATATTTGCTAGGCACATCTAGGAAGAGGAGTTTCGATACTTGCGACGAAAAGCGTCAGCCTCATTGCACACTCATCCTTGCAATATTACCTTACATTATTACCTACCTAGATTTTCTAATCTCTAATTTCTCCAATGTTATCATTCATCAACTGCTACCACCTGTTTAATGCCACACATATACAACGCACACTTCAGTCATATTGGGGTATTTAGTACGATCGTCTCACGATCGGCTGTCACTTTTACAGCGCGGCATCTGACAGCTTGCAATGTCATTGTTGACATTCCAGTTTTTTGGCTTTTAGCTCCTGTCATTACGATTTATTTTCTTTAACAGCAAAGCCAGCGTTAGGAATGCAAAACTAATAGTCCGGGAGCCAGCTGGCATTTTTGACGACCAATATTAAGAGCACTAAGATTTTGTAGAATAGTTCTTTGAATACTCCTGGTAAAGGAAGTGAACGTCAGCTGGCGCATTTGCGGTGGGTGTGGCCGCGGCAACCATCCAAAACCGCAAAATTTCGAAAAAAAAAAAAAACTTATCAAACTTAAACTCAGAGCACTGAGACTTTGTGTGTACTTTGTTTTTGATGCAAGGAAACAGAAAAAACTAATCAGCTGACTTTGGGGTGGGGGGAAGTACGTCAGCTGCGCCCCCCAACATGTCAAAAATAGGCGAATTCTGAAGTCATATTAAGAGAGCTGAAATTTGAGGAGGTGATAGTAGACGGTACCAGTTTAACAAAAAAAAACGTCAGCTGCAGTTTCCGTGGTGGAAAAGTGCTCAGCTGGCGACCTAAAGATACGGCGCATCGTTATGGGCGCGGGCGCGATGCATGCTTTCACTGCATCAGCTGAGCACTTTTCCGCTGCGAAAACTTCAGCTGACAATTTTTTTCATTTAAATCTTACTGATAACTGTTAGTTTACGAAGTTTTAGCTTTCTTAATATCGAATAACTATGTATTTTTATACTCAGCTGTACTAGTACACAGAGTATTATAATTTTGATTTCATAACGGTGGATTGTAACATAATGAAATAATCGAGATAGATATGGACTTATATATATCAAAATGATCAGGGTGAAAAGAGAAATCGATAGAGCCATGTCCGTCCGTCCGTCCGTCCGTCCGTCCGTCCGTCCGTACGCACGATAACTCGCGTAAAAATTGAGATATTTTGATGAAATTTGAAATGCAAGTTGGTATCGAGACTGGGACGGTTGGTATTGAAAATGGGCGAAATCGGACCATGACCACGCCCACTTTTCCTATATAGAAAAAATCGGAAATTTGGTATCTCAGCCACTAAAATAGCTAGAGTGATAAAATTTTACCCACATATTGAGCTCAGGCCCTTATGAAGAAATTTGATGAAGTTTTGGAAAATGGGCGATGCCACGCCCACTTATTAAGGGTCAAACATTGAAAGTTTTATATGTCATAACTCAGAAACCGTTGAAGATATATCGATGAAATTTGGTATGCGTAATTTGCTTACATAGACAAATGTTTTGACGAAGAATTATCAAAATCGGTTTACGGCCACGCCCACTTTTATATATGGGTATTATAAAGTGACCTAATAAAACCATTTTAAGCGATATCTCTGTCAAATATAAAGATCTATCACTGAAATTTTGTGGCAGGAGTCCAACTACGGACATAAAACAAAAACTACAAAAATTTTGGAAAATGGGCGGTGCCACGCCCACTTATTAAGGTGCAAACATTGAAAGTTTTATATGTCATAACTCAGAAACCGTTGAAGATGTATCGATGAAATTTGGTACGCGTAATTTGCTTACTTAGGAAAATGTTTTGGCGAAAAATTATCAAAATCGGTTGACGGCCACGCCCACTTTTATATATGGGAACTATAATGGGGCCTAATAAAAACATTTTAAGCGATATCTCTGTCAAATATAAAGATCTATCACTGAGATTTTGTAGCAGGAGTCCAACTACGGACATAAAACAAAAAATACTAAAATTTTGGAAAATGGGCGGTGCCACGCCCACTTATTAAGGGGCAAATATTGAAAGTTTTATAAGCCATAACTCAGAATCCGTTAAAGATATATCGATGAAATTTGGTACGCGTGATATATTTACTTAGCCAAATGTGCGGACGAAAAATTACCAAAATCGGTTGACGACCACGCCCACTTTTATATATGGGTATTATAAAGTGACCTAATAAAACCATTTTAAGCGATATCTCTGTGAAATATAAAGATAATTCATTGAAATTTTGTGACATGAGTTTTACAATAGACCGGAAACAAAAAATAAAAAAATGTTTGGAAAATGGGCGTGGCACCGCCCACTTTATGCAGCACTCGCTTTATATAAAATACATCGTGATTCTATCAAACGCAAACAAACAATGAAAGCATATAGCTGAGTATCTAATGTTCGATTCCACTCGAACTTAGGCTTCCTTACTTGTTATTAATCAAATAGCGCGTACCTATATGCGCGCGCGCTACGCCAATATCACGGAATCGGCTCCTTCGCTCTCGTGCTTAATTGTGTTATAGACCACTAAATTATTATTTAATTCAATATTTAAGCATTTATGTAAAAAAAATACAATAATGTTATTCCAAATATTCCTTATAATCGCCATCAAATCCTGGCACGCTTTCGTGGTCGCTGGAGTCCATGTCGATCGTCGGAATCCGAGCCATGCGTTCGTCCTCATCTGTAGGAAAACATAATAAATAATATATTATAATATATAATTATGCATAAAAATAGCATAACATAATAATAAAACGATGCAACTATTGTGACCTGGTGTAATTTCTTTTTCTTCCTTGATTGTAACATCGCCGGCAGAAGGGGGTAGCTGTTCGCCTCCGAACCATTTAAATACATAATCAGCAAGAATAAAATAATACTTTTCTAAAGCGAAATTTTACGCTGAATATTATCTCCATTTTTTGTGGCAGACCCAGATTCTGAGATATCAGTTAAAATGTAGAAAAAACCACATAAGTATGCTATACTTTGCTCACATAAGCCTCATCAAAAAAATTTATTAGACATCCTAGCGATTTGACATATACGGACAGCTGGTAAAAGCAGTTCCAACAAATATTTTTTGCCTTCATACTCAAAATTGGTCAAGTAGTTTGGTTACAATGGCAAAAAATCGAATTTTTGTATAGAAATTTCAGATTCGACTGTCCTAAAATCATAAAAGCTGTATAGGGGAGAAAAATTTAGCCCCCGTATCCTATAGATAATTTAATTTTGAAGGTTTTAAGACTACCTTTGCAATAATCGGATGTACCATTATTTATATTTAGCTATTTTTATAGAAAGTGTTTAACCAGAAATTTTCCGGCAGAGTAAAATTTCAACAACAAAAATTCGGTTCCTCTGTACAACTTTATTTAGGAATAACATTTAACATTATTTCTTTCTCATTTATTACATGTTTTGAAGTGCACATGTCTCTCAAAATCAGAAATCTACAAACAGAACAAAAGTTCTCACTGTGTACATATTTCACGATGGATTGGGTGCTTTGGTTACTGCTTGGAGCAGTTTTAAACAAACTTTTTGTGGACATCTAGGTAACAAAAAGTTACTTTATTGCAAAATTATGGAGCAAACAAATTTAATATGCCGCCTAAAATTCATTGCTTGCATTCACTACTTGATAATTTCCCTACAAATTTAGGTGCTGAAAGTGATGAATATGGTGAGAAATTTCATCAGGGCTTAATAGTTTTTGAAAGGCGATATCAAGGATCTTGGTAGGAGGATATGATGGGAGATTATTTTTGGACAATCATACGTGTAACAAATCCAGAAAATCACTAAAGAGTATTCAAAAGTAATTACTCACATCCCTCATTATTTATCCTCTCCTCAAAATCGCGAAATACAGATATTTTTTATTCAATTAATTTGTTTTCCTATTAATCGCTGTTTTCAGAGACACACTTCAAAACTCGTAATAAATGGGAAAGAAATAATGTTAAATGTTATTCCTAAATAAAGTTGTACAGAGGAACCGAATTTTTGTTGTTGAAATTTTACTCTGCCGAAAAATTTCTGGTTAAACACTTTCTATAAAAATAGCTAAATATAAATAATGGTACATCCGATTATTGCAAAGGTAGTCTTAAAACCTTCAAAATTAAATTATCTATAGGATACGGGGGCTAAATTTTTCTCCCCTATACAGCTTTTATGATTTTAGGACAGTCGAATCTGAAATTTCTATACAAAAATTCGATTTTTTGCCATTGTAACCAAACTACTTGACCAATTTTGAGTATGAAGGCAAAAAATATTTATTGGAACTGCTTTTACCAGCTGTCCTTATATGTCAAATCGCTAGGATGTCTAATAAATTTTTTTGATGAGGCTTATGTGAGCAAAGTATAGCATACTTATGTGGTTTTTTCTACATTTTAACTGATATCTCAGAATCTGGGTTTGCCACAAAAAATGGAGATAATATTCAGCGTAAAATTTCGCTTTAGAAAAGTATTATTTTATTCTTGCTGATTATGTATTTAAATGGTTCGGTGGCGAACAGCTACCCCCTTCTGCCGGCGATGTTACAATCAAGGAAGAAAAAGAAATTACACCAGGTCACAATAGTTGCATCGTTTTATTATTATGTTATGCTATTTTTATGCATAATTATATATTATAATATATTATTTATTATGTTTTCCTACAGATGAGGACGAACGCATGGCTCGGATTCCGACGATCGACATGGACTCCAGCGACCACGAAAGCGTGCCAGGATTTGATGGCGATTATAAGGAATATTTGGAATAACATTATTGTATTTTTTTACATAAATGCTTAAATATTGAATTAAATAATAATTTAGTGGTCTATAACATAATTAAGCACGAGAGCGAAGTAGCCGATTCCGTGATATTGTCGTAGCGCGCGCGCACATAGGTACGCACTATTTGATTAATAACAAGTAAGGAAGCCTAAGTTCGAGTGGAATCGAACATTAGATACTCAGCTATATGCTTTTATTGTTTGTTTGCGTTTAATGGAAACACGTTGTAATTTATATAAAGTGAGTGCTGCATAAAGTGGGCGTAGCCACGCCCATTTTCCAAAATTTTTATCAGTTATCCAACTAAGTATATGAATATTATTATTTGTGCAAAATTTCATTCCTTTACGAGTTCTAGTTACAAAGATTTCACGTTAAAAATTTCCAAAGGGTGTTTCAGAAATATCTTTGTTAAAAAGTAGGCGTGGTCATAAATCGATTTCAATAAATTTTTGCGTGTCTATTACCACAAGTGATAAAAGTGTACACACCAAGTTTCGTCATAATATCTCAATTATTTGTCGAGTTATGGGCTAAGAAATCTCGTATATTCCTGCTTCTAAAAGGAGGCGGTGCCACGCCCATTTTCCAAAATTTTTGTGTTTTTTATTTTATGTCCATAGTTGGACTCCTGCCATAAAATTTCAATGATATATCTTTATATTTGACAGAGATATCGCTTAAAATGTTTTTATTAGGCCACTTTATAATACCCACATATAAAAGTGGGCGTGGTCGTCAAACGATTTTGGCAATTTTTCGTCCAAACATTTGCCTAAGTAAGTATATCACGCCTACCAAATTTCATTGATATGTCTTCAACGGTTTCTGAGTTATGACTCATAAAACTTTCAATGTTTGCCCCTTAATAAGTGGGCGTGGCACCGCCCATTTTCCAAAATTTCACCATATTTCTTCATAAGGGCCTGAGCTCAATACGTGGGTAAAATTTCATCACTCCAGCTCTATTAGTTACTGAGATACAAAATTTCGGATTTTTACTATATAGGGGAGGTGGGCGTGGTCATGGTCCGATTTCGCCCATTTTCAATACCATCCGTTCTCGTCTTGATACCGACTTGCATTCCAAATTTCATCAAAATATTTCAATTTTTGCGCGAGTTATCGTGCTCACAGACGGACGGACGGACAGACGGACGGACGGACGGACGGACGGACAGACATGGCTCAATCGATTTCTCTTTTCACCCTGATCATTTTGATATATATAAGTCTATATCTACCTCGATTATTTCATTCTGTTACAATCCACTGTTAGGAAATAAAAACTATAATACTCTGTGTACTAGTACAGCTGAGTATAAAAATTGTCAGCTGAAGTTTTCGCAACGGAAAAGTGCTCAGCTGATGCAGTGAAAGCATGCATCGCGCCCGCGCCCATTCCGATGCGCCGTATCTTTAGGTCGCCAGCTGAGCACTTTTCCACCACGGAAACTGCAGCTGACGTTTTTTTTTGTTAAACTGGTACCGTCTACTATCACCTCCTCAAATTTCAGCTCTCTTAATATGACTTCAGAATTCGCCTATTTTTGACATGTTGGGGGGCGCAGCTGACGTACTTCCCCCCACCCCAAAGTCAGCTGATTAGTTTTTTCTGTTTCCTTGCATCAAAAACAAAGTACACACAAAGTCTCAGTGCTCTTAATATAAGTTTTTTTTTTCGAAATTTTGCGGTTTTGTATGGCTGCCGCAGCCACACCCACCGCTACCATGGCAGCTGACGTTCACCTCGTTTATTAGCAATACGAGGGCAACATTACCTGAAAATCTTAGCTCTCTTAAAATGTGTCACTCAAAATGCCAGCTGGCTCCCGGACTATAATAGCGTTTTCGATTCTAGCATAAAATATTACCTTTTCATTACCCTTTACCTTTTTTGTGGTTGATTATGAAAAATGCAAATCGCTCTGTGTTTCATTCTCAGAATGAGTTCTCATGTAATGAGTGCAATAAATGTACATTTTTTAACCTGTCAAGATATGACAGGGTAGGTAATTGCACTTTGTAATAAATGAAATGCGCAATTTCACAGGGTGAGTGCGGTATTGAAATCAGTTTGCACTCACACTCCGTGAGCAATGTTACGTTAGAATCAAAAACACCATAAAATTTGGATCAGTTTCTAATCTTATAGTTATAAGACTATTGCCATAGGTAATTGAAAAGTAAAGTCTTCTCCCACGAACAAAATAAAATTTGTCGGCTGCACTGACTAGGCCATTGTGATTTTAAGTTGAAGTGGCTCACTCCGCAATTCAAGAAATCGGGAGCATGGTAAGGCATTGTTGTACCACATGTGAGCGATTGTTTCCAAAATCCCTTTGAAAACCCTTTCTGGAAAACATATGTAGAATAGGTTAAGACTAGATGCCAGTGAAGCTAAATCTGCGAACTCGTTTAATGAAGAGCAGAAAATTTAGTATCTTTGCATTTTCAGCCCCGCCAGACACTCGAAGAAGTGTATATGGAGTACAGTGGCATAGGTAGTGCTCAACACTTTTAATTTCTTTCATGCCTCTCCAGCTACGACTAAAATTACTTTGTAGGGGTCTATACGAGAACCATGGATGCCCACGAGACAGTGGCGAGTTAGAAGTCCTACCAGCGGACCTGTGGAAATCCGGTTCAGATCTAATACAGATTCAGATCTCCCCATATTCAGTCTTGGCCATATTTTCCTGGTCGATCAGGGGTTAGCCTATCCTGACTAGGCCATACCTGCTATGCGAACAATTGAAGGTGATCCAGTCTAGAATGTATTTCCACCGATAAATACTGATGGCAGCAGAGGAAGAAGGAGACATCTGCTATGTCGAAAAGATCAGGTGGATAATGCCTTGGCCTACCTTGGTGTCTCTAATTGGTGTTGTTACAAAGCAAAAAAAAGACAACTTGGTTGTTGCTTCTTTATAAACCCATGAGAGGATCATTTATATGTAAACTCCAGCTCAACAAAGAAATAATTTTATATACATACATGCGCACGCAGATGTGTAAATATATACATAAATATTTAACTTCTGGGAATTTCCAGCGAAAAATTCAATTTGTCACACAAATTTACCACCAGCTTGGAAACCAATTTTAAATTGTAGATATTTTCACACACTAAACGCTCTAATGAACCGCTCTGCTGAAAACCGCAAGAACAGTCCTGAACACTCCCTAACTAAAAAGCATGAAATTTTAAATTTAACCACAATTCCTCCGCATACCGTTAGATGCTGAAAAGGGGAACACGCTTAACCGCAAAACTAATTCAGGGAGTACATGGAAAATTATAGGAATTGTGTTTCAATGGACATACTCAAATTTAAGGCGGATGATATGGCAATAAGATTGCATGCGTGACAATAACGGCGACCACATAATTGGTAGCACCTGTCGGCTAGAGATATTTGTACCTATATGTAGATGTATGTATGTATGTATGTATGATTAGTAAAAGAAGGGATAAAGGAGAAAAGAAGGAATAAAGGAGAAAAAGGAGATAAAAGAGAAAGTAAGAACCGAAAAATCATTTGATTTACATAGGAAATGTATTTTCCTTCGTACGAAAGCAATTTTTTTAGCTTGCCTCAAGCAAGGAAATGAAAGCTATGAAACACAAAAAAGTACTCTTGAAAATACAAATACAAAAACCAATAAGAAAATGAAATTAGCGTGCATAACAAGGATCAATTCGAATCGAAAGAAATGGAGATAAAAAGCTAACAAGGAAGTATGAGAAAATCGCGACACAGCAACTTAAAAAACAGATTGCTAGACAAATGCGTAAAAAGACGATTGCGCCGGAACTATGCCGGAACAATTAAGTGCGATAAAAGAGGAAAAGTGCTTACATACATATGTACATACAAACGGCTTGTCGACTTTGAAGCAGCTCATACGAGATGTGCAAATAACTTAGAGGCATATGTATAGGGGAGTATAAAATGCAATATAATAAAATTTGAGGACAGATGAGGATTGAGTGGGAGAATTTCAATATCAAACTAGCATTAAGTAAGACCGACAGCTGTCCGTCGATTTCAGACAGAGCTCGGATTAGATGAAATAAAGTGATAAGCAGAGGATACAATAGATCCAAAGGTCGCGGAAATATTATGAACTAACTTTCTATTCACAACTAATTTTTTATTCTCCTCCGAATTTATAATATAATAATACAATGGCGCTATTATAACTCTGACGAGTTTTATGGCCGAGCTTCTCTCCTAATTCGAGAAGTGCTCCGTTTGTTTTTCCTACTAATTGGGTGGACCAACGTTTTGTGCAGAATAGACGAGTCTGGTATATGTAGTAGTTCTTTTATGTATTCCCATTTAGTGGCTGCTGGTTTACTTACATTACCCCGTATCTCATGGCAACTCAGTTTATAGACATATGTACATATATATGTATTTTCCAATCACAAGTGGGTCCTTTTTTTCAAGTAATCTGCATTAACACCTCTCCAGGTCGAAAATTAATCGCGCAAACTCGGCAAAGATCAAGTGGTATGAAAATTATTGGCACACTCAATTGCGCTGAAACTATATATGTACATACTTATGTACATATGTAGGTATATAATATACATATGTAGTACTCTGCGGTAGGTCCTGTTGACTTACATGCGCTTCTTTTTTTGGTACTTTTCCTATTAAAATTAGCTACGCAATATTAACGTGCAACATTTCGATATTTGTAGCGAAAAGAAAACATAATGTAAGTGCATGCATACATACATACATATATGCAATTTTAAGTCCTTTCTCGTTTTTTTTTTCGTTTTTGTAGGTCTTTACATGCTCGCCACACACATTTGTGTGGATGCGTCGCGTCGCTGCTTTGGCAATTGTGCAAAAGGATTAAGGATTACGAAGGTAAGGATTTTTTAAATGAGCATTGCTGGCATTCATTTCAAAGGTATTAAAAAACAAATAATAACAACACTTTCGCACACTCACGCGTTTGCACATGTGAAAAAATGCAACCCTGCAAATGCTCACTCCTGCAAAGCGCATGTGTGTATATGTTTGTTTATGTGCTCACTTACTCAAATTCCTTTACGTGTCATTTGTTTTTTTAGCTGCCATACCTTCGTGCGTAATGCTCGCATTATCCTTTTATTATTATCGTATATTGTAAGGAAATTTGTGTGTATATGTAGATATGTATACAACTATTACCTACATTACCTATTTTTAAACGCGTTTACGTACTTTTTTTCTCAGCATAGGCTCTTCTACTTTTTTATATACATACATACATACATATACCCTGCAGCGAAATCAACTAGTTGTAAACTAATTGACAACTAATTGGCCATACAGCTCAACTAGTCAGCCATCTATCTTTTTTCCATATTAGCAACTGGTATTTTTAACACGGTGATGACCTAGGAAATGGCAATTGTCAGTATCCACACCAGCATCATACCACTTGACTGACTAGTCACGGGTGGAGAGAGTGATTGCGAGTGGACGCAAATTTAATATTCTCAGCGATTTAGTGTTGTTATAAAATAAAGTGACAGTTTTTTACCACTGAAGTATATTAGGAAGTGAAATAAATCATCTACTCCCTGGCTCCAGTGGAAAAATACGATCAAAAACAAGTCAAAACCAAGATAAGTACCCTTTTTATAAAATTAGCGAAATATTCGTTTTTGAATTGTGCATTTTTTTTTTGTTTCGTTGGCGATCCAAAGAGAAAAGCGCCAAAACAGAAAACACAACAACAAACCCTTTTGGTTGTCAAAAACAGCTGACTAAGAGGGATTGTTCAGTGTTAAGATTATAAACAGTGATATCGTAAAAGCTACGATATCGTAAAAGCTCTTATGGTAGCGAAGACCCAAACCATAAGTGCTAGTAGTGGGAATACAAACCTAAAGCTTGCGAAAGTTTAGTTTATTACAGTGTTTGATCATATTGGTAGTGGCGTGCAAAAAAAAAGCAGTGACTTATTAGTGCAGCCAGGTAACACATGAATATAGGAATCTATATTCGTTGGCACCAAAATGGGTGATAAATCTCCCAACAACGAGGCGGAAAATCCATTCCGAAGGAGTTCCACCATCATGCACTCCCCTCTGAGTGCTAGAGGGCAAAGAAGCTCACCAAAAGGCGAAGTGCAAAAACGAGGCATAACCGCTAAAAGGGCAATTGACAATGGCGATGAAGGTAATAATACCACAAAAGGCGAAAAGAGGGTTAAACTTACCCCACAGAGTTCTCTTCATGCAACTAGAGATTTAAATACGAAGATGAGCGTTGAGAGACCAGCTGAACGCTCACGCTCCTCTCCGCCAGAGCTCAGCCGTACAGCTCATGTGATTAGTGAGAACACTTTTCCCACTGAGAATTCACTAAAAGTGCTTGGCCAAAAAATAAAGGAGCTGGTTGAGATGATGGGTGGTGGTAGAAGATCAATACACCAACCCATGCGAGATCTAGTGGAAGAAATCGTTAAGTTGCACAACCAAGCAACAGCCCAGATTCAAACAGCTAAACCAAAAATCAACACGCGTGAGCAATATGTGCAAGCTACAAAGGAGAAAGCAGATGTGAACTCCACTGGAAAGGTGCTCCCATCACAGATGGTAAACAAGAAAAGCAATGCAGCACAAAGGCTGACACATAAGGAAGCTGGAGAAGCAGAAGCCCAGTCTAGCAAATGGACACTGGTAGAAAATCAAAAGAAGAAAAGCAAATTCGTGCGGAAATCTTTGAAGCCTGATGCAGTAGTTATCTCTAAAACGGGCACAACTACATATGCAGATATCATTAAACAAATGAAGCAGCAACCAGGAATGAAAGAACTCGGAGAAAGCGTTAACAAAATAACAACAACGGCTAGTGGAGATCTGCTGCTCCAGCTTCGTGACAAGACCGGTCAAGTAGCAAGCAAATTTAAGGAACGAGCAACCGAGCTGCTGAAGGAAGCTGCAAATGTTAAAGTCTTGACTCAAACACAGGCGATAGAAATCCGTGATGTGGACGTCGCAACAAACGAAGAGGACATCTGTAATGCAATTAAAGTCCAGTTTCCCATGGTCAATCACGGGGAATCCATTACAGTGAAATCTATGAGGGCAATGAGAAATGGAACGCAGGTCGCGCTTATAAACCTCCCTATGCGAGACTCGAAAGTAATGGTAGAGGCAGGACGCATTCGAGTTGGGTGGGTTAACTGTAGAATTCGTGAGGTCATAAATCCCCTCAGATGCTATCGATGCTTGGACTTTGGTCACATATCCAAGCACTGCAAGTCTGCAGAGGACCGCAGCGGAGCGTGCTTGCGGTGCGGAGAAAAAGGGCACATTGCTAAGCAGTGTAAGGCAGCACCCAAGTGCATCATATGTAAAACAAATAGTGGTTGTGGACAGGATCATCCCACCGGAAGTTTTAAATGCCCGGCGTATAAAAAGGCGGTTAATCAATTGAAAAATGATGATTAAATGTCTACAAATCAATCTTAACCACTGTGAGGCGGCTCAAGACCTTCTCAAGCAGGAAGTATTCGAGAAACGAATTGACATTGCCCTCATCAGCGAGCAGTACAAGGCACCCTCAGTTGAAGGAAACTGGCTGCATGACAAGAGAAAGAAAACTGCAATATGGGCTTGCGGAGATCTTCCTTTTGAATCGAAGGGCAATAGACAACAAGAGGGCTTCGTTTATGCAATAGTGGGAGGAATCCACTTCTATAGTTGCTATGCTCCGCCAAGTGAATCGTTAGAAAACTTCAAAACTATGCTTCATCTTCTGGTATCAGATGCTCTCGGGAAATCGCCCATTATCATCGCGGGAGACTTCAATGCTTGGGCAGCAGAATGGGGTAGTTCAAAAACAACCCCACGGGGCCAGGCTCTGCTGGAAGCGTTCGCCAACCTCGACATCGTGGTGCTAAATAAAGGAAATAAAAACACATATCAGAAAGGAAATGCGGGCTCTATAATAGATCTAACGTTTTGTAGCACAGCACTGTTCAACAGAATAGAGTGGGAAGTATCAGAAGGATTCACATACAGTGATCATTTTGCTATTTCCTTTACAATTCATCCCTCACGAGGCACACAAAACATCCATAAAAGGCGCATTATAAAAGTGCAAAATATAGGCTGGAAAACTAAACTGCTAGACCACAGCATGTTAGAGTATATGACGGAGCTTTTGCCCGATACTCTTGAAAAAAGCGCAGAAAATGCCAACACCTGTGCGAACAGATTAATGAATCTCGTCACTGATATATGCGATGCATCAATGCCCAGAAAAAAGGTCAGGAACGGGAGAACTCCAGTCTATTGGTGGAAGGTGGAACTATCAGAGCTACGTGCGGAATGCCTCAAGTTGCGGCGTCAACATCAAAGAAAGAGACAAAGGAACAATCCTGACTACCAAGAGCTACAGGCCGCATATAAGAAAAAACGAAATGAGCTTGGAAAGGCAATCAGGAAAAGTAAACGCGAGGCATTATTGGAACTTATCAAGGACGTGGATGACAACCCTTGGGGTAGCGGATACAATGTGGTATTTAAAAAGTTGAAAGGATTGAACGCCAAGGCACCCGTGTGTCCCAAAATTATGAAGCGTATTGTTGGCGGGTTGTTTCCACAACATGATATGTGTAGCGCGCCCCGTGAGCTAATAATAGAATCCTCAGAAATTCCGCCAGTTAGCAACAATGAAGTTATCTCTGCAGTTACCAAAATAAAAACTAATAAATCACCAGGTATGGATGGAGTTCCGAATGGCGTTCTCAAGTACATCACTACGAAGAAAACCGAACTGTTTAGGCAACTATACACACAGTGTATCCGGGAAGGAATATTTCCAAAACGATGGAAAAGGCAACGGCTGGTTTTACTGCCTAAGGGTAATAAACCACCAGAAGAGCCATCTTCGCACAGGCCATTGTGCATGCTGGATACAGCTGGAAAAATATTGGAAGCTATTATATGTACGCGACTTCAAGAGATCACAGAAAGTAATAATGGACTCTCAAACACACAGTATGGGTTTCGAAAAAAGCGGTCAACAGTAGATGCCATATCTGCTGTCTGTGACATAGCGCGTAAAGCCCTTGAAGGCAAGAGATGGTTCGAAGGAACTAAGCAGTACTGTGCTGTAGTAACATTGGACGTGAAAAATGCATTCAATTCCGCCAGTTGGAACAAAATAATAGAAGCAATGATTAGCATGAACGTACCGGATTACCTAACCAGGATAATTATGAGCTACTTCAGTGAAAGAGAGCTGTTCTATGATACCGACGAGGGTCCACAAAAATATAATATAACAGGAGGTGTGCCTCAGGGCTCGGTCCTTGGGCCACTCCTATGGAACATCATGTACGATGGAATTTTGAGAATAGATAAGGCAGATGGCGTATCAATCATAGGTTACGCCGATGACATTGCGATCGTAGTGGTGGCAAAACATATAGTGGATTTGTCGCGCATGTGTAGCGAAACGATAGCCTCCGCGAAAATTTGGCTGCAAACAGCGGGACTAGAATTAGCAGAACACAAAACCGAGGCATTGCTAATGACTAGCCGAAAAAAGCTGGAGGATATACAAATACGCGTAGGTGGTTACACAATAAATTCGAGCCCTACCATAAAATACCTCGGTGTTATTCTCGACCGACGGCTGAACTTCAAAGAGCACCTGAACTATGCCAGCGAGAAGGCAAGGAAAGCGAACACGGCTCTAGCAAGACTTATGCCGAATATGGGAGGTCCGAGGCAGCAAAGAAGGAGGCTTCTTGCGAGCGTCAGTTCTTCCATCCTGCTATACGCGGCACCAATTTGGGCCCCTGCCACCTCTGTAGCCGCATACATGAGAGCACCTGGATCGGTACATAGGTTAGCATCACTAAGGGTATGCTGTTCGTTCGTGACAGTCTCAGACGACGCAGCAAATCTGCTGGCCGGTAGATGCCCGGTGGATATAACTGCTAGAGCAGCAGCAGAAATTAAAAGTAATCCTTTAGAGAGAAACGAGATCATTGAAAGAAGCATCAGCGAGTGGCAGCAAAGGTGGAACTCATCAACGAAAGGCAGATGGACGAAGAAGCTGATTCCAAGGGTAAAAGAATGGATAAATAGAAGGCATGGAGAAACAAATTTCTACCTAACGCAATTCCTCACAGGACATGGATGTTTCAGGCAATACCTTCACAAATACACGCACGCCGACCATCCATATTGTCTCCACTGTAATGGAAAGATTGAAAACGCAGAGCACATTCTCATGGATTGTAGCAGATTTCAAAGTGAGCGAGAACAACTTGAGCGCTGTATTGGAAACACGATGTCACCCGAAGGTCTGTTACGGGCAATGTTGTTAGAAAAAGACATATGGGATAAATGCACACAAATAGTTACCATAGTAATGATGAGGCTTAGACAAGATGAGCAAAATGCGCGGTGCATAAATACAAACTTAAGTAACGACGTGGAATAATGTCCAGAGCCTGCCCTGCGAAGTAAAATCTGAATGATAGTTCCGCAGGGCGCTACAGGCCGAGTGTACTTAGGAGGTTGGTTTAGTCCGTAGGTGCCAGGAGGCAAATCGGGCATGCAAGCAGTACGGGCTGCTTGTATCTATGAAGATTCCACACCTACCTGGTCGTAGCCAAAAAATAAAAAAAAAAAAAAAAAAAAAAAAACATGTGAAAAAATGCAACCCTGCAAATGCTCACTCCTGCAAAGCGCATGTGTGTATATGTTTGTTTATGTGCTCACTTACTCAAATTCCTTTACGTGTCATTTGTTTTTTTAGCTGCCATACCTTCGTGCGTAATGCTCGCATTATCCTTTTATTATTATCGTATATTGTAAGGAAATTTGTGTGTATATGTAGATATGTATACAACTATTACCTACATTACCTATTTTTAAACGCGTTTACGTACTTTTTTTCTCAGCATAGGCTCTTCTACTTTTTTATATACATACATACATACATATACCCTGCAGCGAAATCAACTAGTTGTAAACTAATTGACAACTAATTGGCCATACAGCTCAACTAGTCAGCCATCTATCTTTTTTCCATATTAGCAACTGGTATTTTTAACACGGTGATGACCTAGGAAATGGCAATTGTCAGTATCCACACCAGCATCATACCACTTGACTGACTAGTCAGTATACACATCAGCATCATACCAATTTGCCGACTAGTCTGTGTAGATATCAGAACTATACCAGTTGACTGACTAGTTTTACATGCTACTCCAATGAAAATAAAAACTGCAAAATAAAGTTTCTAATACATTTATTTAGTTATTAGAATATGATATTTAAATTAAAGAATTCAGGCACATTAGATTGTGATCTTGCATATTACATATTTAGGAAAATTTACATTAACATTGTGAATAAGTAACACGTTGACCATTCTAAGCTTGACATTTATATTGATGATTTTCTGACTTTATACAAACATATCATGTACTTTTTTCTATGGCTGAAGTAGTATCTAATATACAGGGCTATATTAACATCTCAAACTATGTTATATTTGTGGCATTCACCTGATTTAATGATCTAACAATTTGCAACCAACTAAATCTAGAAGGGGCCTACTTCGCAGGGTTCGAATACTACAACAACAATAAAGAAGTTGCTTTACTTTTACTGCATACGTGTTCATTGCAACCTCCAGAAACCCCGGATACATTCGTTTTTAATTTAGAATCCTTTTTTTTTTGGCAAAACTTCTTGTTTCATAACTAATCTCAATTTGTCCCCTATAAATCTTGTTGGGCAACTCCCATAATTTATCCAGTCAGTTAACTGGTAGGTTGGCTGACTAGTTTGGACTTTCGCTGCAGGGTATATACTCGTATGTCTTTCATACATACTGGTACTTAGTACTTTTTTCTCCAACTATTGTCATCTGCACTTTAAATGCTTTTTAATTCCACTTTTGTGTTCGCAGAGTTGCTCATTTTCTTGCTTGTTTTTTATTACATATTTCTATATATATATACCCAACGTTTGCTTAGTAGACAGGTCAAGTTGAAAGCAAAATCCATTTAGCTATGGATCTCTTTCAATTTCTCTCTATATCTGAACTACGGTAACTACAGAAATATTTCTCAATATTTTCATTTTAAACCTCCTTTTCTAGCTCTTCATCTACATATATATATGTACATACACTCAAAAAAATTACTCAGATTATGGAAAAATGGGAATGATTCGGCGCTAAAGACATATTTCCATATTTTGATGTACAATTTCCTTTAAAACGTGGTTTTTATTCCTTGATTTTAAGAAAATCGTACATCAAAATATGGAAATATGTCTTTAGCGCCGAATCATTCCCAATTTTCCATAATCTGAGTAAGTTGTTTTTTCAGTGTACATATATATAAAATTGTGGGGGGTTTTGTCTGAGGAAATGGGCTCAAGGACTACTGAACGATTTTTGCCAAATATTGACAGTTTATTCTTTGGATAAGTCCCCTCCAAATACGCTTGATGGCGCTGGACTCGCTACATTCGCATAATCCGTATTTACAATCGTATTCTTTTCAAGTTTAGCGCGTACGTATGTTTGTCATGTAATCAAAAATTCTGTTTGTTATGTAATGAAGAACTCGCTTACGAAAAATTAACTCACTAGAGATTTTAGATCATATTTAATTCCGGCATCTCCATCCCTTCCCAGGATATAGGCCAATGCATGGACCCAGATGACCCCGAAATTTTTTTTAGCAATATTGGTCGATCAGGGTTTCCGTATATAGTTCCTGCTATGTGGATACCTCAATCGGTTCCCGAGATATCTGAATCGATTCAAATAATATAGACCAAATATGTGGACCCGGATGGCTATGGCATATTGTTGATAGGGAACGGGAGAGGACGAGAGAGACAGGGAATAGTATAGGGGTAGGAAGAGATAGAGGGAAGCAAAGCGAAGCGGGACGGGTATATGCTAGTCTAGTATATGTATGTATAAAAACCTACACTTTTCAATTCGAGTTTATATAAACTTGGGCTAGGTCTGAACTTCCACAACAGCGACAGTATTAGCCCAGTACAGAGGCTCATTGTGATACCGAGTAAACAAGTTACTCCTCTTTAAAACCCTTTTAGAGCCACAACAAGTTGAAAAGTTCCTTCATGTCGATATCCGCGACTTGACATAGACGGCACAAGGGTTCCATCCCCAAAGCCGGGAAATTGCCGGTTTGGTCGATGTGGGTACTCCCATCAAATGAGGGATTTCCTCCCTTCTTAGGCTGCTTATGCGATGAGTACAATTTTTGTCTAGTTTGTCTTGACATCTTGGTTTCTGTTTCCACATTTATCTGCTTATTTGTAGATATGCACTATAAGCTTTATGGCATTTCAATGCGTACGCTTTCAGAAGAAATTTTTTGACGCAACCAATTTTATCTTTCGAAGTTTATCTGTTCGGCCATCGCCTCTAGAAATCTCCGACTGTGTTAATTCACAAATAAAACTAAACACGCCACAACTTGGTATAGATGTAGAAGCACTGTTACAGACCATTGGTTGCTCCGTTCATTCATGCGAATGCGTGCCTTTCTGCCTCGTCCTTGCTTACTTGTTTGTTTCTCCTAAGTACGCTGATTTGTTGTTTTATGAGCACTACTTATGGTTTTAATATGCTTACCAAGCTGTTGTTGTTTGCTTTTACAGCTTGACGGATGAGCAGCATAAAGTAGATCCTTAATTAAAGCAGCATTGTAATTGAAGAGAAGAGAAGACGCAAAAAAGAAAACTAGAAAAAGGCAATAAAGAAATTGTGGTTACTAAAAAAAATTTGTTTGTGTTTGCGAAATTAGCCTGAATGCATTACAGAAGTGGATGGGCCCCTAGAGAAGAAAATTAGAAAATAAAATAGAAATTACGTGCATAGCTCTAAGCTAACGATTGCAATGGACGCTAATTAGAAGCGTATTATGTAAAACAACCCAATTGAATGGTGTATGCATATTTAACATGCAGTTGCTGCGCCAAGTACTATGGGGGCTAACTAGAGATATTAGGAATTGGACTACTTAACAAATAGCCATCACAATTTAGCTCTGAAAAAGCTTACTTTTTTCTAAACATTCCGGAAGGACATCGAGTAGTATTTCTGATATGTTTTAACGATAAAAAGTCAGGCGGAAGACTGAAGGTTTTAAGCCCGGGGCAAATTCCTGCCGGAATGATAACGGCGATCTGGCAACTGACGTCCAGAGGATACTTAAGTTGTGGATGGATCACTTCTCCTTCTTGCTAGATAGTGGCAAAAGTGAAATTGCTGAAGGAGAGGATGTACGACCCGAATCCCCAATAGCAGATGGTGGTAGGCATGTTCCACCAACCGATCATGACGAAGTGCGAATAGCAATACCTCGGCTTCAAAATATCAAAACACCGGGATATATTCAAACATGGGGACGTGGAATTGATAAGGAGCATGCAGTATCTCCCATGCAGAATATGGCCGGACGAGCGCATGCCAGACCATTGGAAATTAAGTGTGCTCTGCCCAATCCACAAAAAATTAGACTCTGCAGTACGCGCCAATTATTGTGGTGTAAGCCCCCCTGAATATGGCATATAAAGTCTAAGCAAGGGTATTATGCGAAAGATTGAAGACCACTGTCAACAATATGATTGGACCTTATCAGTGTGACTTCAGACTTAGTAAGTCTACCATTGACCAGATCTTAATAAGATGCTAAATGTTAGAAAGACCCATGAACTAGGAACCGACACACACCATCTCTTTGTGGATTTCATAGCCGCTTTTGATAGAACGAATATGAATTTCCTATATGTCGCAAGGTCTGAATTTGCTTTCTCTGCAGAACTTATAGCACTTTGTCAAATGACGTTGACTAACACCACCAGCTCCGCAAGAATTGGGAAGGACCTCGCCAAGCCGTTCGAGACCAAACGAGGTTTCAGAAAATGTAGACATATCCTGTTGTGATGTAATATGGCGGAGTAGGTACTTCAAAGGCTGGTGCTATGCGATCTGCTGTTCCTAGCACACTCTGTTTCGATTTACATGGTATTTACTTCTATAAAACACAAAAATTTTCGTTAATAACACAAAACAGACCATTTTGTGAAAAAAAATTTTGTTTTACTTCTTATTTTATTTTCAGCACTTTAACTCCTTCCTTTAGTCAATCACAATTATCGGCAATTTCATGGCAATAAAATCTTCAAGCGTGCAAAATTATAAATGTTAACGGACGAACCGGCATAAAGCGATCAAGTTTTGAGTAAGCTAAGTTGGCAAGTTGTGAGTTAAAGCGGCAGGAAAAGAAGGCAGTTAAGGTACGAGTGTCCATACAAAGTGGAAACTTGCCCAAATTAAAAACACATAAGATCCAATGATCACATAAATGTGCTCTACATATGTACATTGTTGGATAAATTTCGGGATCATTTGGCAACTATTGCTTTGCAGTTGCTGTGTAGCTCCGCATGCATGCGCATCTCAACATGATTAACGCAACCGGTGAGACGCGAGGATTCACAACGCTGCCACGGCGTTGTGGTGATTTACAAGGTGGAATTTTATTATATTGCATTGCTTAATGTTGTTATATTTCACATTGTTTTCTCTGCCTTTTTTATTTATTATTATTTATTATATTTCTTCAGCTAAACGCGCAGTTTACTTGGAGCATCATTGGCTTGTTTGGTGGCGATTTAATTTTCCTTAACGCTTTACATGATTATAGGTTGAGGTGTGAAAGCGCGAAATTAATCATGTACGTGATTTGTTGTCGGTTGGGCGGTCAATCCTTTAGGACGAATAAAACAGGCGGCGTTGTATAAGCAGCCGGAAAAAATATGTGCAAGGTACATTAAGTGTGCTGGGAAGATGGATATATGTAGCTGGGGTGTGTCTGTAAGTGGTTAATTAAAGTTTGCTGCACTAATTCCACAGCTGAATGGTGTGTTAAGATAAGCTACGCCGCGGAGGTTGGAGGGCAAACTAGCAGAAGAAAATAGATGGTCTCAGAGAGGTGTCACAAAAATGTTGATAAATAGTATGTACTCATAAGTATATACAAAAGAATTGAAGAGCAAAAATAATTTAGAACAAGGCTTTCATGAATGGAGAAACAAAAATTTGAATCGTTTTTAATTGAGAGGCGTTTGAATAAAAAAAATTGGGATATTAAGAGCACGCTCGAGCGCCTTTCATCTAACTAAAGCCTTTGGTAGGACTTATCATTAGCCAGATAAATTCCATCATAATATATCGCACACTAAATCAAAAAGTGTTACAACTCAAAATTCAAAAATTTTCAGGAGAGGCAAAAAACTTTTTAATTTTTGTAGGCAATGATATGGGAAAAGGCTACGTATAATAGTTATTTCTCAGTTAAAAAAGACTCTGATGGAAAAGATTTTTTGGCAGCCGCTAGATATATATTATGTGTACCAATTTATGGAAGAAACCCGATTTTGAAAAATTTTGAGTTGTAACGCTTTTTGATTTAGTGTGCGATATGTGTGTACATATAGCTAATAGCAAATACTCGTCCTGTCTGTCCCTCTGTCTAGTTATCCCTCTGTCTCTCTATCACCTTTCATTTGATACTAACATTGCTGAAAAACTTTCCAGTATCATATGGGTCCGCATTTTAACTTATTTCTAGGAAACCGGCTTCGACATCGAAATGTTATGAACTGTATTATGAATCGTTAGCTAGGACCTTCAGTTTGATATTATTTTTCTAAAAAATTTTAGGTTTATCTGCGTACATGATCCTGCCTAATTTTCTAGAATTTTATAGAGACCATTTTAGAAAATTTATAAAGATTCGATTGTCTATAATTATAATCGACTGATTGAAAATAGTATCTACGTAACAAACTAACTCAATTTTTTTGGTATTTTAATCTTTTATAACTACCTTTTTTAATGATCACAATGCCAAATTTCCCCTAATTTATTTACTCTATGTATTTTAACTCGCATAAAACTTTCATGAATGCATTCATATATGTAAGGCCTTATTTTCTTTTCTGCCTTCTTCTAATTTCTGCTACCGCAATTTATGATTCACCTATGTATTTACATATGTATAGTATCCATACAAACATAAACTGATTGGAAACCAACGCGGCATTGCAATATGTCCTGTGTATATCAATAGGTTTTAAGGTTGTTAATAAATTTCTTTAAAACACGTAGGTAAAAAAATACTTATACTTATACAGTGTCTCACAGAGGTATTTTGCATATGGCATTTGTTGAGGAAATATTGGAAATTCGCCTATTTTTTCGACATGATCTGATAGCTGAAGCTTCATACTACACAAAAACATTAATTAAAAAACATAAACACATTTCATCTTTAATATATAATAATCAATTTTCTAAGCTAATTCCATGTGTAGAACATCTCTCAAACTTCCTTCCCGTTATTAAATAGATTGGCTACTTCATGCCTAAACTACGATCATAGGTTTTCACAAATCACACTTGTAGTGGGAATGCAATGAATGGTAGTGCAAACCACATTTGCATTCGCATTCACTACTGAATGGTAGTGCAAACCACATTTGCATTACCATTCACTACTGAATGGTAGTGCAAGCCACATTTGCATTACCATTCAATAGTGAATGGTAATGCAAATCAAATTTTCACTACCACTCATGAAAGATTGGAGAATGCAAGGCTGAATGCAATCAAAATTGAATGCACTGTGCCCAACCCTGGTTCGGTGTCAGGAATTAAATTTTAATTTTTGCACAAATGCCAGTCTCAAACAAAACAAGCAAGAGCGCGGATCACTTCGGCCGTACCGAAGACTTCACACCTTTCATGAATGGGGAAACGAAAAGTTACCTATGTAGGTATGTATGTACGTAGCCTGATTTAGTTTAACTTATAATTTTAATTCTGTGGCTTATTTATGGAATGATTTATTAGAAAAAATGGTGTCCTAGCTATTTAAATAGAGAAGTTATACCCCAAAATGTCCATATCTGAACAGTCGGTTGTATGGCAGCTATATGTTATGGCGGTCCGATACGGCCGACAAATGATCATCTTCTCCTAAAAATACACTTACATTACACATTTTAAGGCTTAAATTAAAATTTAAGCAGATATCTCAAAAACTGGGGTAATAGTTTGCGTTCACACAGATGGACGAACAGACAGACGGAAATGGCTTAATCGACTCAGCGCGTGATTTTGATCATATATTTTGATCATATATATTTAAATATATATTTTGATGGGTCTAATATTATTTTTCTTATTCTTTTGATGCTCTTTTGCTAGATGTTATTTTGCCCGCACGTAAATCGATTGCCCGTTGCTGCAAAAAGCTACGCGACAAGAACCTTTAGCTGACTTTCTTCTCATTGAAGCTTTGCCTGTTAATTGTGACATCATAAAAATCCTAATTTCCGCTTCTTTTTACAGTAGTTTTACGAAAATGTATATCAGCTTATTTATTCCACTGCTGATATTTGTGGTAACTATTTCTAAGTGTTTTTACTCTAGCTGGGACTTAACGAAATACATAGACAGAAAACTGGAAGGATCTCCGTTCATCTTGGGTTTAAATTATGGGATAAATCTTCGAACTTTCCAAATTCATAATAAAAATAAATGCATATGTAGGTCTTGTAAAATAGACTTGCACGAAATACATAAACATCCAACAACACTGGCCCAATTATTGTCGCCGTTTTCACCCGGCTAGGATTCTTAAAGCGTGTCTGATGGTTTTAAATCATCTCACAAATTATATGTTTGTTCGATCATTTTTTACGGCCAGCTGCAAATCTTGTTATTAGTGATCACTAAAAATATTACAAAAGCAAATCAAACATATTTAAAAAAGCAATTACAATTACAAATAACAAGTTAAGCGCATAAGAAATTTGCTACGCCAGGAACCTTTTGAAAATATGAAACCGGCAGATAAATGCGCACATAAAGATCCTTCTTTGCTCGCTTGCAGGAAAGTTCAACTGCAAGCAGTTTCTTTTTCGCCTTTTTTCGTTTTTGAAAAGTAATAAAAATTTACAAGATTGACACACATTTTACGAACAATTACAATTAGCTAAGAAGTAGAAGGTACGAGTACATATCCTCGCAGCGGTAAGCAGGCGAAACGATTTGAGTGAGTGCGCGCGCAAAATCAAAAGCGGCTCAAACAAATCGCTTGTGACGAATTTTGCGATTTGCCACGGGGGCCTGCAGTGAAGCGAGCAAACACGGAGGAGAGAGAGCACAAGCAACATGATGATGCTGATGATGACACTTTTCGTTGTCGCTGAGCCGTAACGAAAAACGGAAATTGAAGCAAGATGCAAGGCAAAGAAACAAACACAAAAAAACAACATAAAACAACAACTAGTAAAAACAAACCCAATATCATACGAAACTGACAGAAGCAGTAGGGAGGCCATCAGCCAGCAAGCAAGCAAGGCTTTGCTGTTGAAAGACGGCAGGCAGAGCGGCTTAAAAATAAAGTGTGTGTAGTCGAGCAGAACGTAAAGGCACTGACACATATCAGGATACAAATTTTATTTAAAAATTCTGCCCTTTTTTGCTTGCGCTTACTTTGCTCACTTGCATGAAATGCGTAAAAGATTTGCAAGTGCTAATGATATGTCCTTTTTGCACACACACACACACAATACAACAATACAACACATGTGCAACATGCCGCCAGTGAAGTAAAGGAAAAAAGAAAGTGACAAGCATTCGTTTGCGTTTCGTGCAAACAAAACATGCAAACAAAGAAATGCTGCGCAGAGATGCGTGGCAAATTTAAATTGCGCATGCGCAAATGCTGCTCATGCCCAGCCAAAGCCAAACGAAGCCAACAACAACCAAGCAGACGAGGCGTGTGAGTGGTAGCAAGAACAAAGTCACACAAGCAGCGTTGCGTTCCGTTGCTTTTTATTGTTGTTGCATTGCATTGCGTTTGCGACATAAGCCGCATTATTCGCAAATCATTGCACGCGCACAAAAGCGCATAAACTGAGTAAATTGCGAAATTGGAAGAAAGCAAACAAAAAATGAGCAAACAAACAAACAAAAAACGTATAAGCATACAGATTTATGTAAAGGTGCTTTGCATCAGTTCAGCTTTTCGACAGCTGCTCTCGGCTGTTTGCCATATTTCGTGCGTTGCACAGTTGCAAATGTACTTGAAAAGCGCAACGAATAGCGGATTTTTTGCTTCGTACCTATTTTCTTTTTTATGTTTTTTTCTTGTGTTCAGTGCTTTGTGCTTTGCACATGTATGAACATAACGATGCCTTACTTTCTCAACCTCGTATCTTAAATAAGGACACTTTTCAGGAAACAAAAAAAAATTGTTTATTTTTTTTACCGTCGTTTTTTATGTAAAAATTTTAATAATAATATTAAGACATCATTTATAACTATGTGCACAATTAAAAATTATATACTTATCTATGTTAGTTTACGCATAAAACGATTTTTTTAAGATACGAGTTTTCTGCATTAACGATAATTTCATTTTTGTACTCAGCTGTACTAGTACACAGAGTATTATAGTTTTAATCACATAACGGTGGATTGTAACAGAATGAAATAATCGAGATAGATATAGACTTATATATATCAAAATGATGAGGGTGAAAAGAGAAATCGATTGAGCCATGTCCGTCCGTCCGCCTGTAAACACTCTAACTCGCGCAAAAATTGAGATATTTTGATGAAATTTGAAATGCAAGTTGGTATCGACACTGGGTCGGTTGGTATTGAAAATGGGCGAAATCGGACCATGACCACGCCCACTTTTCCTATATAGAAAAAATCGGAAATTTGGTATCTCAGTCACTATTAAAGCTAGAGTGATCAAATTTTACCCACATGTTGAGCTCAGGCCCCTAAGAAGAAATTTGATGAAATTTTGGAAAACGGGCGGTGCCACGCCCACTTATTAAGGGTCAAACATTGAAAGTTTTATGAGTCATAACTCAGAAACCGTTGAAGATGTATCGATGAAATTTGGTACGCGTCATTTACTTACTTAGACAAACGTTTGGAGGAAGAATTGTCAAAATCGGTTGACGGCCACGCCCACTTTTATATATGTGTATTGTAAAGTGACCTAATAAAAACATTTTAAGCGACATCTCTGTCAAATATAAAGATATATCATTGAAATTTGGCGGCAGGAGTCCAACTACGGACATAAAACAAAAAACACAAAAGTTTTGGAAAATGGGCGGTGCCACGCCCACTTATTAAGGGGAAAACATTGAAAGTTGTATTAGTCATAACTCAGAAACCGTTAAAGATATAGCGATGAAATTTGGTAGGTGTGATATACTTACTTAGGCAAATGTTTGGACGAAAAATTGCCAAAATCGGTTTACGACCACGCCCACTTATATATATGAGTATTGTAAAGTGACCTAATAAAAACATTTTAAGCGATATCTCTGTCAAATATAAAGATATATCATTGAAATTTTATGGCAGGAGTCCAACTATGGACATAAAACAAAAAACACAAAAATTTTGGAAAATGGGCGTGGCGCCGCCTACTTTTAGAAGCAGGAATATACGAGATTTCTGAGCCTATAACCCTACAAATAATTGAGATGTTATGACGAAAATCAGTTTGTACACTTTAATAACTTGTGGTAATGCGAAATCGGTTTATGACCCCGCCTACTTTTCAAGAAAGATATTTCTGGAAAACCCTTTAGGAATTTGTAACGTGATATCTTTGTAACTAGAAGTCATAAAGGAATGAAATTTTGCACAAATAATAATATTCATATGCTTAGTTGGATGACTGATAATAATTTTGAAAATGGGTGTGGCTACGCCTATTTTATGCAGCACTTGCTTTATATAAGGGCCTGAGTTCAATACGTGGGTAAAATTTTATCACTCTAGCTATATTAGTGGCTGAGGTACCAAATTTCCGTTTTTTTTCTATATAGGAAAAGTGGGCGTCTTCATGGTCCAAATTCGATCATTTTCAATACCAACCGTTCCAGTCTCGATACCAACTTGCATTCCAAATTTCATCAAAATATCTCAATTTTTACGCGAGTTAGAGTGTTTACAGACGAACGGACGGGGATGACAAAACGATTAATACTCCTTTAAATATACATGTATGTATATTAAGATAAGAGTTTGACGCAGTTATGAAAAAAGCATTGATTGAGATACCAAGATATTTATTCCTATTTTTTTGCTATAGGCACAATCTATTGAGATAGGAATTTGTTGCAGTTATAGAACAGAAAAATAGGAATTGTTTGATATGAAAATCTCAAAATTGCATTTTTTTAAGATACGAGTTTGAGAAAGTAAGGCATCGTTAAGTTCTAACTGCTAATAGCCCAGTTAGTCGAGAACGTGTGGTCCGCTCGCTGACGCAAACGCCCGTATGCAATTTTTAGGATTTTTTGAGCCCGTAGCAATCAGCTGTTTTACTCACACATATTTACATATATATAAATCTTGTTTACATTTTGGCAGGGTTGCCATTTAGTCATTTTTGAGCAAACAAGATTTTTACTAATCTTCAAAGTGTTATGCGGATTACTCTTCAATACACAACTGTGCATTATTTGCCAAATGACAAGAAAATACTAATTTAATCGTTTTTAAAGTTGTCGTTGACGACTTTTTTTTATTAATTTAGTTACTTCTTTACTGCTTAGTTGGTAATTAAAACACATTTTTCTTGTAATTTTGTTGCTGCCCAATATATTTCCATCACACCTTGGTGATAGTTATCAAGGGCTAAAACATAAAATAACAAAAAACACAGTCAGAACATTAAATTTACAATTGAAAATCCATAAAAAAAATTATATTGGGAAGCAACAAGATTCTCACAAAAATCTGTGTTTAATTAAGAAATCTGTACTGAGTTTCTGTAACTCATATCTTTTCTAGTATAAATAGGTGGTGACAAAGTGTGGATCGTATTAGTGTGACATCACTTTAATTGATTTTGTTACAGAAACTCAGATTTATTGTGGCAATTTATAACTTTTTAATTTAGAAAAATTGCAGAAGAAGACCACCAAGAGTTATCAATTAAGAAAATACCGCCACCATAGGTTAGGTTAGGTTAGGTTGAGGTGGCTGTCTCCGCAATTCATGAAAGCGGGGACACACTTAGGCCGAGGTGGCCCATTGTGATACCACACGGGAGCCCTAGCTTCCTTATCCTTGTTTACAAACCTTTCCGGAAAAATTAGATTCAAAAGTATGATAAGATTAGATGCCCGTTAAGCTAAACCAGCGCGTTTGTTTCATGAAGCGCAGAAAATCTAGTGTCCTTGCATTTTCCATCTCCGCCAGGCACTCGAAAAAGTGTTTATGGAGAAAGCGGTACCTGGATTGCGACAGTGCGGGGCAGTGGCATAGATAGTGCTCAACACTCTCTATTTCCTCCACGTCCCTGCAGCTGCGGCAGAAGTCGTTTTTATATAGGCCCATGCGAGAGGCGTGAGTGCCCATAAGACAATGGCCTGTTAGAAGTCCCACCAGCGGACCTATAGAGAGCCGATTCATATGCAGCAGCGATACAGACCTAGCCTCATCCAGTCTAGGCCAGATTTGCCTAGAAATCACACAAGTTGACTCCCTGGCCCATCTAGCGTTAGCCTGTTCAATGGAGCGAGATCTCAACCAGTGCTTGCATGAGTTAAGCGGGGGGCCAACCCATGTCGCAGATGTGATATCCTGCAAGCTTGTGCCCTCCCTTGCCAATTCATCTGCAATGCAGTTGCCCCGAACGTTGCTATGGCCTGGAACCCAAATGACGTTCAGGTCGCACCTTTCGGCTAGTTTGTTCAAAGACTCCCTACATTTCATTGCAACTATAGATGTAGCATTGTTACTCTGTAAGGATTTTATGGCAGCTTGGCTGTCAGAGAAGATTTTGATAGAATTTATGTCTGGCAGATCTGTCAGGCGACGAGCTGCTTCCCATATGGCTATGAGCTCAGCCTGATAGACGCTGCAGTGATCAGGTAGGCGCAAACTTACTTTCAGATGAAGCTTTTCGCAGAAAAACCCACTTCCAACTCTATTGTTCAATTTAGAGCCGTCCATGTAAAGGTGCAGTGTATTAGGGTCGGGATCCCCCAAGTTCTTCCACTCGCTCCTCTCCGGGATTCTTGTGGAGAATTTGTTATCCCAACAGAAGGCTGGTATTGCATAGTCCAGCTTTAGAAAATTGGCAGGGACGTTACTAAGAATTTGAGCGTGCCCGAATCTGGTGTCCCTCCAGGGTTCGGTTGCATTGAGCCTTGCCGCGTTGCAGCTGGCAATGAGTTTCCCCTGTATATCCGTGGGGAGAAGAAATAGGATGGTTTCGAGAGCTTTAGTTGGGGTGGAGGGAAGGGCTCCGCTAATAAGCATGGAAGCCATTCGCTGCACTCTAGTTAATTTGCTCTTATTGTTTTCGAGTTCCAGTGCTGGCCACCATATGGTGACTGCATAGAAGAGAATAGGATGCACTACCGCTGTGTACAGCCAATGGACGATTTGGGGGTTAAGTCCCCATCTCTTGCCTATCGCTGATTTACATGCGTAAAGTGCTAGCATGGCTTTTTGGGATCGTACTTCTACGTTCCGTTTCCAGTTTAATTTTCTGTCTAGAATAACACCAAGGTATTTAACCTCGGTAGAGAGTTTAATCTCCTTCCCATTTATGGACGGAGGTTTGAATTCAGGTATCTTATGTTTGCGGGTAAACAGAACCATTTCCGTTTTCTCAGAGCTGACACTCAGCCCGCATTTCAGAGACCAGGTTTTTACAATATTGAGTGCATTTTGCAAAAGATCGCTCAGCACCGGTATATGCTTGCCAGTCGCTGTCAGGGCGATGTCATCGGCGTACGCAATGACCTGGCAGCCCGTGTGCTGAAGTTTAGAGAGCAGGGTGTTCACCGTTAGGTTCCAAAGCAGAGGAGACAGACCTCCACCCTGGGGTGTTCCCCTGTTGGCATACCTATTTATCGATGAATTACCCATTACAGAAATAATGGCTCTTCTACTAAGAAGAAGTTCAACAAACCTCACGAGAGCCTCCTCTACCTCCAAGTCCCGTAGGGCGGTGGTAACGGCTCCCGGGAGAACATTGTTGAAAGCTCCTTCTATGTCGAGAAAGATGCCCAGTGTGAATTCCTTAAAGGCTAGCCCCTTTTCTATCTTGGAAGTGATAGCGTGTAGAGCAGTCTCTACGGACTTGCCTTTGGAATAAGCGTGTTGAAAAGGAGATAGAGTATTCGCACGGAGCCTGATATAGACATCCAGCAATCTTTCAAGAACTTTGAGTAGAAAAGAGGTCAGGCTTATCGGCCTGAAATCCTTTGGGCTGCTGTAGGAGGCTTTGCACCCTTTAGGAATAAAGATCACCTTCGCCTTGGTCCATTCCAGAGGAATGTACGACAGGTTGAGGCAGGCTTTATAGATAGGAACAAGAAGAGGGATTAGAGTATCACTTGCTGCCTGTAATTCAGCAGGAAAGATCCCATCTATTCCCGGAGATTTGAAGGGTTTGAAGGATTTAATTGCCCATTTTACCCTTGTATTAGTAATTATGTGCTCCAAGTCATTAAATGTCCTGGGGTTAGAGTAGGTTCTATAAGGTTCCGAGGTGCACCCTGGGAAGTGTGTGGTGACCAGGGTGTTCAGAATATCAGTACTAGATGTGGCCCAGTCCCCATTTTGCATTCGGATACAGCTTGGGGGAACTGGGTTAGTAGAGAGGACCTTTCGTAGACGATTGGCCTCAGAGATTTCTTCTATGTCGCTAGCGAAGTTTTTCCATGAGTCTCTTTTAGCTCTTTGGATCGACTTCTTGAAAATTTTTAAGGCATCCTTGTAGGCTTGCCAGTTGCCAGTTATTTTCGCCTGGTTGAAGAGCTTTCTGCTGTTAAGCCGAAGCTTGGAGATCTCGGGGTTCCACCAATAAGGTTTCTTTTTACCCCGAACTTTGACCTCCGGGCAGGCACTCTTGAAAGCAGCGTTACAGGATTTTGTAACAAAGTCAACTGCTTCATCGATTTTTGACGATGTGTCCAGCACACCGAGAGAAACAGACCTGTTATTGGAGATAGGCGCTTCATCAGTTGTTAACGGTGGGCTTGACGTACCGAGAGAAGCGTGCTCAAGGAACGTAGCAGACAATTTCTGACTAAACAGAGCCCAATCCGTACGCCTCCTGTTCCTGTATCCCGCTCTAAGTGGAGGTCTCAAGAGTAGATTAAAAGTTATATACATATGATCGGAGAAGGAGTTTTCTCCGGACACCTGCCATTCCTTGACATAGTCAGAGAGCGGGCCTGTGACCAGAGTGATATCAAGTACCTCACTCCTGTTTGCGGTGACAAAAGTAGGTTTGCCTCCAGAATTACATATAGATAAATTATTAGAAATAATGAAATCAAAAAGAGACTCACCCCTCGCGTTTACGTCCGATGAGCCCCATGTTGTGTGATGGGCATTGGCATCGGCCCCTATCAGCAGTTGGAGCCCTAAGCGTTCAGCTTCCCTAACCGCACCAAGTAGCCGATCTTGCCCAGAAATGGGGCGGTCATACGCCAGATAGGCAGAGGCGATCCATATCGATTTGCCTTTCAGCTCGAAGCTGATGCAGACCATATCTTCGTCGCTGAAAAGAGACACCATAAAGTAGGAAAGAGTTTTGTGTATTAGAATACATGATCTGGTCCTACCTGTCGCAGGTGCTGCCACCACATGGTAGTCCCCAGATTTGAGGCCACAGACCCTGGATCCAACGACCCAAGGCTCCTGGACCAGAACGATCGCCTCAGCAGTCTTGCTGAGACGTAAGAGTAGTGCATCCGAAGCTGATTTGGAGTGATGCAGGTTAATTTGCAGTACCTGCATCATTTTGGTAGTCGGAATGCATCTCGACGTCCGCCGCTACTGTACCCGCTCCTTCGGAGACCTCAATGACTGTGGAGTCAAAGTCGGCCTCCTCCGGATCCGAATCCAGCAGCGTGCATTCGTCGAGCATGTTGTAGAACGGGCCTACCAACTCAGACACCGAGAACGTATCGCTCTCGGAGTCCAGAGTGCTGTCTGCCCGTTCATTAGCGGCCCCATGTCCACTCAAGGTGTTGCATGGAGCCCGGACGTCAGTAGTTAAGGGGGTAGTGGGTTCGCTCATGGCGTTGCCCCCTACCTCCACAGAATTGGAATCGGATGCTTTCGTAGAACACCCCCTATCCCCAGAGCCCTGCGGATCGGGTGCGCTCAAGGCGCTGCCCTCAGCCCCAAGGCTCGGAAGACCAGGGTTGTCCTCGTCGGCTACCAATTCATCCTCCTTCTGGGGATCATCCCTTCGGATTTTCGGCGTGATGGTAAAAAGGCCGTAGCCGATTGTACCACCTCGCTTCTCAATCCACGGGAGAGACGCCTCGCTGATGACCAGCCCAACCTGGCGTTGCATCTCCCTCACGTCACCAACACGTACTACCCTCCAATCGCTTGTGGGCATTTCCGCGTTAGATCGAGAGATGATCCTCAGAATTTTGTCCGGATCAGATGGCTCAGCCGGGACCCAGACCTAGGCTCTCGGTCTGTTCGGAATTTCTTCCTTACTGACCGCAACCAAGTCAGACCCGGGCCACAGCTCACCCACCTCGGACATAGCTAATTTGTAAAGCTTGTACGAGCGCTCATCGGCGCATGTCACGAGCTTTATTCTGCCCTGATGCCATCCGCCATCCCGGATATCAGGAGGAGGCCCCGGAAAACGGTCCAGAAGCTCCTCATAGTTCCTGAGGAGACCTATGAGGATCATCTTCCACTTTTCCGGGGACAGGTTCCCATCCGGGTGGCCGCGGTCCATAACGGCCAGCGTTAAGGTGGCTTTCGCCGCCTCGCTGAACGTTTTGGTCAGGGCAGGAGGTGTGTTTGACGGCCTGTGCCTCTTTGGAATGTTCGAAGCGTTCTCTAGAGATCGGGGTCTCTTTGAGGCCAGTGCCTGGTTTGAAGTAGAGGGACCAGACTGGGGGGTGGTTGTCGGACCGGAAGTCGCCTTAGCCTGTTTGGCAGCGAGAATCTTCTTTGCCCAGGCCAACGAACCCTTCTGCTCCGCCGTCAATTTGTCGTAGGGAAGATTGCTAGTCCTCTCTACGATCTTGGCGGCGTTGCGAACATTTCGCTGGTTGCGCACCGACATCGGAATCCTCTTACTAGCCTTAGAACACTCGGGGTGTTCAGCGGGCTTGGTAAGAGCATCCCCGGCAGGAGCAGGGGCTTGCACTTCGCCCGTTGAGGACTTGGTGCCGCTATCCACTGCCTGCCGTTTAGAGGTGCCCGATTGAGGGGCTGGGGTGACCACCCGTGCCAGCTCAGCTGGTGGTTGCTTACCCTCAAGGGGCTTAGCTGTACCAGCTTTGACGGCAGTAGTCGGCTTACCCTCAAGGGGTTTAGTCTTCCTGCCTGCTTGCGTAGGTGGTCGAATTTGGGATGTGGGCCGTGAAGGCCCGCTCGGCGCCGTCATAGCGGTACCCGAGGGGTTGGTTACTTTTTTATCGCCAAGTCCAACGGCGGCATCGTTACCCGTGCAGGGATCCGAGGCTATTTTTTTTTGTGCATATTCATCTGTTTTGTGCGGTCGCCTACTGAGACGAGACCTTTCGGCGACCTGAAGTAAGGAAAGGGGGAAAGGGAACGGTCGACTACGGCAGAGCCCCTTACCGCAGCAAGTCCACCGTTACTCCCGGAGGTGGACCGGTATCCGGGAGGCTCCGTAAGAATACAGTCGGTTACCACTGACTGCAAACCATCCAATGGGCACGGAAACGCATGACACCCTGGATTAGGGGTTTTTGTGTGTGTGTTGGTGCGGTGATCTCCGCATAGGACACCTGGGATACAGACTGCTTGCCGCGACAAGCAGGATGCGCCCAAGGGTACCATACGGAGCTTCCCTCTTAGTTCATGGAGAGACAGGGCAAGTCCCTCGCGGGGACTACACCCTGGTCCCCATTTAAGCCCCATCCCCAACGACAAGGAGACCAACGTGATGGAGCCCTAGCCATACCGCCACCATTGTGGATAAATACAATTTTTGCTTTAATTTTCAGTAATATCTTCATTTATTAGGAGTGTTCAATATCTCAAAATTTTTACACATTTTTACGAATAGTTACGAATTTATGTTCAATAACCCAAAAAATTCGCAAAAGGCAGCCAAATTGAGAGAGTAAGACCTCGAGAGAGTTGATAAACGCTGCAAGTAAAATTTTCACTTGCAACTACTAGCAGCTTTAAAAAAAATAGAAGTGTCAAAAATATATGATCACAAAAATTTCAATTGGAAATATACAAACATTTTAAACGCAAATTTCTAACTGTGTACTAAATAAGTTAGCGCAAAAACGAATCTTGATGATGTTGTGGAATAGCCAAAGTAGAATTTTGTTTTCCTAATTCAGTTATTTCCATTCATTTCCAATTTCAATTACAACCTAACCTAAAAATCAAATTGTCAAAACAGCGTATCTGCTGTTTTCTTGCGAATGTTTACGATTTTGTGTTCAATTACTTTGGTTGATAATTTTCTCGTTTTTATACTCAGCTGTACTAGTACACAGAGTATTATAGTTTTAATCACATAACGGTGGATTGTAACAGAATGAAATAATCGAGTTAGATATAGACTTATATATATCAAAATGATCAGGGTGAAAAGAGAAATCGATTGAGCCATGTCCGTCCGTCCGTCCGTCCGTCCGTCCGTCCGTCCGTCCGTCTGTCCGTCCGTCCGTCTGTAAACACTCTAACTCGCGCAAAAATTGAGATATTTTGATGAAATTTGAAATGCAAGTTGGTATCGAGACTGGGACGGTTGGTATTGAAAATAGGCGAAATCGGACCATGACCACGCCCACTTTTCCTATATAGAAAAAATCGGAAATTTGGTATCTCAGTCACTAATATAGCTGGAGCGATGAAATTTTACCCACGTGTTGAGCTCAGGCCCCTATGAATAAATTTGATGAAATTTTGGAAAATGGGCGGTGCCACGCCCACTTATTAAGGGTCAAACATGGAAAGTTTTATATGTCATAACTCAGAAACCGTTGAAGATATATCGATGAAATTTGGTAGGCGTGATATACTTAATTAGCCAAACATTTGGACGGAAAATAGTTAAAATCGTTTGACGGTCACGCCCACTTTTATATATGTATATTATAAAGTGACCTAATAAAAACATTTTAAGCGATATCTTTGTCAAATATAAAGGTAATTCATTGAAATTTTGTGCCATGAGTCCAACTATGGACATAAAACAGAAAGCATAAAAATTTTGAAAAATAGGCGGTGCCACGCCCACTTATTAAGAGGCAAACATTGAAAGTTTTATGAGTCATAACTCAGAAACCGTTGAAGATATATCGATGAAATTTGGTGTGCGTAATATACTTACTTAGGCAAATGTTTGGACTAAAAATTGCCAAAATCGGTTGACGACCACGCCCACTTTTATATATGGGTATTATAAAGTGGCCCAATAAAAAAATTTTAAGCTATATCTCTGTCAAATATAAAAATATTTCACTGAAATTTTATGGCAGGAGTCCAACTATGGACATAAAACGAAAAATACAAAAATTTTGGAAAATGGGCGTGGCACCGCCTCTGTTTAGAAGTAGGAATATACTAGATTTCTGAGACCATAACTCGACAAATAATTGATATATAATGACGAAACTTGGTGCGTACACTTTTATTACTTGTGGTAATACATGTTCAAAATTTTAGCGAAATCGGTTGACGACCACACCCACTTTTATATATGGGTATTAAAAAGTTGCCTAATAAAAACATTTTAAGCGATATCTTTGTCAAATATAAAGGTAATTCATTGAAATTTTGTGGCATGAGTTCCACAATAGCCCGGAAACAAAAAGTAGAAAAATTTTGGAAAATGGGCGTGGAACCGCCTCTTTTTAGACAAAGGAATATACGAGATTTCTTAGCCTATAACTCGACAAATAATTGAGATATTATGACGAAACTTGGTTTATACACTTTTATAACTTGTGTTAATAGACATGCAAAAATTTATTCAAATCGGTTTATGACCACGCCTACTTTTTAACAAAGATATTTCTGGAATACCCTTTGGGAATTTGTAACGATCTTTGTAACTAGAAGTCATAAAGGAATGAAATTTTGAGCAAAGAATAATATTCATATGCTTAGTTGGATGACTGATAAAAATGTTGAAAATAGGCGTGGTTACGCCCACTTTATGCAGCACTCGCTTTATATAAAATACACCGTGATTCTATCAGACGCAAACAAACAATGAAAGCATACAGCTGAGTATCTAATGTTCGATTCCACTCGAACTTAGGCTTCCTTACTTGTTACTCTTAATTTGACATTGGCGCTCTTTTTGCAAGTACTTGCAAGTAAAGTTGTTGAACAAAGCTATTATCTTGTTATTAATTTATATATATATATTTACATTTTGTTTGGGATTTAAAAAAAAATTTATAAACGTTTTCTTTCCTTTCTTTTTAAAAATTAAAGTAATAATGGCCGCTGTGGTGCAGTGGGTAGAGTGTTCGCCTGCTATGCCAGAGGTCTCGGGTTCAAACCACGGTCCGAGCAAAAGCACCAAAACAATTTTTCTAATTAGTAAAAATCCAATTATTGGATTTTTTAAGAGCAGCGGTCACCTCTCGGCAGTGGACGGCATACCCTCCGAGAGTATTTCTGCCATGAAAAAGCTTCTCATAAAAAATGCATTCGCCGTTCGGAGCCGGCATAAAACTGTAGGTCCACCCAATTAGTCGGAAAAAAAAGGAGCACAACTCGAATTGGGAGAGAAGCTCGGCCATAAAACTCGTCAGAGTTATAATAGCGCCATTGTATTATTATATTATTATTAAAGTAATAATAAATGTTTCGTTTAAGTAGACATACTATTTTTTCCATGTGAACACATATATGTATATTCGATAACATTTTACAATCTTGTTGAGTTAGTTGTATAATGCTGTGAAAATTACTGTTTAAATATTTAATAACTAAAAATGTTCAACTGGCAACCCTTCTACCTTGCAACCATGCGAGCTATCAGCTGCCACGTTTTTACGTAAAAAATCAAAATGATTTTGATTTCTGCGGTACGGGCTTCTGCGTCGTACGTCGTTGAATAATCGGTTACATACAAATCCCATTAAATAGGTTGGATCAGCTTACACGGTACACGGGTTTACGTTCTCGACTAACTGGGCTATAAAAGTGTTTGTCTAAGTAAAGCACGCTTGTTTGAATTTTCTCCTAGAGTATTTCCACTCTGAATGCACTATTAGCCGTATTCGTTTCGGCAAGGGTTAGAGACTTGCGAAAAAACAACCAATGGTATAAAAACAAGTGAAAATTAAACGACCGTTCGTTAAAGTAAAGGAATTGGAAAAAAGGTGTGTTTATTTGATGAAATTTTTTACAAATTTTTATCGATAGATGTGTCCCTATCTTCGAATCTAGCCAAGACTCAATGTAACACCTTTCGTTAAAGTACGGACAAAGAAGGTATGTTGTACAATATATCGACGCTTCCAAACAATACTGTACTAAGTCGACTTAGTACACCGCCGTTTTTGGCGTTTTCAAGTAGAGCGTGTCTTAATTTAGATGCTGTCTAATTTTGGTATCAATCGGACAATCCAATCAAAAGTTATAAGCAAAAGTGTACATATAATACAACTCGAGATTTTCAGAGAATAAAAACTTTGAGAACTTGCCATGAAAAAACAGGTAGCAAATTTTTATTTTTTCTTACGGTTTTATATAAAGCGTACCCTAACTTTGATATTGTCGAGTTTTGGTGTTGATCGTTCATTCCAAACAGAAGTTACAAGTGAAAATATACTTAGCATACAACTGAAGTTTCATATTGAGTTTAAACTTTGAGAGCTTCTCCTGCAAAACACAGTTTTCAGACTTAGTACAGTTTTGTTTGGAAGCGTCGATATGTTCTTTGGTACGGAACTGGAGACAATTTTCTAACGAACGGTATTGCGTTGAGTTCGAAGTTAGGGGAGACATCTATTGACAACAATTTTTAACCATTTCACTTATTCACAATTGAAAAAATTGGCATAATCAGTAAAGATAATTGGCATAATCAGTAAATATCAGTTTAGTGCGTAGCTGGCATGCTCTCTAGAGGTCTCTTAAAGTCTCTAACATTTTGTATGGAAACTGTCAGCCAAGAGAGCAGAATCGAGTATAAGCGAGCAGAGAAGTGCCCAATAAAACACTCCTATTAATTGATTTTTTTGATGGCTCAACAGAAAACTCAAGGTCTTTTTACAACTTCATGAATGGCTTTGAAATTTTTTTACAGAAGCTCAAGAGCAAATCCAGCATCACACGAAACGAGTCACGCTTACTGAAACCTCGTTTGGTCTCGAATGGGTCGGCTAGGTCCTTCCCAATTCTGACGGAGCTAGTTGTGTTAGTCAATGTCATTATTTATAAGTTTTGTAGGCAAACCAAATTCAGATATTGCAGCATATAGGCAATTCCTATTCGTGCTTTCAAAAGCGGTTTTAAAATCGAAAAAGAGGTGATGTGTGTCGATTCCTTTTTAATGGTTTTTTTTCCAGAATTTGGAATATTGCGAAGATCTGGTCGATGATAGACTTACCATGTCTTAAGCCACACTGATAATGTCCAATCAAAATGTTGACGGTAGGCGTCAATATTTCACACAATACACTTGCTAAGATCTTATATCTGATATTCATGAGGCTTATCCCACTATAATTATCGCGTACTGTGGAGTTCCCTTTTTTGTGGATTGGACAGAGCACACTTTATCTCTGGACTTCAGTTACCACATAGCAGTTATCACTCCGGCAGGAATTTTCCCTGGTCTTGGAACCTTCAGTCATCCTCTTGACTTTTTGGTAAAATTTTTAACATCACTCCTACCCGTCACGGTCTCAAGCTCCTCAAATTTGCACCTTTCAGTCTCACTTTACTTCTTTCTAAAAAGATGCCTCTCTTCCTTCTCGCCGTTCGATGACGCTCTGATCTTGTTGTTGTAGCCACCAAGCCACTCACCGAAGGTTTTTCGGAGTGTAGGAAGTGGCAGTCATTTTACGCATAAATTCGGTACGCTCGGCTACTAGCCCCTTCTGATACTAGCCCGACTGTCATGCGAACGATTCTAGGCCGGTGGATTTTAATCGCCTCTTGTGAGAGGCATTCCTCACCACGGGTATATTCTGAACCCTCTTACTTGCTGGGGTGTTCGATAACGCCCCCATATGCTTCGCATTGCGCCCGCGCACAATGTAGCCCAGTAGGCGGCGTTCTTTCTTTCCGAGGCATCGTGGCATTCCTTGTCCTGCCAGTTGTTCTTTCGGGCTGTCTGGTATCCAATAGATTCCTCAGTGGCGGTTCGAAGTGAACAAGCGATATGTTCCTATTCCTCGGATACATCGTTTGGTGGAGGTTAGCTCTCAGAGAGCAGAAGCGAGAGCGGAGTATTCACTGTCTTGTCGTGTGTAGCCTCTCGACTTCAAACTTTCCTTGCTCTGCTGTTGCTGCGTTCTTTGATACACAAAGGTGGTTCTTGGCAGCTTTAAGATAATGGTCTGAATCGATATTAGAGTCACGGATTGTGCGCACATCTAGGACGCTGGAGCTATGCCTGCTGCGAAGGATACCTTCCTTGCCCACCCAGGCAACAATATCGCCAAGCACGATCTTTATGTCTTTACGGGGGCAGCGGTCGTAGGTACTATGTTCTAACCGCTCATAGAAGGAGTCTTTGGTCGCATCGTCCTTCACTTCCGTCGGGGCTTGGGCGAAAATTAGCGATATGTTGAAGAACCTCGCTTTGATGCGGGTGGTAACTAGTGTCATCACTGGTGTGAACGACAGTAGCTACTCGTCGGAGGAGACTCTCTTCTAATACAAAACCAACACCAAATTTGCGCTCTGGTCATTGCAGTATATGCCGCAAGGCCCACTTTAGATTAAGCTTAATAAAGTCAGCAGCTTAGCTTTTTCGTGCACAAAGGTCACTGACTGGCTGCCAAATATTTCGCTTTTCAAAACCGCTTTTTGCACTTAAAAATTTTGTGTGTATAAAATTTCCAATGACCATACTTCAAAATATAATTCGCTAATCTGACACAAGTACAAAATCGGCACGTGCATAAACGAAAACAATGCATTGTTGTTACACCAAAAATAAAATTTTATGTAACTTGATTTATTTTTATTTCCAACATTTGCAATAAAATATATACCTACCTTGTGTAATGTCGTTTATTCGCAAGTGTCGCTGCATGCCACATACAATGCCAAGTTACGCGCTCAGCTCAATTGCTAATGCCGTGATATGCTTTGAATGCGCTTTTTACTCGTTTATATTTTACTTATGGGTCTAATACCTTTTTGGTCATTATTATCACACATCTCCATATGTTTGGGTTAACAACCGCAAAGTATGTAATATTTTACAAAAAATATATAGAATTGAATAAAGTGTGTTTGCATGACTCTAATTTCCCCCTTTTGTTAATTTGTTTTTTTTATACTCAGCTGTACTAGTACACAGAGTATTATAGTTTTAATCACATAACGGTGGATTGTAACAGAATGAAATAATCGAGATAGATATAGACTTATATATATCAAAATGATCAGGGTGAAAAGAGAAATCGATTGAGCCATGTCCGTCCGTCTGTAAACACTCTAACTCGCGCAAAAATTGAGATATTTTGATGAAATTTTAAATGCAAGTTGGTATCTAGACTGGGACGGTTGGTATTGAAAATAGGCGAAATCGGACCATAACCACGCCCACTTTTCCTATATAGAAAAAATCGGAAATTTGGTATCTCAGTCACTAATATAGCTGGAGCGATGAAATTTTACCCACGTGTTGAGCTCAGGCCCCTATGAAGAAATTTGATGAAATTTTGGAAAATGGGCGGTGCCACGCCCACTTATTAAGGGTCAAACATGGAAAGTTTTATATGTCATAACTCAGAAACCGTTGAAGATATATCGATGAAATTTGGTATGCGTGATTTACTTACTTAGCCAAACATTTGGACGGAAAATAGTTAAAATCGGTTGACGGCCACGCCCACTTTTATATATGGGTCTTATAAAATGACCTAATAAAAAAGTTTTAAGCTATATCTCTGTCAAATATACAGATATATCATTGAAATTTTATGGCAGGAGTGCAACTATGGACATAAAACGAAAACCACAAAAATTTTGGAAAATGGGCGTGGCACCGCCTCTTTTTAGAAGCAGGAATATACTAGATTTCTGAGCCCATAACTCGACAAATAATTGATATATAATGACGAAACTTGGTGCGTACACTTCTGTCACTTGTGGTAATACATGTTCAAAATTTTAGCGAAATCGGTTGACGACCACGCCCACTTTTATATATGGGTATTATAAAGTGACCTAATAAAAACATTTTAGGCGATATCTTTGTCAAATATCAAGGTAATTCATTGAAATTTTGTGGCATGAGTTCCACAATAGACCGGAAACAAAAAGTAGAAAAATTTTGGGAAAATGGGCGTGGCACCGCCTCTTTTTAGACAAAGGAATATACGAGATTTCTTAGCCTATAACTCGACAAATAATTGAGATATTATGACGAAACTGGGTTTATACACTTTTATAACTTGTGTTAATAGACACGCAAAAATTTATTCAAATCGGTTTATGACCACGCCTACTTTTTGACAAAGATATTTCTGGAACACCCTTTGGGAATTTGTAACGTGACATCTTTGTAACTAGAAGTCATAAAGGAATGAAATTTTGAGCAAAGAAAAATATTCATATGCTTAGTGGGATGACTGATAAAAATGTTGAAAATAGGCGTGGTTACGCCCACTTTATGCAGCACTCGCTTTATATAAAATACATCGTGATTCTATCAGACGCAAACAAACAATGAAAGCATACAGCTGAGTATCTAATGTTCGATTCCACTCGAACTTAGGCTTCCTTACTTGTTTCCTATTTTTTTGTCCTTTTGATAGCGATTTCTTTTGTGAAATTTTTTTGGAATTGAATTTTTGTGTGCCATTTGTTTGGCGCGGCTTAAAACCACAAATAGCCGAGCAGCTGCTCCCATTTCTGACGGCTGTTGTTGCTGCTAATATTTTTCCTTTTTTACAGAGGCCTTAAAAAATCATCACATTTATGCAACCAACGTTTGTGTGCGATCTGAATCTGATCTCAGAATGATGGAAGATCTATGTACGTGCTTGATCGCTTGCTTGGGGCATTAGGTATGTATATCTTCTACATATGTACATTAGGCATCTAATGTGCGTGAGCTGAAATCGAAATTGAATCTTTTCTTTCTTTGATAAATGCATTTGCTGTATAGCAAATGTGTTGCGGTTTGTTTGTGGTATAAATAAATGTACCTACACACATATTTTCGATGATTGTTTAACCCTTTGCATGCTGAAATAAGATCGATTGTGTTTCGGTTCTTCAGTTGATCTATCTATTGATTTATTTATTTAGGTCGCATACATATAATAAATTCTAAGTGACTAATGGTAATGTGTACAAGCTTTTTTAAGTTATTCTACAAAATAATCTGTTTGCTCTATCAATAAAAATGAACTAAATTCTCAATATACAAAAATGTTTAACAGAAAATTTATCGGTTAACGATTTGAATATGGGGTTATTTTACACAATTTTTTATAATTATTTTTTTTATATTGTTTATACATTTAATACCACTCATGCTTTAAACAGAGAGTCCCAGACCAAGTTGTGAAACATTTTTAGCTATAATAGCATTAATAACATCAAAAAGTGATTTCCTTGCCCTCATTTAAATACGCTCGAAATAACTACAACTTATTTTTGGTTTCAAAAACATTTTTCAGGTTTCACAAGTACTAAATTTATGGAAATAAAATTCAGTAAATTCAGGCAAAAGCTTTCATTTGTTTCCAAGCCTTCCATTTACTACCCTGATTACAACTAGGTAAGCTTAGGTTGGAGTGGCTGCCGCTATAGCGGCACACTAAGCCAAGTGTGGAGACCCATTGTGATACCACGAGAAAACAGATTACTCCTCCTTTTTGAACCAGTTTGAAATCCTGATGAAGTTCAGCAGACACCTTACGTCCACGAACGTGACCTTACATAGGCTATCTAGCAAAGTAGTCCCAAGAAAGCGCCGCCTGGCGACGTTAAGAGGCGGGCAGTTGTAAATCGTCGCCTCCTCCCCATCATCCTTGCAGCACCTGCGATAGGGGACGACTAGCCTCTCTGCATGTTTCCCGAAAAAGCAGTGTCCTGTTAGTACCCCCATCAGGTTCGACGTTTCCTCTGTCCTTAGGGTACATATTTGAAGAGATCGGTTATGTTCCCATTTTGGCAAGGTTAGCTTTGATTTTCCACATAGTGGGTTCTGTTGCCATCTATCACTTGTTAGTTTATTAATGTGCTGTTTAAGCATTAGATTGCATGTGGCAAACTGCATACCTATGCATTTTTGGTCAGAGAGAACCTGCTCGGTAGTTCCTTGCCATCGATATCCCTATGTCCCAGGATCCACGTGAGGTGAAAACGGGTCTGCTGGGCCATATCCTCTAGATATCAGAAATAGTCTAGTGTTAGTTCAGAATTGAATGAGTGCGAGCCAAAGGACTTAATTGCAGCCTGGCTGTCGCTGGAGATGAATAAATCCTTGTGGATAGGTTCATGTCCTATGCGGTGAATCACTTCAATTATAGCTGAAACTTCAGCCCGGTAAACGCGGCAGTGATCTGGTAGCCTAAAATCTAGCTGTAGATTCAAGTCTTGTGAACAGTATTCATAATTTTGCTTGAGTACTCGTTTGTTGCGGATGCATCTTGGTCATATTTTCTTGAATTTAAGAAGGTTTAGGAACATTGCACAGATATACATACTTATATGTATACATATTTTATAGGCCCATAATTTATACTAAATGTCTACTTTTCAGCATAAAAAACGCTTCAGTTAGATGCCGCCTACATGAAGTAGATACATTTGGCTTTTCAAGTACAAAAAGTTGCTTGAATATATTTGTATGAAACAATTTTAAATTGAATTTGTATTTCGCCTTAAACGAAATTAGTTTTTAGGGATTATTTTATTTTATTATTTCTCTTTTAAAAAAGTAGTTTTGTTTTCTGGAGTTAAGCAAACTAAATTCTTTTGTAAAAAAATATTGTTTATTTATTCGTAAAAAAAAATTCAATTCATAATTGAATTCTTTGCTTTTCCTTTGTCCACTGCATATTATTGCGCTTTGCCGATTGTGGTTTTATCTGTTTCAAAATTCCTATTTGTATACGGATTCTTCTCGAACTTTTTCTTTTCAAAGTTTTGCTTTGAGCTTTTCTATTACGAGAATAGATTAGATCTGCTTAATTTTTGTATCTGGAGCCGTTTAGCCTCCGTTGAATTTATTTACCTACTGTCCTTCCAATAAATTATAACTTTTTATTGCATTAATTCCTTCATTTCTTGGTTCTGACATTATATGGCAAGCATTGTAGACCTTTTAAATCCACGAAATATTATTGATGAACTTCACAAAATCAAAAATATTAAACGTATTCATAAGTTCTTTTTTGTGTCTAGGCGGCAATAGATTTTTTGATGCGCTTTATAAATTCATAACTAATTTTTATTTAACGATTTCGGTTAGTAGAAATTAATGTGCAATAAAATTTGTGACTAAATAAGCTGCGGCGGCGTTTGCAGGGCCGTAGCTAGACTTAAATTTAAGGTAGGGCAGCGTTGGTTTAAGGTAGGGCGGAAGTAAATAATGTATCACAATTAGTCTTACATCGCACATAGTATATTTTCAACTTTTATGCGGCAAAAATTGAATTTTGTAAAGTTGTTACAATTGCAGAAAAAAAAACATACCCACATATTGGAAATAGACTGCGGAACAATAATTCATCGCTTTTTTCCCCGACCCCATACTCTGCACTTGCTTCCAGATGGTCGAAACTTAGCATATCTAAAGTAAATTTTTTAGTTTTTTTTACATAATTTTAAGTGCTAGTTCAACGTGAATATTTATTATTTAAAGCATTTCATTTAAGTAATCGTGATGGATCCTAAAGCTTCAGGTAATTATTAACACTTTTCAATAATATCCTTGATTTCCAATAATTCTAAGTTTATAGTTTTAAGCTTTTAAAGTTGGGATATTTAAAAAAATTATCACTCTTTTTCGTGTTCAAAATTGATTTTGTTATGTTGCTCTGTCAGACTCAGTCACATTAACCCTTGGACATGATATCTAGTACAATTAATATTTTACCGACAAAAAATTACGTCGCACAAAGCCGCACTTCACTACTTGATACAGGGTTTTTCATATGTATGTACCTACAATAAAATTCTTTTTTGTGTTTTATATTTGATTTTAATGTTTATATTTCTAACGCATATCTTGGTTAATATAGGTGATGCTCGAAAGTAACCGAGACATTTATCAGCGATTATTGTTAACTTCTTAGGCAGTATTTTTAGTATTTCCAATTTTTCAAAGTCAAGGAAATACTAATCATAAAAAGGGGCTAAGAATTCTGAAGCTACATTTTTTTAGAAGATTTTTGAGTATGCAGTTTTCCAGCTCATTCAATTTTAATATCATAATATGCAAAATTCAACTTTTTAAAAATTTTCATTGGCCTTTCGCAATTTTAATTGGAACTGTCTCACATACATATATGGCAAGCACCCTACAGAAAAAAATTTCTAAAATCGACGAAATTTTCACAGCATTGGGAATTGCACATTTTACACTAAAGTTGGTTGGCTACATAACAGCACACTTAAAAATCTCCTCAAAGTCTTCTATAAATTCTGGCCTCGCTTTGAAATTTTTAATCCACTTTTAGAAATTTCAACGATTTTTCGAATTTTTTCCATAAGAAAGTAAAATTTTCGACAGAATTCTTTGAAATAAATTTAAAAACTATGTCGTATGATTTTTTTTTTGAGTCACTTTATATATTTTTCAATCAAATCGAGTTTTAACACAAATTATTAAAACTTTACATTAAACAAGCAATTTTGAATAGATGTAGACAATAAAATATTTATTTTATTTATATTTTAAAACTTGAAAATCTACCTATGTGCATCGAGGCATGCCTTCCATTACAGTCAGCATAAATATCACTTTTCTCTAGGTCAGTGACGTACATTGGCTCAGATTTCCATCTGTCTACCGAAAGGGACGGCTTTACATTAAGGAACCACGGTCCGAGAAAAATGACTTTCGAAGAAAAAAGATGTTCTACACGCATATATACATATGTGCATGTTTTTATAAGTGCCTTTCCTCGGTAATCGTACGCAGTTTTGGGGGTTTGTTTGGTAAATTTTACAACTTACAAACATCTCCGGTCGACGGGACTGTTGGATTTAGAATCAGGAGGACCTCCTCTACAACCCCCAATGACTTTTTTTCAACGCATGGTAGACTGTTGGAAAATTTTTCCCGTACTTTTAATACCTATTTGTTGACACATAATTATTGTGACAGTACATAAGCAATACTCATTGAGAATAAGCCAACAAGATGGTACAGCTTCCAATTTAGATGTGGAGATCTTTAAATTTGGTATGTGGGTCGCCTGTAGGTATGCACGCAAGTCAAGGTGAGAAAAAAACTCTCGAAAATGATTAAGCGATAACCATAGAAAATTTAGACACCTGATTTTACCATCGAGTAAAATGTTTTAGATTAGCACACAGCTTTAGAAATCGATTCCGCGTTTTGGTGTTGTTCGCTCACAGTGAGATTAGTTTTTGTCAGAAAAGTGCCGGAATGAACCATTCCTTTAACCAAACTACAAAAATTCGATGGTCTTATTTAATTATATATGTGACGCAGGGTGGATTCTCCATATCATACATTGAAATAATTTTTTATTTCAAACTATGACAAAAAATTTAATTATAATAATTCATCTCACTTGTTGGCCTTTTTAAGGTAGGGCATTCTAATTTTAAGGTAGGGCATTGCCCCACAATGCCCCCCCCCCCCCTAGATACGGGCCTGGGCGTTTGGTATAGAATATTGCCTTCCTTCTTAGTTATTTATACGATTTTGGTTTAAAAAAATCCATTATCATAAGTCTTTTGTTCAATGCTCTAAAATTTAGAGTGTAGCCAAAAACAAAAACTGTAAATACAAATATACCGTTTTCACCGTAAGCTTTTGTTCGAATATTTATTAGCATTTACTCGCATTAAGTGCGTTTTAATGGTATTACTTAAGTCGATTATAAATTTATACGTTAATGATTTTTCTAAAGTTTCCACCAGAACTTACGTACGATGGAGAAGCGCTACCAAGGCCACTGGAATGCACACATGTTGGCTGACTTTTACTGAGGCATTCAATCCGGCTCTCGGGCTTCAAATACTGCAAAGAATAAAATATTTTTTTTTTTCAAACTAAAAACTTGGAAAAATATGAAGAATCAGCTAAAATATTTTTGTACGTATTACATGTATCGAAACCCATTCATAAGAAATATTGTTTTGCGTTGTTATAGAGTGACATTCAGCTGAACTAAATAGAGTCCGGCCACTGTTTTTAGTTGAGAATGAGGCAGCTTGGATAACAAGATATTTTCAAAAAGTATTTTGCACATTTTTTCCATCTCTTAACCCTTTTGATAAACACTTAAGTTGCATATGAATTAGACCTCTGCACAATACCATTTGCCTCTTCTATATTTGCGAATACTCTATGCATTGTACAATTAGTCACAGCACAATTTCAATGCAGATACGAATAAAACCCATACTTTTCATTTGGAATACAAATACTATTTCTATTCGCTCTGTTGGAGCGATTAGTGTACACTATTCGCCACGATCGAGTAGAACATAATAATAACCATGTTATGAAGTATTCGCAAAACCTTATTGTTTCTTTGGTTTGTTTGTTTATTTACTGTGCATATGGCATTAAGGTGGACCAAAAAATAAAAGTCGAACAAACATAATATGTTCCATTTTTTAATGATAAGAAATGTTTTTCTTCTCTAAATTTTAATATGTATATTAAGGCAAAATTTTAGGTATAGATTTCCGTATTATATTAGCATGAAAATCGCGAATTTCAGGAGAACTTTATTTCCTTCATAAAACCAACTTAATATGACACACATGCGATGTGGCAAGCAAAAAAATGTCCTGTTTGTTTATTGAATGTGCATATGATATACATACATATGTATGTACATATGTACAAATCGCTAGCTTAGAGTGCAAATTGTGTAAGTCCATTTTTCAAACTTTGTAGGAGAGACAAAAAACACAAAATAAAAAAATTTCAAAATGAAAAAAGATTTTCTGTTCATATAAAAATTTTGGACTTACACAATTTTCTTCTCTTTTTGGACTTACACAATTTGCGTATCACTGAATAACAACGAGTAGAAATATGACAAGTATCACAGACTTGTTTAGCGTGGTGCGTATTTAATTTTTCTAGCTTTCTACACTTAAAAACACTTTTTCATAAAAATGGACTTACACAGTTTGCACTCTAAGCTAGCGATATGTGCATACAATGTAGCACCAAGTAAAGAAAATCAAGTTAAAAGGATTTAAATATAAACGGTTCCTTCTTTTGTTAAGTTTTAAGTAGGCGCACATAGGAAAAGGAAAGCAACTGAGCTAAGTAGGTGTAAATAGATTGAAATTGTAAAACGAAGAGCATACCTACCAATCGACCCGCCCTAGTGTGTATGCATATGCACATACACACACTCACACTAGCAGCGTAATTTTGCTGAACACAACGTCTGGATGTGTGTTTATGAAAATATTTATGTACATACATATATTTCGATTATATTCGAAGTATTCGCAAGTAGTGTACACTATTTGCAGAACCTTTTTAAGGTCATGTAATTGTCGCTACGAATAAGTAATTGTATTGGTTCTGTTTATGGTTGTGCTCTACTTGCGCTTATTCTAAAACGACCGAAACAAGTAGGTACTGTAATTGGACGGCCGCGAATATTTTGTTGGTCGTTTCGAATCCATTCGTGCAGCCCTTTAATATGAATTAATGCTCATTTAATATGCATTAAAACCCAAAAAAAAAAAACAAATTTACACCTTTCTTAAACTTATAAGCAATTCCAAACATGTAAAGGCACACGCCACACCACCAGTTTCTCATGTCACATGTGACTTGATCAAGTACAGAGAAAATGTAGGTATTTGGTGGTAATTCGTTGCGCATAAATATTCTATTAGTAAAAGTATTTAAAATGTATGAGACAGACCAAATAACAATACATATTACACCTTTGAAGATCGCATACAAAACACACACACAAAATTAAACGAAATTAAGTAGTGTCAAGACAAAAAATTCAAGGGCATTGGAGGCGAATTGTTTACAAACACAGCATATTAAATATGTTAAGTGTATTCATACGTACATACACACATATATACAAAGTGAAGAATATCCAGAAAGGATGTAGCAAATGTGGCATGAAAATTAAAATTTCATGAGGACGCGGCAGGAAAGCATGCTGGAATGCTATGTAGAAAGATACAAATGTACATACACACATGTACATATGTCAAAAGAGCTAAAGAAAAATATGATTTTAGAATCAGCACGCGCACGCTGCACCCTGTAGCCAGAGTTTCGCGGAAGGACTTTGGCACCTTAAGATAAAAGTAAAAAGGACGTTGTGCGCGATTAGGAACAACAACAGAGCGTGAAAGTCAAATTAGAGAAAAGGAAGAAAGAATGCATAGAAATTTATATACCACTCTGTGGGTGTGAGAGAAATCAGTGTTGAGGCATGACTTCATGTTTGACATTCATTAATGTTAACGTTTGACATTTTAAAATTTGGCAACTCAAGGCCAAGGCCATTTAAATCGTATCTACAGAGGTTTAACGTAGACCTTCAATCTTAAATAGTTTGTGTATATGAGTAATGTAATTTAACAAAAAGTCAGCAGTTGGCAAAGTATTTTTTGTGCTGTTCAGCGGGCATGCTACTGATAATTTTTATTATCTACTATTTCCAAATATAAAAATGTTTTCTCTTAGCATTCAAAATATTTACTTACACAACGTGTGTTCCCATGAGTAATTAAAACACTAACCTTGAAGAAGAATTTTAAGAAATATTTTTAACGCGAACTCATTGTGACTTGTGTGACATTTTATGTACATATATATGTAGTTAGCGCGTGTCACAGGTAAGCACAAGAAGAATAATGCCATCCGATCTACACAATGCGAGATACTCAGAAGTGCTTATACTTATTTTCAATATGTTAGTTATCGATTGGATAATAGCTCCAGAACTTGCCCTTTTCTGAAATCTCTAACGTTAGAGAACGACCCAATTAAAAATGGAGAAACATAGCGTTCTCATATAAAAGGGAACATAATTATCTAATCGAATATAAATTATAATTCTCGAATCGAAAGCTAATTTAGTTCTCTAATGAGAATTTGCATCTCTTTTGTCTAGTCTTTGAGATTTGGCTCATTCCTTAATCAGTTTCCAATTCAAATCTAGTGTTTTTTTCTACCCTCTCCCAAATCTAGTGTAGTTTTCTACCCACGCTCTCAATGATAGAAGTGTTAGAGAACAAAACTAGTTATCTGTTGTAGTCTCCACAAATTTTCCTGGGTGTTCCGAATGTTTTTAAAGTGACCTTAATTTCAAATACAAATGTAAGGTTTTTTCGCTGTCGAATCCTTTAATGCAGTCTAAGTTATTTGACCGTGGTGGCCGTACAGTGACTTCTCAGCCGCCATACTAAGACCAGAGTAGAACCCACATGAATATGCTGCATCAGAAAGATTGAAAAGCTTTAGATTTGGGAATTAAGGCAAAATTTTAGGTATAGATTTCCGTATTATATTAGCATGAAAATCGCGAATTTCAGGAGAACTTTATTTCCTTCATAAAACCAACTTAATATGACACACATGCGATGTGGCAAGCAAAAAAATGTCCTGTTTGTTTATTGAATGTGCATATGATATACATACATATGTATGTACATATGTACAAATCGCTAGCTTAGAGTGCAAATTGTGTAAGTCCATTTTTCAAACTTTGTAGGAGAGACAAAAAACACAAAATAAAAAAATTTCAAAATGAAAAAAGATTTTCTGTTCATATAAAAATTTTGGACTTACACAATTTTCTTCTCTTTTTGGACTTACACAATTTGCGTATCACTGAATAACAACGAGTAGAAATATGACAAGTATCACAGACTTGTTTAGCGTGGTGCGTATTTAATTTTTCTAGCTTTCTACACTTAAAAACACTTTTTCATAAAAATGGACTTACACAGTTTGCACTCTAAGCTAGCGATATGTGCATACAATGTAGCACCAAGTAAAGAAAATCAAGTTAAAAGGATTTAAATATAAACGGTTCCTTCTTTTGTTAAGTTTTAAGTAGGCGCACATAGGAAAAGGAAAGCAACTGAGCTAAGTAGGTGTAAATAGATTGAAATTGTAAAACGAAGAGCATACCTACCAATCGACCCGCCCTAGTGTGTATGCATATGCACATACACACACTCACACTAGCAGCGTAATTTTGCTGAACACAACGTCTGGATGTGTGTTTATGAAAATATTTATGTACATACATATATTTCGATTATATTCGAAGTATTCGCAAGTAGTGTACACTATTTGCAGAACCTTTTTAAGGTCATGTAATTGTCGCTACGAATAAGTAATTGTATTGGTTCTGTTTATGGTTGTGCTCTACTTGCGCTTATTCTAAAACGACCGAAACAAGTAGGTACTGTAATTGGACGGCCGCGAATATTTTGTTGGTCGTTTCGAATCCATTCGTGCAGCCCTTTAATATGAATTAATGCTCATTTAATATGCATTAAAACCCAAAAAAAAAAAACAAATTTACACCTTTCTTAAACTTATAAGCAATTCCAAACATGTAAAGGCACACGCCACACCACCAGTTTCTCATGTCACATGTGACTTGATCAAGTACAGAGAAAATGTAGGTATTTGGTGGTAATTCGTTGCGCATAAATATTCTATTAGTAAAAGTATTTAAAATGTATGAGACAGACCAAATAACAATACATATTACACCTTTGAAGATCGCATACAAAACACACACACAAAATTAAACGAAATTAAGTAGTGTCAAGACAAAAAATTCAAGGGCATTGGAGGCGAATTGTTTACAAACACAGCATATTAAATATGTTAAGTGTATTCATACGTACATACACACATATATACAAAGTGAAGAATATCCAGAAAGGATGTAGCAAATGTGGCATGAAAATTAAAATTTCATGAGGACGCGGCAGGAAAGCATGCTGGAATGCTATGTAGAAAGATACAAATGTACATACACACATGTACATATGTCAAAAGAGCTAAAGAAAAATATGATTTTAGAATCAGCACGCGCACGCTGCACCCTGTAGCCAGAGTTTCGCGGAAGGACTTTGGCACCTTAAGATAAAAGTAAAAAGGACGTTGTGCGCGATTAGGAACAACAACAGAGCGTGAAAGTCAAATTAGAGAAAAGGAAGAAAGAATGCATAGAAATTTATATACCACACTGTGGGTGTGAGAGAAATCAGTGTTGAGGCATGACTTCATGTTTGACATTCATTAATGTTAACGTTTGACATTTTAAAATTTGGCAACTCAAGGCCAAGGCCATTTAAATCGTATCTACAGAGGTTTAACGTAGACCTTCAATCTTAAATAGTTTGTGTATATGAGTAATGTAATTTAACAAAAAGTCAGCAGTTGGCAAAGTATTTTTTGTGCTGTTCAGCGGGCATGCTACTGATAATTTTTATTATCTACTATTTCCAAATATAAAAATGTTTTCTCTTAGCATTCAAAATATTTACTTACACAACGTGTGTTCCCATGAGTAATTAAAACACTAACCTTGAAGAAGAATTTTAAGAAATATTTTTAACGCGAACTCATTGTGACTTGTGTGACATTTTATGTACATATATATGTAGTTAGCGCGTGTCACAGGTAAGCACAAGAAGAATAATGCCATCCGATCTACACAATGCGAGATACTCAGAAGTGCTTATACTTATTTTCAATATGTTAGTTATCGATTGGATAATAGCTCCAGAACTTGCCCTTTTCTGAAATCTCTAACGTTAGAGAACGACCCAATTAAAAATGGAGAAACATAGCGTTCTCATATAAAAGGGAACATAATTATCTAATCGAATATAAATTATAATTCTCGAATCGAAAGCTAATTTAGTTCTCTAATGAGAATTTGCATCTCTTTTGTCTAGTCTTTGAGATTTGGCTCATTCCTTAATCAGTTTCCAATTCAAATCTAGTGTTTTTTTCTACCCTCTCCCAAATCTAGTGTAGTTTTCTACCCACGCTCTCAATGATAGAAGTGTTAGAGAACAAAACTAGTTATCTGTTGTAGTCTCCACAAATTTTCCTGGGTGTTCCGAATGTTTTTAAAGTGACCTTAATTTCAAATACAAATGTAAGGTTTTTTCGCTGTCGAATCCTTTAATGCAGTCTAAGTTATTTGACCGTGGTGGCCGTACAGTGACTTCTCAGCCGCCATACTAAGACCAGAGTAGAACCCACATGAATATGCTGCATCAGAAAGATTGAAAAGCTTTAGATTTGGGAATTTTTGCAATAAGGTAGCTATTCTATTACGTTGCTATAAATTATTATGACATACATAAGCTTGTATCTAGAAGCACAAGGGGGGACAGACATAGATTGCCATCCCGCAAGATCGCCAAAATCATGATCCGGTCATACAAAGCAGAAACCGCAAACTACCTACTCACACTTCTAAAAGCAGATTGCAGACTGGCGAACGGCATACCAACAGTGTCTCACACCATCTCATGCATTCAAAATGGGACTGGTGCAGAGTGAGGTGTGCACGGAATGCAACGAAGCCGATGCAGTTGGCACTCTGGAACATCTTTTCTGTCAAGCTTTTGGCAGACTAGGTGTCTTAGCTGCCCCGGCTCCGCCCTTCTTCTCCCTATAAGGCATTGCGGATCAGGAAGTACACAAGATATTAAAACTTGCGAAGTTGTGTTTAATATAACGCCTCCAATACGCTCCAGTGCGCAGTTTGCAAGACTAAGGACCATACATATGTAGTTTATGTTAGGGATCACTGAAGCTTGGCCAACGTAACCGAACCTAACCAGATTGACTTCAAGTTATAGAACAAAGTATACGTAAGCCTTATAAATGTATTAGTTTTTAGCATGAGGCTTTTAAACTATAAATTTTCATATACAAAATTTAATTAAAATAATATTATGTACATATTGAAGAACGATTTTCCGCCATTCCTTTTAAAATTATCCTACATAAGCATGAGTATATTTTAATTTGATGCCCATCGTAAGTAAAATATATTCATATAATATATAAACTTGGCGCACTTGGCGGGTTTGTTGTAACTCAAATATTAGCACTAAATTTAATGCCCCCAAACGGCGAAAGGTGGCGATAGACTTAGCGACATTGAAGCCAACAAAATCGGCTGCCAGTTTTACACGCAAGTTAAGCGTAGGGATGGCAAAAAAAAATATAATAATCGATTAACCGTTTTTTAGGTTAATCGAAAGGGTTCGATTATTAATCGCGAATAATCGTAGGGAACTAACCGATTATAACCGTTTTTCGATTACAATTACTTATAAATTAATACGTAGTACCCCAAGAGGACAAACAAGCTAATTTTTTATACATACCATGTGTGTGTGTTCGTTTCTATTATAATAATAAATAAAAATAGGTAAAAAAACTTTTTAAGTTAAACGGTTTTATGTTATACATACATTGCAATGTTTAAGATAAATGTACTAAAAACCAAAAAATAATAAAATAGATACAGTCGTGGGAATTATAAACACTTGCATAGACTAGACTAAAATAAAACCGTGGGGCACGTCAATTGTCTACAATCGTTGATTAAAATGTTTGTTTTGTAATGTTACACTATAATTAGGCAGTTGTTCAACCGACAACGATGGACGTGTGATAAGTAGGGCTAGAATGTGGAAAAAAGCTAGCAAGCTCGATTATAAGCGAGTTTTAGGGTTTCATAGTGGTGAGCGAGTAGTAATTTTATCATATGTTTTGTCGATTAAAGACAAACTACGAGCAGTGAAACGATTCCTCGTGTGAATGTCCAACGATAAACTAGTTGCAACATCTCTTTTATTAACATGGAGTGTATAACTATTGGAATTTCCATGAGCAAGAAAATAGTAAGTATTTTCCTCACCGTCTGCGGGCCAACTGCCTAACGACGAATTAAACGATTCTTCTATCGCACATTAAGTCGATAATTTGTAGACAATTGACGTGCTTCCCGGTTTTATTTTATTCTAGTCTATGCAAATGTTTATAATTCCCACGACTGTATCTATTTTATTATTTTTTGGTTTTTAGTACATTTATCTTAAACATTGCAATGTATGTATAACATAAAACCGTTTAACTTAAAAAGTTTTTTTACCTATTTTTATTTTCTAGTTTTTAGTTTTTATTTCGCATTCTGTTTAATTCATTTAGTGCTTCATTATTGCAAGGTTTCTTGCCCGTTAGTTTATTGCAGTCCAACGCCTCTATAGCGACCCACGCGCCACCTATCGGAAGTTTTTTTTAGGAAAATATTTCCTTTCAAGGTAGTAATACATGTTCCGAATTTCAGCCAAATCGGACCATAAATGCGATTTTTGTAAATATAGCGACCCACGCGCCACCTAGCGGAATTTTTTTTTAAAGAAAATATTTCTTTTCAAGGTAGTAATACATGTTCCGAATTTCAGCCAAATCGGACCATAAATGCGATTTTTGTAAATATAGCGACCCACGCGCCACCTAGCGGAATTTTTTTTTTAAGAAAATATTTCTTTTCAAGGTAGTAAAACATGTTCCGAATTTCAGCCAAATCGGACCATAAATGCGATTTTTGTAAATATAGCGACCCACGCGCCACCTAGCGGAATTTTTTTTTAAGAAAATATTTCTTTTCAAGGTAGTAATACATGTTCCGAATTTCAGTCAAATCGGACCATAAATGCGATTTTTGTAAATATAGCGACCCACGCGCCACCTAGCGGAATTTTTTTTTAAGAAAATATTTCTTTTCAAGGTAGTAATACATGTTCCGAATTTCAGCCAAATAGGACCATAAATGCGATTTTTGTAAATATAGCGACCCACGCGCCACCTATCGGAATTTTTTTTTTTTCATAATATTGCATTGTCATCGGGGTTATACATGCGTGCAAAATTTCAGATTAATCGGTTGACAGGAAGAGGGTGAAATTTGAATTACTAAATTTGAAGAATAAAGAATAAATAATAAATAATAAAACAAACGGGGTGAGCTAAATAAAACCGTTTAAAAATCGTCATTTCACCGAAAAAATCGTCAATATTTTCTTGCTATCTCATTTTTACTAAAAACACGTTATAAACAAAAAAGTGTCGGCTTTCCACTAAGAAAGCGCACCACGAAAAAAAATTACTTTTTCAGGGGCTCTCAGATATCTCAAAACTGAAATCAAAACTTGCAGGAAGTTTACAGTTTACGAGATAATTACCCCAGAAAGAGAATTATATCGGCTGAGGATTATTTTTTTAAAGCGCGGCTGAAGACGGCCAACGCAAAATGTTGTTCTACACACATACATACATATATGCATTTGCTCGTTTTAATACGTGCTTTTATCTCGGCAATAGATCGCAGTTTTCGTGTTTTGTTTGGTAAATTTTAAAATTTTAACAACAAATATCTTGTAAAATACAAGCCTCCGGAAATTTTTGATTTCAGTTCCAAGTCCTGTGAGAGCCCCTCTACCCCTCTGAAATAGTCATTTATTTCGGGGCATTGTTCCTTAATGGAAAATTTTCCCAAAAACAATTTTAAAGAGGTGCGAATTCATACAAATTCGTATATAAATGAAATCGTACTTAAAAAAGCTGTGCACATTTATCTACAAAATGCGCTTACTTATATAATAAAATAAATAAATAACATCATCATCATTCATTAATACTAATTCATAACATTTTGCTTTGAAAAATAATTTACAAAATATAAGGATTTATTTCATGAAGATAACCATTTAATTATTGTACTGAGATGGTTTAAATATTGAATAATGCCACTTTCCTTAAAAAAAATATATAATAAACGAAAAAGTCGTCATTTATTGGGAAAAATCGTCAAATCATTGCTTAGAAAAATCGTCAAAAGGGCGATAAAATCGTCAATTCGGCAAGGCTGGCTGGAGGGAACGTTTATTGCGAATGAAAAGGTGGTAACTGTGTAACCTAATACAAACGCACGCCGTCAATTTACTGTCAAAAATTTCTCATGCCCATACAACTTGTATGGGAGTAACCGGAATTGAACGGCGTGCGTAAAAAGCAAACTCGACGCCCAATTTTTGTTTTGCGTGACAGTTGAAATTAAGCATTGTGGGTGATTGTTTGCAAAAAAATTGACACTCGCTTTTGATATCGCGTGTGTTAGATACATATTCCACAAAATAAGATTTTCTCTGATTTTCTATATTTTTCTATTTCTTTATCTGTACACGCACGCAAGTCAATTTCGGTTCAACGCATATGAAAAATTTGCGTGCGTGCGTTAATTGACGACTTGCGTTTGTATTAGGTTACACAGTAATTCTCAACTTCGATTATTTCCTTTCGATTATTTTCGACTTGAGAGGGAAAAGGTTAATCGAAAAAATAATCAAAAGGAAAAAACCGATACATTTTAACCGTTAACCGAAAGAAATTAACCGATTATAATCGTTTTTCCGGTTATAGTTGCCATCCCTAGTTAAGCGCCAACAAAAGATCAACAGGTAGCTGACACCAGATGTATAGCAGATGAAAATTGAATGAGGAATGTAGGGTGGATAGGTAAATAAAGTGGGGCAGAGGCACAAGGGAATTAAGCGGAGCGCAGAGGCACAAAATGGAAAGATTGAAGAGTCAAGCAAGTGTGCGGCTGGTACACAGAAGCATATAGACAGACATGCGTTTTAATATTCATGGATATATGTATGTATGTTGCTGCAACTTCCAAGTGTGGCAGCTAAATATGAAGAAAGTTGGCTGGCTGCGAGGCAGGCGCGTCACGCGCGTTCTAACAATTTCATATGTACATACATACGATTATAATATTTACTTTTAGTAAGGCATGTATGTACCTAGTAAGTTTTAAAGTTGGCATTGCTGAAGCGTAGAAGCCTGCAGCTTCCAAATTACAATTTAGTTAAGGTAATAAATTTATTATGAAGTATAAGTTAAAAGCAATGAAGTGTCATGCCACGAGCCAAGAGCGGAGCGCGGCGAATAGCAACAGCAGCTGGCGGCTGAATGCAGCCTTCATTGGCAGCGTGAAAGTAGGCGTATGAGTTGACGACGAAGCATGTCAAATTCCATACTAATAATAGTATGTTTGAGTTTTAAGTGCGTCAGGGGCAAGTTCTTGCTGTGATTTTATTGCTGTTGCAATCACTTTCTGATAAATAAATAAATAAATAAAGTGAGTTGCATAAAAATATTTGTTACGCCCTCGAAATCAGTTGAGTGTGTGGAATACCTGCTTCGTAGAGTTAATTGTAGTGTGTACGATGATGCTGCACAAACATAGAAGTTGACTAAATAAAGTAGCATACTAATTGTAATGATGCGATACAGGTACCCTCTAGTCTGTGTTTCGTAAATTCTAACAGCGCAACCAATTTCAACATGAGTTAATTTTTTTTTTATCTAAGACAAAAAAGAGAACGTCAGCCAGTAGGGCCGTGATTGTTTTCTTTGGCTGTGCTGAAGAATACAGTTGCGAGGCACCAAGATGGCTAACGAGTTTGCCTCCTAATAAACAAACATTGAATTCTGTGGCCGCTCTGGTGTAGTGAGTAGAGTGCTCGCTGTCATGACAGAGGTCTCGGGTTCTAAGCCCAGCCCGGAAAAATATAAAAAAAAACAAGTAAAAGCGCGGCTGTCTTCGGCCGTACCGAAGACTTCATACCTTTCATGAGTGGGGAAATGAAAAGTTACCTATGTATGTACATAGCCGGATTAAGTTTAATTTATAATTTTAATTCTGTGGGTTATTTATGGAAAGATTTATTAGAAAAAATGGTGTCTTGGCTATTTAAATGGAGGAGTTATACACCAAAATGTCCACATCTGAACAATCGGTTGTAGGGGAGCTATATGTTATAGTGGTCCGATCTTGACAATTTTCGGTAACCCTGTTTGGGCCCAAATGGGTACAAATACTTCAAAATTTCACGCCGGTAGCTGTTAAAGTGGAGGAGTTATACACCAAAATGTCCATATCTGAACAATCGGTTGTAGGGGAGCTATATGTTATAGTGGTCCGATCTTGACAATTTTCGGTAACCCTGTTTGGGCCCAAATGGGTACAAATACTTCAAAATTTCACGCCGTTAGCTGTTAAAATGGAGGAGTTATACACCAAAATGTCCACATCTGAACAATCGGTTGTAGGGGAGCTATATGTTATAGTGGTCCGATCTTGAAAATTTTCGGTAACCCTGTTTGGGCCCAAATGGGTACAAATACTTCAAAATTTCACGCCGGTAGCTGTTAAAGTGGAGGAGTTATACACCAAAATGTCCATATCTGAACAATCGGTTGTAGGGGAGCTATATGTTATAGTGGTCCGATCTTGACAATTTTCGGTAACCCTGTTTGGGCCCAAATGGGTACAAATACTTCAAAGTTTCACGCCGTTAGCTGTTAAAATGGAGGAGTTATACACCAAAATGTGCATATCTGAACAATCGGTTGTAGGGGAGCTATATGTTATAGTGGTCCGATCTTAACAATTTTCTGTAATCGCGTTTGGGCCCATATGGGTAAAAATACTTCAAAATTTCAGGCCGTTAGCTGTTAAAATGGAGGAGTTATACACCAAAATGTGTATATCTGAATAATCGGATGTTGTGGAACTATATGTTATAGTGGTCCGATCTTGACAATTTTCGGTAACCTTGTTTGGGCCAAAATGGGCACGTCTACTTCAGAGTTTCATGTCCTTAGCTGTTTAAATGGGGAAGTTATGCACAAATTACATCCACAAATTTCATGTATATCTGATTAATCGGTTGTTTTCTATATGTTATAGTGGTCGGATTCGGCCGGTTCCGACAAATGATCAGCTGCATATAACAACATACCTGTATTCCGAATTTCATTCAGATATCTCAAAAACTGAGGGACTAGTTTGCGTTCACACAGACGGACGGACGGACAGACAGACAGACGGACGGACGGGCAGACGGACAGACGGACATGGCTTAATCGACGCAGCTCGTGATTCTGACCATATCGGTATATATTTTGGTGGGTCCCCGATGCTTCCTTCTGGTACTTTCGACGAAAATTTTTTGGCACTAAGTTATAATACCATTTCATTCTCATGAAAGGTATAATTATAATTCATTAGAGCCCAATTATTGTGTTTTTTGATAAGGAGTACGCCTAGATTTGGGAAGATAAAATCGACTTAATTACTCATCATAGTTATATCAGCGCCATTGTATGACTATTATGAAACATAAATTCCCCTTTTTGCAGTAGAAAATACTCAGAATGCGCCCTTATGGAACAGGAATAGATACTCCCTAGTCTGTGCTTCCTCATCGCTCATATCATGATGCACTTTTCCACTAGAATATGATGATCGCTCTAAGATTTGTAGTGACGAAGAAGAATCCGACCAAACTATAGAAAAGAAAGTGCAAGGCAAGGAAGAGTCAAAGAAAAGCAGTTAATAAAGGGTCATAAAACGCCTGATGCCTGACTGGCTGACTTAAGATTTACACTGTCAATAAACACAAGCTCTTTTTTATATTTAGTAGCTACATAAATACAGGCTCATGAGGATATTACTATCGTTAATTCAGCGTACAAAGCAAAAACTGGCCATGCGAAACTACGTCGCGACATTTGAATGACGATAGATTATGATAATAACTACCGCGGCGGCTGACAGCTTAAATATCGCTAAGGCAAAATTATAAATGAAAGTTATCAGCAGAAGCTTGCCAAGGCATACAGAATACCTGCACATGTGCAGGAAAGTCTAGGAATAAAAAAAACGATTGGCGGGTGGTGAGCGGAAGCCCGTTTGGCTGCCAAGCGCACAGAAAAAATATAAAAAAAACAAAATAAAATTTATATGTTCTTACACCTTTTTGTATTAGAGAAGACGCCACACTATTGCTTAACTCTTGTTTCCGCAAAGCAGTGTTGTTGTTATTGTGCCCAGCTACGTTTATGTAGTAAGAGTTAGGCTTTAGATACCCACATATGGCTTGCAGAAGCAGCCATTGCCGCAGACGCGTCCAGTTTGTTGTAAGTCCACTCGTTGACATAATAATTTTATACGATAAGCTTTAAGCGGATTTATGAATCGCCTTTTGTAAGCCGATTATATGTTTGTTCATGGATAGATGTAAACTTGTACTAGTATTTTGGCGACTTGTGAGTGAGAATATTGTCAGCAAGAAAATAGAATATTCAAGTGCATCCTACTGCATTGTGTTAGAATTTATTGCATGGTATATATTTTTGTATGTATTTATGTATGTAATCATATAAAAATATGTACAGAAGCATTTATTATATACAGTTTATCTACTGAATATAGGGTTGCCAGATACCTTTCCCAAAAAAATCAGTACATTGCCTTCCAAAAAAAAAAACAATATATGTACATATGCGGAGAAAGTCGTCTATTATTTCATATTTCATATTTATTCAGTAGTACATTAGTACAGTAAGATCAACTGATCTTTTATAGTACAACATAGATGTATAATACAGAATTTTTCTAACAAAATTAAAACAATATACATAACTAACACTAAAAATACATAAAGTTAAACATAAACTTAAATAATTAAAAAAAAAAATAGATTCAACAATTAACAGGTACATAGTTTTATTAGATAGCCAAACTCAGACTACAATGCGATATTTATTTACGGAAATGAGAATATATTACATTCTTAAAGTTGCTCCTATTTAGGCTACCGCGAACATGGCTCGGAATAGAATTCCATAACCGTATAGCATTGACGAAGAATAGTCTTGCAGAATTCAGATAGTTAAAGCTAGGTACAATAAGGTCAGTTAACCGTGCAGATTTAGCGAAGTCTAGTTTGTCATACAGATAACTTGGGGATTTATAAACCATGATTCTATATAAGAATATGCAGTTCCTTGCTTTGAGGTATTCCGTGATCTCACAACCTAAGAGCCGCGTTCTCCAGGTAGAGATATGCTCAAATTTAGTTAACCCAAAGACATAGCGTGTCACATGATTAAATACTACATCAATTTTATGAGCGGATTTTGAATTAAGTTTACTATAAATGCACTCGGAATAGGTAATGATTGGTAGTATTAACTGTATCGCTAGACGTTTTCTTATTCCAACCGGGGTAAAATCTGCAGATATTCTTAAGTTACGCAATACATTATATACCTTTCCAACTACAACATTAACATGATCATCACAGGACAGATTGGAGTTAATAACAAAACCAAGATTAGTCACTTTAGACACAAACTTAAGACATTTATTATTAATACACAGGTGAGGGAGGTTTCTGATGCTGGAAGGCTTTTTTGATATGGGTAAAACATAGGATTTTTCACTATTTAGGGTAAGATAGTTATTGGTCGCCCACTTCGATATAGCAGACAAATCGTTATTAAATTTAGCACAGAGTTCACGGGCTAGGCTATGCGTGCCAGACATATACAACTGTATGTCGTCAGCATATGCATGCATTTGTACATGCTTGCAGACAGTGAAGACATCATTTATAAACATACTAAATAGCAGAGGTCCAAGGATGGAACCTTGCGGCACACCAGTTAGTACTTGCTTAAGGTCCGAAAGATCTGCCCCCACTTTAACACATTGCATCCTTCCTTCAAGGTAGTTTCTCAATAGCCTTATGGCGGAATCCGCAAACCCAAAGAAGTTTTTCAGTTTAACACAAAGTAGGTTGTGGTTGACAGAGTCGAACGCTTTTGAAAAGTCAAGGAGACACAGTAACGCGATTTGGCCACTATCAAAGGCAGTTCTAATGTCATCCAAAATTTTAATGACAGCAGTCGAGCAACTGTGTTTTTCTCTAAACCCAGACTGAAGCGGGGACAGCAGATTATATTGACTAATGTACGAATTAATCTGTTCAGATAACAAAGTCTCAAATGTTTTCGACAGCGCAGGAAGAACGCTTATCGGACGAAAGTCATCTACATTTGTGGCATTCTTGGTCTTAGCAATTGGCAGTACTGTTGCAATCTTCCACGCATCAGGAAAGTTCGATGTTGTGATGCAATGGTTGATGATGTGAGTAAGTGTTGGCAAGATATGTGGCAGTATTATTTTCACAAATTTTATTGGAATACTATCTGCACCAACTGCATTTGAGTGTATCCTGTAAATAGATCTTTCAACATCAAGCTCAGACACTGCACGAAACTCAAACTGAGGACACACCGGTAATGTAGGAAAACTAGTATAAGACATAGTCGCACTATGTGGGGTAACACGATTGACAAACACATCATTAAGCTCCCCAGGATCCAGCGAGCATCCCGGTTTATCTTTAACATATACCCGAAAATTTCTCAGATTACGCCACAAGACATGCGAAGGGAGACTAGGACTTAACATTTTAGCAAAAAATTTGCGCTTTTCGCGTTTAATAGTTGACGTTGTTTCATTACGAATAGCCTTATAAGCCTGCCAGTTCATGTCCGTTCGACTTTTTTTCCATTTAGCATAGGCTTTGTTCCGTTTTTTAATCATATTAAGGGCAGTTTTGTTAAACCAGGGGCAAGACGATTTACGTTGTACGGTGCGCGTCGGTACATGAGCATTATAGGCTGTGACAATTATATTATTTAAGAAGGTTAATTTTTCGTTCGCAGACGAAAATCTCCAACAATTGGTCCAGTCAATAAAGGATAGATCAGTAGTCAAGTTATCAAGATGAATAGATCGATAGTCAGGAATATTGCACGATTGGTAAACTATACTATGATGGTCAAAGTTAATATCAAATGCACAAAAAATTAAATCATGGTCAGAAACATACGATATTTGGTCAAATTTTAAAACAGATGACAGGTTAGAGACAATGAAATAATCAAGAAGACTTGGACAACAGTTATTACCATATCTGGTGGGACAAGACGTATTGACTAATGATAAACCAACACCGGAGACATAATCCAGGATACGGGCGCTGTACACATCACTACATAACATATTTATATTAAAGTCACCACAGACAATAATCCTATCAAAATCAACTGTTACTGAAGACAACGTATCAAACAACTCACTTACATTACAACATTTATGAGGATTGTACACGCAAGACAAGAGGAGCTTGATCGAGGAGTTGGACAACTCGACAAACATATACTCAATAGAGCTACAAGAAGATTGCGAGACCAAACGAGTTTTTAAGTATTTTTTACAATATATAGCAACGCCACCACCCTTCTTGTTCCGTCTGTCATTCCGATATAACTTATAGCCGCTTATTTCGTAATGCGAGTCTTTAATTTCATCTCTAAACCAGGTCTCCGAGACGCAGATAACATCCACCGAAGACCGCTCAAAGGTTTGCCTGGCCAAATCCATTTTCTCACTGTTAAGACTTCGTGCATTAAAGTGTACCACATTAAAGCCCTTCTGTTGATTGCATAGAATGTTTAGCAGAGCAAAACTATTATCGTCAATGCCATTATGCTTGCGCCTTCCCATCATTATGCAGGAGCAAATCAAGAGCAACTTTAAGAAACATATACAGGCTGAGTTTAAGTACCTTTACTGCAATCATGTTTCTATGGAATTTAACGTTCCCGTTGCTTCCTCAATCCTAATTGTTGTTACACCATTGAAATTCGGACACATTTTCGTCATCGGTGAGAGGTGGTTAGCTTAAATCGATAATTAGAGCGCACATACACAACATTGCACATTACTACCCAGAAACCTCGGCGTGCTGGGTGCTTGTTTCACCCAGCAAGTTTGATCGATGTGAGAGTCCGAAAATTCAATCACGGCATTACAAACGTCAAATGTAAACAGCTGGAAAATTAAAAACAGATCAGGGTGATAAAAATGAGTTTTTTTAGTGTCAGTACAAATCAGTACAAAATCCAAAAAATCAGCGTTTCTTAAGGTTTTTAAAACCATCAGTACGGAGCACGAAAAATCAGTATTGTACTGATGAAATCAGTACGTCTGGCAACCCTAACTGAATAGCTGCTTAAACTGTTTTCTATTGCGTTATAGTTAAGTATAATGGAGGAACGAAAAATGACACTAAAGATGACACAACGTCATTCCCAAACCAAATCAAAATTGGCAAAGATTGATGGAAAATCGTTCCACAACACGTTAAATATAATAGCTTCTATCCACAGACAATTCTCGATATTATGCAAGTCAAACTCAGACTGGTAGCTGGTCTGGGAATAATTGCTTGGGGTTAAACCCAGCCCAAACTGAACTGGTACCTATTACAAGGAGGTATAAACATCCTGCATTGCAGCTACCAGTGCTTAGGAATACTATTTTAGAGACAGGTATTACGGCACAGTTCTTGGCGGCCATTTTGGACAAGCAGATTTCGTACCGTAAACTTTCAAGAAAGTGTTAAGAAAGCCGAATGTTGGCCCTCTATAATTGCATAGGAGTCGTTGCCCGTAGTTGGGACTTGACACCCAAAGTGTCACTGTGGCTCTACAACGCTGTGATAAGGCCGACCCTACTATTTAGGATTTTGGTGTGGCGGAGGTGCCTTGAAAAGAGTTCTATCCTTCTAACATTCCAAGAGTTTCAAAGAAGTGCTTTGATTTGCGTTGGCGGCGCGCTGCACACCACTACCAAGTAGGCACTGGACACACATGGGCGTAGTTAACTAATCCGTGTCACCACTACGCCATTAACTACCACTACCGTCGCGATAGTGGGGCTTGAAAATTTTCCAAACAACTAACGTGAGTGGAAGTTGAAACTTTTTCCACTACCACTAAAAATATTAGTGGTAGTGGATAGGGCTTCAAATCCCAGCTTAGTGGGATTGGGGCTTGAAAAATTTCCACTAATTTTCAATTAGTGACTGAAAACTTGTTCCCACTAAATCACGAAATAGTGGAAAAATCATTGATTCCACTATATGTGTAGAATCACTAAGTTTGTATATCGAAATACATATACATACTTACATACATGTGAATAGTTCATTTTTGCTCTGAGAAGAAATATGTCTCATTTTGCTCGTATATCTATGCATGTACATATGTATGTATGTGGGCATTTCCTGGGCGGTGCGGACGTTACGTTCGCACGATTTTTTGAATTTTTGAGGCAGAAATAACGCGAAATATTGTATCGTTTTATTATAAAGGGAAATATTTAGGACACACCTGATGATAAAACAAGTAAAAGCGCGGCTGTCTTCGGCCGTACCGAAGACTTCATACCTTTCATGAGTGGGGAAATGAAAAGTTACCTATGTATGTACATAGCCGGATTAAGTTTAATTTATAATTTTAATTCTGTGGGTTATTTATGGAAAGATTTATTAGAAAAATTAGTGTCTTGGCTATTTAAATGGAGGAGTTATACACCAAAATGTGTATATCTGAACAATCGGTTGTAGGGGAGCTATAGGTTATAGTAGTCCGATCTTAACAATTTTCGGTAATCCTGTTTGGGCCCATATGGGTACAAACACTTCAAAATTTCAGGACGTTAGCTGTTAAAATGGAGGAGTTATACACCAAAATATCCATATCTGAACAATCGGTTGTAGGGGAGCTATAGGTTATATTAGTCCGATCTTAACAATTTTCGGCAATCCCGTTTGGGTCAATATGGGTACAAATACTTCAAAATTTCAGGCCGTTAGCTGTTAAAATAGAGGAGTTATACACCAAAATGTGTATATCTGAATAATCGGATGTTGTGGAACTATATGTTATAGTGGTCCGATCTTGACAATTTTCGGTAAACTTGTTTGGGCCAAAATGGGCACGTCTACTTCAAAGTTTCATGTCCTTAGCTGTTAAAATGGGGAAGTTATGCACAAATTACATCCAAAAATTTCATGTATATCTGAATAATCGGTTGTTTTCTATATGTTATAGTGGTCCGATTCGGCCGGTTCCGACAAATGATCAGCTGCATATAACAACATACCTGTATTCCGAATTTCATTCAGATATCTCAAAAACTGAGGGACTAGTTTGCGTTCACACAGACGGACGGACGGACAGACGGACAGACGGACCGACGGACAGACGGGCATGGCTTAATCGACTCAGTGATTCTGATCATATCGGTATATATTTTGGTGGGTCCCCCACGCTTCCTTCTGGTACTTTCGACAAAAATTTTTTGGCACTAAGTTATAATACCATTTCATTCTCATGAAAGGTATAAATATGTTGGCTATACAAATTTAGTTTAATACCTTTGTTTTAGCCACTTAAACTGCGTTGCGGACGTTACACAAATGGAAGTGGTTTTTAGATTATTAACTAAATCAGCGATTTTCTTCGAATTTCGAAGTATAACTGAAAAAACTTATTAGAGATAAATTGCAGAGAAAAGTCAATGGAACCGATTGCAAATACCATAGATTTTTTGCAGGGGAAAAATTTATGTACTTTGGGTTTTTCATTGCTGCTCTTGTATCGTTAAAAATAAAATTAACGAAATATCAAGAGGGTTTTGAATTACGAGACTTGACATCAGTTTGCACCGAACTTATAACTTGCCTACACAAAAGATTACAAATATTTTTTGAAGGTAGTATGTTGTCGATTTAAAAGATAAAAAATAAATAGTAATTAATAAAATTATTTTAAGGAAATGAGGAAGCAAATTTGGCCATCATAGCGGCAATATCGTGCCCAGGTGTAAAGTTGCGTTTCTTGCAAGTTCTGCAGCGAACGGCACCGCACCTAACTACGGATTTCGCAAAAAAATTATTCATTGAATATGCTGCTCAGTTTTTTGTGAAAAGTGACAGCCAAAATTCAGATACAGAAAAATCCTCAGAACCAACTGATACATAAATTTTTGGAGTTCGACGATGCAAATAGTGAGACTATTTCCTTAAATTGAAATATAATTTAACCTTTTTTACAGTAGCAGCCCCTTAAATTATTGAACAGGATGAGGTCCGAAGGCAGCTTGATACGTATTTTCTTGATCCAAATAAGTCACTCAAGAGTCTAGAGAGCTATGGTATTGTGCGGAATTATACTATATATGTATATGTTTATGTATTTCGTGCACGATAAACACACATACATATGTATGTATATTTGCCCTGCAAAAATTCCGAGTACTCCATTCGCTAATCCATGGAGTGCTCGCTATGGACCAGCCGATTACTCCATAACTTGCCACATTTCATACAAAAAATATGATCCATTTAACATTGCATGTCATTGCAATGGAGTATATACTCCAGTCCCGCATAACAATCAAATTAATCCATGGAGTACCTACATTGGATTAATTGATGGAGTACCCAACAGTTAGCCGAACATAACAACAAAAACCAAATCTATATCGCGACGGCGCCGAATGACGCGTGTTCGGCTAACTACGAGCCGATGCAGATACATGAATCGGTCGTTTGGGCTATGTTAATGATCACTTTGAAAGTACTCCAACCTACCACAAATGGAGCATATAATCCAATGATTTTTGCAAGGTAGGCGTCTATGAACGTATGACTAAATAAATGTGTACATATGTATGTAAAAATATTTACATTCCCGGAAAATAATTTATTGAAGATAACAGTTTTATTATTGTTACTAACAGACATGCATATGTTAATATGGTTTAGTGGAAATAATTTACTCCCACTCAATTTGATTTCAACTACCACTCATTTCCAGAAGATTGAGTTAAACAAAATTTCCACTACCACGAAATCGCTTTTTTTTTAGTTGAAAAATTTTCCATTACCACTAAACGCTGTTAGTGGTAGTGGAAAAAAAATTAATCCCACTACACGTAGTGGTAGTTGAAAAATTTTAAAATCCACTAATGCCATATTAGTGGTACTTGACAGTTAGTTAACTACGCCCATGTATGGCACTGGATACCTTATTTAATGATCTACCGATAGACCTAATGGGTAAGCAATGCGAATTGTTTTCGGCCTTGCGCTGAAGAAAACTTCCAGGCTGGAAAGTAACTGTAGGTGGTCATGCTCAGTTATTAAATATTTCTGTAAAGAGTGCGACGGACTATTTGCACCGATCGCCATGTTCGGAAGGAACTGACGTCACTCTGGATAGAAATTTCTTGTCCAATGGGCCTCCGGATCCATCAAGCTCTCTCCACATCTATACCAATGGATCTAAATTAAATGGTAAGATGTGGGGGTGTGTGTAAGGGTGGAGCGGTTTTAGTATCCCAGAAGCAAATGAAATTCTCCTTTTACCTTACGGATCATTGTAGCGTATGTCAAGCGGAGTTTGCTACTATGCAAGAGGTGGTGGACTATCTTCGTAAAGGTGTCTACATGCACGAAAAATTGTTTATCTCTTCTGACAGTCAGAATTCGCTGAAGGCGATTGGGTCCATCACCTATAAATCTAGCACAGTTGAGGGTTGCCGCAAATCTATCGAAGAGATGGCTACGCAGGCTTCTTTAACAATGGTATGAGTGCCTGGACACTGTACCATACCACTCAATCAAATGACATACCAACTTTTAATAGCGGGCACATTAGAGTGCGTTTAAAATTCAAATTAACGATATTTTACTGTATCGCCCCCTCAATCTGTAGTAACATGGTCAAAGATATCGCACATAAATTTTGGTCCCGATTGGGGGCGGTTAAGGCGTGGCGCATTGAGGTCAAAGTTCAGAAAACTCTATGAAGGGTGAAAAAATCAAAATATTTTTTTTAATTATCTAATACCCAAAATTAATACTTTTATGCCCAATGATAACAAATATAAATTTTGGTCCCAATTGATGACGGTTTACTGGTGCTTCAGGGGGGTCAAAGTTCAGATTACCATATGCGACACTAAAAATGTAAGTCTTCTATGGCAATCTGAACATTGACCCCCTTAAAACACCACTAAACCGTCATCAATCGGAACCAAAATTTATATTTGTTATCATTGGGTATAGGAGTATTAATTTTGGGTATTAGATAATTAAAAAAAATATTTTGATTTTTTGACCCTTCATAGAGTTTTCTGAACTTTGACCTCAATGCGCCACGCCTTAACCGCCACTAATCGGGACCAAAATTTATGTGTGATATCTTTGACCATGTTACTACAGATTGAGGGGGCGATACAGTCTTTTTATGAACTTTTAAATTTTTCATACAAATTAAAAGCACCCTAGGGCACATACACTCCGCTTTCGTCAACTTGAAATGGTTTGAGAGTACCGCTCGCCCCATGCAAGCTCATTCTTAACGGTGTTTTCCTCGCAGAAGCGACTGCTAGATGGTAATGCCATAGTATCTGCAATCACTCGAGACATGTGTGGGCGGATTGGGTTACGAGACATAATGAGTAGGAAGGACCTCTCACTTGTTGTTTGCCCTTGATTACTACCCGAATTACTATTGGCAGACATGCTGAAAGATTTGGCATTCCTTTTAATTACTTATGTAGGATCTGCAGGGATGAGGAGGAACATGAAACTGTAAAACATCCCGGACTATGGTTTAAGAGGTTTCTGGTTATCCCTAGGACCTCAGTGACTTGACTTAAATGCGCCTAAAACGATCCCAAGTTTCGCTGAATACACTTCTTGGATTGAGTAGGGGCTTAGATCCTCGTGGTATCACAATAGAGCCTCTTGGGTCTAAGTGTGAGCTGTGACATTCTCGACTTATAAATAACTTTCTTTCTTTTAATCAGTTCCCTTTAGTATATGCATACAATTGTCCCCATAAAATTTCCAGGAATTAAGAATTAGTATTTTTGTTTTTGAATTATACCTGGAGCGTCAGGTAGACAACATGGAAGCCTGAGAGGATACGTGGAAAGGAATACCTATATTCTTCTCTATGTAAGTAGGTATATACCCTCATGAAATCTCCAAACAATGCACAATAATTTCAACGCTTTTAGAGCCACACCAATAACTTATTGGTGCAACAATAAAAGTGGCATAAAATAATTTATTTCGCATTTGCAACGCGTGTCAAGCGTTTCAAGCGTAAAACGTCACAAATTTTCGTAGGCCAAGCAAAGCAATTGGCCAAAAATGGTGTGCAGACAGACAGACAAACAGACAGCGCAGACAGATTTGTCCAACGTGACCAACGGAGGGGAAAAACGACGACGACGACGACACTTCTCCGGCTGCAGGGCATAACGAATGAGATCTAATCGCATGCAAAGAGGGATATTTAGCGCAAAACAGCAAGCGAGAAAAAAAGCAGAAAAATAATAAATGACCAGGTGGGTGTGCTAAATGGTTAGTTAAAGCTGAATGACGCGGCGCATGCGTAGCCAGCTCTAGTGCTGTGTGATAGGAGCTGCTAAGGTGAAGCAAAGCAGAGCAGAGCAGAGACGACAGCCAGACAAGCGAAATGCTAATTTGGTGTGACTAAAGTGAATTTTTTTTTTTTTTTTTTGGTTGTTGTGAACAGCTCACATTTGTGTGCCTATGTTTGTGCGTAAAATATTTGTATGTGCCACATTAAAAATTCACACTTTTCGTGTTTTTGTGTTGTTGCTGTTGTTGTAGGTAGTGTGTCTGTCCACACACACATCACCGACTCTGCGATTCGTTACGCAGTCGCGCCAAGTTAGTAAAATTTACGACTTCTACTACCGGGAAACAAATTTAACTGCTTGCTTTCTGCTATTTTATGCATTGCAAATGTAAATAGATACCACGGGTTGTAGATAGACATGTAAGTATGTATGTAAAAGTAGCGGTAGCAAATGCAGTAGCTGTAAGATAGAGTACAGCGCACAGCCACTGTGACAGTAGTAGACGAAACGCTAGATTTACCTACACGCGCATGCGCACACGCATCCTCAATCGGGCATCCCGCCAGACCAACATGGCCAGCAGCGAGTGTGTGCATTTTTCATAGCCTCCAGGCAGCAAACAGTCCGTAGCTGTGAGTGTGATGGAAGACAATGGCCAAGGCAAGGCAAGACGATTTTCACGGTCGTAAAATGGAAATTCTTTGCACGAAAACAAAAAAGGGAAGCAATCATCACAGCTGTGTGGGATGTATGTACATACATATGTAGTTTCTGCATTTTGGGTTTTAAACTGCCGAATACTCGCTATCAAATGCAGGAAAATGGAAGTTCATTAGAATAGATTTGCAGATTTTACGACATGGAGAGAGCACATATGCATTTCACTTTTGACGAGATTCTTTAGAAGCTGGAGGAATGTTGTAGTTGTCCAGCAATGAATGGCATCGAGCAGCCTTAAGTGAAACCTCCTTTTTATTGGGAAGCTTAAATTAAGTTAGAGAAATCAAATCAATATACATTTTAATTGAAATTAGCGTACAAGCTCCTCGCTTGTCAAGAGGACTACATAGACATGCTGAGATGCTAAAATGGAGAGAAGACATCATTTACAAATACACTAAATTGTAATGATGGCAAAATAGCACATTGCGAAACAACAGGTCGCTCACTCTGTAGTTCGATTCGAAAGAAATTTAGTTGGCCTTCGAATGATTCGTACTCGAGTAAAATTCGTCCGATGTTCAAATTCCATTCCACAGAGTACGAAGTATTTTGAATCGAATTGCGCTTACGAATATATATAACTACCCAATAACACAACGAATTCGCCTCGAATTGGAGACCAGTTCGCTTCTCTGATTATATTATCGCGTCGATACTTCGCGACGATAGATCGGCGAATCCGAATTCCCAGTCCAGTCACCTCTCATTAGCGATTCTCGCATTGTTATATTCTCGGATCGTTGGCGATGCGAGATTCACGCTCATTTGCGAATACATTCTAGAAAATCTATTTCTGCGAATCCACATCGAATTCGCTACGATATCATCCGAGCTTTTGAGTTTCTTGAGTAGAATTTTAAATGGTGAAATAAAGCACTACAGGAAATTTCTTCGTGTAAAGCAAGATTTAACAAAATTAATAAATGCTATTGCGATAATTCTGTGGTCACAAGCAATAACCGTTTAAGTCGACTTAGGAAGATTTCGAGTTATATATACCAAGTTATTCTCCTTTTAAAACTCTATATTTCTGTAACACCCCCATTAGATAGGGTTGGTCCCCATACGAAAAAAAAAGTTGTAAAAGTCCGCCCCTAAATTTGAAGCTTATGTTGAGAGGGTTAAGGGACACAAAAAAAATTTTTTTTTTGATCCCGCGAAATACCGCCGAAATCGTTTTTTATCGTAACTTTGTTATTTTTCATCCGATTTTTAAAATTGATACGTCATTATTTTCGTATTTTGCAGTTCTACAATTCCTTCTTATGCTCTTTTGAGCTCTGAAGTTGTTTTCACATAGTTGGGTCAGCTAACTTATTTGTATGTCCATGAATTATCCTTTTTGTTTTGCCAAATGAAAGTGCTTCAAAATTCATGACAATGTTGCCTTTAAAGGGGTTTACTAAATTAATAAACAAAGAAGTTACGTCACTACGAATATTTAGCGTAGCTATTATTTAATTTATTTTTTTAAACAATTCAATATATGTAAAGTTGTAAAAGTCCGAGAGAGAGAGAGAGGACAAAAAAAATTTTTTTTCTGATCCCCCGAAATTCCCCCGAAATGGTTTTTTTCTTGTAACTTTGTTATTTAACATCCGATTTTTAAAATTGATAAGTCATTATTTTCGTATTTCGAAGCTCCACATTTCCTTCTAATGTCCTTTTGAGCTCTGAAGTTAAATAACAAAGTTACAATAAAAAAACTATTTCGGCGGTATTTCGCGGGATCAGAAAAAAAAAAATAAAATTTTTTTCTTTAATCCTCTCAATATAAGCTTCAAATTTAGGGTCGGACTTTTACAACTTTACATATACTGAATTGCTTAAAAAAAAATAGTTAAATAATATCTACGTTAAATAACTTCTTTGTGACGTAACTTCTTTGTTTATTAATTTAGTAAAACCGTTTCAAGGCAACATTGTCATGAATTTTGAAGCACTTTCATTTGGCAATACAAAGAGGATAATTCGTGGATATACAAATAAGTTAACTGACCCAACTATGTGAAAACGACTTCAGAGCTCAAAAGGACATTAGAAGGAAGTGTAGAGCTTAAAAATACGAAACTTAAAACGTATCAATTTTAAAAATCGGATGATAAATAACAAGAAAAGTTACAAGAAAAAAACAATTTCGGCGGTATTTCGCGGGGTCAAAAAAAAAATTTTTTTGTGTCCCTTAACCCTCTCAACATAAGCTTCAAATTTAGGGGCGGACTTTTACAACATTTTTTTTTCGATCCTATCTAACCCCCATGCTTCTAACTTAATTCAATAAAAAGATATAAATAAAAACATTTAGGCTTAACTTACAATAGAGGTATATTAAACCTGGTATAACAGCCCAAGTAGATGTATATATTTAATCAAATTTCTTCATGACATTTTGTTTTATTTACAAAATTTGATCGTAACATTATGGATGGCTCACTGATTTTGCGTTTTGTTAAGAAAGGTCTTCGAATATAAAAATCAATTTATCTCGAAATCATATTTTTCGACTTAAGCGATTATTGCAAATTGCCACAGAATTGATTTTTCTCGAGTCCATCTCGAACTCGAGGCGAGTCCGGAAAATGACATTCACCTCCGCGAATTTATCTCGAATTCCTCGCTTTCGTGTTTATTGGGTACATAGAGAGGACCCAGACGACGTTGAACGCAATGAAATTATTTTTAGAAGACCTTTCGGTTGTTGAAAACCTACCTTTCACATAGCTCTTACCAATTGCACCTCTGATGGGCTTACATCGTCAGAAAACGACGATAAAATCCACGTAAAGATAATATACGATCAGAGAACGAAAGTGCGTGAAATAGCAGAGACCACAGGCATCTCAACTGAGTGAATACATCACATCTTCCATGAATGTTTAAACATAAAAAAGCTATCCCCTAAATGTGTGTCACGATTGCTTACATTCGATAAAAAGTGTAAACGTGTGCCAACTTCAAAGGAGTGTTTGACGATGTTCAGTCGCAATCCGAATGTATTTTTGCGCCGTTTTGTTGTTGTAGATGAAATTTGGATCCATCGCGCCACACCAGAATTCAAGGGATAATTAAAATAGTGGGTTTCACCGGCTGAACGTGCACCAAAAAGGGCGAAAGTGGGTCTGTCGGCCAATATGGTTATAGCCACAGTTTTTTTGGGATCCACGAGGTGGCATTTACAGCGATTATCTTCAAAAAGATAAAAAAAAAATTACCGGCAAATATTACCCAGAGCTTTTGGACAGACTCGATCTTGATTTGAAGAAAAACCTACCGGATTTTGCAAGAAAAAAAATCTGTTTCATCATAACAATGCACAAATGCACATGTGTGCACCATACAAAAGTTCATAAATTTGGTTACGAATTGCTACCAACCATATTCTTCAGCTTAGTGTATTAGCACTCTCCGATTATGTTCTGTTTTCAAACCTGAAGAAATGGCTGGGTGGTAAGAGATTCGTGTAAAATGAAGAGGCCATCACAGGTACAAATGACTATTTTGAGAGCATTGAAAAATCCTATTTTTTGGAAAGAATACAAATATGGGAAAACGTTGGACTATGTGTATCGAGCTAGAAGGAGATCGTGTTGAAAAATAAAGTGAATTTTTGCCGAAAAAAAAATGATTTGTTATTCAAAATGTGACGAACTTATCAAATAGCCGTCGTAGCTGTAGATTTGCTCATGCGCTAGATTCAGCTCTATTTCACACTAATAGAGTTCTTAGCTATAGTTGGTAATTACTGCAAGCAGAGCGCTGAATAATACCAATTAGTTTGTATTGGACCGTTTATAATTTAATCCGAGTTGCTTTTGAGCACTTAGAGGCTGATCTAACTAATCTTACCACATTTAAAATCAATAAAAAGTGTATAGTTTGGATTTTAGTTTGGTATATTTTGGATTTTGCTGCATTTTTTCCTTTGTCCAACTTTTATAGTTTAAACAGTTTGAGGTTTCTAACTTTACACATAAATGAAACAGATTTTTACAGTTGCAGGCGCTCAGTATGCGGTACAAATTTGGCCACTCCATATGCACTCACAAAAGAAAAAATGCATAAATATTTTGCTTACAAAAGTCAATTTTAATTATTTTCAAATTGACTGCAGCAGCTGGCCTATGCACAGTGGGACTTTGGCACTGACTATTTAAAAAAAAATGATTATTGCAGCTGAAAAAATGCACTAAAATGCTGCGTGTGTTAGAAAACGGCAATTGAAAACCACCTGAAATCGAAACAAATATTGGCCTAACAAAAAAAAAATTGCAAAAAACAACAACAAGCACAATGTGCACAAGTATATACATATATTTGTTTGATTGCCAACCAACGAGACATTAATTGTTGGCAATTTACAAAACAATAAGCCAAGTGTTTGCCCACATTAATTGGTAGGCAAAACAAAATAACATACATAGAGCGTGTAAACAAAAGAAAATTGGAGAAATATGGCTAAAATTGCAATGAAGTTGGAATGGCTGGTTGGCAAAATGAATGTAATAGCAAAGATACACAGCATAGCATAGCACAGCTTAGAAGAAGAATTGAAGCGGAAAGCAGCAGGAGTGGCTCTGGCGTATGGAATATTGCTTGCTGTTACTTACTGGAACTGCGTAAGGCCTTTACCAGCCAACGGTCGGTGGGGAGCCAAGGCATGCGAAAGGTGTTTTTTTTGGAACAACATGTGAGCACAGGACTTTTACACTGCTGCTGCAGAAGGCTAAAGGCTGTCAATACATGCAAATAAATTGTTTGCAAACAAATAGTAAACAAAACAGTGAAAAGAAAACTCGGTAAAGGGAAGTGAATAAAGGTGGTTACCGGGCGGGGGGTGCTCTTAAGCAGCATGCAAGCATACATGGGTCAAGTGGCTGTATTGCTATAACTAAGCGATATTTTAGTTATTTGTTCTTATTCTGAAAGGAATGCTACAGAGTCTAATATTAAACAGAAACAACTAGGTATAGAAGGTGTTATATTTTATGGTTTCGAACGGTTAAAAGGCGACTTTAAGCGTCTGCATGTAACTCTTAAAATCAGGGCCGCCGAGAGAAAATCCGGGCCCGGGGTCAAAATAACTAAGGGCCCCCATACTAAATGACCAAATTCTCAAAATCAAAATTCAATGAATATGTAGTTACGAACTTTAATTTATCTATACATGGCCGCTGTGGTGCAGTGGGTAGAGTGCTCCCCTGCTATGCCAGGCTTCTGTTTTAGCCACTCAAAAAAAAAAAAATGGACGTGTTTTTGTAGCGTACGGAACGCAGTTTAAGTGGCTAAAACAGAGGCATTAAACTAAATTTCTGTCGCTAACATACTTTAATCATTAGCTGTGGCCTAAATCTTTCCTTTTATCATAAAACGATACAATATTTCGCGATATTTCTGCCTCAAAAGTTCAAAAAATCGTGCGAACATACCGTCCGAAACGCCCAGGATATACCCATATCGCTGTATAAGAATTTGCATCATACCGAATTTTTCTGTTGCAACAGAAAACGAATTCAAATTTATGCTGCAAAGTCGACGCCAAAAACCAACAATTCCTTAAGTGGGGTGCAGACACTTTAAGAGATTTATAAAATTTGTTGAAATTTAAAATGATTGCTATCTACGAAAGGTGATTAAAGGTGTTGTTCGTTTATTTTCTGTAAGCAAAAAATTGGATATCATTTTGAGATTCCCGGGCCCTCTAAAGCCCGGGCCCGGGGCAATTGACCCCCTCAGCCCCCCCCCCACTCGTCGGGCCTGCTTAAAATATTTCTCTCTCTATATTTGGTTAAAATCCTGCTTCCAATTTCACCATTTTTTTTGGTAATTATATCGTTTGCCTTACACACAAATTTCGGCTGGAACGCAAGGTTTTGTCTAACAAATCCACTAGGTATGACGCCAAGATTGATAAGCTTCAAACGAATCATTCTAAAATGATTCTAAGTAACCAAGGCACAAGGGCATAATAGGGTATAGGTACACTCACTTCTGATACAAGAACCGGAGTTTTAACACCCTTATTTCATTTCCTAGGATTTTATCAGAGTGTGGCGCTAGAGGCTAGAAGATCACTAGCACCAAGTGACAGTCAAAGTTCACTTAGAGCAATACAAAATAAATTCTTTACTGGTTTACTGGAGTGTACAGAGAAATTGAATATACCAGAGTGCCAGAAACGCATTTATTACCCGATTTCATGGAGTCGAACAAGTAAATGAAATAGCGGAGAGTTAAGTCAGAATGGCGGAGGCTGATACACCATTTGCAACTGAACTTTTTCTTAGTATATCACCACATACAGTAACACAAACTCAGGAAGCAGTGGCACTCAAGCAAATTTGGCCACTGAACTTAAGATAAACTGTGTATATATGGGTCAGGATGTAGCGGAAAAGGTGGCATAATCGAATCACAAGAAGTTTGAGAAGTTTGTCGAGTCGTAAAGAATGTGCATCCATCATTCACAATACGTCTGACCAGAAAATGCGCAATCTTAGTTTAGCGAAAGCCGGACAGGTGAAGAGAAAATGCTCTGTGTTGTCGTCGTCCCCGTCCAGACAAGACATAATGAGCTCTCGATGATGCCTATGGTGCCCATGCACTGTCCCTATGGATTGTTTTCTATAATAAAACCCACGAGGGCCGGAAGCTCCCCTCTTCTCTGCTTGAATAGGAAGTTTGCTATCTCGCTGTTAGGTTTTTTCAGAAAATACCTTGTAATTTTACAGCAATCTGTAGAGGTCAGCGTCTCCCGTGAGTTTCCCTCATGGAGTCCCAAGTTTATGTACTTCACAGCACCCGCTATTGGTCCTATGATTTGCTGCGGTTCAGTTGGTTATTCCGCCGAATCGGAATTTGTCAATCCATTGGCCAGTGCGTTACCTTGAACACCGCAGCGTCCGAGTACCCACATAAGTTCAAGTTTATTCCATTTTGCTACGGAGCCAAGTTTCAACTTACATTCGTCAAAAATTTTTGAAGAGATTCGCGCAGTTTCCAGTGCCTTCAGTGCAGCCTACAGATACTAATTTGGTGTCCCCACCACCAGGAAGTAGTACTGACCCAAATTTGTTGATATGCGCCAAGAAAGGATATTGCTTGTGGGGTTTTAGAAGTTTTTTAAAGGGCCATTTAGCCTCCCGAAAATCAATGGAACACAAAGTGTGCCTGGTTTTTATAAATTTTTGTGACCACAATTGAAATCCAATAAATTTACTAAGCAATACTAAAATATTTCTTCAGCATTTCAATATTTCTATCCCAATGATTACTACTCTCTAATAAACATTTCAACATCTACAAATATTTTCACACAAATCTCCGCGCAACTGTAATTTCACTTGAAATTTTATGTATTTATTTATCGATGCAGCATTCGAATGAAATGCCAGAAAGGGCATATGTTTAACATTATCAGCGTGGCTAATGTGCTCCAAATTCCAACAGGCACATATGCGTTGGCTTGTGAATGAAAGTGGAAAATTCATGGAAAGAAACAAATCACAAGCGATTCGATTAAATGTTGCACAAATGTAAAAATTATTAATAATTTTTGAACTTAATCTATAATGTACTCGTTGAATTGCTGTGCTTATCGATTAACACTTGCACTTGTTCAACCAAGCGTGGCTATCGAGCCAAGCGGCGCCGTAAATCTGGCGACAAAACTATCCCCCTCTTTAATAATATTTTTACCAGCCAGCAAACATTTGGTAACAAATCCCCAAGTGCAATATGGCAACGAAACCACATTTTTTTTTGTACATAAATAAATAAAAAGCCATTCGATAGTGATGAAATTGCCATTATCAACACAGGAAACATCGCTGCACACAAAGTTCAATAATGAAGAAAGCACGCACCATTTGGATTATGATGGGCGTTGAATAAATTTTGAAAGAATTAAATGAAATTTTAATTGCATTTGTTACAACGTAAACGATAAAGCGAACAGAAAACATGTGTAAAGCATATTTTCCAATTGGAGCTGGACAACGCGGCGCGACTCAACATATGTTTTGTAGGTGCAATTGACATACTTTTTATACTCAGCTGTACTAGTACACAGAGTATTATAGTTTTAATCACATAACGGTGGATTGTAACAGAATGAAATAATCGAGATAGATATAGACTTATATATATCAAAATGATCAGGGTGAAAAGAGAAATCGATTGAGCCATGTCCGTCCGCCTGTCCGTCTGTCCGTCTGTGCGCACGATAACTCGCGCAAAAATTGAGATATTTTGATGAAATTTGAAATCTAAGTTGGTATCAAGACAGGAACGGATGGTATTGAAAATGGGCGAAATCGGACCATGACCACGCCCACCTCCCCTATATAGTAAAAATCGGAAATTTTGTATCTCAGTCACTAATAGAGCTAGAGTGATAAAATTTCACACACGTATTGTGCTCAGGCCCTTATGAAGAAATATGGTGAAATTTTGGAAAATGGGCGGTGCCACGCCCACTTATTAAGGGGCAAACATTGAAAGTTTTATGAGTCATAACTCAGAAACCGTTGAAGATATATCGATGAAATTTGGTAGGCGTCTCCGCCTCCTTTTAGAAGCAGGAATATACGTGATTTCTGAGCCCATAACTCGACAAATAATCGATATATTATGACGAAACTTGGTGTATACACTTTCACTATTCGTAGTAATACATATTCAAAATTTTAGCGAAATCGGTTGACGACCACGCCCACTTTTATATATGGGTATCATAAAGTGGCCTAATAAAAACATTTTAAGCGATATCTTTGTCAAATATAAAGATAATTCATTGAAATTTTGTGGCATGAGTTCTACAATGGATCGGAAACAAAAAATAGAAAAATTTCGGAAAATGGGCGTGGCACCGCCTCTTTTCAGACAAAGGAATCAACGAGATTTCGGAGCCCATATCTCGACAAATAATTGAGATATTATGACGAAACTTGGTTCATACACTTTTATAACTTGTGTTAATAGACACGCAAAAATTTATTGAAATCGGTTTATGACCACGCCTACTTTTTAACAAAGATATTTCTGGAACACCCTTTGGGAATTTGTAACGTGACATCTTTGTAACTCATAAAGGGATGAAATTTTGCACAAAGAATAATATTCATAAGCTTAGTTGGATGACTGATAAAAATTTAGAAAATGGGCGTGGCTACGCCCAATTTATGCAGCACTCGCTTTATATAAAGTACACCGTGTTTCCATCAAACGCAAACAAACAATGAATGCATACAGCTGAGTATCTAATGTTCGATTCCACTCGAACTTAGGCTTCCTTACTTGTTGCTGATATTTTTGGTGTGGGATAATGTCTCTTTTTGTTAAATATTTTTTAAACGCAATAATTGTGGATTTTTGGATAATGCATAAAGCATTATCGATCAGTCAATTAGTTCTGTTAAAGGCGTAATATGCATACTGATAAGTTTAAAAGTGTTTGTTTGAAAAGTGTTTGTGTTACTAAGCTGAAGAGGGGAATCGTTCAATCGCATTTTGCATTTAAACGGTAAGAGTCCCCATCTTTTTTTCTTCGGAATTCAGCTTACGATGCATCATTACATCTACAATATTTTTTCCGATTTTTTCCTAGGCGGAGAACATTGATAACAACAATTATCCTTAAAAAGGATACATAAAATTTTTTTTTAAATTTTTTTCAAAAACTATTTTAAAATATACATAATTACCTACCATTTGACGTAGTTCGCGTTAAATTTAATTGTACCGTCGATTAACAATAATTTTTTTTAAAGAAGTTGATGTAAAACTTTCTTGGCGAATAACTATTGCAAAAATGTTCATTTTGCAAAAATATTTCGGGAACTAATTCTTGACACGGAGAGCTATCGATTAAGACGCGAATCATAAAAATCAAAGAAAAAAAATTTTTTTGTGCTGATTTGAAAAATTCTGACCCAATAATAATAATAATAATAATAATAATAATAATAATAATAATAATAATAATAATAATAATAATAATAATAATAATAATAATAATAATAATAATAATAATAATAATAATAATAATAATAATAATAATAATAATAATAATAATAATAATAATAATAATAATAATAATAATAATAATAATAATAATAATAATAATAATAATAATAATAATAATAATAATAATAATAATAATAATAATAATAATAATAATAATAATAATAATAATAATAATAATAATAATAATAATAATAATAAGAATAATAATAAGAATAATAATAATAATAATAATAATAAGAATAATAATAATAATAATAATAATAATAAGAATAATAATAATAATAATAATAATAATAATAATAATAATAATAATAATAATAATAATAATAATAATAATAATAATAATAATAATAATAATAATAATAATAATAATAATAATAATAATAATAATAATAATAATACAGTAGACGCTCACAAATTAGAACTCTTAGTAATTAGAATTTCCAGAAATTAGAATCAGAGCGTATTTTTTTTTTTTTTGTTGCAAAATAGATATAAAAAGGGGAATCCCCAATTTATTCATATTACGCTCGGTAGTCGTTGGATTTGCGTCAATATCTGTACAGTTTTTGTTAGTTTTTGTTTGAATTCGGTAATTGGAGTTTTTGTTTGTATGTGAAGTGGTTCTAATTTGTGAGCATCTACTGTAATACAATGGCGCTATTATAATTCTGAAGTGTTTTTAGGCCGAGCTTCTCTCCCAATTCGAGGTGTGCTTCCTTTTGTTTTTCCTACTAATTGGGTGGACCTACAGTTTTATGATTCATAAAACATACATACTCTGAAAAAAATACCCGTAGTTAAACCAACAACTTTCCGCTGTTGAATCTCCGTCTTTGATTCAACAGCAAAAGTATTTGTTTTTACAGCAAAGTTTTTGATCCAACAATTTATTCAAAAACGGGCGTTGCTTGCCTTTAAAAAAATTTTTGTGAGAAACTATTTTTTTGTGAGGAAACCAACAAAAAAAATAATGATGGAGAGAAGATGAAGAGAAAAATCAAAAAAAAAAAGTTTATTTTTAGCAACAATTTTCTCCCCGTTGTTGATTTAAAGGCAAAAGTATTTGACCCAACAGTTTCCGTTGTAAACAAAACTAATGAGAACAAATTTTTTTATATTTTGTTTTTACAATGATTCAAATAATTCATGGATTCCTTTTTAGGAAATGGAAGTATAAATAGGTTACTACAATTCAAAATAATGTTGAATATTCCACTATGTGATGATTGGATAGAATTTCAGGTAGATGTCATGGTTCGAATCCGGAGGAGTATATAAAATAAAGAAGAAAAATCAGAATAAGAAATAAAGATAGCAACCAGTGAATGATAAGAAGGAGAGAAGAATAGGAGAAAAAGAGGAGGATACATATTTGCAGTTGGGACCCGGGCGGAGAGAAGATGAAGAGTAAAATGCAAACAAAAATTTATTTTTAGGTGAAAATTTTTTCCAACAATCTCCGTTATTGACTTAAATCAACAACGCTCGCACCTTTGAAACAACAACGGAGCGTTGTTGGGCACATTTCAACTGCGGAAAGTAGTTGATTTAACAGCGAAAGTCTTTAGATTTACAACGTTTTTTTTTTCAGAGTACTTTTAAAAAGTGTTTACGATGATAATTTGAAAATGCCTTCAAGTTTTGACACAGTACACATGCATATATATGTATGTATGTGATTCTTCTTCAAATAGTTTAAGGGTGAGTATCAAATATAGCTTGGAAGCCACTGAAATCAATTCACATCCAAAACCGCATTTTCTCACCAAACCCAGCCTCTAATATTAGAGAATTTGTGGATACTATACTAGATAACAAATGTAATTATCTAACTATTCTTTAATCGAGAGAGAGGCTAGAAAAATACATTAGAATTTAATAAGAAAATTGATGAGAGAAAGAGCCATAACTCAATGTCTATAGAAATAAATGTAGGTAGTACCTATTAGTCCCATATATGTCCATTTAATTATGTGAAAATTCTCATTAGAGCACTGCATTAGATTCCCATACTTTTTTTTTGAGAACACTATGATTCTCCAGCTTTCTTGAGTCGTTATTTAATTTTAGAGGTACTAACTGGACGACTTATGCTCCGATTGGACTGTGATAGCACGTTGATCTAAAGATTGGCTATTTATACCAATATGTGAAATCCACAAAACTAGGATTTTTTTAGATCCCATTATAGCTTGATCAGCCAAATCCCTGAAGTAACAGTGCTGGAGAATCTCACAGAAGTAATTTTACTATTTTTGGCTTATCTTCGCCCTCATAAACGCTGTACAGTATTCGTTATAGCGAACAGTCAGTCTTTCTTCAAGACTTTCGAGTTTTATGTAGCCAGTTAAAAGACACATCAATCTCCTTGCGTTCCTATTCGCCCAATTAAGTTTAGCGTGATTGGAACTTTGGTAACAGATTTCTAGTAGCATGGTGACCGCGGTTCTCCTTCTAGCAAATTCGGTCGCCATCTCTTTACCCGGTATGTTACAGTGCCCAGGCACCAGCATTGCCGTTTTAGCCATTTGGTGGCTAGATTTAGCCACCGCCGTGTTTTTTTAGCCACCAAAATTTCGGTTTTGCCCTTAGCCACGTTTTTAGCCACCGCTTGTAATGAACCATAATCTTGCACAAAGGAAGGATGTGGTAACGCTAATTCAATTCAGCGATTATCACAAATCGATTTAAGTGTTAAAAAAAAAACAAGTAATGCAACTATCGTAAATGCCTGCTGATATTCGCTAGTGGAATAGTAGGCTGTTGATGAAAGTCCGTATAAGGATCTAACTGACTTTGAATATTGTTTACTACTTCTACAACTTAGCGACGCCGAAGTGGAAAGAACCTTTTCCGTAATGAATATTGACAAAACCAAAAATCGATACAAAATGAATCATCATCAATCATGTTGAATGCAATTTTAAATATAAGATATGGCTTAAAGAATGTAAAACAATGTTGTAATGAATTTGAAATAACAGAAGATCTCATTAAATTAATGAAGAAAGAATTAATTTATGAAGAGAAAGAGTGAATTAGTGATGACGACATAATGATAGATAATGAATGTGATAAATTATTTTTTTTAGATATAGTTAAGTACATATTATGTATGCATGAATATTTTATTTTTACACAAATTTATGATTTTTTCCTTATATTGTATGCAATACTTTTTTGCCTGAATTTGAAAAATAAATTTAAAACATGTTAATTTGAAACAAAATTTTTGCCACGAACCAAATTTTTTAGCCACAAATTAAATCCAATGTAGCCAACACGCAAATTTTTCAACGGCAATGCTGCTAGGCACTCATATCAGGTGAATAGCGAACTACTCAGTTAACTCATTGAGAGCAAAACGCGATGAGGTAAATACATACATACAGTAAAACCCGCATAAGTGCCTTGCCTAAAATTGACAGGAATTTGAGGCACTTAAGCGGGGAGGTACTTAAAAGGGTAAATTTGTTCGATATTTTTTACAAAAGCCATATTGTTCGCAGATGTTGGGTACTAAAACGGGTTAGGTGCTAAAGCGTGGAGGTACTAAAGCGGGTTTTACTGTATATCAAATTATTATAGTCATCAGCGAAAGCAGAAAAACTCGTTTCATTTGAAATAAAAACTTCATCATCATTTAGCATAAAAGCACCACTCGTCATTCAATTCTTTTAATATCCGATCAAGATTATGTTTATGGCTAAAGTTGGGTATTGTTGAAAACCGTAAAGAAAATCATTAGAATCTCTGCTCCACAATAATTATTTGCCAAAGCTAAATGAATGTTTTTCAACAAGGACAAGGCACTTAAGTTTCAGATTCTTGGACAATAAATAAAGTTCAAAAACAAATAAATAAAATCGAATTGTGGCTTATTTTTCTTCTGATTTAATTATTGCTGCGCTTGTCAACATGTGTACATACATATGTATATACATTTGTGTGTTGCTATCAACATGTTGAGCTCGTAAAACGTAAAACTACTGGATAATTAAAAGACAAAATTTATCGGTACTTAGATAAGCATGAATGCACAGTCTTACATAACGCTCCAAACCGCTCAAGGATGCAATTGTTGGAACAAAAACAAATAATAAACAATCAGCAAAGTATGTATGTATGTATATACCTACCTACATGTGGCTGAGTAACTTGATTACTATCTAAAGGAGGCGAGTAGAGAGGGAGGATAAAACGAAAAAATACATACATACACATGCCAACCATAAGATGCACCAATTTACGATGTCGCAAAATGTTCAATAATACGAAAAAAATGCTCAAACAAACAAATAACTAAATCAAATGAAGCGTATACGAGTGTGTTTATGTAGGTATTTAGGAATAGTAATGTATTTGAGTTAATCCAAATAAAGTCAAGCACAAAACAAATAAAACTGTTTAGGTACTTGACGTAGAAGAAAAATCAACGCTGTTTTTTTTTAGTGATCATAAATTAAATTATTTTATAGCCGAAATAGACATTTGTGTGGCAGCACTTTTTAACTTCCAGCTAAAAAGCGATCGGTCTTAGAAGACACAAATAAATAAATACATAAATAAAATCAGCGAGATTAATAAAGTCGGCGCAAACAAAAGAATAAATGGGCTGGCGCCTCAACGAATAACCGCCACTAATTTCTTAGGCTTACTAAACAAAAATAAAAATTTTGACTGCCCAAATCAAAAAAAAAAACCAGAAAAATGGAGGCGTTCTTCAAAAAGTAGCTAAGCGGTTACTAAAAAAGGAACAGATCTTATCTCTGGTATACACCAAAATCAATCACCAGCAAGGGATAATAAATAATGTGTTAAAATGAAAGGCTACACGCACATCAAAAATGCTATCAGCTGCGACAAATATGTACATACAAATGTATGTTTTTTTTTTTTGGTTCCTTGTTGAATAAACAGTAGTAAACATAAAATTGGAGGCGTTTTAACGAGGCCAACTGTTTCGGATTTTAGATGATGGTATAACTTTACAATACATGTGTAGATGTTGTCAACAACGTACATATAAACCCCAATGTTCTAAGGATAACTAGGCATACATATGTTTATTTAGCTGGTTTAACTCAGATCAAAATAAAGGCGTGAACAAAGTCGCATAAAAAGGATAAAGGCGCCGAAAACCGTATCGTCGCGACGAAAGAAATGTGAACAGGTGACTGAACAGGTGAGAGCAATGCTGATGCATTAGATACACACCTACATTATTTTAGCGCCATCTAGATTGCAGAACAACTAACGAGAAATGTGACCGATTGTAAAAAGACTTTCAAGAAAATTAACCTTGCGCAACAAAAAAAAATTTTGAAAGAGTTTTTAGTGCTTGGCACGAAATTTTTATTTTAATTCAATTTTTAATTGTTGGGGTAAGTGGAAAAAAATTCAACAACTATTTACAGCGAAGGTTGAGTGTATAGCTATTTCACGAAAAACCATTTTCGATCATCAGCACTCTTTTCGGAAGTGGATGCACCGGGGATTGAACCCGAGTCCATTCCAACTTCAGCCGCAATGACCCAACGGATAAACACACTCGGCCATTGAGACTCTGTGCAAGCTGTTGTATTTTCCCCACTTTTGCCTTTTTCATTTTCAACATTAACGTTAGTGTGTATATGCTTTTGCATATATTCTCCACAAACGTGCTGAATTTTTTGTTGTAGGCAGTTCGCAATGAACATTGTTGTTGGTATTTTATTTTATGTATATACCAAACAACGTTAACAATTTTATTTGAAAGAGTTTTTAGTGCTTGGCACGAAATTTTTATTTTAATTCAATTTTTAATTGTTGGGGTAAGTGGAAAAAAAAATAAATAAATAAATAGTTGTTGAATTTTTTTCCACTTACCCCAACAAAAAAAATTTTACTTTGTTGTAGTTAAAGCCTTCAAAAATCGAAGTTGATGAGTGAGCCTTAGACATTGTTAGCTATTGCTGATAAAACTACTTAAAAAGGCAAAGTGAAAAAAGATACAGAAAAATTCACAGAAAAATCAGAGAAACCTAAACAAAAGCGCTGGGTAAACAGGCAATTTATCGCCGGCCGCACACGCCACACGCCACAGCAAAAAGTTTAGCACGCAGGCGTGGTGTGGTTCATATAGATTTTGTTTGCAGGCGCAACAATTGGGGAACTTATAGCCCAGTTAGTCGAGAACGTAAACCCGTGTACCGTGTCAGCTGATCCAACCTATTTAATGAAGTTTGTATGTAACCGATTATTCAACGACGTACGACGCAGAAGCCCGTACCGCAGAAATCAAAATCATTTAAATTTTTTACGTAAAAACGTGGCAGCTGATAGCTCGCATGGTTGCAAGGTAGAAGGGTTGCCAGTTGAACATTTTTAGTTATTAAATATTTAAACAGTAATTTTCACAGCATTATACAACTAACTCAACAAGATTGTAAAATGTTATATATGTATATGTGTTCACATGGAAAGAATAGTATGTCTGATACGCTGTTCTGACAATTTGATTTTTAGGTTAGGTTGTAATTGAAATTTTTGAAATTGGAAATGAATGGAAATAACTGAATTAGGAAAACAAAATTCTACTTTGGCTATTCCACAACATCATCAAGATTCGTTTTTGCGCTAACTTATTTAGTACACAATTAGAAATTTGCGTTTAAAATGTTTGTATATTTCCAATTGAAATTTTTGTGATCATATATTGTTGACACTTCTATTTTTTTAAAGCTGCTAGTAGTTGCAAGTGAAAATTTTACTAGCAGCTTTTATCAAATCTCTCGAGGTCTTACTCTCTCAATTTGGCTCTCTTTTGCGAATTTTTTGGGTTATTGAACATAAATTCGTAACTATTCGTAAAAATATGTAAAAATTTTGAGATATTGAACACTCCTAATAAATGAAGATATTACTGAAAATTAAAGCAAAATTGTATTTATCCACAATGGTGGCGGTATTTTCTTAATTGATAACTCTTGGTGGTCTTCTTCTGCAATTTTTCTACATTAAAAAGTTATAAATTGCCACAATAAATCTGAGTTTCTGTAACAAAATCAATTAAAGTGATGTAACACTAATACGATCCACACTTTGTCACCACCTATTTATACTAAAGTAGAAAAGATATGAGTTACAGAAACTCAGTACAGATTTCTTAATTAAACACAGATTTTTGTGAGAATCTTGTTGCTTCCCAATATAATTTTTTTTATGGATTTTCAATTGTAAATTTAATGTTCTGACTGTGTTTTTTGTTATTTTATGTTTTAGCCCCTGATAACTATCACCAAGGTGTGATGGAAATATATTGGGCAGCAACAAAATTACAAGAAAAATGTGTTTTAATTACCAACTAAGCAGTAAAAAAGTAACTAAATTAATACAAAAAAAAGTCGTCAACGACAAATTTAAAAACGATTAAATTAGTATTTTCTTGTCATTTGGCAAATAATGCACAGTTGTGTATTGAAGAGTAATCCGCATAACACTTTGAAGATTAGTAAAAATCTTGTTTGCTCAAAAATGACTAAATGGCAACCCTGCCAAAATGTAAACAAACTTTATATATATGTAAATATGTGTGAGTAAAACAGCTGATTGCTACGGGCTCAAAAAATCCTAAAAATTGCATACGGGCGTTTACGTCAACGAGCGGACCACACTTTCTCGACTAACTGGGCTATTACCCATCAACTGCCTTCATACATATTTATATAATACCCTCCAAAAATCCATAAGCACAAACGTAATTTTTAACGAATACGCTGGTAGCGCTGTTTACGTTATGCGCTAACTCGCTCTGATCCAAACATTTTAGTACTTCATTTTTTGTTAAGCGCTTATATCACATATATAGATAGTGAGGAGACATGAGTAGGAGAAACCTTATCATAAGGTAGTTAAGCTCCATATAATCCCTTATTATAAGGAATGATTCAGGCATTATTTCTTATGGACACAAGTCTTATTATATGGCACTTAAACACCAAATAAGCTCTTTTTAGAAGAAATTATCTAAGCCTTATTTTCCATGGCGAATAAGCCAAAAGGTTGCTCTCAGATAGAGAGAAAGAGAGAGAGAGAGAGAGAGAGAGAGAGAGTAGTCCTTATGGCCTCATGACATCAACACAGATAATTTAGCATTATTATAAGCCTTTGTCGGTGCAGTGAAATAACGCCCGTGGAATTAACGCCCGAATAAAACGAAATTAAACCCGTGGGTTTTATTTCCATTCACAAAGGGAAAGAACGCCCGCGCGCTCTATTCGGCGATATGGGCTTTATTTCCCTTTCGAAAGGGCAATTAAGTCCGCAGACGGGGTTTTTTTTTAAATATGGTGTATTTTTATTGGAAAAAGCGCCGCAGGCGAAAAATTGGAATAAAGAATCGCCACACCACCAGTCACAACTGGTTATATGATTTCTGAATTCCAACTTCAACTCCTTTAACTTATATTCATTTTTCCTGTGACGGGTTCTTTAATAGTTATTGTTAAAATACTTATTTCACCATATATTCCCCTTTATTTTCGCCACGTATCCTTAACCCATTAATGGCCATTGCGTGTCTTGCCTCTGGCAGCACAACTTGCGCGACCGATCAAGCTAACTTGTCTGCATAAATATCTTTAAACATGCTTATTCAAGTATGATGTCCTTTAGAATTGACATGCAACATTTAAAAGCCCGTCTCTACATAACTTGATTCACCAGAGAAACATGTAGCAAAACATCTCGCTCAATAACCCGTCTCCACGTGACTGATCGTGATTCAGTTTGACATTTCTCTTTCTTGTTCTTCTTAAATGTTTGTATGTTTGCTTATTTTTGCGTCTTTGTTTTGCTCTGTGTGAGATTTCGATATATTTTCGATACAAAATTAGAGAAGACATCGATATCATCGAGGTTGGCAAGATGATTCAGAATGAAACAGTGTTTCAATCTTCACTCGCTCTCAGAAATTTGTATGGAAATTGGCGAGTTTCAGCACTGGTTTCCATGTCGAAACAAGATTGAGAGAGAAAATGCAGAAAAAAAGAGCGAAACACGTTATGTGGAGACATGGTATAAGACGAAGTGCTCACAGGTTGATTTAAGTAGGCAAATAAATGTTCTTATTTAAGTTTGCAGCATTAAATATATGTATGTATCTACCATGTGTATGTTTGCCTTAAGCGACCCTACACTCAGAGAAAAATCAAGCTAAATTTCAGTATAGCGGGCTTGAATCAAGCCGAAAACGTTATGAAAGTCTGTTAAGCTAGCAAATGCTAAAATCAAGAATATATTCTCATTTTTAGGACGATATTTTTTGAGAATAACAAGCTTATATAAACTTATTTTCAGCATTGCCCATGATAGATTTGAGAAAGTAAAATCTTATTTGAAGAATGAATGAATATTTATTCTTGATTTTCCACTTTTTCGAAATTCAAAATTCGAAATCATTTAACCCAACTCACAAAATAAAAAAAAAATGGTTATTTCAATGATACAATTCATTTATTTTGTTTTATTTTCAGAAATGTACATACGTATACATATATATAGTAATATATATAATATACAATTCATTTTTTACATACATATACTTTACATATATAATAATTTTCCTTCGCTGGCTTCAGGTCAAATTGACCTGAAGCCAGCGAAGGAAAATTATTAAAGTATATAGGTCGCCAAAAACAACTATCTTTACATATATATATATATATATATATATATATATATATATATATATATATATATATATATATATATATATTCCGCACACATTGTATATGCAAAACAGGTCTTAACCCGGATTTTCCCAGAACTTTTTTTGTTTCAGATTTTCATAAAAGTATGTACACCAATAAATTTCGATCTCCTGAGCATGAAAATGCAGTCCGTTTTCCAATACCTTGTCGCACTTTTCCGGAAAATGTGGAAAACTAGCGTTACCATATGGCAACCGTGGGTCGCCTAGGGTACAGGTTTTTGTTTAAAGGGTAAATGATATTTGGAAACATTTTTTTTAGTTTCACAAAAAAAAAACACACATTTTTAATTCATTTTATTGAGATTTAAGTAGGATTTAAGTAAAGTTATGCAAATAACATATTTTTTTTTAAATACTTCCATATGTAGGGTTGGCCTATTCTGGCCAATAGCATATACTGCACTTTGTACGCAAATGTGCTTAATAAATAATAACAATAATTAAAAAACTTCTCAAATTGAACATGACGGAGTATATTACGACAATCTTCGTATTCTCCAGTGGAAAAATTGGAAGAGGAAATGGTGCAATATTCTTCACCCATTCATCTTCTTGTACAAAATGGGGCAATGTCGAGCTACCAGCCATTGCAACTTCTTAGTCGTCTTTTAGTTGGGCCGTACAAACATCATCTGGTTCACCCGCACATTCCTCTTCAGTATTATCTTCTTCAAAAACGTTGTAATATTGATGAGGCTCCATGTATGCACCTAAATGACAGTTGGTATGTCATTTAGTCCACCTTCGTCGAATACCTCATATTGATCTTGAATGAAATCAAGCATTTGTTGTAACGTTAAACCTCTAAAAGCAGAAAATCTATTAAATTCCAACAAATTAATAATATTACACTAGTTAAATTTACACAACGGCAGAGAAAATCACGCAAAACCCAATAAAAAAAACCTGTACCCTAGGCGACCCACGGCTACCATATGGTAACGCCTTTAGAAAAATGTAAAAAAATGTTGGAAAGAAGAATTTTTTCTTTAAAAGCTAATTTACATTAGATAGATAATTTCATTAGCTTTCAAAAGGTGTAATTATTTGAACAATTTATTCTAAAAGTTATACAATATACTTATATTTACCGACATGCCATATCTGAAAACCGGAATTTTCAGTACTAATTTTTGTCACTCCATTTTCACACGCCATAGCTTCTACATTTGAGTACAGAATAACACGATATTTACCTTTTTGCAAAGCTACATTAATTTTTTATTGCAAATCGGCATTTTTGTGGTGTTTTTTCTTTTCCTTTTGTTTATTTTCTTGTAATTGTAAGGGGATGTTTTGCGTTACCATATGGTGCTCGTGGGTTGATTCGGGTTAAGGTAATGTTATAATTCAATCGGCAATTTCGAAAAGGTCACATCTTTGAACAGTGAAAGTTTGCAGGAAATGAAAAAAACTTATTTCCTAAGTAGATATACTATTGAAAAAAAAAATATTATTGAGTTACATTTAGGAGCTTATTAGCAATCGAAATATATAAAAGTATTAGGATGTTAACTTTGTTATATGTGTATTATTTGATGTTGATTTGATGACCCCAAATTCCTAAAAAATCCGAGATGTGCCCTTTTCGAAATTGATGATTCAATTATAACTACAACAATTTTGGAGGATTTACATAAATCTAAAAAGAAGATGAGTGGAATCTCTGGACTCAGCCACCAAAATAGTTCGATAGTGATTCACGTAAACTGCACAACAGCGCTGAGTATGATACTTGGGAGACGTCCAATATATTTTATCACAGAACTAAACATACCAATTTGATTTATGCCAAATGCGCATGACACGCAGGCCTGTGTGAAATCGGCTCCAAATAAATGCCTGTTCCATGCCAAGGAAAACCATAATGGAATGAGCAATTTTTGTTTCGGTTTCTTCATTTGATGGAAAGTGGCCGACAATAGCTCCATGCCCGATAGTTTTTATGCCGATTGTGAACCTTAAGGGATTTCAGAAGATGGAAATAATGGCAACAGACACAGTAATACAAGATACATAGATAAACTATTGATACTTCCAAGATTTCATTGTCTGGTGCACGATTCAAACTGTCATGACCATTGGAGCCATGCACACAAAAGTTGGCGCCGCAAGACTGTAAATCCTCTTAGATAATAGCGTTGGAGTCCCCGCCACTGCCATGAGCGCCACTTCAAATCAGTATTTATTTTGTTTTTTTTTTTTCATTTCGTACATTTTATTTTCCATCTCGTAAACTTTTAATTTTTTTTTTTAATTTTTCGTTTGAACAATAAAAAGCAACGTCTATTGAAAATTATGTACATATGTATGTATCTTTTCAGAGAAAACTTGAACCTAGTATTCTTAAATTAAGAATTTAATTCTTAAATCGAGAATGTTATTCTTAAAAAAGGTTTTTATCTTCCTGCAAGAATGAAATTCCGGTTTCAAGATTGGAGAAACTTAAATTTTGTATACTTTTCCTTAATTTCAATAGTTCTTAAAACAAGTACGACATAGCTTGATTTTAGCCCGCAACTTTTCTCTGAGTGTAATAAAAAAAGTGTTGATGCTGAAGGAGAATGGAACATTTTATAGAATATGGAATATTACCAAAACAGAATTCATGCATTTAAATTTTGCTGTTGTCGCATTGTTCCACCTGAGTTCACTTAATCTAAGTATCAATGCAGTTAAGTTCATAAGTCAACCTTCTATTCAAATTTTATTCCAGGAAATTTTACATTCTTATCTGCGAATACCAAAAAAAAAAAAATGCTGGAATAAAACAAAATATGCGCCAAATTAAAATACCAGTTGAAAATGTAAAGTGCCACAATATTAAAAAATATTCAGCTTCCAGCTTATAGGTACTAAAGGTGTGCCTTTAAAAAAAAGTAAGTGCATGCATATCTACATAAAATTAACAGCCTCTCGGTACCTTTTGTAATTTTATTGGCTCTGCTGACACTTCAGCAAATCAGTGTATGCATCTTCGTATTACCTAAGTGTCAACATTTAGAGGGCAATTATAAATAAGCTTGCGGATATTGCACAAAACGTATGCTCCACACAACAGCAGTTTTTGCGCACCAACTGCTTTGTCCTGCATCTTACAGTATATGAATATTTGCATGTCGCTTCTACAATCGCATCCCACTTGCTCCATCTGCAGCTCCGGTATCCCACCAGCTCAAGCCACTCTCTGCTGATTTTATTGCGACACCTCTTTCCCTCTGCCTTTCTCTCTATCGCTTTTTTCCTTTCTGAATTCCGTTAGGCTAATATCAATGCAGCCCGTCTGTTTCATCGCTTCATCATCACTGTAAGTGTTGCCATAGCAATTAAAATTCCTACACTAATATCTCTAGCAACAACATACAGACATGCATGCAAACAATGGCAATGTCAATGCTAGTCAACTATTCAGCCATTCGCTTTTCGCCATTCACCGTTTACTACATTTTCTATCCGCCCTTCGTTCGTTGCTCGTTACTTTTTTTCTTAGCGTAGATTGCAGATACACTAATTAAATGCCCTGAAAGGGCTCAAGAATGGTAGTTTTTTTCATTCTTTCTAGTTAGTTTTTTCTTCTTTTTATTTTTGTAAGAAATGCAAATCGAAACGCCAAAAAGTCATTAAAAATTAGCTTCAGTGCAAGGGAACAGGTGTGAAGTGAAGCTGCGGCAAAAAGCAGGCGTTTTTACTTAACACCTCCTTGTGCCAGGGTTGTATTTTTTAGTTGTGATACATAACTCTACCTCACTGCAAAACTCATATACACACACCAATTTTTATGGAAAATGGGCCATATAAAAGCTTTGCAAAAATATTCTAGCTGCCTAGTAGGCCGTTGCTTGCTGATTTTTCTGCTAGCTTGGTAACTTGAATGGATGTGACTAATTTTATGTGCTTCACTTCATTTATGGTTGGGAATTTAAATGGTTTAAATCGTAAGCGAAGTCGTCTGCTCAAATCGATATTATAGCCCAATGTGTAGCTCTTTGGTAAGTGCAATATTTTTATGACTTACCTATTACGGCATAAAATTAAATAAATTTCAAGATAGGAAACCATTTAACTGGTCTCACAGAAAAGGTTCTCAGTTCTTGGAATAAAATTATGGTAGGCCGGAATACTATGTCTTTTCCTAGCACTCAGGCAAATTGGCCCATTGTACTTAAGGCCTGTAGAAGGATCAGGATTTAGGGCGAGAGGTGGGATGGTGGAATCAGAATTCCTCTGCAAACTTTGCAGATTCTTTCATAGTGGGGTATTGGTGTAAGAATTCCTTTGCAAGCTTTTCAGATTCTTTCATAAATCTGAGAAGTTTGTATAGTAGTAGGGAATGTGCATCCTCCATTCTCAATACATCTGAGCCGAGAATAAGCAATCTTAGTCCAGCGAAAGCCGGCTAGGTGCAGAGAAAATACTCTATACTGCCGTCGTCTCCCGCACCGACAAGACATAATGAGCTCTCGATGATGCCTATGTTGTCAATGTGCTGTCCCCATGAATTGAGTCCTGTAATCAACCCAGCGAGGACTCGAATCTTCCTCCTTCTCTCCTTGAGGAGGAAGTTGACTATTTCCTTGTTAAGTTTTTCCAGAACGGACTTTGTAATTTTATATGAATCTGTAAAGGTCCGGCGTCTCCCATGTGCACAAAGGTAATGTTCTTACATTCTGGATGAGGTTTGTATTCCTCATCCTTCAATTCCGTTTCACATATATATGTATCTAGTTGGATCGAAGATTTCTCTCAGATAGCAATATCGGAGCGGAGTGTCCAGATTTTCAGACAAACTTGCGGAAGGTAAATTTTTCAAGGCTCAGCTAATAAATAATACACTCAGAGAAAAGTTGCGGACTATATTCAAGCTGTGTCGTACTTGATTGAAGAATTACAGAAATTGAAAAAAATAAATTTAATTTAACATTATTGGGTATGTTAGTGTCTAGCACGAAATTATTATTTTTAATTTAATTTTTATACTTTGGAATAAGCGGAAAAATCCAATTAGCTCATACAGCGATGGTAGATGTGATAGCTATTTCGAAGAAGAACCACTTTCTTCATCATCAGATTTAATTTAAGTTTTCACAATCTTAAAACAAGATAAAAAAATTTTATTTAAGTGTAATATTCTTGATTTTAAAATAAAAATCTCAATATAAGTATCAACATTCTTAAAATAAAATTGCGCAGGCTTGAATCACTCACGGGTTGTGCTCAAAATAAGTTTACATACGCTTTTTTTAAAACTGCACAATCTTAATATAATATTTATAAAAAATATCGTTCTAAAAATCAGAATACATTCTTGATTTTAGCATTTTCAAGGTTAACAGACTTTCATGACGTTTTCGGCTTGTTTCAATCCCGTTAGACTTAAATTTAGCTTGTTTTTTCCCTGAGTGTAGAATTTCGAAACGATACAATTTCATAAGCTTACAGCTCTCTTAAATAACAATTTTTTTTTACTCTAACTTACTCCTCTTATTCACACTCACACTTGATTTCAAGACCTTTTCCTTATCACTTGAAGACAAAAAAAATGGTATAAGTACTATACACGGTAGGCAGGAAGCGACGATAGGTTGCATGAAAATGTCGAGAAAAAAGGAAAGTGGGGTTGTGTTATGTGATGTTTATAGATGAAACATCCGTTGAAATTAAAATCCGAGCTGCTCCTTTTTCAAGGATATCCACATTTTTTGTTTTTTTTGAAAGGATCAAATATTGAGGAAATCGAATATTCGCCACCGTCCAAATTTTTCCGATTTCAATACATTATTTGGTCGCTAAGGGATACAAAAAAAGGTAATAAAAAGAAAACAGGACACCTGTAGTGGAAAAATCCAATGTGAACAGGACCTAAAGGATAACCACTAAAATATAAAATAACACAAAAAGTACCCACTTTAATTTGCGTATAACTCCTAAAATGTTAACTCTACGTGAAAATTTCTTATTATATGTTGCATTCAGAATAAATAAAGAAATATTTCTTTAATATACAATTTTGATGTACCTGTAGTGCTTAATGTACTTTTGTGCATCTAAATTGAAAATTTCAAAAAAAGTACGTTTTTTTTATGGTGCTATTTTAAGTTCAAATATTTTTCTAGTTTATGTAAATATTTTAATCTAATGATCCAACTCTCATTCCTACACATCTCTACGTTAATACTAAAAAAGAGTTAGAGCTGAGATACGCGCTAGCTGTGCACGGTGGGCGGGAAGCAACAATAGGTTGCATGGGAATATCGTAAAAACGATGGCCCAACGAATATGTGCCTAGCTGTGTGCTGGTACTAATTTTCGTTTAAAAAAAATGTTGGAGATTTTATTCACGCTTGCTGTGTGTTTATGAAGTATATTAGAATATCAGTTTACGTAAGTGTTTAGCCGGCGATCGTTTTTTCGATATTTTCATGCAACCTATTGTTGCTTACCGCCCACCGTGCACAGCTAGCGCGTATTTCAGCTCCAATTCTTTTTAATATTAACGTATAGATATGTAAGAATGAGAATTGGATCATTAGATTAAAATATTTACATAAACTAGAAAAATATTTGAACTTAAAATAGCACCATAAAAAAAACGTACTTTTTTTGAAATTTTCACTTTAGATGGACCAAAGTGCATTAACCACTGCAGGTACATCAAAATTGTATATCAAAGAAATATTCCTTTATTTATTCTGAATGAAACATATTATAAGGAATTTTCACGTAGAGTTAACATGTTAGGAGTTATACGCAAATTGAAGTGGGTACTTTTTGTGTTATTTTATATTTCAGTGGTTATCCTTTAGGTCCTGTTCACATTGGATTTTTCCACTACAGGTGTCCATTTTTCTTTTTAATACCTTTTTTTGTATCCCTTAGCGACCAAATAATGTATTGAAATCGGAAAAATTTGGACGGTGGCGAATTTTCGATTTTCTCAATATTTGATCCTTTCAAAAAAAACAAAAAATGTGGATATCCTTGAAAAAGGAGCAGCTCGGATTTTAATTTCAACGGATGTTCCATCTATAAACATCACATAACACAACCCCACTTTCCTTTTTTCTCGACATTTTCATGCAACCTATCGTCGCTTCCTGCCTACCGTGTATACTAACTTCCCACCGGCGAAGCGTTTGGACTTAAGTGTGTCTGCGGTAATAGATATCCAATAAACTTAGTTGATATGATGGCCAAAAAGGGCCACGATAGTGCATGCGACAAGATAAGTGCTGTTGCATTTTATGCACCCTAAATATATATATGTCCATGACCATTCGTGTGTGTTTATGGAAGTGTAATTGGGCATGTAAAAGAAGCTATATGAACCCAGAAAAAAAAACACAAAAAAGATCACAAACGCGGCGAAAGTCTGTACAAAGTACGTGTCTACCACGTACCACAATAAGAAGGAGGCTGATGTGACTTACAGATTAGACAACGAGACATGCACAGCAATGCCGGCGCGATGGGGAGGATGGGCGCGCTGATGAGGGTGAGTAGTAGGGCACGCGAGGACAAGCAAATCGCGCACTAAAAGCCGGGAAAGTTAACACCTACAAAAACAGAAAGCAAAAAAAAACGAACGGAATCTTGCACATAAAATATAAGAAATAAGATGCAGAAAGATGATGGCGATGGTGATGATGAGAAAGGTGCAGAAGAAGCTCGCCGAGATAGTTTCATTTTACAGCAGAGCAGCGCAATTTACTGCTGCAACAGCAGATCAGCGGCGAGCAGCAAAAGCGCGGCAAACAGCGAGAACTGATAAGCGCATGCCAGCAACAAGACAAGAGGAGCGAATTAATACAAAATTACAGCAAACGCGTAAAAGATAAACACAGCGGATACGGTATACGTTATACGGTAAATGAGTGCGCCAAAGGTTTTGCTGCTGACAAGCGGCGAACGGAGATGGTGTAAAGTTGAGCGCAGCGATTTCATTTCATTGCCTTGCGCTATCAGCAACATAAAGTACCGACTCCTTCTTAGTTGAGCTTAGTGCGATGCACTAATGGTAGGGCTACATAACGAGTATGATATCAAGCTACGCTAAATATCTTCTGACTTAACTTAATTCAGGTACATACATACATACATGTAATATCTTCAGTTTGTGCCCAGCATGTGACGCGTCGGTTGATGTTGATAAGACAGTAGAGACGACAGAACTCGCAGTACCTACATACATACATATGAATATTAATGCCGGTGATTGTTGCTGAGTGTTGACTGCTGCTTGCTGCTGATCGCAAGTCGAGCAGTGCTGTACTGGCTGGCTCGCTGACTACTCTCGCATACGTACAAGGTTGCATTCGACGACGATGGCGTGTGTGTAATATAATCAGTCGCATTTGACGCGACGACTGATAAGCGTAGAGTGGAAAACGGCACTCGATGTCGCGAGTTAATTTACGAATATTTTTAACTTACAGCGAATTTCTTGTTTTTTTTTTTTGAGGAATACTCGCAAATGCATATCTTTCTTAAGTTCACCAAAATGGTAAGACAAAATAGTACATAAAAATTAAATGTGAAGTTTAACTGACAGTGCGGAAATTAAGGTCAGTAACTTAAGGCTACTGCCTGTATATTCGGCGCTTATTTGCAACCAAAGAAATGGTGCATAATTTCAACCCAACTCGCATATAAGCAGTTCATTTAAGGTTGTAGGTATATCTGCATTTCTCTACCAAAATTTCGAGAAGGTACATAATTACAAGATCTTGTGGTTTACATAATTTTCCAGAATGACTATTATATGTAGCTTCCTCCATGTAGATTGTGGTTGCTGGCAGACATATTCACGCCCGCTAATTCTTGACTGCATTAAAAGCACATAGGAGCAAGTCTAGATGGAATGTTTGCTCAAAATCAACTTTTTTGGCTTAGAATGAGAATTCAGTTAAGAGTATTTATGATGAGATATTACCCAGTCCCCGATATACAAATAGCACTCACTAATTAATGTGGAAATGAAGTATAAGCGCAATAAAATTTTATTTCCTTCTGCTTTTATTGAACGACTTCGTCTCTCTCTACCTCTTTATTACAACTATCGCGCTCTTTATCTTCCGTTAGCATATCTGTCCGTTCCTTCTTATTCTTGCTTCATATCACTTAACTCTCATAGCCCCGACACATAGCATACGTCAATCCGTCTACGTCGACGTATGTGACTGACAGCTGAGGTACTTGACGGAGAGGTCGCCACATAGGAAACGTTGACGGATATACATAAATCAGCTGTTTGATTAACCTTTAACTGCAGAGGTGGTGGCAAAAATTTGACTCTTTAGAATATTTTGTAATTTCTCTTTTAAGTTGCCCTCTTGAAATTCAGTTTTCAGTAATTTCACATCTCCTGATAATTATTGACCATTTTGGTTTTATGGAGGAATGTTTTACAAATGAGAAAAAACTCGAAAAGCATATTACAAAAAAAGTGAAATTCAACAGTAGCTAAAGGTTAACAATCAAAAGCAATCAGCTGACATAGCGACGGATTGACGTATACCAAAAGTTGAGTATTGGCCAACTTTGGTACGTCGCGGCGACGGATCCGTGACGATCTACATTTAAATGCCCACAGTTTACTGAGCTGTCAGTCACATACGTCGACGTAGACGGATTGACGTATGCTATGTGACGGGCCTATCACTCCTCCTCTTGTAAGCTAATATTAATACAAGTGGTCAATTTCGTCGCTTCATCACCTGAAAGTTTTGCCAAAGCAATTATGTAAAATTCCTGCCATAATATACATATCTAGCAACAACAACAACATGGTGAAATACAGCCATTTCAGCTATTCAACATTTACTACACATTTTCCTCGCTTTATTGGCGTAAATTACGGATGCAGTAATAAAATATGCATTTAAACGGTTCAGGAATGGTACTCTTATTTTTTTTCCTCTCCATTCTAATTAGTATACTGTTTGAAATCAAGTGGATACTCCCGAAATGGTACTGCTATATTTTACAGTATAGTTTGGAAACTCGAATACAAACTATAGAAGTTCTAGGTAGTGTTTTTATCGTTACAATAACTCTTAGAACTTCTTCCGATTATTTTATCTATATACATCAATAAAAGCACGTCTTATAATGTCCCAAATATTGGGACTTATTTCATTTCCTTCTTCGGGAGTTATTTCATTTCTAAAAGTTGGGAGTTATTTCATTTTAATTGGGACTTATTTCATTGGGAGTTATTTCATTGGGACTTATTTCATTTGTGACTTATTTCGGTGTACCGGCAGGAGCGAGGGTGGCAAAGGCAAAATTATAACGGCTAAAAAACGTAGATTAAGTAAAAAGTTACTTGAAACACTTCTTGGGATATTTTTGAGCATCTTCTACGGCCGTAGAGTAGACGATTCTCCTTTTTCTTGGCTCTTTACCGTCTAAACATGAACGAATCCAATAAAATGCGGCAGTCGTGATAACATGCATGAAATGGAAATACAAGTATCGTGAAAGTCAAATCATAGGGGAATACTTTCCAGTGTAGTGGAGCCATGCTCTCTCAGTTTATCATTAAATCTGCTTCCGTCGCCAAAGCGCCATGATCCATAAATCTTTCGAGAAACATTTTAATCGAATATTTCAAGCGCCATCCCATCTCATGATGGTGATGATTCTCCATATTTCAGCTCTATATGTATATCAAGGCCGTTGTGGTGCAGTGGGTAGAGTGCTCGCCTGCTATGCCAGAGGTTTTGAGTTCAAACCCCAGTCCGAGCAAACACCAAACAAATTTTTCTAATTAGTAAAAATCCAATTATTGGGTTTTTTTAGAGCAGCGGTCACCTCTCGGCAGTGGGCGGAATACCCTCCGAGTGTATTTCTGCCATGAAAAAGCTTCTCACAAAAAACGCATTCGCCGTTCGGAGCCGGCATAAAACTGTAGGTCCATCCAATTAATAGGAAAAACAAAAAGGAGCACACCTCGAATTGGGAGAGAAGATCGGCCATAAAACTCATCAGAGTTATAAAAAAGCACCATTATATTATTATTATTATGTATACCAAGGCGGGATGAGCGATTCGCATAACGTTATTTTTGTTTGCTGAGAGCGTGAATTTACTTTTCAAATGCCTACTTATGTAGTCTTGTTGACAAGAATGGTTCCTCCAGGCTTACTTTATTTCCCGAATTAAAGCTGGCTCCCAAATAGATAAAGTCCTTGACGGTTTCGGCGGATTGGGCATTTAATTAAGCGTAGAGATACTTAAAGCAGGGCGTTTCTCCTTCTTATTTTTTATTGGCGCGTAACCGTATATATGATTTTGACCGAGTTCAACAAAGCGCATCATTGGTTTCGGTTTGTGATGCCAGGTGGCGATTGCAAATACCAAGGGAAGTCGAATAGCTCTTCACCTGGTCTTCCTAACAAAATGGAGGTCTGCCTTTTTCGGTGGTTGCTAACTGTAAAAAAAATTGAAGAAAATTTTGTTGTCAAGACAAACTTAAACAGATCGCAACAGGGAATGTCTAATGTGAAAATCATCACTCCATTCCGCACTCATAACCTCTCACATTTGTACCTTCATACATACATCCTTTCAAATTATCCAATTTCTAGTAAATAGTCCGAATATTAGGTACATATGTACATACAAAGTGTGCCCATACATATTCATAGTTATTTGTCCGTAAGTTGCTTGTCACAACCCTCATTTTATGCCAAGAAAAGGTAATTCTCGCTATTCACTACCCACTGCCCAGCAAACTCTTAGTAGAATGTGGAGAAGACATGACGTTACACCCCGCAACCCCCTCTCCATTTGCTCTTCTCTCACCTTTTTTCTATGCTCATCATAACGTCTGACATAGTAACTTTTTCTCTTCTCTGGTCAACATTAGAAAAGACCTTGCCGCTTTTGCCGTGCAACTTCTGCTGCTGTTGCCTTAAACAACATATACAGATGAACTGAGGACTTGCAAGTTATGGCTAGCAGCTTTATTATTGTTGTTATTGTCCAACAGACACTGATATATCAAAAACAAAAGAACGGCTCGCGCGCGCTAGCCAGAACTATCATCATCTTATTAAAGAGTGCCAACTTAATTTACCAGGTTATGTGTTATGTGATGGACTGCAACAACAAAAGCAGAGCCAGCAGCAGAAGTAGCAGCAAAAAGCAGCGCTGGCGGTGGCAATATTTTGCCATAATAAGTCAGCATGGCCATGTGGCAGTGAAGCAATGCACCACGTAACTGTAGAGTCATCTCCAACACAACGGCGCGCTGCGGCGCAACAGTCAGGCAGGCAGCGTTGCATTTGTGCCAGCGGCAGGAAATTGGTTGATAGAATAAAAAATTGAAGCAGAGAAATCTTTGGAAAAAAGAATGCCTCTATAAATTTGTTGCTATTCTTTTATATTTTTTTCCGTAGTTCTTTTTTCTCTTTTTGTGTTGCTAAGTAGGAGTTGCTCCTCGTACCTCATCAGTGCAGCACATCACTCGTGTGACCGGCTAAAAATGCCATGCTGCTGCCAGCTGTTGTTTTTTCTTTGCTATTTTGAGTTTATTTTAATATGATTTTGCTTTTTGTTGTTCTTGCTTTTGCTGGCCATTTTGCTTGCTTTATTTGCAGCGCAGCATAGCCATGAAATCAAGGTGTTGAAGAATCACTTTTATCCAATCTTGCGCAACACAATAATAGCTTCTTGTCTCGGCTAGAAAAGCAGAAACAGTTATAAAGTGCTTTGCGTGCCAAGGAATACATACAAACACACACACTATAGGACAAGTTTCTGAGTGTGGCAACACGCTCTGTGCCACAAAAACTCACTCACTCGCACGTAAATATGTATGCATGTTTTGCTGTTGTTGCTGTTGCAGCAGCATTTTGTGGCACATTGGCTATTTAGCAGCGCTTTAAGTGTTGTTATTGCCTTTTTGTACATTTTTTTTTTTATTTCTTTGGGAATGCCACAGTAATTGCCAGCGACCCCAAAGCAGCATCACTAACTAGACAATCTGATTGCTTTTACTGTTGTTGTTATTATTGTTTATAAGTGTCGTTGATAGCGCGCTATAGATCACACCATATTTCCCATTGGAGTTATAAGCAGCTCGTTTCACAAATCTAGCATGTAAAGTTTTTTTGGTAACTTTTTTGGTTCTTATGTATTTAGAAAGGCCCTTTTAGGTTAGGTTGAAAAAATTTAATTTGAATAGCTATTGAAGCAAAGTTTTTAGAAAGGTTAATTCAAATCAGTTAATAGCAAAATCATATATATGTAGCACGTATTAGATATACGTATGTGGTGGCATTGATATGACCAACAGTTGGAGACTTACCACTTAAGCCCCTCAACTTACCAAACTGCAGAAAATTTCCTGTCGTTATTTCAATGACCTCACTCCCTTACTTTATTTTTATTAAAACAAAATATCTTGATCGTGAAAAGTAAATTTTTCTTATTCACATTAGCTGGAGTTGGTAACCGATTTGCTTCAAAATTTTACTTTAAACTTTAAGGAAGGTATAGAACAGGCGATAGCTTAAAGATAGTTTTACTGAAGACTACTAAATAGTAACAGAAGAAATTATTGTATGTGAAGCGTGAAGGGTAAAAGGGTCTTAAACGAAGAAGAAGAAGAAGAAGAAGAAGAAGAAGAAGAAGAAGAAGAAGAAGAAGAATAAGAATAAGAATAAGAATAAGAATAAGAATAAGAATAAGAATAAGAATAAGAATAAGAATAAGAATAAGAATAAGAATAAGAATAAGAATAAGAATAAGAATAAGAATAAGAATAAGAATAAGAATAAGAATAAGAATAAGAATAAGAATAAGAATAAGAATAAGAATAAGAATAAGAATAAGAATAAGAATAAGAATAAGAATAAGAATAAGAATAAGACTAAGAATAAGAATAAGAATAAGAATAAGAATAAGAATAAGAATAAGAATAAGAATAAGAATAAGAAAAAGAATAAGAATAAGAATAAGAATAAGAATAAGAATAAGAATAAGAATAAGAATAAGAATAAGAATAAGAATAAGAATAAGAATAAGAATAAGAATAAGAATAAGAATAAGAATAAGAATAAGAATAAGAATAAGAATAAGAATAAGAATAAGAATAAGAATAAGAATAAGAATAAGAATAAGAATAAGAATAAGAATAAGAATAAGAATAAGAATAAGAATAAGAATAAGAATAAGAATAAGAATAAGAATAAGAATAAGAATAAGAATAAGAATAAGAATAAGAATAAGAATAAGAATAAGAATAAGAATAAGAATAAGAATAAGAATAAGAATAAGAATAAGAATAAGAATAAGAATAAGAATAAGAATAAGAATAAGAATAAGAATAAGAATAAGAATAAGAATAAGAATAAGAATAAGAATAAGAATAAGAATAAGAATAAGAATAAGAATAAGAATAAGAATAAGAATAAGAATAAGAATAAGAATAAGAATAAGAATAAGAATAAGAATAAGAATAAGAATAAGAATAAGAATAAGAATAAGAATAAGAATAAGAATAAGAATAAGAATAAGAATAAGAATAAGAATAAGAATAAGAATAAGAATAAGAATAAGAATAAGAATAAGAATAAGAATAAGAATAAGAATAAGAATAAGGATAAGAATAAGGATAAGAATAAGAATAAGAATAAGAATAAGAATAAGAATAAGAATAAGAATAAGAATAAGAATAAGAATAAGAATAAGAATAAGAATAAGAATAAGAATAAGAATAAGAATAAGAAGAAGAATAAGAAGAAGAATAAGAATAAGAATAATAAGAATAAGAATAAGAATAAGAATAAGAATAAGAATAAGAATAAGAATAAGAATAAGAATAAGAATAAGAATAAGAATAAGAATAAGAATAAGAATAAGAATAAGAATAAGAATAAGAATAAGAATAAGAATAAGAATAAGAATAAGAATAAGAATAAGAATAAGAATAAGAATAAGAATAAGAATAAGAATAAGAAAAAGAATAAGAATAAGAATAAGAATAAGAATAAGAATAAGAATAAGAATAAGAATAAGAATAAGAATAAGAATAAGAATAAGAATAAGAATAAGAATAAGAATAAGAATAAGAATAAGAATAAGAATAAGAATAAGAATAAGAATAAGAATAAGAATAAGAATAAGAATAAGAATAAGAATAAGAATAAGAATAAGAATAAGAATAAGAATAAGAATAAGAATAAGAATAAGAATAAGAATAAGAATAAGAATAAGAATAAGAATAAGAATAAGAATAAGAATAAGAATAAGAATAAGAATAAGAATAAGAATAAGAATAAGAATAAGAATAAGAATAAGAATAAGAATAAGAATAAGAATAAGAATAAGAATAAGAATAAGAATAAGAATAAGAATAAGAATAAGAATAAGAATAAGAATAAGAATAAGAATAAGAATAAGAATAAGAATAAGAATAAGAATAAGAATAAGAATAAGAATAAGAATAAGAATAAGAATAAGAATAAGAATAAGAATAAGAATAAGAATAAGAATAAGATGACGAAGAAAAATAAGAAGAAGAAGAAGAATGCAATGACTTTAATAATCATTACAGCACGTTTGACACTTCAGACTCGCTTTTTATTATAAAAAAATAGTTCTAGCCTCACACAGTGGTCGGAATGAAAATTCTAGATGGACAAAATTATTTCTTATGTCCAAATGGTCACAAATGTCTTTTCCAACTAGTTTTCGGTTGCTGATATCGAGTTGGTTGCTAGGTTCAAAAAACAGGTTTTTTGTGTCATGAAGTGCAGAAAATTATTTCAAGTATTTTTGTCTGAGTTAGAAATACATATGTATGTAAGTAGATTTAACGAAGTCCTAAAAATATGAAATCAATTGACAGAATGCTAAATTACTCAATAGGTTATTTGTGTGTTTGCTGAGTTCATTGTTCTAAAACAAACCATATAAAACAAGAGGAAAAATAAAAAAGCATACCATAGATCCATTATAAAAACTAAAATATCTGGCAAAGTAAGAAAAAGTAATGCTTAAGATTTAGTATACGTTTAGTACATATATTTCTTGATTGGGAAAAATAATTTTCTTTTTGGACGAGTGTGGCACTAAATTTTGGCTCACTGTTAAATGCTAAAAATTAATTTTTTTTTTATACTTACTTAAATTGGTATTTTGACTGACCTAATTGAAGAATTTATAAGCTTCTAATGACCTTAATACAAAATCTCAATTCTCACAATAGTTCGAAAAAGAAAAAGATAGTTACACTAAAAGTCTGGCCTGCTACGCCAAGATTATTCAAACTCTTTGCTTTAAGATAAAATTATATATGTAAGGTAGGCAACTTTTGAAGACGCGTAAATACCAGGTAGAGTCATGGAATGAGTTACGAATTGGACAGTATTGTCACTGGACATTCTATAATAGTTGGGCGACAGAATTAGGCCGGTTTTCTAAGTTCGAGTTTGAGACTTTTGTCCACCTAGAATTCTCATTCCGACCACTGTGCCTCACGTAATAAATGATATGCTATCAGCTGATGAATTTTGTTCTGTAGCTGAATAGTTTTAGATCTCGACACCTAACCTTCCTGTTCGACTTGACACAAAAAAAAAAAAAAAACAAAAAAACATATCCGTGCGTCATGCGGATTGGCGCCCCCGCGTCGGTCGGGCGGGATATGGAGGGTAAACCGTTGGGTATTATTATTATTAAGAAGAAGAAGAAGAAGAAGTAGAAGAAATAGAAATGAAAGAATACAGATAACCTGCTTCTATATCCAAATAAGCATTGGACGGATATAAAGCGAATGAAAAAATGCGCTTCCCTTCCCAATTCGAGGCGTGCTCTTTATTTTTTGTTTTTTCTGCTTAAACTATTGCCTATTATTCAGCCTTGAATTTGATTTGTTCGTGCACGTCTTGTGTGGTCTGTAAAACCAATTTTGAGTTATAAAAGTTTAATACGAGTATTAGCATGAAAAGCAGGTCAATAAATTAAAAATGAAATGTTTTGCATATGAAATGGTACAAAAAAGGTAATCAATTTTAAAAAGCAACTAAGCTAAATATAGTATGTATGTAAATTTTTAAATTATTTTTTTTCTATTAACACTGTGCAACAGCAGTTTTGCCACAGATTGGCCAGGGTATTTTCCTGAAAGAGGAAGTCGTCCTGATAATTTAAACACAAGCACGTCAGATTTCTTTTTGAAAATCCGCATATACAGCAGCTACTTTGAAGATTTATGGTATAAGTCTGTTTTTGTAGTCATGTGAGCCCATTCTTCACATTAATTTCTACCAAAATATTTTGCTAAAAATACGCCAGTTCTTCAAAATCACGCAGTAAAAACTCCGCGCAACATGTTGCCAGCAACATTTGGTTGCACTTGATATCTCAGCAACATGTTTTTTGCAGCCTAAAAGGAGATTGTACATAAAAAAAAGATGATGATGATGCCCTCTTTCAGGAAAATACTATGTTTTATCTGTTGCATAGAACAACTTCGAATTTGTTGAACGTGTAGCATTACATAAACACATCGCCCTTTTACTTTAATTGTCATGTGCACACAAATAATGTATAAACAAACATGAATGTACACAAACAACATTCTACCCAAATTAGTTACATTGAACTCAGCGGGAGTTTATACAAAGACTGCACACGCCGCACATAGTGAGGATCTTGTTACACTTATGCGGACGGTCAAAGACACCGCCAAAGACAGTCGCAATGCCCAACTGATCCACAACGTCAGTTTGTCAATGCGACTAACATATTTTATATTTATTGCAACCATATGTTGACTCAGCATATATTTTAGAATTACACATTATTGTTTGTATGTATTTACGTAGATGTACATTTTAGTCTGTAAATAATTTGTAAGTATTAGTGTAAGAATTTAGTATAAAAGAAAGCAAATTCAATAAAGAAATTCAATTGCTAATCGAACCTTGGAGTAACCTCATTCATTATTTATTTGTGGCTATAAACGGTGTAATTATTAAGTCCCAATAAACCAGATATGTAGATACATATTACTTTCATGCACAAGCCTATGAACATAAATACTCTATTTAGATATAGGCATATGTATATATACATATATAGGAAACGAATGTGAATACACATTAAATCGTACATACAGTATGAACATATAATTTAAAATTGCTTACTTGCAGTTATAAAGTTGCAAAACAGCCACAATTTGAGCAACAACAATACTAATAACCTAACCAACAACAATAACAAATGCCAATAATACTATCATTAGATAATTTACTGAAATCCACCAAACAAACCAACATGAATTCACAAAAGCGCAACTTCGCAACTTTACAACCTCAATGCGGCTTAACTTAACTGCTTAACTATTGTTTGTGGCGTTGCAGCAAGTTGTAAATAACAAAACAACATGCAACAATTATGAAATTCAAACGAGCAACAAACGACTAACAAATAACAAAAAGAACAACAACAGCAGCGTTTGCAAAAAAAAAAAAGAAAAAAAAAAAATACGAAAACTAGATAGATACAATTTTAAAGCTCATGAGCAATTTGACAGTAAATGCCGTAATAAAGTAGTATTAAAGACAAATACATAAATCCTATAAGTTGATTTGAATCGCAATAAACAAATAAGTGAGCGGGTTAAATAAAAAGTGAAGTGCAACAAAAATGTTTTTATGTATGGATGTGTGCTAGTGGCAACAACCAACAATGGGAAGGCGCTGCTGAGTGATTCGGGTGGAAAGTTCAAATGAATTTTTTTTTTGCAAAATGCACTTTTACGATTTGAACTTTTTAAAGCAAATGGGAAAAAAGCTTTTGCTGTTGAACTAAAGATGATTTTTAATTAAAATTTTTTAGAATCTTTGAAATCGTTATTCTCAATAATACTTTATGTAGACATTCATATTAAAAACAGAAATCAATGGAATCGCAATTAGCTCATAATAGAGAATATTTCTGCCATTTAAAGTAAAAAAATACACATAAAAAATACTTCATTAGACATTAGAGGTCGACAACAGGAGCGCAACCGCCTCAGCAACGCTTAATTAGATACTCAACCTGTACACCGTGGACCTTGTGGCTAAAAGCGTAATTGAACAGACGGCGCTAAGGCTCAGAATAACGGGGAAATTTAGCCAACGGCGATTTGGACACAGCAGCACATCGGGGCTAAATGGACGCTCAAACCGACCTCAACGGGGGACCACGAGTAATAATAGAATAGAACGGATGGAAGAAACGACTTCAAACTAATCCCCATATGCTCAACTTGTTTACAGACGGATCAAAGATGGAGGCAAGGGTGGAAGCTGCCGTGTTTTCTACGGAGTTTGGAATACAACAATCCTTTCGACTACCGGACTATTGCATTATCTTCCAAGCTGAGGTTTACGCCACCTCAAAAGAGGCGGAATTTGCAGCTGAACTATCGTCCTCAAACTCTCGTTTCATCGACAGCATGGCTACAATCAAAGCAACCACGGCAGCAACGACTACCTCTATGTCTGTGAATCAGTCCATGGTCAAGCTACAGGAACTCTGTGTACAAAAATAAATGTTACTGTCTATTGGGTACCTGGGCACCAGGGAATCGAGGGAAATGAGAGGGCGGACGTTTTAGTCATTTTTAGACTAGCGCAATTGAATGTGGAAAGCATTTTCCCCTCCCTAAATTACCAAAAAACCTCAAATAGACCAGGCACTGATACGTAAATGCGTTTTCCAGACCCTGTCATCCTGCAAGATCGCCAAAATCATGCTTGGTTCATACAACCAAAAACGGCAAACTCGCTACTCAAAATTCCTAGAGCAGACTGCAGATTGGCGATGTGCATATTAAGAGGGCACTGTGTCACTCCATCCCATGCGTACAAAATGGGACTGATGCAGAGTCAGGCGTGTACGGTATGCAACGAATGCAACGAACCCGACACTGGTGGCACTCTGGAACACCTTCTCTGTCAATGTGCAGCTTTTGACAGACTCTGCTTTAGCAGAAGTTTTGCATTCCAAGATTAATATAACGCCTCCAAGACGCTGTTGGCAACTCTAGGTACTATATGCGGTGTATGTGAGGGATCACTGGATCTTGGCCAACCTAAAAGTTGAAAAAAAAAAGTTTCGCTATCTCATTTACTTAAACCCCTTTTTAACTCGGGTTCAAACCCCAGTCCGAGCAAACACCAAAAAATTTTTTTCTAATTAGTAAAAATCCAATTATTGGGTTTTTTAAGAGCAGCGGTCACCTCTCGGCAGTGGGCGGCATACACTCCAAGTGTATTTCTGCCATGAAAAAGCTTCTCACAAAAAATCCATTCGCCGTTCGTAGCCGGCAAAAAACTGTAGGTCCACCCAATTAGTAAGAAAAACAAAAAGGAGCACAACTCGAATTGGGAGAGAAGCTGGGCCATAAAACTCGTCAGAGTTATAATAGTGCCATTGTATTATATTATTATATATTTTAACTAATAAGCTATACTATATCTATCAATATCTAGCTATATGTATCTCAGAGTTCAATTTTTATAACCAATTTTAAATTTGCATGCCAATCAAACAAGTATGTGGTGGTGTGACTTCACTAATAAAGGCGGCCATAAATTTTGCAACACTATGAAAATGCGCCGACATGCAATATAATGACAGCGTGTTCACCGCAGTTGTCATTATACGCCACAATATGCTATAATAACCAAAAATAGAAAAAAAAATGTTGCAGCAACATGTTGCCAATAGAATGGAGTCACATATAAAAAAAGTATCTAAATGCCGACTAAAAAAGCTGGTGGCAAATTCATCAGCACAAAAGGCACACAGTAAGCAGCGCGGCGGTGAGAGCAATTAACACGCCTAGCATGTCGTCCTCAACAGTTAGTTAAGCAAGAAAGTACGTACACTGAGAGAACAAAAATATATGGAGGGGTCAAAGAAATTGTTTACCTATTTTGAACACTACTTTCTTTGTTTTGAGTAAATTTTCCTTAAAACATGTTAAAAGGCTTATAAAATATTGTTGTTACATGCGTTACCATGGTTTCATATACTTGTTTTGAAAAAAATCATACATTAAAATAATGAAAAATTCTTTAAGCGCCATTCCATTCCCAACTTTCCTTGTTTTGAAGACTTGATTTCTTTAATTTTGAGAAATTAAATTCCCATACAAATCCCCATGGCAACGAATTTGTTTGAATGTTTTTTTATGTTTTTTCCACATTTTTGAGAAAATTTACACATAACAAAGAAAATTTTGTATTGGGACGCGTGTTCAAAATAAGGAAAATTATGTCTTTGATCGAGAGAAATTTTTTTTTTGAGTGTATGTATGTATGTATGTGGAGAGGTACATACATATAGATAGTTGTCTGGGGCTGCAGTAGGTTAGGTGTACCTACTATTGATGATCTATACACGTGTAAAAAGCCGTAGGAGCTCTCAGTATGCCTGGCAACATAAAAGTAGAGCGGCGCGACGGAACGCAAAAAAACGCTATAAAAACAGAAAAGCGGGCGATTTCACTTTTGAGTAGCATATGTGTATGAGTGTATGTTTGTCTAAAAGAAAAGCATTTAGGAAAAGAGTTCACAGCAAGATGCAAAACAGCTAATAATACTTGCATACATATAAACAAATTGTTATTGCTTTTGCTACCAAATAACGGCTATGGGTAACATGCGGCGTTGTAATGCTTATAAATTGAAGCTGCATGCATAAATACACTTTTAATTGAAGGCGCATGTGAAAAGAAAAGAAAAGAATTTTAAAGATACAGTTGCATATATGTCGACACTTGCTTACAATACTGTATTAAGTCCACTTAATATATTTTGCCGTTTTTTGAGTTTTCAAGTATTAAGTAGCTTAATTCGTATGCTGTAAAAATTTAGTATCTTTCCGAAAATCCACTCAAAAGTTATGAGCAAAAGTGTACCTATAATAAAATTTGAGATTTTTTAGTATAAAAACACTGAGATCTTCCCTTGCAAAACACAGTTTTTAGACTTAGCACAGTATTGCACGTAAGCGTCTTGGCATGCAGGGCTGCTTGGACTAAAATGTTAGATATGGGTACGGTAACCAAGTTTCGTTTGCAGAAACTACAAAATAACTCGGCGACATCTACAAAGTTTTGGCGAGGGCAGTCACCTCCGCCTGGCAGACATTTTGTAGAAATGTGGCTGATTAAGGACTCAAGCAAAAGTTTTCTACATGTTCACAGGAAAAATTTTCGTATTAAAGTTTAATTGGATAACAGCTAATCCTTAAACTCTGGATCTAAGTATACCCATAAATCTCTTCTTTAAAATATTAAGGAATGATAACACAGTAAAAAAATTGTATAAAAGTATCTACTATTCAAACGCAATTAATTATGAAATATGATGGCTGAAAGACCAGCTTACCGAATAGAGTACTTATTATTACAGAGGGTCAGATTTTTTAGGGTGGATTTAAGGTAAAAAATTTTGGCCGAAGGTGCAATTCAAATGAGACTTCTGAACTCAGACATCTTGAATAGTATTTAATGAGGACTTTTTTAATGTTTTGTGGCAGAACGAATCAAGATACTAAAGACAGCACATAGCCGAAACCGGTTTATAAACAGATCAAACTTGGCAAGGAATGACGGAAATTCGTTCCAAAAAACATCGCAATCCTACCCTGCCGGAAAATCAAACAATAAAAAATTGGGATTTTTCGGGATAGACTTTAGCCCTCTAAGGCCCATGTAATTGACTAATGGCGCTTTCGATTCTGGCAAAAATGTCGCACTTATTCTGCATTTTTATCGGGCTGTCAAATTTGTTTGTTCTATTCCACATAGATTCCACACATTTTTTCAGGGTTGCTTGTTCTATTGACAAAAATTTCGCCCTCTGCCCGACCACAGGGCAGCATTTTCTGCCCTTAATATGACCAAGGGGTTGCATTATTTTTGTTTCATACATCACATGAAAAGTGCAAAATTTTCTTAGGGCTCAGGGCGCATGTTGATAATGTTGCCTTGTAATAATGCAGCATTTTGGTTCAGAATCGAAAACGCTATAATTTTAACACTTTCTCAAAGTTGTTGGTTGGAAAGTTATTAACGAAACCCACTTAGAAGGTTAAAATGTTGTACGAAGATTATAAGAAGACTATCCTACAGGGAACATCAAAGACAAAGACGTAGAACTTGTACGTGTTAAGATAAGTACATAAGAGCGCTTAGATCAAGCTATTTTCATAACTAGTATCATAATTACTTAATTTAATCTGAATTCATTTACCTGAAAAGGAATTCTTGGCCATGATTTATGAAGCGCGTCCCGAAATCGCAAAACCCTAAATCGATAGATCCCAAACTATCAATACAAGCGCTCATATTAGCTTTTAAATATTGAGCTAGAAGAAGCATTTTCTTGCACTTAAATATGTATGTATGTATGCCGACATGTGCTTCTAATATATGCCTACATATGTTCTCCCTAGTCACATCATCAGCTCTAGCTTACAGTTATGTAGTTACCATGTTGCAGTGTCTCATGTAATTAACTCAAAGTGCCGGTAGTAAAGTTGCAACATGTCAATTCTTTTTCATCGCAGCAAAACCAAAGCAAATCAGCAACACAGCGGCGATTGCGGAAACTGCGGCAACTACGGCGGCGGTGGCGGCATTCCCACTGATCGTTTGTTATAGAATTCTCTCTCTATATTTATACTCAGCTGTACTAGTACACAGAGTATTATAGTTTTAATCACATAACGGTGGATTGTAACAGAATGAAATAATCGAGATAGATATAGACTTATATATATCAAAATGATCAGGGTGAAAAGAGAAATCGATTGAGCCATGTCCGTCCGCCCGTCCGTCCGTCCGTCCGTCCGTCTGTCCGTCTGTCCGTCCGTCCGTCTGTAAACACTCTAACTCGCGCAAAAATTGAGATATTTTGATGAAATTTGAAATGCAAGTTGGTATCGACACTGGGACGGTTGGTATTGAAAATGGGCGAAATCGGACCATGACCACGCCCACTTTTCCCATATAGAAAAAATCGCAAATTTGGTATCTCAGCCACTAATATAGCTAGAGTGATGAAATTTTACCCACATGTTAAGCTCAGGCCCCTAAGAAGAAATTTGATAGAATTTTGGAAAATGGGTGGTGCCACGCCCACTTATTAAGGAGCAAACATTGAAAGCTTTATGAGCCATAACTCAGAAACTGTATAAGATATATCGATGAAATTTGGTACGCGTGATGTACTTACTTAGGCAAATATTTGGACGAAAAATTGTCAAAATCGGTTGACGGCCACGCCCACTTTTATATATGGGTATTATAAAGTGACCTAATAAAAACATTTTAAGCGATATCTCTGTCAAATATAAAGATATATCATTGAAATTTTATATCAGGAGTCCACCTGCGGACATACAACGAAAAACACAAAAATTTTGGAAAATGGGCGTGGCACCGCCTCTTTTTAGAAGCTGGAATATACGAGATTTCTGAGCCCATAACTCGACAAATAATTGATATATAATGACGAAACTTGCTGTGTACTCTTTTATTACTTGCGGTAATACATGTTGAAAATTTTAGCGAAATCGGTTGACGGCCACGCCCACTTTTATATATGGGTATTATAAAGTGACCCAATAAAAACATTTTAAGCGATATCTTTGTCAAATATAAAGATATATCATTGAAATTTTATGGCAGGAGTCCAACTGCGGACATAAAACGAAAAGCATAAAAATTTTGGAAAATGGGCGTGGCACCGCCTCTTTTAAGAAGCAGGAATATACGAGATTTCTGAGCCCATAACTCGACAAATAATTGAGATATTATAACGAAACTTGGTTTATACACTCTTATAACTTGTGTTAATAGACACGCAAAAATTTATTGAAATCGGTTTATGACCACGCCTACTTTTTAACAAAGATATTTCTAGAACACCCTTTGGGAATTTGTAACGTGACATCTTTGTAACTAGCAGTCATAAAGGAATGAAATTTTGCACAAAGAATAATATTCATATGCTTAGTTGGATGACTGATAAAAATTTTGAAAATGGGCGCGACTACGCCCACTTTATGCAGCACTTGCTTTATATAAAGTACTTACACCGTGTTTCCATCAAACGCAAACAAACAATGAAAGCATACAGCTGAGTATCTAATGTTCGATTCCACTCGAACTTAGGCTTCCTTAATTGTTTTTTTTCTTTTTGTTCTATTTCAGTGGTTTTGTTTTCTAACACACTGATGGCCACCATGACACCGTTGCTCCATTGCACCGTTGCATTTTGCTGTCAATGTCGTTATTGACATTTTGTGTGGCAATATTGTTGCAAGTAGTAGGTAGGTATCTACATACATAGGTGTACTTTCCCAAGCACCGCTGGCGCACATTTTTTCGCGTGCTTCTACTTACTTCTCTCTACTTCCACTGCAAGTTCTAGTTTGAAGGTTTTTCTGATTTCTCTTTTTTTCGCTTTTGCTTCAGTTTAACCGTTACTCTGATTTTGTTAATACACTCTATTTGATGTGAAAATATAACATACTTATGTACGAGTATGTACATAGTTATGCCGCTAAAATTTTTTCAAGCTAATGCCGCTACTCCATAGCCTAAGTCGCTTAACTCAATCTATCACTTCGACTTATGCGCATCAAATCAAACTAAACCAGGGATGGAAAATAATTGTTATTTTTGAAATTTCAACTCAAAAAGTCAAAGGGAAAGGGTTAAAATTTTTAACATTTATATATAGCATTGTGATGCTCGTGGGCCACAGATGGTCAATCCGATGTGATTTTTATTTTTTTTGACTTTTATCGAAAAAATCAAAAAATAACGATTAAACTTTGATTTTTATTTTTTACGTCAGAAAATAACGATTAAACTTTGATTTTTATTTTTTACGTCAGAAATAAAAATCAAAATGGCGTAGATCAATGAATATTGGTATCTGGGTCATATTTGGTATATAGGTCGATGCGTATACCAATACGGAAGCGAATGCGAATACCGAATATCGAATACGAATACCGAGTACCGAGAACCGAATATGCATACGAATATGCATATGAATATGTATGAATATGAGTATGAAAAGTGTGTGAAGGGGAATATGGATACCAGTATGAACACGTACATATACCGAATACTAACCACGAATTCTGCATATCGAAACGAATACGTATAGCGAATTCGAGTCACGAATTCAAATACTGTCCAGTACCGAATATTAATCTAAAAAGTAGGTGAATGCATACATATTAGAGCTCTAGATACCCGGGTATCAAACAATTCGAATTGATCGTTTTTGTTTGAAGCCCGTTTGTTGTTCAAATGCCCGTACAAACATTCGAGCATTCGAGCTTACAAACAAAAAAAATGTGTATCGAAAAAACAAAAATAAAAACAACTACATATGAAGAAGAAAAAGAATAATAAACAAAAGAAAACAAGTAAGGAAGCCTAAGTTCGAGTGGAATCGAACATTAGATACTCAGCTGTATGCTTATTGTTTGTTTGCCTTTGATGGAAACACGGTGTACTTTATATAAAGCGAGTGCTGCATGAAGTGGGCGTATCCACGCCCATTTTCCAAAATTTTTCTATTTTTTGTTTCCAGTCTATTGTAGAACTCATGCCACAAAATTTCAATGAATTATCTTTATATTTGACAAAGATATCGCTTAAAATGTTTTTATTAGGCCACTTTATAATACCCATATATAAAAGTGGGCGTGGTCGTCAACCGATTTCGCTAAAATTTTCAACATGTATTGCTACAAGTAATAAAAGTGTATACACCAAGTTTCGTCATAATATATCAATTATTTGTCGAGATATGGGCTCCAAAATCTCGTATATTCCTGCTCCTAAAAGGAGGCGGTGCCACGCCCATTTTCCAAAATTTTTGTGTTTTTTGTTTTATGTCCTTAGTTGGAATCTTGCCATAAAATTTCATTGATATATCTTTATATTTGACAGAGATATCGCTTCAAATTTTTTTATTAGGTCACTTTATAATACCCATATATAAAAGTGGGCGTGGTCGTTAACCGATTTTGGCAATTTTTCGTCAAAACATTTGCGTAAGCAAATATATCTCGCGTACCAAATTTCATCTATATATCTTCAATAGTTTCTGAGTTATGACTCATAAAACTTTCAATGTTTGCCCCTTAATAAGTGGGCGTGGCACCGCCCATTTTCCAAAATTTCATCAAATTTCTTCATAGGGGCCTGAGCTCAACACGTGGGTAAAATTTCATCGCTCCAGCTATATTAGTGACTGAGATACCAAATTTCCGATTTTTACTATATAGGGGAGGTGGGCGTGGTCATGGTCCGATTTCGCCCATTTTCAATACCATCCGTTCTCGTCTTGATACCAACTTGCATTCCAAATTTCATCAAAATATTTCGATTTTTGCGTGAGTTATCGTGCGTACAGACGGACAGACGGACAGACGGACGGACGGACAGACGGACGGACGGACGGACATGGCTCAATCGATTTCTCTTTTCACGCTGATCATTTTGATATATATAAGTCTATATCTATCTCGATTATTTCGTTCTGTTACAATCCACCGTTAGGAAATCAAAATTATAATACTCTGTGTACTAGTACAGCTGAGTATAAAAACAAACTTCAAAATGCCCGAATTGTTCAAATGCCCGTACAAACATACGGGTAATAAACAAACAAACGACTGTTCGAGCATTTGAACAACATTTGTTCGGGCTACTCGAAAATGTTCAAAAAAAATCTGGAGCTCTAATACATATTCATATGTATCATGACATCACATCAGGACATCACATCACATCATTACATCATGACATCACATCACGACATCACATAATGAACATCACATCACATCATGACATGACATGACATCACATCATGACATCACATCACGACATCACATCATGACTTCACATCACATCATGACATCACATCACATCATCACATGACATGACATCACATCATCACATGACATGACATCACATCATCACATCACATCATCACAGCGCATCATGAAATCACATCATGACATCACATCACATCATGACATCACATTGTATTCGCATCCTCCTACTTTTCATATTAATATTCGGTACTCGGTGTTCGATATTTGAATTCGGGACTCGAATTCGCTATACGTATTCGTTTCGATATGCAGTATTCGTGGTCGGTATTCGGTATATGTACGTGTTCATACTGGTATCCGTATTCCCCTTCACACACTTTTCATACTGATATTCATACATATTCATATGCATATTCGTATGCATATTCGGTTCTCGGTACTTGGTATTCGTATTCGATATTCGGTATTCGTATTCGCTTCCGTATTGGTATACGCATCGACCTATATACCAAATATGACCCAGATACCAATATTCATTGATCTACGCCATTTTGATTTTTATTTTTGACGTAAAAAATAAAAATCAAAGTTAAATCGTTATTTTCTGACGTAAAAAATAAAAATCAAAGTTTAATCGTTATTTTCTGACGTAAAAAATAAAAGTCAAAATTTAATAGTTATTTTTTGACGTTTTCGATAAAAGTCATAATCGTTACGATCCCTGAACTAAACAAAAAGAAAATATGTACATATGTGCACAATGATAAATATTGTTGCCACACATTATGATATGCCATAAATATGCCGCTTTTACCATTATTCATTTGTCAACAAAATAGCTCAAAATACATACATCCATACATATTTACGCATGTTGCTAAGCTAACAAGCTATTCAACGAGTTATTCAAACAGCAACACAGCAAAAGCGCGTGTGCGACATCAATCTGCTTTTAAGCTTTGTATACAGCCATGCAGCGAGCGGGCCAGCAAATTCAGCACAATCGCGTCATTGTCGCCTAATAGCCTAAGTTTCGCAGGTTCGGTTCGCGTATGCACAAATGTTGCCTGTCATTCGTGTGTATCACATTTTCTGAAGTATTAGTTATTGGTCATTATGTATGTTGCATGCCTCTTCCCAACTCCATCATCTCTCGCGCATAGCACAATATGTCAGAAATTTGAAATAATCGTTGTTATCAAATATATTATGACCGAAACACGATCACACGCATCGCTTGTAGGTTGGTTGGCTGGTTGGTTGCATGCCACAAAATGTTTTAAGCTTTGGTGTTACATGCGTACCATATACCCAGGAGAGAATTATAGAAGTTCCGTGATACCCCATAAAACAAATGGAAGGAGGTCTTATTTCGCGTTTCACGGGTAGAATTGAGATTCAAGATTGAACCATAAAATTATTGTTGTCTTGTGCGTTTCTTCTATCTTTATCTCATTGCTACACCTAGTAGTAAGATGAAGGAGGGCTCCTAATATTGTCAAATAATTCTGTTTTCATACGATTTCATTTTTACATCCAGTTCGTTTTCTATTGTGGGTTATTCGGCTTGCGTTTATGCCATCTATGTATGTATTTCGCTTTCTAACTTTTCCGCTTCCTTTTTTATTTATTTTCACTTTTTTTTGTATCTTTTATTCACCGTTATATGTACATATAAATATTGGTTTTTTGCTTTGTATACGCCAATGCATCCATTAGTTATACAGGCAGAGAACGATATGTACAAGTACATTAGAGCGTATCGCGAAAAAAAAGTTCGTCCTACGCCCCCCCCCCCCCTCCGATATGATTTCTTCTTCGAAAACATTTCTGGAAAATTTTTTTATTTTTTTTTTTGGACACCGCTAGATGTCGCTAAAATTCGTTTTTTCATATCTTCGGTATTTATGGTCCGATCCCTAATTGTATTAACCCTATGTACGCCATTGGAGTCACTTCCACCCAGTACTTACTTTATACCACCTTAATGTAACTTTTTTTGTCGGCATGTTAAACGTCGTCAAAAAATATGAATGTTTTGCAAAAGAAGTATTTCGATCGATTCAGTAGAACGGGAAATAAAACAAATTTAACATTCCGAGGAATATAAGTGTTTCGCTTCCTGTGATCTTTTAGGTTCATTTTACAAAGATTTTTTCTGAAGAGACTCCTACTGAAATTTTACGCCGAATAATTTTCTAGAACATTTTAACCATCTAGCACCGCTGAAAAAGGGTTATTTTGACCCCTTTTTATACAGTCAGGAAATAGTATTTTTAAGGTCGCTAGTGGGTTAAAATGTTCTAGAAAATTATTCGCCATGAAATTTCAGTAGGAGTCTCTTCAGAAAAAATCTTTGTAAAATGACCCTAAAAGACCACAGGAAGCGAAAAACTTATACTCCTCGGAATGTTAAATGTGATTTATTTCTGGTTCTACTGAATCGATCGAAATACTTCTTTTGCAAAATATTAATGCTTTTTAAAGACGTTTAACATTGCGAAAAAAAAGTTACATTAAGGTGGTATACACTAAGTACTGGGTGAAAGTGACCCCAATGGCGCACATAGGGTTAATGCAATTAGTAAGTGGAAAGCCTCCTATCACGCCAAAGAGATTGGTGTATTAAACTTAGCGATCGGACCATAAATACCGAAGATATGAAAAAAATGAAATTTAGCGACATCTAGCGGTGTCCAAAAATAAAATAAAATTTTTTTCCAGAAATGTTTTCGAAAGAGAAATCATATGGGGGGGCTACGGTCGACTTTTTTTTGGTCCATATAAAGCGAGACGGCCTAATGTACATATGACTGCCTTGTATAACAACAACTTGCCCCAAGTCTGTCTGTATGCTTCATCATCATCATGGCACGGCAACTGACATTAATCGTTAGGCTAGATGATGGAGTTGTAACAAGCTGTTGACCTCGTTCTTTCATTTTTTATATACATATATTTGTTCACATTTTACTTAAACATATGTACGTACATACATATGTACATATGTTGTACGAGTATGTCGTTTATTTTTTTATCAGCTTTGACTCGCTTATTGCGATTAGTTGTACCTACTTGTAGACGCAAATTCTCTGGTCTTTTGCGTGGCCGCTTTTCTTGCCACACGCATGCCTAGGATTAAGTCAAGCTTTATTTATTATTGGATCAGCGCTTAAATAGTGTTTCGTTGAAAGTAAGCAAATGCATGGGTGGGAAGAATTTTAGTTGTGACCAAAAAAAAAAACATTCCACATACAAGCAAGCATTTGTTGATAGGATAGGACAAGGTATTTTCATATAAACAGCTGGAAAATGGTTGAAAACCTGTTGGCATCGGATAAGTAAACAAACATGGCCTATATGAACTCTCATCATTGTTGGACTTACTTAAGTACAAGGTATTCACTTATTCTTAGGCGCTGCATTACCTTTTTCTTCATTAAAGTGGGTTCTAAGTGGAGGCGTCTTAGCAGCTGCAAACATTCAAGGCAGGTGTGGCCGGACTGGCACGCGAGGTGTACTGATCGGTGATGTCAGTGACTGGGCCATTATGGGGAACCTAGAAAATCGACTTGTAGTTTGACTAGGGTTTGAGAACCTCAATGGCAACTCATGAGAACTTTTGTGTCCAACTGTATGGCGCGCGTACCAAGAGCGAATGTAAATTAATCTAAACTTACTTAATCTGACCTAAACTAGCCTGACACATGGTCAGCCAGGAGTGTAGCATAGAGCCACGGGTAGTGAAAACTCCCAAGGCTAGTGACGGAGGACAACGAAGGGAAGCCAAGAGCGTAGCATAGAGCCACTGGTAGTGAAAACTCCCAAGGGCAGTGACGTAGGGCAAGGCGGGAAGGACTCAGGGCACACGGATTGAGGCTAAGAAGGTTAAGCTAGATTAAGGCCATAGTGGAATTAAAGGAATTTATGTAAACGGACCCCTTCGGCTGAGCCTACCCTGGCTATGGACCGGAAGACCGGGAATTCGTGTCAACTACAAAATTTAATATACATCATCCTCCCACTCTGGTAGTTATGTATGTATGTATGTAACTCCGTTCTATTTTATTATTATTTTCTATGGAAAAAGTACACTACTTTACAGCATAACCTAAGTTATCTACTACAACACCACCACCACGACACGTGTGCGTGCCAATGGCTTATAAAATCTCACAAAACAACAAGAAATGAAGAAAGAAAAATGGTCAAAAAACCACGATATTCCCAAAATGTTAGCTAAAAAGTAACGTACATATCGCACGTTTTATGCAATAGGGATTTAACTCGAAATTTTCGATTTCTGGGATTTTGTCATATATTTCAATAACTGGATCATCCCTTTGAGTCTAGTCTTATAAAATACTCAAAACGATAAAAATGGCGGAAATAAAAGTGATTTTGTAGTTAGGCGTAGAAGGAAACTTTTTGAAATTATAAAAGTTTGTTTGCGTTTTGCCAAAAAAATTGTTTTTGAGTTAAATCCCTATTGAATAAAAGTGCGATATGTCGGTATAACCACAACTTGTCCACACAAAACAATTTCGCATACTTCACAGCTTAGAGCGTATATCTGTATATATGCCCAAACGATATTTATCACATTGCCACAAACACCTTAAAGGAGAATGTCTTTGGATATTTCGTTGGTCCGTTGGTTGGTTGTTGCTGTTGTGGGCCATTTGCAATTGTTTATTATTTTTTTTTACTATTTGAACTCTATTTTAATTTGTTTCTGTTTTGTCTATGCTGCCAGGCTACAGCATAAAAAACCAGAAACAGCACTTTTTTTCGTTGCATGCAACCAAAAGTTGTCACCTCAAATGCAAAATGCAAAAGCCAAGAATCTTCCCACATTTTATTGTAATTTTCCAATCCTTTTCTTGCTTATTGCTCTGCTGTTCGTAGGCGTTTCGATTTGTTCATGACAAAGAAAAAAAGCACTAAACTGGCACTATATGGTCCACTTGTACTTGCAACATATTCCTGTGTGCATGTACATACCAGACCTGTTAAATTCCGATTAGGATTAGTAATCAATTAAATTGTTTTGTTTTTTAATTGGTAATCATTATTTTAATTCTTTTGCAGAAAAAAAGTAATTTTAATGATTACCATTAAAAAAAATCAAAAAAAATCAAAAATAATCATAAAAAATCAAAAATAATCAAAATAATTTTTTTTGATTGTTTTTGATTATTTTCGAATTTTCATGATTATTTTGGATTTTTTTTTTATTTTTATGATTTTTTTTTTTATTTTTTTTCATTTTGTTTGATTTTTTTCAATATTGCTGTAAAGAAATTTGGATACGCATGCACATAAGTATTCAAGTAGGTATGCATGTTTCGTCAGAGACGCATAAAGTTTGTTTGTACAAATGTATGTGAACGCATATTAAACTACGTAACCCTGCAGTAAATATGGGGACAGGTGTATCCAAGTCATTGTGTATTTTACAGCGATAACTGCACTAATTCAAATGTCGACAAATTTAGAAGTACAAAATTTGTATAGACTTTGGCTCATTGGAAGTTTTTCGTACTAGATACGGATACAAACCCTTCCTACACCGGGGGAAGATTCATTTCTAGGTCCAGGATAAGGACAGGGAAGAGCGAATAAATAATTCTGATTATGACAGAGATTGTCTTTACGCAAATCTATTTGCAGCATAGCAAATCGTCTACTGCTTTATTATGTAGTAGTCATGCGAAGCCGCATACAAATTCCCAAATAATCTTATTTGAGGAAAAATGGGTAAGTCGTAAACGCATCTGTGGCCTTGGAGGGATTTCTTGAGGCAACGTCCTTCACTTTATATGGAAAGGAAGATCGCGGGCTTGTATCATTGTTCCGCGATGCTTAGAGAATTTGTTTACAGAAAATGAAATGTTTATCCAGATATGATTAATCCGAGATAATTCACTCAGTTTTTACTAAAGGTTAATGTTATATATTCCTTAATATTTATAAAAATTAAAAATGAATTAACTAATACAAGAAATATACGGTATCGGGTATCGCGCGATTTTTAATTCCAATTTTTCATTTTTTTTTTTAAATACGGTGTATTATTATTAGAAAATGCGCCGCAGTTATATATTTATCTATATATATAAATACCTAATTAAACTAAGCCTCTCTGTCTTAGTAATAAACAGAGAGGCTTAGTTAAATGGAATATTATTTAAAAGAAGTGGCGGAGTTTCTACATCTACATAGGTACCTTTATATATATATAGATAAATATATATCTGCGGCGCATTTTCCAATAATAATACACCATATTAAAAAAAAGAAAAATTTGAATTAAAAATCGCGATTTTTTATTGCAATTTTTTCCCTGCGGCGTTTTTTCCAATATAATAAATACACCATATTCAGAAAAAACGAAAAATTGGAATTAAAAATCGCGCGGGCGTTCTTTCCCTTTCTGAATAGAAATAAAACCCACGGGTTTAATTGCGTTTTATTCGCAGGCGTTATTTCCACGGGCGTTATTTCACTGCACCATGTAAAAGGGAATAGGATGTATGACAAAACTCAGATGTGAAAACGAAACTTTGGTAAATGTCAAGTGACCACAATAATGTTGCCATATGTTATAACCCAAAGAGGTTGCCATATTTATTAAGAAAGTGATTTCTCAACACAAACTATTGTACAAAAAAGTATATGCCTCTCTGAACATAAGTAGCCATACCTTTTTTTGTTTTTTTTTACGAGGAGGAAGCATTTAAAGCATTTACCCTCTCAGTGTGGGATTTTACTCGCACTAAACCTGCTGTCGTCGTACCTAACCCCACTCGCCCACGGTACTATCATCAAGCTACCGTCGGGAGGTTCGTTGAGCACCAGTCTTTAAGTCCGTAATCGTCGCGTTATTGCCCTCAGCATGCCATAAAATCCTACATACATACCTGCATACGTACAAGTGTGCATCTTTCTTTACAACGATGTTGATAAAAATCAAAAAAAATAAATAAAAAAAAGTCAAAAAAAATCATAAAAAATCAAAAATAATCAAAAATAATCATAAATAATCAAAAATAATCAAAAACAACCAAAATCATTTTTTGATTATTTTTGATTTTTTATGATTATTTTTCATTTTTTTTTTGATTTTTTATGATTTTTTTTAATTTTTTTTAATGGTAATTGCAAAACAATCATTAAAATTTGAAAACAATGGGTAATCAATCATTAAATATATACCTGAAAAAATAATCAATCAAACCGGTAATCATTACGATTAATAATCATTATTTAACAGGTCTGGTACATACATATATCGTATATTTAGTGTTTGTTGCTGTTGCTTTCTATATTGCTCACGACATGTACATACATACAAACATACATTGGCGATCGCAAGTGCTCTTGCGACGCCGGTAAACTCTTTTCCGTTGAAATGATGAAATCACACCTTGCAATTGTTCATGCCACATAAGCCATGATGGCGAGCAGCGTTGACATTGCGACCATTTGGAGATTTTTATTTTAATTTTTTTTTTCAACCAAATAGTTTGTAAATTTTGCTTACCTTCTGTAAGTATGTTTTCTCTGCAAGTAATGTGTGGCGCATGAGCTGCAAAGCAATTGCAATGTGGCTGGCTGGAGTAGTGTGTAAGAGTGTGTTATTGTTTGTTGCAAGCGTGCCTACTCAGCCAAATAATGGCATAACCATTTGTACCAACACACATTTCTTCGGTTTGCTATTGACTTTCTTTTCTCATTTTCTGCTGTTTGTTGCTGCTTCGGCCTTGTTGCTGCAGCAGCCCAAAATCAGCAACCAAAAGAGCTCATACAAAACTTGCAAATTTTATTGTGATCTAATCGACAACTATGCAACGAGTGTGAAATCTACATGCCATAAGTAACAAAGCACACAAAGTTGTATACCTATGTACATAAATACATGCATACATATGTATATACAAATTTACATGTGTTGCATGCAACACGGACCAGACAGTATATTAGTTTTCGTAGAAAAGTTGATGGTAATGTATTTTATTGTTATTGGCTTTGGATGGCTATTTATGTGTTGAACCTTTGCACAAAATACCCAATACAGACAAAATATACATATTCGCATATAATAATAAATACATACATACATACGTATGTAAATAAGTGCGACTAAATTTATGTATAAAAGCATCTATTCTCAAATATTTGTCAATTCTAAGGATCACTGCTTTTTGTCTCAACACTTCGATCGAATTGTTGCATTGCTATTGTTGTTGTTGTTGCTATTGTATTAAGCGTTTTATTTTATTATTGCTTGTTGCATTATTTTTGTTGTTGCTACATAATTTAACACACTTCGCTGGAATTGTTGCAAAGGCTCATTGTCATTCCAAACAAATCTGCTGGTAATTCTAGCGCTAAGACATATTTCACTAGTTGTACTCGTAGTTGTTGTTATTGTCCTTTGAAGATCCAAACCAACGTTTAGCATTTTTAATGAATTACTTTGGCGATTGTGGCATATTGATTTTTGCATATCAAAGCAAAAAGCAAAACCAAAAAACAACACAGCAACAACAAGTTTTCCGCATTGTTTTGCGGCGCAAGCAGATATATTTGTTGTTGTCGAGAGCAACTTGCTGTCTTGCATATCTTGATGCATATTTTTGTGGTATATTTGTGGTTATTTCCATATACATACATTAAGTGTTTATTGCTAATTTGCCAAATTGCTTTGAAAGTTTTAGATTTATGTATTGTTAATGCTTAAACAATTTTCTAATTTCAATAAATTTTATTCGGCGTTTATGCAGGCGTTGTTAGAACAGAACATGTGAAAAGGTCTTTTCAAAATACGTAATACATAACTACGTAACTCTTTTTTAAATTCTGTATTCACGAGTCGAAGAAAACTGAAAAGTTCATTGATTTGCAGAGCTGCCTGAAGTTGCGTACTCAATTGGGCTCAGTTGGGCTCAGCTTCTGGACAGAGTTTCAACAGAGCTATGTACACGGAAAGAAATTTGTATACTTGAATCAAGAAAAATGCTTTCTTGAACTCAATTTAGAAAATTTTTAGGGAAATAAGAAAAATTGACTTCATTATTACTGGAATTAAGAAATTGAGTTTTCCAAAAATGAGACAATTATTTTCTTATTCAAGAACACTAACAAAATCAATAAGAACATCTTTTCTTAAATTTACTTAAATGAAGAAAATCTTTTTGCTAATATCAAGAACAATTTAAGAAAATTGTGTTTCGATGAATTGGAACAACAAACTACAGCAAAAAAAAATTGAAAATTAATAAGAAAAGGTTTTCTTGACCGAAGTAAAATATTTCTTGGTCAATTTGAATGCCAAAGTTCTTTGAGCATATCAGCAAACTACAGCAAAAAAAAAAAAATTGAAAATAAATAAGAAAACGTTTTATTGAGCGAAGTAAAATATTTCTTACTGAATTTACATTTCCAAAGTAACATGTATGTTTTTTCATTTGCCATCCGCTTTGCATATTTGTGAATATTTCTGCAATTCTCAGATTGTTAGTGAAGCATTTGGTATAAGGAGTTCACTATTTGCATCTTCAATTATATTAATTGAAATGTTGTCATTTCAGTGAACAAGTCCTAGGAAAATAAGTACTAGTTGACTAATTATGGTTTTCTAATCCCTCATGATTAGTTTTCATTTTCCTTATTTTTTACGTTTTTAATATTTTTAGAAAATTTTTACTTGATTTAATCTATTATATAAAAATAAGTCGCATTTTCCTCCCTGATGATTTAATTCCAGAACGGCTGGACTGAATTAAATGAAATTTTGCACGTAGTTTTCGATTGAGCCCGACATGGTTTATGGCCAAAAAAAGTATAAGAATCCGGGAAGGTTTTGGAGATATTCCACAAAATGAGGACCAGGGTAACCCTATAACGGGTTCGTATGATATGGGTATCAAATGAAAGGTAACAAGGAAACATGGGGTAGTTATTGGTCCCATATAAGACCCCGTATTCGAGGTATTTCCTGAAATATGAACCAGGTGTGACCCCAAACGGGTATAAAATAAAAGGTGCTGGTGAGTATTTAAAAAAGAGGTCATTTTCAAGACCCTATGCGACCCGTTTTCCGAGATATCGACCAAAATGTGGACCAGGGGTGACCCTAGAAAGTCTGGAGGGATAGAATAGGCATAGGGATAGGGCGAGAGATATGGATAGGGATAGAGATAGGGATAGGGCTAGAGATATGGATAGGGATAGAGATAGGGATAGGGATAGGCATAGGTATATGGATAGGGATTAGCGATAAGGGATTCAGGATTAGGGATTAGGGATTAGGGATTAGGGATTAGGGATTAGGGATTAGGGATAAGGATAGGAATAGGAATAGGGATTGGGATAGGGTTAGCGATAGGAATAGGAATAGGGATAGGTATAAGGATAGGGATAGTGATAGGGATAGGGATAGGAATAGGGATAGGGATAGGGATAGGGGTAGGGATAGGGATAGGGATAGGGATAGGGATAGGGATAGGGATAGGGATAGGGATAGGGATAGGGATAGGGATAGGGATAGGGATAGGGATAAGGATAGGGATAGGGATAGGGATAGGGATTGGGATTGGGATAGGGATAGGGATAGGGATAGGGATAGGGATAGGGATAGGGATAGGGATAGGGATAGGGATAGGGATAGGGATAGGGATAGGGATATGGATAGGGATAGGGATAGGGATAGGGATAGGGATAGGGATAGGGATAGGGATAGGGATAGGGATAGGGATAGGGATAGGGATAGGGATAGGGATAGGGATAGGGATAGGGATAGGGATAGGGATAAGGATAGGGATAGGGATAGGGATAGGGATAGGGATAGGGATAGGGATAGGGATAGGGATAGGGATAGGGATAGGGATAGGGATAGGGATAAGGATAGGGATAGGGATAGGGATAGGGATAGGGATAGGGATAGGGATAGGGATAGGGATAGGGATAGGGATAGGGATAGGGATAGGGATAGGGATAGGGATAGGGATAGGGATAGGGATAGGGATAGGGATAGGGATAGGGATAGGGATAGGGATAGGGATAGGGATAGGGATAGGGATAGGGATAGGGATAGGGATAGGGATAGGGATATGGATAGGGATTAGGGATTAGGGATAGGGATACGGCAACACGGTAATCTAGGACTTTTCCTTTAGGCTTTATAGGAATAGATTTTAGACAGAACAACGTCTGGCGGGTCAGCTAGTCTATATATATAAAAGGAAGTGGCGTTAGTACAAACGCGTATAACTCAAGAACGCCTGCACCGATTTCGATGATTGACACCAATTCAGAATAGGAGAATATCCAATAAAATTCCCGAAAAATGCAAAAAAAAATTATTTTCCCATACATTTTGAGATAGTGATAGGAATGGGAATAGGGATAGAGATAGAAAAGAAAAAAATAGAGATAAAGATAGAGATAGAAATAGAGATAGAAATAAAGATAGAGATAAAGATAGAGATAGAAATAGAGATAGAAATAAAGATAGAGATAAAGATAGAGATAGAAATAGATATAGAAATAGAGATAGAGATAGAAATAGAGACAGAGACAGAGATAGAAATAGAGATAGAGACAGAGATAGAGATAGAGATAGAGATAGAGATAGAGATAGAGATAGAGATAGAGATAGAGATAGAGATAGAGATAGAGATAGAGATAGAGATAGAGATAGAGATAGAGATAGAGATAGAGATAGAGATAGAGATAGAGATAGAGATAGAGATAGAGATAGAGATAGAGATAGAGATAAAGATAGTGATAGAGATACAGATAGAGATAGAGATAAAGATAGAGATAGAGATAGAAATAGAGATAAAAATAGAGATAGAGATAGAGATAGAAATAGAGACAGAGATAGAGATAAAGATAGAGATAGAGACAGAGATAGAGATGGGGATAGGAGAAATTAGGTTTGTCGCGGCGAATATATGTACATATATCTCTTTTGTTCAGAGAATTTACAGTTTTATAGCTTTATAGGAATAAATTTTAGACAGAACAACGTCTGCCGGGCCAGCTAGTATTTAATATTTTCTTATTTACTTAAGCCCGTATAAGAAAAGTTTTGCTTGCGGTTATCGCACTTGCAACCTTAGCGAAAAATAGTTTTGAATGTAGTGATACCCAAAAACTGCAAAAATTTACCGTTATCTGGAAAACTAACCATACAAAATATAAAGAAAACAATTTTTGAGATCAGGAAGACCGGACCAACACCCCTATACCTGCATTTTTTGGAATTATTTCAAATTAATAATTTTAGAGAAGTGTAATGTTACTAAGCTGAAGAGGGAAATCGCTCAATCACAATTTGCAATTAAACGGTAAGAGTCCCCATCTTTTTTCTTCGGAATTCAGCTTACGATACATCATTACATCTACAATATTTTTTTTCGAATTTTTCTTAGGCGGAGAACATTGATAACAACAATTATCCTTAAAAAGGATACAAAAAAATTTTTTTTTTAATTTATTTCAAAAACTATATTAAAATATACATAATAACCTACCATTTGGCGTAGTTCGCGTTAAATGTAATTGTACCGTCGATTAACAATAAATTTTTTGAAAGAAGTTGATGTAAAACTTTTTTGGCGAATAACTATTGCAAAAATGTTCATTTTGCAAAAATATTTCGGGGACTAATTCTTGACACGGAGAGCTATCGATTAAGACACGAATCATAAAAATCTAAGAAAAAAAAATTTTTTGTGCTGATTTGAAGAATTCTGACCCTTATTTATTTCTAAAATCAAGAAAAAACACTTACCGCAAGTAAATTATTTCTTATTTATTTAAAATCCAATTTTACTTGAAGCAAGAAAATGTTTTCTTATTTATTTAAAATCCAATTTTCTTGGATTTTCTTGATATTAAGAAATTATTTTCTAAGTTCAAAATCAAGTCTAATTTTTCTTGTCTCGGCATTGATTCTAGTATCTCTTTCCGTGTATGTAAGTCTTCTTCTTCTTCTTGATTGGCGCTTAACCGTCTAGACGATTCTGGCCGAGTCCAACAAAGCGCGCCAATTGCTTCTGTTTCGTGCAGCATGGCGCCACTTGGGAACACCTAGGGAGGCAGCATCGCTGTCCACCTGATTTTCCCAACGCAGTGGAGGTCTCCCTTTTCTTTTGCGTTCAGCGGGTTTCGATAGAAATGCTTTCTTGGCCGGAGCGCCTTCGTCCATTCTCACGACATGACCTGCCCAACGCAGCCGCTGGATCTTTATTCGCTGAACAATGTCGATGTCTGTGTAAAGCTCGTACAGCTCATCGTTAAATCTCCGGCGATACTCGCCCACGCCAACGCGCAAAGGTCCACAAATCTTACGAAGAACTTTTCTCTCGAATACTCCAAGTGCCATCTCATCTGATTTTGAAATTGTCCATGCTTCTGCGCCGTACATGAGGACTGGAACGATGAGCGTCCTGTAGAGTGTGATTTTTGTTTGTCGAGAGAGGACTTTACTTTTCAGTTGCCTACTTAGTCCGAAGTAACATTTATTGGCAAGCGTGATTCTTCGTTGGATCTCCGTGCTGACATCATTCTTGGTGTTAATGCTGGTTCCCAGATAGACGAAGTCCTTAACAGTTTCGAATTTGTAGCTATCAACATTGACGTGGCTGCCAAGGCGTGCTGTTTCTTTGTGTGATGACAGGAGGTACTTCGTCTTGTCCTCGTTGACCGCCAAACCCATTTTCTTAGCCTCTTTATCCAGCTTGGAGAAGGCAGAACATACGGCGCGCGTGTTAGTGCCAATGATGTCGATGTCATCGGCGTACGCCAGCAGTTGCACACTCTTGTGATATAAGATGCTTCCTGTATGGTTAAGTTCTGCAGCTCGTATTATCTTTTCCAGCATCAAATTGAAGAAGTCGCACGAAAGAGAGTCACCTTGTCTGAAACCTCGTTTGGTCTCGAACGGCTCGGAGAGGTCCTTCCCAATTCTGACGGAGCTGGTGGTGTTAGTCAACGTCATTTGGCATAGCCGTATAAGTTTAGCAGGGAAACCAAATTCAGACATTGCGGCATACAGGCAATTCCTATTCGTGCTATCAAAAGCGGCTTTAAAATCGACAAAGAGATGGTGTGTGTCGGATCCTTTTTCATGGGTTTTTTCCAGTATTTGTCGTATTGTGAAGATCTGGTCGATGGTAGATTTACCAGGTCTGAAGCCACACTGATAAGGTCCAATCAGATTGTTGACGATAGGCTTCAGTCTTTCGCACAATATACTTGCTAAGACCTTATATGCGATATTCAGGAGGCTTATCCCACGATAATTGGCGCGTACTGTGGAGTCTCCTTTTTTGTGGATTGGGCAGAGCACACTTAAGTTCCAATCGTCGGGCATGCGCTCGTCCGACCATATTCTGCATAGGAGTTGATGCATGCTCCTTATCAACTCTTCGCCACCATGTTTGAATAGCTCGGCTGGCAAGCCGTCAGCGCCCGGGGCCTTGTTATTCTTAAGCCTAGATATTGCTATTCGCACTTCGTCATGATCAGGTGGTGGAACATGCCTACCATCATCTGCTATTGGGGATTCGGGTCGTACATCTTCTCCTTCCGCACTTTCACTGTTGCCATTATCTAGCAAGGAGGAGAAATGATCCCTCCACAACTTAAGTATGCTCTGGATATCAGTTACCAGATCACCGTTATCATTCCGGCAGAAATTTGCCCCGGTCTTGAAACCTTCAGTCATCCGCCTGATTTTTTGATAGAATTTTCGAGCATCGTTCCTACCCGCCAGCATCTCAAGCTCTTCACACTCGCGCCTTTCAGCCTCCCTTTTCTTCTTTCGAAAAAGGCGCCTCTCTTCCCTCTTCGCCGTTCGATAACGCTCCCATACGCTTCGCGTTGCGCCCGCACACAATGTAGCCCTGTAGGCGGCGTTCTTTCTTTCCGAGGCATCGCGACATTCCTTGTCGTACCAGGTGTTTTTGTGGGCTCGCTTGTATCCTATAGATTCCTCAGCGGCGATACGAAGTGAACGAGCGATGTGTTCCCATTCCTCAGATACATCGTTTGGTGAAGGGTTGCTCTCAGAGAGCAGGAGTGAGAGCCGAGTGGTGTATTCATTGGCTGTCTGCGTCACGTGCAGCCTTTCGACTTCAAACTTTCCTTGCTGTCCTGTTGGCACATTCTTTGCTGCACAGAGGCGGGTGCGTACCTTGGCTGCTACAAGATAGTGGTCGGAGTCGACATTGGGACCACGGATTGTGCGCACATCTAGGATGCTGGAGCTGTGTCTGCCGTCGATCATGACGTGATCAATTTGATTTCGCGTTTTTCGATCAGGAGACAGCCATGTGGCTTGGTGTATTTTTTTGTGCTGGAATCTGGTACTGCTAATGACCATGTTTCGTGACCCGGCGAAGTCGATCAGCCTCGTCCCATTGGGACTGGTTACGTCGTGGAGACTGAATTTTCCGACTGTGCTGCCAAAGATGCCTTCCTTACCCACCCTGGCATTAAAATCGCCAAGCACAATCTTAATGTCGTGACGGGGGCAGCGGTCGTAAGCATGCTCTAACTGCTCATAGAAAGTGTCTTTGATCGCATCGTCCTTCTCTTCCGTCGGGGCGTGGGCGCAGATGAGAGATATGTTGAAAAATCTCGCTTTGATGCGGATGGTGGCTAGACGCTCGTTCACTGGCGTGAACGACAGTACTCGGCGGCTGAGTCTCTTTCCCACCACAAAACCAACACCAAATATACGCTCCTCTGCATGGCCACTGTAATATATATCGCAAGGCCCACATTTCTTCTTGCCTTGCCCCTTCCACCGCACCTCTTGTATGGCGGTGATGTCAGCTTTCACTCTTTCGAGGACATCAACCAGCTGGGCAGAGGCACCTTCCCAATTAAGGGTCCGGACGTTCCAGGTGCTTACCCTCAAATCATAGTCCTTTAAACGTTTGCCGTGGTTGTCATCAGAAAGGGGTGGTCTCATCCGAGGCTTTGTTGTTGTTTTCATTGGATAGGATTTTTACGTGGTGGGTCCCAAGCCCGACGCACAACCCGCCCTGCGGGAGTTGTATATTGTTACACGTTTATATAGCGAGCCGCTTGCTCCAAGACAGACGCCCGCTCGCAGCCGCACCTTCTGGTGAACAGACGCTGCAGTTATTCCCCTCAACAAGCCCTTAAACCGAATATGTCGGAGTGGCCTTGTCGAGTTGTCGCCTTCTCACTTTAGTTCACCACCAAACGGGTGTTCGGTGGCTATCCAGAGGACACTGCGCGGAAGTCGTGAGCTGCTTGCTCCGCATGCAAAAGAATCGCTCTGGCCACCCCCAGGTGGATGGCAGTCAGAAGCTTTCCCCACTTACGTGGACTTTTACACACGAAGCCATCCTCGTGTATGTAAGTATGTGCATCAAAATGTCACCCTGTTCCTAATTTAACCCTAGTCAACAGTTCCGGGCTATAACCTTGTAGGAAGATTGTAGCTGCGACACAAGGTGTTTGGGTCTAATCTTAATTGGGCAGCGTGGGTAAAAAATGGTCCAATGTCCAGAGAATACCGCAGTTGAGCGTGAAATTTCCCTTCTGTCCCTCTTTAGAATGGCAGAGGATCGCGTGTCGTTGATGGTGGCCACAGATTTCTGCAAACTCTGCAGGTCTTCTGTTTCCATCTTGTTTTAACCTCCTCAAACCATTGCCCAGAGATTTGGCCCTTGCTGAAACACAAGGGCGTAAGAACCTCCTCCGCCTCTGCGACATAAAGAGCCGAGTCTTGCCGGGCTAACTCATTAGCCATTTCGTTTCCCTGAATGTTGCGGTGAAACGACACCCAAATATGCTATTTCGACTTGCTAAGACCATGATCCATTCCCTACACTGCCTTGAAGAAACCGTTACGGCTCCCAGTAGCCTCAGAAGCGCCTGACTATCAGAGAAAATTCCTATCCTGTTTGTGAGAGCAGCACTTTCCGTTCCAAGTAGAGCCTTGCAGGCCTTCTGTATGCCGAAAACTTTGGATTGAAAGCCGCTGGCCATCTCTGGGACCTAATTGATATGGAAGTGTTCGAATGAGTTGCGATTTCACCCGGTCCCACTCCGCATGTCATCATTGACCCGTCAGTGTAAACTGAAACATCGAATCAATGAGCAAGTTTACTATCTCGAACTTTCGAAATAGCTGCAAGTATCTAGAAAATATAGCAAGTTTTTTTGTCTTAAGCCGCTCTTGCGGTAATGTATGTACCTAATAATATAATAATAATAATACAATGGCGCTATTATAACTCTGACGAGTTTTATGGCCGAGCTTCTCTCCCAATTCGAGGTGTTCTCCTTTTTGTTTTTCCTACCAATTGGGTGGACCTACAGTTTTATGCCGGCTCCGAACGGCGAATGCATTTTTTGTGAGAAGCTTTTTCATGGCAGAAATACACTCGGAGGGTATGCCGCCCACTGCCGAGAGGTGACCGCTGCTCTTAAAAAACCCAATAATTGGATTTTTACTAATTAGAAAAATTGTTTTGGTCTTTGGCTCGGACCGTGGTTTGAACCCGAGACCTCTGGCATAGCAGGCGAGCACTCTACCCACTGCACCACAGCGGCCGTATGTACCTACTAGGGATTCCAATTTTTCCGATTTTTACGATCCCGGGATTTTCGAGATTTTATTTTATAATCCCGGGATCCCGGCCGAAAAAATTTCCTAAAAATTTTCTAACTCAAATAAAATTCTACTTTTCTAAAGGATTTCGGTGCGCTGATTCTGAATCTGAAGTCGGATTTTCGGTAATATGTGTAGGTTTTGAGATATTCAAAGATATTCATTACAAAGAGGCGAAAAATGCGATTTTTTACTATATTCACAGCTCAATCTGTTAAATTACTAACTTTCATTAAAAGATGATTACAGCTATTGAAAGAACGATCATTTCTCTTGAAAACAGCGCTTTGCTTTTTCGGGTATCTTATTCAGATATCTACGTTGTCTTCAAAAGAAATGATCGTGATTCCAATAGATGTAATCAGTTTTTAATGAGTCAGTAATTTTAAAAATATTGAAGAGTGAATATGGCCAAAAACTGCGTTTTTCGCCTCTTTGGACATGAATCTCTTAAAAACTACACCGAAATCCTTTTGAAACGTAGAATTTGATTTCTGTTACAAAAATTTTTCGACCAGTATTATTTTCCCACATTTGGGGTTGAAAAAAGTAAATACATTTTTAGAGAAACGCTACAACTTTAAAATGCAAAGAAAAAATAGATTTTTATTGCCATTCTTTATTATTTCATTAGTAACAAAATAAAGTAGGAATGTAAAATCATTCGTATTATTTAATAATACCTAAGAGTTACTTTAAAAAGCACAACCAACAACGAAAATTACATACATTTGGTGAACAAAACATTTACCTTTGCAGTTGGTACTCTTAGGATATTAATAAAAAGGCTTGCAATCATTTAATAATTTCCACTAAAATTTTTTTAGAATTTAACGACGCACTTTGTTTAAGCGAATATTTCCAAGCTTGCCGAAAAATTCAGAAAATTAATGCAACTTCTGAATAGATAAATATGAATTCCGAGTATGCAGCTGCGTATTTAATTTTAGTAGAGTGTTGTAAGACTATCAAGTCTAATTAAAATTTTGTTTCCATTTTCTTCCATTATTTGCTTCCCGTGTGGAAAAATTCCAAAAAACATTTGAGAAATAAATGACCAAAAATCAGGAAATAGAAATTATCAAATGAATTTTGCCACAAGCTAAAAGCTTTAAAAATAGCAAACGTACGTTTCCTTACAACGCGTACTTCAACACAAAAAATTTAATTATTAAAAAAAAATCAAAAATTTTAATCCTTACTTTGACTAATGACCTTTTTTATTCTAGCAAAAATGTCGCACTTTCTTCCGGCTGTCACATTTTTTGGTTCTCTTCCACACAGACTCAACACTTTTTTAGGGATGTTTGTTCTATTGACAAAATATAAAACTGGCCCGACTACGGGGCAACATCTTCTGCTCATAGCACATTGCATTATTTTTGTTTCATCCATCACATGAAAAATCCAACACTTTAATAGGACAGAGGACACATGTTGATAATGCTGCAATGTAATAATGCAACATTTTCATTAAGAATAGGAAATGCTGTTAGTATACAGATCTGAGACCAATAAAAATTATATAAAATATAACTTTTCTTTATAATAGCGGAATGTTCTCTCTTTATCTTATCCCGAAAATCCCGGGATAAAATTCTAGCTATCCCGGGATTTTCGGGGTGTCAGAAAGGGCGGGATCCCGGGATTGGAATCCCTAGTACCTACATAAATAATAATATTTCTGACGGAAATCTTTCAACATTTCATGAAAATAATGCTAATGAATTAAGTTAGTAGATTTCACTCGATTTTCTTGTGGCTCGGTGTTTTTTTCGCTGATACTTGACACGCTATGCAAAAGAAAAGCAAGAATTACACATTTTGGAAAACCAAAAGAATTCGTGATGTTTGCGGAAACAAAAGAAAACAAGTGAATTATTTGCCATGCAAAGCTTTTCGTGAATAACGAGTAGAGAAAATGTTGTATTTATAATAGAAAACATGTCAAACCATGTGCATATAGTATACACATGAAGGTACTTACATATGTACATATGTATGTATGAACATATGTATATATTTTCATAAGTGGGTGTTGCCAACTGAGTTAGCTGATTTGCGTACCTGAAGCAAGTAACTCAACTGTTTGACGTGTGGCAAGTGTAGCGTGTAGCACGTGCAATGTGATGGGCGAATTGAGTTGTGCTTGAACTAGAGAATATATTTTCATTTGATATTGGATTTGAAACTGATTTAACGGCATTATTTGGCATGCAAATAATTTAGCAAAAACTTAGATTTTTTCCACACTAGAATTTCATTCGCAAGGGCGCAGGTGCTGACGACGACAAAATACACGATTTATATACATACATGCATACGTTTGAATTGAGCTTGTACGAATTTGTGGTTGTAAATTAAAATTAGCACGTTTAAACAAAATTAAAAAAAAAATACAAAAACCCCAACGCAACAAAAACTCGCACAACAATGGCATTAAACTGTTTTTGGTAAATATTCAAATTAATTTCCTGTAAACGGTTTTTTTCATGTCCCACTCAATTTCAATTTCATGTCAGCAGTTAAACTCCACCGCCGCTCATTTGAGGTTTTCGCCTGCCGTTTTTACAAAAACAAAACCAGCGAAGAAATAGTAAAACAAGAACCTACTGATTCTCACACACACATTTTATTTCAATTCATTTCATTTAGTTTAGCTTAGTTTATTTGCATTTGAGGTTCGTGCCATGAAAAATGCCGTTCGCTCTATTGGATGCATGTATCATGTTGAATGCACTATGCACCATGCAGCACGTCTCGCGGTGCGCATTGCATGTGTTGCATGATGTGGCATGTGCTGCTGGTTCCTGTTCCTTTTCCTGTGTTGCGGTGTACTGTTCTTTTAATTTTCCGGCTTTGGCTACTTGTCGTACGGTCAGCGAGAGTAGTTTTTGTTATTTAATGGTTGTTTTATTATTTCTTGTCCTGCCCTTCTTTTCTGGCTTTCTCAAGACGTTGCAGGAATTTGGAATAGCTGCGGCTTGACGTGTCTCCACATGCATGCATATCTACATGCATATCCACCTCGTTCAGTTCAATACTCCACTTTGTCTCGTAATCAACATTTGTTGTTGCAGTCGCTGCCATGCATAAACAACTGATAAATGTAAGAATAACAAAAACAACAAACAATTAATCTATGTTAGAACAATTATTCAACAATGTTGAAAGGAAATAAACAATGTTGAATGTTTACACAGTTTTTTTATTGAGAATAAACTATAACATACTCCATAAAATGGAGTATGTAAGTACATTTGCCTTTTCTAGAGGTTAATAGCCTCTACCGTTAGACCTATGCTTCTGAAACAGCTAAAAAACCAATAAAAACAACAAACGGTAACAGCGATCGGACGTGTTGAGGCCAGGGACGTAACGGTTATAAGAGAAATGGGGTAAAAGTCATATTTAACCATTATCATGAGAAAAAAAAATTTTTGGTCCTTAATATCCATTATAAAAACCAAAAAACCGTTTTGGGACTGAATAACCGTTATGGCAACCAGAAAAGTGTTTTGGGCTTGAATAACCGTTATGGCAACCAAGAAACTGTTTTGGGCCTGAATAACCGTTATTCAGATTTTTATTTTGTTTTTTGGTCAACTAAAAAAATTAAGCCTATTTATTTGTCAATATTTCTGGACGATATTGGTATCAAATGAAAGGTGTTGAGCAGGGATTGTAGCTCTGATTACCTCTTTTCATTTGATACCAATTTGCTTAAACATTCCAGGGCATCCGGGTCCTCTTTTTCACCCATAACTGGGAACCCGACCTACGAATCTCAACAAATACACCTCTATGTAAAAGCCCTGCTCAACACCTTTCAGTTGATATCAATATCGTCCAGAAATATTGACAAATAAATAGGTTTGATTTTTATTGCTGACCAAAAAAGAATAAAAATCTGAATAACGGTTATTCAGGCCCAAAACTATTTTTTGGTTGCCATAACGGTTATTCAAGCCCAAAACACTTTTTTGGTTGCCATAACGGTTATTCAGGCCCAAAACGGATTTTTGGTTTTTATAATGGTTATTAAGGGCCAAAAGAAGATAAAGGTTATATTTGCGTAACCTTTTCACCACACAAAAAAAAATAACCGTTATTTTCGGTCCCTGTTTGAGGCATTTGGTTCGGAAAACACAATTCCATAAAGCGTTTTTGAGGATTTGAAATCGAGTTCGAAAGGTAGTTTGATAATAAAGACTTAGTTGCCTTCAAAGAAAGTTAAGTTTAAGGGTTTATGGCTGGTTTTCTGGTAATGTTACTCTCCATGAAATTGCTTCAGTAGATACTCGTATTTTCGGCTTTTAGAATAGTCAACCTTCCCCAAAATCCAATCGAATATTTCTAAAATTCAATTGAGTCTTTCTAGAATCTGCCTGGAAATATTGTAGAGTATAAATTTCAACAATTGGGCGTACATTGTCGCCTTCCTTAACACCTCAACAATCGGCGTTAAATATGCGGGTGACCGAACCGAAGCCAAATATTTGTAAATGCTTCCGTCGTACATAACTTTGTACTATTTACATAGCTACATACATATGTATGTATGTATGTAAATACGAGAATGTGCTGGCATCTGTGTCAACATCACACAAGTTAGGAAAACATAAAAAAAAAATCAACTGCTAAGGAAATGCCAAGAAAAGCTAGTCTGCAATTGTAATAACGCGATCGCTACGTGCCACACATTTCTTGTTGACTTTTCCAAAACAAACTTCTGCTTCGTTTGTGGATACATTCGTGCTGATGTCGTTTTAAATATTTATAAAATTGACCTTTTTTTTCTATAGTATTATTCTTTATTCATGCAAGTACTTTTATATGCACCTTTCGCTTGTCTCATCCGTTGCCTTAAATTTTGTATTAATTGTCACGCATATGCACGATCCACAGGTAAAGACTTGGACTTTTTGTTAAGTCAAATGAAAGCTAAGCGTTCCATTTCTCATGAGTACATACGTACATATGTATGTACCTATATAACTACATACCTACCTGCCAAAAATCTAAGCCTTATTTAATAATTAAAACAGTAGATTTAAAGGCTAACGAAATAAGGCCTGAAAATAATAAAGGTAGTAAATTTGTATGGCGTAAGGCTTAAGATAATGCTGATTTTCCTGTGTCGATGTCATCAGGCCATAAGGAGTACTCTTTCTCTCTCTCTCTCTCTTTCTGAGAGCACACCTTATTCCAAAAGCTTATCCGCCTTGCGAAATAAGGCCTAGATAAGTATTAGAAAGTTAGGAGCAGACAGAGTGAATGCATAACAGAAGCAGCGCTGCCAGCGTACTCCTTTTTTAGACCCGATTTGTCAACAATAAGCAAAACAAATGATTAGCAATGAAAGCAAAATGCGGTGAAAAAGGCAAAAGAATGGGAAGAAATGTCAAAAATGGGGGTATGGGAAGAAAATATGACGGAAACCTGCAAAGAATGAAGGAAACAGAGGCAGAAAAAGGTATAATAATAGCTCTGTTCAATAACAAAAATTTTTTTTACAAATTTTTCGTAAAAAATGACAGATCTCCGTATAAAAATGACATTCTTTGAGAAAAATTCGTAACAATTTTTTGCTATTGAACACAGGTATTAATAGTGATATGAAGATGAAAAAGAAATAAATTAGAATTTTTAGAACTAAATAAAGCTTATGAACTGATAGACAATGTGCTCCTCATCTTCTTTCCTGAATGAAAAAAATTATGGAAACAGCATTTTGTAACATTTGCTTTAAATGTAGTACACAGAGCCAAATAATCCTCATAAAAGAAGATTGTCTCTTTGAACAGCTTCGAGGCCCAAAAAGAGGACAGAAGTCAGAGACGAAGATATTTCCATAGAGATTTCTTCTTATTTTTGGGAGGTAAATCTTTTTAATTTTATTTAAAAGTATACCTTCTTACAATAAATAGAAAACTTCTTACTCAATTTTTCGAAAATATTTCCATAGAGATTTCTTCTTATTTTTGGGAGGTAAATCGTTTTAATTTTATTTAAAAGTATACCTTCTTACAATAATTAGAAAACTTTCTACTCAACTTTTCTTTACGCATTATTGTTGTCGACTGTGAACCGCTAACTCAGTTTACATATAATAATAATAATAATAATAAACCCAACGATTTCCCTCCACCCACCCAACCGCACGAGGGGCGCATCCGCATGACGTACGGATATTTTAAAATAAAATTTGGCCAAGGTGTTGAGTGGTAGAAGTTTATTAAACGTCGAGAACTTATACTGCTCAGCTACAGAAAATATAATTCCATCAGCTGGATATACATATGTACATAGAATAAAATATAAAACTACAAATAAAAGTAATAGACAAAAATAGAATAGTCAATTGGAGCGAGAGATTTGTTGTCACTTGTTAAGAGCGCACAACAGAATTTTTCTTATCAGATAAATAGAGTCTGATATATCGAAATGAGTAGAATAATTATTATAAGATAATCATTAAAAGATTTACATAAGCAACGAAGTGGTTCGTGTAATTCAAAATTAGTTCTACACTGCTTTAAAAATAAATATGTATGTACATACAAAGTGAATTGTGAAATTCATAGAGGCTATTTTCAAGAAAGGTAACTTAAAAGCCTCAATGAGGCATGGAATATAATGTTGAATGTCCCACTATATGATGTCGTTGGGCTGAATCTCATGTTGAGGAGAATGGAAATAATAGAGGAGAGAACACAATAAAAGTAAAGTGAAAGTTTCAAAAAAATAATAATTGAGTTAAACGTTGCAACCTTTAGGATGGGATGAAGTTACATACATACATACATACATACATACATACATACATACATACATACATACAGGTGAAGCTAATAAAAGCGTGTTAATAAAAATAAGGAGCTGACCTTTTTAGTAAACTCAATAAGAAAACTTAATAAAAATAAGAAGATTATCTTTTTAAAAACTTCAGTGAGATAACCTTATTAAAATAAGAAGACTAACTTATTAATAAATTTAATTAGATAACCTAATAAAAATAAGAAGAACGCCTTCTTTATTAATTCAAGGAGATATCCACATATATATTCGAAGATTTCTTCTTGATTTTATTAAAAATACTATCCCATTAAAAGTAAGTAGGGATTCTTCTTAAAGAAAAACTATAGAGATATCTTCTTACTTTTGTTCTATTTTATTAGGTGGTTTTCGCTCTGTGTACGTAGTATTAGTTTTTGCTGTACATATTCATTCATCTTATCACTACTTTTTGTGCGGTTAGACGAAAATCATGGATCTAATGATCACTTTCTTGAGTAGCACTGCCATGCTTAGGTATTGCCACATTTCTTATAATGTGTTTTATGGTATATCTATGTATCATTGTTTACATTTATTCTTCCTCCTGGTACAAAAGCAGTTACTCATAGAGGTGAGTGGTTGTTACCACCTCACTTGTAAAATGTCACGCCTAAACCTCCAGTTATTTCAAATGTATTCTTAACCCATGTTGCTGCGGGTTTTCTTCACCTCTAATTTCCTTTATTTACCGGCTTTTGTTTGCCATGTGTGTATGTGTGTTGTTGTGAAGCGGTAGTAGTATAATTTAAATTAGCCGTGGATTAGCTCTAGCAAAATGAACTTACATATGTATGCCAAGTAGTAGGAGATAAAATGGCTACTATATATGCATGTAAATAAGTACGTACATATTTATATGCATGGAATGGAGTAAAAAGAAAGTAACTGCTAAGTTCTGCTTTACATTAAAGCTTATGGCGTTTTCTTTTCTACGAAAAAATGTTGCCCTCCTATATCCCAATTATCGAATTACGTATCCTGACTTTCTATAAAATGGCTGAATTTGTAGATTAGGGTGCCCTCTTACTTAGTTAGAGGTCAATATTTGGTGAAAGGACCAGACAAGCTTACAAAATGGCTAAGAAAATCAAACAGGGCAACATTATTTCGAGAAAAGAAAACGCCATTATTGTACTCTATATATCTGTGGCAATTTGCAGTAATCGCTTAAGTCGAAAAATATGATTTCGAGATAAATCGATTTTTATATTCGGAGGCGTTTCTTAACAAATCATAAAAGTCAATGAAAAACTATGGACGCAAAATCAGTGAGCCATCCAAAATGTTACGATCAAATTTTGTAAATAAAACAAAATGTTATGAAGAAATTTCATAAAGTATATACATTAGATGCGTTTTTTTTAGATATTTCCTCCGGCACCGGAATATGAAAATAGGATGTTTTTGAGTAAGTAAACTGAAAAAGAAAGTTGACTTTTCCAAAAACTGGATGGAGCTACACCGAAAACCGCGAAAATTCCCAGAATTTCAAGGTATGTTTAGATTTATGTATGAAAAAAGTTAGGATTTTGCACGATAAAAAAATTGATATCCACCCATACATAGAATTAACCACTAAATCGAATGGCGTATTCCGTTTTTTGGTACACTACCAAGGGAAGGTAATATCGCGGTCTAAAGTTATCATTTTCTTTTTTTTCTCATGAATCTTCAATTTCTTTCCCTATACTCTTCCCGAAAGCGGACATTGATTTTCCATTAAATCACATGGTAGGCTGCGTTATTTAATCCGCTTTCCAGAAATGTACAGGTATTAAAAATCGAATAATATTTGGATGAGTTCATCAAGTTTAAATAAAGAAAAATCGGATATAAAAGGGTAACATACCTTAAAATTTCTTAAACTTTTTAACAATTTTGCTCTTGAAGGCGGTTTTTTGGGTTATTCGTGATTTTTTATGTGGGTGGATAACTCCACAAATGCAAAAAAAAAAATGCAAAGGTCGAGACCGTGGATAACGGACAAAAAGTGGAGCCGGATGGCACCTAAACATTTTTGGGCAATATGGGTATCAAAATAAAGATTCTACGTAGACCTTCAATGTAAAGCCGTTTTGATGTGCCCACCGTTTCGACACATATAAATTAAAAATTAGACTCAAATATCACCGCTATTCTTTAAAATATTCTGTAGTGATCCTGGACCACTTATTCGCCAGTATATCGGAAATTGGCTAAGAAATTGGCATGGAATGAGTTCCATATTAAAGCCCTAGTTAAGACCTTTAATTTGATACCAATATTGCCCAATAATATTTTCGGGCCATCCGGGTCCACGGTTTTTTCCGCTATCCACGGTCTCGATCTTCCGAATTTGTTTTTACATTTGTGGAGTTATCCAACCAAATAAAACAATCACTAATAACCCAAAAACCGTCTTCAAGAGCAAAATTTTAAAAAAAAATTTAGAAATTTTAAGGTATGTTACCCTTTTATACCCGACTTTACTTCACTTAAACTTGATAAACTCATCCAAATATTATTCGATTTTAAATAGCTATACATTTATGGAAAGCGCATTAAAGAACGCAGCCTACTGTGTGATTTAGTTGAAAAATAATTTCCGATTTCGGGAAGAGTATAGGGCAAGAAATTGAAGATTTATGAGAAAAAAAAAGAAAATGGTCACTTTAGGCCGCGTTATTACCTTCCCTGGGTAGTGTACCAAAAAAGAGAATATGCCATTCGATTTAGCGGATATCAATTTTTTTTCTCGTGCAAAATCCTAACTTTTTTCATACATAAATCTAAACATACCTTGAAATTCTGGGAATTTACGCGGTTTTCGGTGTAGCTCCATCCAGTTTTTATAAAAGTCAAATTTTTTTCAGTTTACTTACTCAAAAACATCCTATTTTCATATTCCGGTGCCGGAGGGAGGATCTGAGAAGGTTTAAAGAATCCCATACAAAAAAAAACTCATCTAATATACATACCAGTGATCTGCACAAGCAGCTTGTTTGCCCTTTCAAGCGCTTGAAATTTTTTCCAATCTCTCCCTTGCTTGGTTTGCTTTTAAACAAACAAGCAATAGCTTGTTTACAATTTTTTCAATCTGCTTAAAAGCGAAACAAGCTGATTGAAAAATTTCCAAGCAAGCTCTTGCTTGTTTGTTTAAAAGCAAACCAAGCTGGCGGTTGCTTGAAAAAAAAAATTCAATCATTTTCAAGCAAATTTCAATCAAAAGCAAGCAGGCTGGAGGAGATTTTCAATCAGATTTCAAGCGTTCTTTTCGCTTTTCCAAAAGAAGATTTTTAAAGAGATCTTTCAATCATTGAGGAATAGGCGCACAGAAATGGAAGATGAACTTAATTCTACCAGTATTTTTCTGCAGATAATTGTAAGAAAATGAAGGGCAAAGCCTTTTGTACATATTTAAGCATGCATATACCCTGCAAAAATTCCTGGTTGTTGACAAATCAGGTCTAAAAAAGGAGTATGCTGGCTGCACTGCTTCTGCTATGCACTCACTCACTCTACTACTAACTTTCTAATATATGACATCAACAAAAGAACATCAGCCTTATTTCAAGCCTTACGCCAAACAAATTTGCTACCTTTATAATTTTCTGGCCTTATTTCGGAAGCCTTTAAATGTGCTGTTTAATTCTTAAATAAGGCTAAAATATTTTAGTGGGTATGTCAGCAAATTTTACGACCAGCAGTTTTTATATGTAAATGGTCTTGTCGTCGAAATGTTCAACATTCGACCCAAAAAAAGAAAATTTGTATGTATGCACAAAAATTTATGTTGAGTACGACATTGAAATTCCCAAAGGAACTAAGAAATTATGGAAACAAGTAACTAGCGGGAATGTGACAAAAATGCAAGTAGCTTAATTGTCATTAGATTCTCACCAGCTTGTAAGTGGTCAATTGAGTAATCATTCCAATGAAACTACTGCTGTATGTAGTATTATTATAAGCAATTTCACTTTTGAAACATGGAATTTAAAGAAAATCTGCCATCATTGTACCTGAAAGAGTAGGCGCACAGAAATGGAAGATTAACTCAAATCTGATCTAGTATTTTTCTGCAGATAATTGTAAGAAAATAAAGGACAAAGCCTTTTGTACATATTTAAGCATACATATACCCTGCAAAAATGCTTGTTGTTGACAAATCAGGTCTAAAAAAGGAGTATGCTGGCTGCACTGCTTCTGCTATGCACTCACTCACTCTACTACTAACTTTCTAATATATGACATCAACAAAAGAAAATCAGCCTTATTTTAAGCCTTACGCCATACAAATTTGCTATCCTTATAATTTTCTCGCCTTATTTCGTTATTGGTGGATATATCCGCAAATTTTGCAACCGATACTTTTTATATGGAAATGGTCTTGTCGTCGAAACATTCAACAATCCACCCTTTTGTCTCCAAATAAAAGAAAATTTGTATGTATGCACATATGTACATATACATGAGTGTGTTTTTATGAGTTTTTATGAGCAAAGTGGTATGTCCGGCGAACGTAAATATACCTGCAAAAAATGCGATTTCTCCGGGACGTGTCCGGGATCAAGCGCAAGGGAGCATGCGACTAATACAAGTTTACATCCCTTTATATGGAGCGAATTGATCGTATTTATTCGAGCAGGTCCTTTGAAGAGACTAATTGTTCAATTTGTATACCCGAACAGGTACAAATGTAGATTAATTGCTTTCATCCAAAGTAGTAAGCCAAGGCTATTTTTTATGAAAATGTCTAAAATTTATAAATTGTTATATATGTATATTAGAAGAAAGTTTATTCAATTAGCTTTTATCGTGTAGTGAAATCTTTTCAAAAAATTAAATATTTTCTGAAAATATTTTAAGTTTTGAGAATGCATTATGGGAGTGTAAAAGACATGTGAAGAATTTTTCAAAGTTGTTAGCCAAGGCTGTTTCTTATAAAATTTCTTTAAAAATTATAAATGTTCATGCCTATTTAAATATTTTACAATAAGTTTTACTTTTGTAAAAAAATCTATTCAATAAATTAAACATTTTTTAAATAGTCAGTATTGAGTGTATAATTGTAATTGATTTTTCCCGTTCGGTATGAAAGGGATTAATTTACATTTATACCCGTTCGGGAAAAATCGAGGCCTAATTGTGGACTGATTGTTCCCGAAAGAGATCAATCCGGGATAAATCTCTATCGGGATTACTCGCACATTTTTTTCCGGGATATGTATTTTGGTCTGTTACAAAAGTAGGTAGAATGCCATACATGTATATACATACATATGTATATTTTGGTTTTTTAACAAAGTAGGTATAGAATACAAAAAGGTTAGAATATTGACGCCTTTGCAAATAAAGGATAGGTAATTACACAAGGCCATTCATATGTACATATTTACATACAAAAATATTTTCCTTTGTTGACAAAAGGATAAAATACTGATGCGTATAGAAAACAGAATGTATATACATACATACATGTGGTATGTGCATACATACAAATTTTCTTTTTTTTTGGGTCGAATGTGGAACATTTCGACGACAAGACCATTTACATATAAAAACTGCTGGTCGCAGAATTTGCTGGCATACCCACTAAAATATTTTAGCCTTATTTAAGAATTAAACAGCACATTTAAAGGCTTACGAAATAAGGCCAGAAAATTATAAAGGTAGCAAATTTGTTTGGCGTAAGGCTTAAAATAAGGCTGATGTTCTTTTTTTGATGTCATGTATTAGAAAGTTAGGAGTAGACAGAGTGAATGCATAGCAGAAGCAGTGCTGCCAGCATACTCCTTTTTTATACTCAGCTGTACTAGTACACAGAGTATTATAGTTTTAATCACATAACGGTGGATTGTAACAGAATGAAATAATCGAGATAGATATAGACTTATATATATCAAAATGATCAGTGTGAAAAGAGAAATCGATTGAGCCATGTCCGTCCGTCCGTCCGTCCGTCCGTCCGTCTGTCCGTCCGTCTGTCCGTCTGTCCGTCCGTCCGTCTGTAAACACTCTAACTCGCGCAAAAATTGAGATATTTTGATGAAATTTGAAATGCAAGTTGGTATCGACACTGGGACGGTTGGTATTGAAAATGGGCGAAATCGGACCATGACCACGCCCACTTTTCCTATATAGAAAAAATCGGAAATTTGGTATCTCAGCCACTAATATAGCTAGAGTGATGAAATTTTACCCACGTGTTGAGCTCAGGCCCCTAAGAAGAAATTTGATGGAATTTTGGAAATTGGGCGGTGCCACGCCCACTTATTAAGGAGCAAATATTGAAAGCTTTATGAGTCATAACTCAGAAACTGTTGAAGATATATCGATGAAATTTGGTACGCGTCATATACTTACTTAGGCAAATGTTTGGACGAAAAATTGTTAAAATCGGTTGACGGCCACGCCCACTTTTATATATGGGTATTATAAAGTGACCTAATAAAAACATTTTAAGCGATATCTCTGTCAAATATAAAGATATATCATTGCAATTTTATGCCAGGAGGCCACCTGCGGACATACAACGAAAAACACAAAAATTTTGGAAAATGGGCGTGGCACCGCCTCTTTTTAGAAGCTGGAATATACGAGATTTCTGAGCCCATAGCTCGACAAATAATTGATATATAATGACGAAACTTGGTGTGTACACTTTTATTACTTGTGGTAATACATGTTGAAAATTTTAGCGAAATCGGTTGACGACCACGCCCACTTTTATATATGGGTATTATAAAGTGGCCTAATAAAAACATTTTAAGCGATATCTTTGTCAAATATAAAGATAATTCATTGAAATTTTGTGGCAAGAGTTCCACAATAGACCGGAAACAAAAAATATACAAATTTTGGAAAATGGGCGTGGCACCGCCTCTTTTTAGACAAAGGAATATACGAGATTTCTTAGCCTATAACTCGACAAATAATTGAGATATTATGACGAAACTTGGTTTATACACTTTTATAACTTGTGTGTTAATAGACACGCAAAAATTTATTGAAATCGGTTTATGACCACGCCTACTTTTTAACAAAGATATTTCTGGAACACCCTTTGGGAATTTGTAACGTGACATCTTTGTAACTAGAAGTCATAAAGGAATGAAATTTTGCACAAAGAATAATATTCATATGCTTAGTTGGATGACTGATAAAAATGTTGAAAATGGGCGTGGCTACGCCCACTTTATGCAGCACTCGCTTTATATAAAATCTATCAAACGCAAACAAACAATGAAAACATACAGCTGAGTATCCAATGTTCGATTCCACTCGAACTTAGGCTTCCTTACTTGTTAGACCTGATTTGTCAACAACAAGCATTTTTGCAGGGTATATGTATGCTTAAATATGTACAAAAGGCTTTGTCCTTTATTTTCGTACAATTATCTGCAGAAAAATACTAGATCAGATTTGAGTTAATCTTCCATTTCTGTGCGCCTACTCTTTCAGGTACAATGATGGCAGATTTTCTTTAAATTCCATGTTTCAAAAGTGAAATTGCTTATAATAATACTACATACAGCAGTAGTTTCATTGGAATGATTACTCAATTGACCACTTACAAGCTGGTGAGAATCTAATGACAATTAAGCTACTTGCATTTTTGTCACATTCCCGCTAGTTATTTGTTTCCATAATTTCTTAGTTCCTTTGGGAATTTCAATGTCGTACTCAACATAAATTTTTGTGCGTACATACAAATTTTCTTTTTTTGGGTCGAATGTTGAACATTTCGACAAGACCATTTACATATAAAAACTGCTGGTCGTAAAATTTGCTGACATACCCACCAAACTATTTTAGCCTTATTTAAGAATTAAACAGCACATTTAAAGGCTTCCGAAATAAGGCCAGAAAGGTAGCAAATTTGTTTGGCGTAAGGCTTGAAATAAGGCTGATGTTCTTTTGTTGATGTCATATATTAGAAAGTTAGTAGTAGAGTGAGTGAGTGCATAGCAGAAGCAGTGCAGCCAGCATACTCCTTTTTTAGACCTGATTTGTCAACAACCAGGAATTTTTGCAGGGTATATGCATGCTTAAATATGTACAAAAGGCTTTGCCCTTCATTTTCTTACAATTATCTGCAGAAAAATACTGGTAGAATTGAGTTCATCTTCCATTTCTGTGCGCCTATTCCTTCACATCCAATGATTGAAAGATCTTCTTAAAAATCTGCTTTTGAAGAAGCGAAATGAACGCTGATTGAAAATCTCCTCCAGCCTGCTTGCTTTTGATTGAAATTTGCTTGAAAATGATTGAATTTTTTTTTACAAGCAACCGCTAGCTTGGTTTGCTTTTAAACAAACAAGCAAGAGCTTGTTTGCTTTTAAACAAACTAAGCAGCGCTTAGATTGAAAAAATCCAAACAATCCCAAGCGCGCTTGTGATTGTTAGGTTACAAGCGGCGCTTAGATTGTTTGTTTCCGTTGCTTGCTTGTACAAAACAATCTGTTTGAAAATTCAATCTGCTTGTGCAGTTCACTGATACATACATCTAATTTGCCTGTTATAGCAAGTTTAATATACCTCTATTGTAAGTTAAGCCTAAATGTTTTTATTTATAACTTTTGATTGAATTAAGTTATAAGCATGGGGGGCTTACAGAAATATAGAGTTTTCAAAGGAGAATAACGTGGTATATATAAATCGAAATCTCCCTAAGTCGACTTAAGCGGTTATTGCTTGTGGCCACAGATATATATATATATATTTTTTTTTTCCTTTTTTGTTAAATATTTAGGTACATATATTGTATATATGTATGTATGTCATTGACTTTAGTAGTGGCAGAGTGTACCAGCAAAAAGTTCCAGTTGCGCATGTTTTCCACATATCAAAGGCGTGTTTTTGTCGTAAAAATGCATATCTACATATGGGTCGTTTGCATCCGCCCAACTTACCTTTGTTGTTTCTGGTTTTTGTTGCTGCTGTACAGATACCATGAGTTAGCTAATATTGTCCGTTCACTGTGCATATGTTTGTACTTATCTGTATGTAAGTAACGATAACACAACTCACCTTCTAGTATCATATTTAATTCCGTATGATTGTTACATTTTTTAATTGCTTTTGTTGTTTTAATTTAATTTTTGTTTAAATATTAATCTCTCATGCATTGTTGTTATCTACTGTTAGGTATGTTTAGCTACTGTTCTCGCAAGAGATGGCGCTGCTGTTAAGTCCCTGCACTTGGTTATAAATTATTCCGTGAGATACCGCATAGAGATATGTGGATTATTATTTGCATATATGTACATACATACCTACCTACATACCTGCATATATGGTCTATTTACAAGGAAAATACTTACTTAACTGTATTCTTATTTACATTTTTACTCATCCTTATTTTATTCATTTGCTGCAAGTTTTCTCTTGACAATGTGGCACATTTATGGTCGTGTTGCGCATTTAATAAATATTTCATTAAACAAATCCAATTAGCTTAGCGGTTATAATAAAGGTAAGATAAGACATGTAAGGAGGCATAAGACCAGGTGGAGCCTAATATTAGATAACCAGCTGTGGACGTTTATTATAATAAAGAATTAAGTGTCGCTCGAGATAATGTCAAAATATTCCTTTTGAGTACTCCACTAAACCTGGTTATCTGTGGGTGTGATTTGGGACTTCTAAATTGCTCCTTTCGGTAGTTCTAAATTAGCAATTTTTTCTTACATTTTAAGCGGCTCCTTTCACCACCGGATATGCTACTTTAGAAACCTCTGCAAAGCCATCCTAAAAGGTTGAACGCTTCGCACAAGCAGCCTTCACTCCTGTGCTTAGCTGTGATAAATGTAGATATTTTAATGATATTTTATGTTACCAAATTCCATTTCGCTTTAGTTTAAACTGGTTATTAATTGCTGAAAAGCTCTTAATGTTTAACCGATATCACCGATGTACACCGTTGGTTGCAGAGAAGATGGTAAGTTACCAAATTTATAAATTCTGTGCGAGTGAAGAACATTCGGGTATAAAAGCTGCAGCATTGTTTACTGGTAAAACAATGTTTCATAATCATGTTGCGTATGGAGCTGAAAAGAAAAGCAACTGGAATAGTTGAAATTGTCGTATGTACATTGGCCTATACTTGTTATAATAGCTTATATGTATAAAGCTCATTTTACCTTGAATCCTTGCAAAACTCAGCAGAGCAAGTTAATTAGGTGTATATATATATATATATATATATACTAGCAAATACCCGTTGCTTCGCAATGAGGAATAATAGTTAACCAAAGTCAAGTCAAGTCAACTCAACTCAAATCAAGTCAAGTCAATTCAAGTCAAGTCAATTCAAGTCAAGTCAAGTCAAGTCAAGTCAAGTCAAGTCAAGTCAAGTCAAGCCAAGTCAAGTCAATTCAAGTCAATTCAACTCAATTCAAGTCAAGTCAAGTCAATTCAATTCAAGTCAATTCAAATCAAGTCAATTCAAATCAAGTTAAGTCAAGTCAAGTCAATTCAAGTCAATTCAAATCAAGTCAATTCAAATCAAGTTAAGTCAAGTCAAGTCAATTCAAGTCAAGTCAAGTCAAGTCAAGTGAAGTCAAGTCAAGTCAAGTCAAGTGAAGTGAAGTGAAGTCAAGTCAAGTCAAGTCAAGTCAAGTCAAGTCAAGTCAAGTCAAGTCAAGTCAAGTCAAGTCAAGTCAAGTCAAGTCAAGTCAAGTCAAGTCAAGTCAAGTCAAGTCAAGTCAAGTGAAGTCAAGTCAAGTCAAGTCAAGTCAAGTCAATTCAAGTCAAGCCAAGCCAAGCCAATTGAAGTCAAGTCAAGTCAAGTCAAGTCAAGTCAAGTCAAGTCAAGTCAAGCCAAGTTAAGTTAAGTTAAGTTATTCCGGGGTTATCTGGGTCCACTCGATGACCTTGTCTAGCCTTCCCCACAGCTCTATGTTGAAGCCGTTCCCAACACTTTTCATTTGATACCAATGTCACTCAAAAACATCCTGGTCCGCATTTTGACTCATATCTGGGGACCCGGTCTAGGAATCATTATAAATGGAACTCCATGTAAAAGCCTTGTTCAAAACCTTTAACTTCATACCAATATTGCTCCGAAACATTCCGGCTTAATCCGGGGTCACATTTTGACCCATATTTGGGGACCCGGGCATCACAAATAACATAATTCTACGTCGAAGTACTCATCAAGACCTTTCATTTGGTAGCAATATCGCTCAGAAATATTCGAGGGTCATCCGGTCCACCTGTTGACCAATATCGCTCAGACACATCCCGACGTCATCCAGATCCACCTTTTGACCCATATCAGGAGACCCAGCATGGAAATCACAATGCAAATAGGTCTGTGTTAAAGCCCTGCTCAATACTTTTAATTTCATACCAATATCGTTCAAAAACATTCCGGAGTCATCTGGGTCCACATACTTCCCCAGACTGGGGAGGATGTCTAGGTATCAGAATGTAAATAACTCTATGTTGAAGTCCTGCTCAACACCTTTCATTTGATACCAATAGCGCACGAGTAGGTGCAGGCGTTCTTGAGTTATAGCATAGTATGCATGTGTAAACAGGTTTTTTATTGCCACCGCGACAAACAACAAACCGTGCAAAAACAAACATATGAGTCGCCTACGCTGCGCTGCCTGGCACGACTGCGACGCCTCCACTGAACACGGCAAATGACCAAACGAATCTGTCTATGCTTGCGCGATTTTGAGTTTTTCGAAATTTAAAACCGGGAAAAAGGTATTAAAGTCTTAGAAATGCGCAAAAAAAAGTACATGGTTGTCGAGAATTTACCATTTGTGACATTTAAAAAAAATAATTATTAAAATCGGTCCAGTACTTTTTGAGTTATCGCGTTACATACATTTTCCATACAATCAATTTTATATAATTAGTATAGATTAGTATAGATGTATACTTATGTAAGTGACTTTGTATCAAATTTTCTAAAATAAACTTAAACTAAACTAGATACGTACTAATATCAATTACCAATAAAATCGCATTCGATTACCAATGAAACTATTATAGAAATACATATATTATCTGCGAATTCTCAGAAGCCTCAGTACACTTAAACACTTTTACTTATATCTATAGCAACACTTAAGGGGCAAAATTTAACAGCTTCAAATATCAAATTGTATTCCAATGAAGACATATAAATGCAAGTAAAACTACAAAAGATTATAATTTCATGAACAATTGATGCATCTGTCTTCTTGTTTTTAATTGGCCATCTCCTCCATTTCTACAGACAATTGCTGACAAATTTATGACTCGCAGCAACACAATTTGCCACTTTAATTTATTGCTTACATACAATTTCCTTTGAGGCAGAAAGCACAACAAACATGTACGCACAAACGTACGTATGTATGTATGTATGTAGTGTGAAATTAAGGATATCATCAGCAGAAGGATATGTGTATATTTTTTTGCCTTTTGCTTGACTCATATTTCTTTCAATATGCAGCATTTCAGCGGAAATTGAAGCAATTGGAGTAGAGAGAAAATATAAAATTGAATTGTATTTAAAATAAATTGTGACACTTACAACACGGTTTGCGTGCAATCACTTTACTATATACTTCACACACCGCCGGCTTTGTACCAACGTCCTTTCTTATATCCTTTTAGAATTGATTTCAAGTGGCCTTATTGCCACTCGCATGCAAACAAACACATTTTTATCGAGGAAAGTTGCATTGACGGCGCTGGCGTGTGACACTTCCTGCAGCTGTCCGTTCCACAAGCACAATTTGATCCTTCTCTCTACATTAATTGTCAAATGCTTACAACTAATTCAAGTATGTCGAGTAGGTACTCAGCGCATATCCGTTACAAGGATATATGCATATTTACATACATACATACATACATGGTTACAAATGCATACCCATTCCCCAAGGACCGCTTGACGCGTCGCCACGCGAGTGTTAAGTGTAGTTGGCGTCAAATTATTTGTTGCTGATTTTATTTGTTGTTACAGTAGATAAAAGCAAGCAAAATGATATGGGAAGTAAAATTGAAAAAAAAAACTCAAAAAAAGCTATTCACGCTTCTGTTGCAAAGTATATCCATTTCCATTTCCATTTTCGTTTGCAATGCGCGCATTTTCTTAAAAAAATATGTAGGTGCATTTCCGCTTATTAAAAATTTAAACAAAATTGCATTTACTGTTGTTGCTTAGCAGCTTAAATGTGTATTTGTATGTCGGCATATTTGTCTGTACATTTTCTTTTAGTGTCATCTTGCATTCAGTCTTTTCCTTGCCATTAGATCTGTCCGCATTCTATTCGTTTGTCTTTGATATTTTCTATAAGACACTGCATATTTCTTTTAGTTGTAATATTCTTGTACAGCTTATACCCAGTGGCGGTATTGTCGGGTTTTAAAATAGTGCAGGGAATTGGAACCAAATTTCGAGGAAAATATTGAAGCTCTCTTAGGGCCATTATTTCAATCTTCGATTAACGCTAACCGGAGGTCTAAGTGCCGTTTAAAATATCGATTGCGTTATCGACTACATTTTAAATGTATGACGTTGATTAAGTCGATAGTGATGCTTAATTGGAAGGTAATGTTAACCGGATATGGTGAAAACGGCCCTTAGCAATCGTGGTTTTCATGGTACCATATTCCGACTTGCTAATTAGCTGAGTATATAGTCTATATAGCTTCAAATTGCATCCCTTGACTTACTCTTACATAGTCCTTGAGCAATCCTGAAAAAATAGCTGTTTTTTAAAACAGTCATCATTTATCATTTTTAAATAATTAAAATCCATTAAAAATATGATATGCTGGTTATATAAATTAATTTTAATTCACACTTTGAATTTCTAGTTTTTTTGCGTAAACATCTTTTTAATACTTTTATGTTGCCCTCCGCCAGCCACTCAGCACTCAAAGCTTGAGAAGAAGTGCAAAAATGGAAGACATGGCAACAAAAGGTTAAAAGCTCTTCAGCTAATTTTATCTACTGGTCGAATTTAGCAAACACTTAAAGTAGTCGGAGCATTCTAAGCACACACATCCGTACATAAATATCCGGCAATAGAATTGCATGGAAAATTTATTAGTGTGTGATAATTGTTGTCCTTACGTAGCTGTTTCAATTGCATTTTCCACGTTGCGCTTGCCACTTCCCTGCTTACCTCATTTTTCTTAGCGGAAGAGCACGGTGTTGCGATAGCTGCTAGAAGCACTTATACCATGTCTCCACATAACGTGTTTCGCTCTTTTTTTCTGCATTTTCTCTCTCAATCTTGTTTCGACACGGAAACCAGTGCCGAAACTCGCCAATTTCCATACAAATTTCTGAGAGCGAGTGAAGATTGAAACACTGTTTCATTCTGAATCATCTTGCCAACCTCGATGATATCGATGTCTTCTCTAATTTTGTATCGAAAATCTATCGAAATCTCACACAGACCAAAACAAAAACGGAAAATATAAGCAAACATACAAACATTTAAGAAGAGCAAGAAAGAGAAATGTTAAACTGAATCACGATCAGCCACGTGGAGACGGGTTATTTAGCGAGATGTTTTGCTAGATGTTTTGTTGGTGAAACAAGTTATGTGGAGACGGGCTTTTAGCTACCTACTACTTACTTAAGTTGTTTATAAAAAATTAATTTCACTTTCCAATTATTTGTTGCAAAGTGTCACTTTGTGGTTGTGTGTTGGCAAGTTAGCTTCTTGCAAACTTGCTATTCCAACTTTTCCTATGCAACGATTAGTTGTTTGCCTTTACGCTGATTGCAAAGAAATCAAGCGTATTTTAAGTTTTTGTCTTTTAGAAATAAGAACTTGACTTTCTTACTTTGTTGAGTAATTAAGGTCAAAGTGCAAATTTTATGTGTCACGCGAAGTGCACTCACCATTTATTATGGCACGCGAAATAATTTGTATGTACAGAAAAATAAATTTAATAATTGATAAGTTGCGAGGAATATCTGCTTAGTTAGTTAGTGGTATTTTTGAAAAAAAAAAAGCAACAGCAGCATGAATAGAATACTAAAAGAAATTTTACGGACTCAGTTGATAAAGAAGCGAATAAGCGCTGAATATCTCTAGATATAAGCGTAGTCTTGATGATACCTTATCGTACTTCTGCCTTGGAAAAGAGGTCTCCAAGGCTCTCAGTCATCGGAAACTCCTTATAACCATAGAGTGAACAATCTTACCTTATACAATTTTTAAGGTGGCATTTTGGGGCAAAAACATGAACATATGCTGCAGTGGAGTTCAAATTGCACAATTATGAGGGCCAGTGAAATACATGGTTACGACCGCAGAGTCAAATATGTATATGTACACAATGTGAAACGAATCCTTATTGAAAGTTCTCTTCTTCTTCTTTTTAATTGGGCTAGCCCAATAAAGCGCGCCAGTCGTTTCTGTTTCGCGCTACCTGGTGCCAATTGGGAATACCAAGGGAAGGCGCAAAGGTCCATAAATCTTTCGAAGTACTTTCCTCTAGATTCTAGAATACTACATCTCATCTGAGTTTGGCATCGTACATGCTTCTGCGCGGTATGAGCGTGGTTTTTGTTCGTCGAGAGAAGACTTTATATTCAAATTGCCTATTTAGTCCAAAATAGCACTTATTGGCAAGCGTGATTCTTCGTTGGATTTTCGCGCTGACATTATTTTTAGTGTTAATATTGGTTCTATTGGAATTTGTCGCTGTAAACTATGACGTGGCTGCCAAGACGTGCTGCTTCTTTGTGTGACGACAGGAGGTACTTCGTCTTGTCCTCGTTGACCGCCAAACTCATTTGCTTAGCCTCTTTTTCCAGCTTGGAGTAAGGTTAGAGTCCACAAGGAGAGTTTTTGAAGTTAACTTCTTAGGCGGCGATATAGAGTTTTTATGGAGAGTGAAATTTTAAAAAGGAAATAGCAGGTACACTTTCGTTGCACGGAAATAGCAAACAGGAAACAGCAAAAGATAAAAACGTTTACCCGGCTTTCCCCTGAATGTTTTGGACAATATTGGTATCAAATAAAAGGTACTGAACATGGCTTTTACATGGAGAATTACTAGTTATGATTCCCAGGTCGGCTCCCCAGATATGGGTCAAAACGTGGACCCGGATGACCCCGGAATATTTCTGAGCAATATTGGTATCAAATGAAAGGTGCTGAGCACAGCTTTCATATAGAGATGTACTGATTATGAGTTCTAGGTCGGGTCCACAAATATGGGTCATAATATGGACCCGGATAACCCCGTAATGTGATGTCATGTGATGTCATGACGTGATGCGATGATATGATGTGATGATGTGATGTGATATCATGAAGTGATGTCACGATGTGATGTCATGATGCGATGTCATGACGTGATGCGATGATATGATATCATGATGTGATGTGATATCATGAAGTGATGTCACGATGTGATGTCATGATGTGATGTGATATCATGAAGTGATGTCACGATGTGATGTCATGATGCGATGTCATGATGTGATGCTATGATATGATGTCATGACGTGATGTCATGATGTGATGTCATGATGTGATGTCATGATGTGATGTCATGATGTGATATCATGAAGTGATGTCACGATGTGATGTCATGAAGTGATGTCACGATGTGATGTCATGATGTGATGCCATGATATGATGTCATGACGTGATGCCATGATATGATGTGATGTCATGATGTAATGCCATGATGTGATGTCATGATGTGATGTCATGTCATGTAATGTTATAAATAAGTAAAGGAAGTAGGTACACACTTTTAGGCGCGTCTGATATAAATTTAGAGATTTTTGGCGATTTCATTTAGCGATAGCGATTTTTAGAATCGGGTCCTGTATGTATTTACGTATTTAATTTCATCATAGCCTAAAATTATGCAACATATTAACTAATTGATATTTACAGGAGTGGAAATTAATGCCGTTTTCTTTTCTCGAAAAAATGTTGCCCTGTTTGATTTTCTTAGCCATTTTGTAAGCTTGTGTGGTGATTTCAACGAATGTTGTTCTCTGACTAAGTTAGAGGGCACCATTAACTACAAATTCAGCCATTTTATAGAAAGTCATGTTACGTAATTCGATAATTGAGATATTAAAGGGCAACATTTTTTGTCAGAAAAGAAAACGCCATAAGTCTAATTGTGTTTTTATATTTCTAATATATCCACTTATTACTAAGGTATACCCTCATATGCAATTTTTTTGAAACCATAAGCTTTATATTTGTATAGCATACGCCACTTCAACTTGAATTATTTAAACATGGCTTAAATAATTTCATAAAAATAACAAAAAGTAACAAGCTTTGCATCATTTCAGATGTTTTCTTTATAATGCTTAATGTAAGAAGTTAACTTCTATCACGTGTACTGTGCTACACGCGGCTTTTTTCTTCCTAAAGTTGCCACCCTGAATTTCTCACGCCCAGTTCTTCGACTTCCGAGCCCAAATCCTTATATATATTACGCTAAGCGATTTCTTGTACGCACCATAACTTTTACACCGTTATGCTGATTTTCGAAAATGGGGTGTCAAATGAAAGGGCTTGACCTGTAGATGTGCAGGAAGGTTTAATATTTCTGAAAAGGGTTGCCACCTGTTTAAAAATTTAATTCTCTTGTATAGTTTGATTGAGTTTTAAATTTCTGGTACCATATTAAAGGGCTTGAGCTGAAAATGAGTAATTTATTAAAATTTTTACAAAAAGGGTTGCCGCCTGTTCAAAAATTCAGTTTTATGCTATAGTTTGTTTGATTTTTAAATTTGAGGTGTCATATGAAAGGGAAGATAAAGAGGAGTAGAAAGGAAACTAGAAAGAGAAAGAGTAGTGCGATAAATAGCCTTTTGGAACCGCTTTAAGGCAAACATATTCCAGAAAATTATTCCGCATACAACTTCGCTATGGGGCTCCTCGAACAAAATACTTGTATAAAAAATCTAGGTCCATAGAAAATAAAAATAACCAGAAACTACGTATGTACCGTATCTATATGCTTCATTTTATATTTTGTTAATAAGAATCTATGGACTTAAACCAATGTATATTCTGTATCTAATTATTAAAGGGAAATCAAATTTAAAATGGCAATAAAAAAATTGTCAAATGTGGCAATAAGTGGTCTTCCACCCTCAAATTATCGCACAGTGTAATTGAAAGCCACAGCATCGCGTGGCAGGGTTTACTAGTAGACTTTAAAAGGAAATATAGGGCTTCCCACGGGCAGAGTTATGATATGCATTGGCATAGTTGGACGTCAGAAATTAAAATGCAATTTTTCGCACAAGCGTCGGTTAGGCAGTTATAAAGTTTAAAGGGCGTTATTGATTTTGGTCTTTCATCCAGAGATGTACCCATTTCGTCGCCAGGCAATAGCCCACAAATTTTTGCAGACATGATAAAATCAACAAGTTCGCGGAAAAAATGTTGCCAGATTATTCCATATTTTCCCATTTTAATAGCATTAACATTTATGTAAATACTTACATACCATACTCTTATTCAATTTAATTGACTTCATCAAATTGTATTAATGCAAACAAGATTTAACTCACTATGAGATCTGCTATTCCAGGTTGTTCAACAAAGTGATTGTCTTATTTTACACACGCTTGAATGTGAGAAACTTTCATTTTCGCAGGTTGCAACATGCCACCCACAAATGAAAAATACCGTTTCACACGCCAACACTTGTAAATTGAGCTTTTTTTGCATTGTCTCTACATATTTTTATAATTTTATTCTCATGCTATACATACTTTCAACTCATTGCCGCCCGCTTGTGAAACATCAGAGCGAGCGCAGCGCAGCGCACATTATTATGAAAGAAGCGCCAGCGACAGCGCCATCGGCAGTGGCAGTCATAAGTAAATGATGTGAAAGTGATAACAGCTGTTGCGCAAAAAATTGATTCAGTCTTTCCTGGTTTTATTCTGCATTTTTTCTTGGTTATTTGCTTGCTTGCAACAAGCTCTCATTGTTTCAGAATGCTTGTTGGCAGCCCGGCTAGATGCGACGTGCAGCAGGAGAAGCATTGAGCAAATATGAATATTTTATGAAAAATATGCGCTGTGATTTTATTTTCACAATCCAAAATGTTATGCACTCATTTTACGTTGCTGCAAAGTGCTCACCTTGCGTTGCAAGTTGCAAGCGGCGTGTGAGGTGTGGAAGTGTGCTGATGGGATCGCTGATGAAGCGACGCACAGTGGTTCGGCTCCATACATTTTGCGGAAAAAAATAGAAGGAGTGGTCCTAGGCCATTGAAATTTTGCACAGAGGTTATATGTGAGCTAATTAAGAACTTTTCAAAAAATGGTTGAAATCGGTCAACCCCTAGGGGTACCTCCCTTGGACCTATAAAAAAATGATTTAAATACAAATTTTAGTTTCAGCTAAAAAAAAATTAAGATATCTTCACGAAACTTGGTACATGAGTTACCCTCATCAAAGGCATTGACAGTACCAAAAATTGTTGAAATCGGCCACCCCCTCGGGGTACCTCCCCTGGACCTATAGTAAAAATTTTTAAAGAAAAATTTTAATTTCAGCTCAAAAAATTAAGATATCTTCACGAAACTTGGCGCATAAGTTACTGTGATGAAAGATATCGACAATACCAAATATAGGCGTGATTGGCAAACAACCACGCCCACTTTTCCTACACCTTTTATTCAAAATCAAATGAAGATATACATTTTCAGTAACTGAAAAGAGCCCTTGTAAAAATTTGATGTACTTAATGAATATATTTAGAGCACATATAATCGAAAATATAACTATGTATTTATATATGGAAAGAAAAAAAGCAAATATAAGAAAAGTGTTTAATGATTTAGCATATCCTTGACAACAAAATCCAATTACACACACTTTTTGTTGGGTTGTCGCGTTATGGACTTTATATAATGGCCAGAACTTGCCAGTAATCGATTAATAACTTCTGTATTGGTAGAAATTCTATCACTTTTCCTAGAAAACATAAGCCTAGAAATCATAAGCCCCATTTTTTTAGTAAGGCTTAACTCAGAACATGATAAGGAGTTCAACTTTTCTGCTGAGAAAGTATCAATAAGTCTTCTTGTTGTGTGATCAAGTAGACTTTGCAAATTAATAGCAGCATATGTATGTATGTTTCTGTTACTACAATTTCGTCGGGATAACATTTTTTTTCATCTAATACCTTAAAATAAGCTGGTAAAATGTTTAAACAAATGTGTTTGATGCTATTGTTGTTTGCAAACCGCAATGTTATGACGAATGTGTTTATCGTTATTTTTGTTTGCATTACCATTGATTCTAACAAATTAGGTGTATAATTTACCAATCTGCATTTTTATCTAATCCTCTCTGTGCCTTCATATTCGTAAACAAAAAAATGTCACATAAGATGTAAACGTTAATATGTATATACGCATGAGCCTAAAAGCATGCTACTTTTTTTCAATTTTATAAAAAATTGATGGGACTTTCGACATTTAAATCAAGTTTACATCGATTGGGGAAAATATGGGAAAAAATGTTTAACTTAAATCGATAGAAGACATTCCAAACTTTCATTTTATTACAGTTAGCGAGTTTAGCACGCTGTAGCACACAAACTTTTTGTCCATCGAAGTTAGAAAAGGTAGCATTTTTGAAGTACCATTTTTGCTGGCCTATATTTTTTTTAATATTTGGCCGATTGCACTGATTTTTTCTTTAATTAGTCAAGGAAGCGCTATATTTTCTTTTAAACTGACAACAGGGACAATAGAGATATAAGTTATAAGGAAAATTTGTAGCTAAAGTTAGCAAAAATTTCAAGCAGTTTTTGTTGAATAAAATTTTTCTGACTTCTGATACCATTATTTTGTAAAAAAAAAATCAACTTTTTGCAAAGTAGTTATGAATTGTTTATATTTGGACATTTTGTTATAAGACTACATCATTAGAATCTAAAAATTAGGTATTGAAAAAAATGAATTTTTTCCGCGGCTGAACCACTGTGCGACGGTGTGAATTATTGGAAGCATCCCGTAAATTTGTTTGTGTGCGTGCAACGTATACGATTACAGGCAAAACAGCCAACCTCCCACACTTCTGAGTTTACATTAAAGTTTATCGATGGATGGATGAGAACGCGATCTTATTTTGCTACAATTTAAGCGGCATGTTGAAGTCATCATTAGGTATGCACGTATTGGTATAACCAGAAACGGCTTTCATTGTGGAATTTTTTTACATAGCGCAAATGTTTCTCTTTTCAAATTCTGTGAATGCAGAAATCTTTTAGAGATCAGTTAAATGTAGATATCATGTGCAAATTGAAAGCTGGGGATATCGATTATAAAGAATATCTTGAAATCGTTATGGCCTGGTTATGCTACCAATCAAGCTGGTCGAGCACCGTGTAATTGTTGTTGTGCACTCCGACGGTGAGAGAATTTTCGGACTCTCACATCCAGCAAACTTGCTGTGTGAAACAGGCAGCCAGCAAACGAGGTTTCAGAGGTAATAATGTGTTATGTGGTGTATGTGCTCAGTAATTATCATGTGTTATGTTGTGTATGTGCGCTCCAATCATCAATGTAAGCGTAACCACCTCTCACCAATCACGAAATGTTTCCGATTTTGATTGGCAATCAAGATTGTAACCATAACCATAGCATTAGCGTTGCATATTCTTTTTCCAATAAGTTCAATGGAGATGCGCAAAATACCGTGTATTCGGAAAACATGAACACTTGCATTGCATTCACAATCAGACGGCATGGCAGAATGATTTAACCAGGGTTTGAAATTGCTTAGCTACTTTTGCTGCATTTGCTTTTGCTTTGCTTTTGCTAACGAAAAGTAAATTAGCAAACTCGGCCAGCCAAGTATTCAGCTGAGCCGTGTTTGCTTGTATAGTTAAGCAAAGCAACGCGATTTGGGGGATTTCATTTTACTTCCAGCAATTAGTTGTGTCTTTGCATTTTTTCTGCTTTTGCTTAGTTTGCTGAAACGATTTGTTTACGCATATTTCGATTTTTTATATGTACATATTTATGTATGTATGTATGTATGTACATATAATATGTATGTATGTCCATTTGTAAACATCTTTTCATGTTGAATTTTGCTTCAAAACTAGTTTCAGCAAAATAAGCAACTGTAAGCAAAAATTTACCACTCAACTAATTGCTGCAAGTAAAAGCAACCCTCTCAAATTGAGTTGCTTGGCTTAACTATACAAGCAAACACGACTCAGCTGAAAACTGAAGCGAATGATTCGTGTTTTCGTTTTTGGCTCGGCTGAATTCAGCAATAAGCAAAAAAACTCGGCTATTGCTGTTTTGCAGCAAGCAAATTCAAACCCTGGATTTAACATAAAATTGGAGGAACATCTACGAAAAGTGGCGGATGGTGGACTAGTTCCAAGTTAGTACACCTCTGTTCTTGATGGCATATCGATCGGCAGTACACTATAAAATAGGTCAGACTCCTGCGGGAGAAATCTATAATAAGATTTAGTTTTCTTTTGTATTAGGGAAATAAATAAATAAATGAAATGAAAATGAAAAATGATCTTGGATTGTCAGCTGACTTGAAATATAGGATAAATGCTGATGCGGGAATATATGTCAGGGGAAATGCAAGAAATATATGAATTTTTAAGACAGTGAACAAGGATTATGATTGACAAGATAAAGGGCAGATGCGACAAGGCGATGAACTCAGTGGATTTTGTTGAGTGAGATTTGTTATGCAACCCGCAGTGGCAGAAAGGTTTGTCCCCGAAATTGGCAGTGTACTTGGGAAGGCCGTATGAATATATTAAAGGGCTCAACGATGTTATGTAACCCATACAATCCAATGGAAGACCGAGGAATAAAATGAAAGTAGTTCATCTGCAATGGCTAGCAGCATTTGGAGTGAGTAATTTGTCTGATCGTGATGAACAGTCTTATAGCATTGACAGACGGCAGCGATAATCCCGATTACCGCAACACTTAATTCGATTAAAATTTTACCCTGACAGACGGCAAGTATTGCGGATTAACAAAACAGCTGAAGGAAGGTAGGCGCAGCGGCGAATTCAAAAACTTCTTGTTTTATTTCCAAAGGTAGGGTAATGTCAAAATCAAAACGAAGTCACATCATGATCAATAGGAATGGGTGAATCCCAAACGAATTCAGATTTCAACCAATGCGAAATATCATTTTGACATTACACTACCAATTACATTAACAAATTACATTCGAAATTTCTGAATTCACTTATGCGCCTACCTAGCTAGATCTGCTTTGGGTTCTTCTTTTTCTTCCCTTTCATTCACAATAGACATTTTTCACCAGGGATGTCATTACAAAATGCTTTATTCCGCTAAAATTTTGAGGACTAAATCAAGAGATATTCCGGCTTACCTCCAGTTAATTCTCAAGTTAAGTCCAAATTAGCTATATATTCCGGATTATCGCTGCCGTCTGTCAAAGCTATTAGGTGGAGGGCATTGTGGCGAACATAATCAGTTGAACTCACTGTTCTCATTAAAGTGGATGACTTCGAATTCCATTTCGAGTTTTATTTAGATTTCGAGTTCGAACTTGAATTCGATTGAATTTGATTCCGATTTATGATAACCGATTTCTATTTCAATTCCAACTTTGCTTACATCTCATCAAACCAAAGACGATACCTTCGCTGTATAATATTAGATTGAGGTATTACTGTATTAACAGTGCAAAAATACTCTGAAGTGAGTCTATTTCATTTTTGCTAAGCAGCACGTCTTATGTCAATCATTCCGCTTAAGTAAACCGCTAATCAAATATATCGCCACTATCTGATCTTCTCTGATCTTTACTGCCAGACTGTTCGCTTAAGCTTGAATTCATTCGCTTAAAACTCATACTTACCTGACTGAAGAAATCTTGATCCTTGCGCATAACTTCCATAAAATGCTCACTCATCCTTGTGCATAATTAGTAAGCTCTACAGCAGTTTCACGTTTACAACTTTGCAATGCACAAACTGCGCTGTAATACAGTGACACTGTGTTGCTTTTAACTATTCAACAACTCCTTTTTAGACCCGCTGCGTCATACTTTTAACATCAGCACAATCTCCTTAGCTTCTTTACATCCTCATAAGTTTATGATATTTTCTTATTGTTTTTTTTTTACTTCTGAGCTTCAGTTTGTTTTACTTTTTAAGTGTTTTAATATTTTAAAATAACCTTTCAGTGAAAGCAGAGCCAAAAGGGGGTATAAATGCAGAAGAAGACACAAATTTACACTCTACTTTTGTGAAATGCTTTTTGCTCCAGTTACGCAAGCAAATGAGCATTTCATGGAAGAAAGCAAAATGCACAAGAAAAATAAGAGTGTTGCAAGAAGAAATTTAATATTATTTGCGAAAGACTTTTGGTTCGTTGCTGCCTTTTTTCCAGTTCTTACATTATTTTAGTTAAACAGAACTTTATCGTTGAAAATATGTTGGGGGACACTGAAAAAATGGAGAGACCCGTATTTATGTATGTATGTACATAGATCAGGGATTATCACACTAACACTCTCACATATTGTACATGCGTTAAAAGCACAAACAGCTCTTGCCTACACCCAAAAGAAACTCAATCATGGTCGAAGACTAAAATTTTGAAATTGGAAATGGATAGTATTATTATTATTAACTTCACAAAAAAACACACAAAAAATAAGAAAACAAAGCCTAATAAAAATATTACGTAAAAAATTAGATAAAAAACCACCCCCAACGCACAATCATTTACAAGCGTTCAGAGACTGCGCCAGCAGCACAACCTTCTAGCTCAACAGCCTAACGCTGACGAGAAATCGTTGAACAAAAATTTGCAAACAAAATTAAATTCCTTTTCATGCACGAAGAGTTCTGTATTGTCGGTGTGAGGCTATCGGTGTGAAAGCTACAAAAAGCTTTTGCACGCGTGCATAGCAAAAGCAAATTTCTGATGTAGATATATCCCGCCAAAGAATGTCGATCTGGCTTCACTAACAAATGAGTACAGCTAGAGCAGACATAGGCAGATTCACACATATTCTTACTCTCTTCATCAGTCGTTTGCCATAGGGATGGGCAAATTGGAAAAATATATCGATATATATTATATCGATATTTAAAAAAACATCGATTTATGCCGTGTAAAAATATCGATATATCAATATATCGAAAGGGCGGTCTTTACATTAAGGAAGCACGCCCCGCGGAAAACCACTTCTTTACGGGGTTAGAGGTGCTCTCACAGATCTCAAAACTGAAATTCAAACTTGCCGGAGACCTATAGTTTACTATATATTTTTTGTTAAAGTTGGATGGGTCTACAGATATTCTAAGAATCTTGAAGTATAAACATAAAAATCATTCAAGAATTGCTTGAGGAAGAAGATAATGTGAATTCAAGCCCTCGAACATTATGGTTATACCACTTCTTAATAAATGTTCTGCTGTTAAATTCAAAGCGAATCAGAAATGTATGAAAAATATCGAATTTGGCAAGAAATGGCAAAAAATTATCGATTATCGATGCCCGGTAGTTGAAAATATCGTCGATATTATCGGCTGTACTATTTTAAAAATATCGATATATTGATATATCGATATATATCGCCCAACCCTAGTTTGCCAACTGTCGAACGATAAACATTGCGCCTGACTAGGTCGCTTCGTGGTTGAACGCAAGCATTGACTTTATACAGGTAATGTAAGTATGTATGTCCACAAATAAAATACCCGGGGAGAAATTTTATATGATGGAAATGCCGTCGGCCATATGCAATGCCTTTTTTGCTATAAAGTATTTAAAAATAATATAAATGATTAAAGGCATTGCGAAGTATTTCACAAACAGTTTTTGTACTCTTATTTGGATGACTTTTGTCTTCCAAACACTCTGTTTTACCAGTTTTTTCAGAAGAGATATTTTTTTTTCATTAAAAAGTTCTTTTCCTTTCAAAAGCAAAAAATAAAAACAACAAAAAAACCTAAAATGTCCGTTCTACATATGTATACGTATGTACATATATTCCACTTGAAGCGGATTAATTTCCTACTGGGGTGCGCATGCGGAGAACTTGTTTTGTTCTCACCAACACAACCTCATTTCAGATTTCGCCGACCACTGAGCTAGAGAATCCCAGTAATGACTTATGTATGTATGTATGCGGTTTCGACTTGCAGAAGAACTTTAAGCTTTGCAACAGTTTTTGCTGAACTCTACGACACTAAAAGGATTTTCCGTCATCCCTTTTTTTCAGACAATGAAGATGGCGCATATTAGCCGAAACCATTTTGTCTCCAAACCAAACTTGAGAACGAATGACGGAAAATCGTTCCACAATACATCATGTTCTTACCCTGTGGGAAAAACAAGCAACCAAAAGTATTTAGAAAATGTATAATGTTGTATAAAATTTTTCTCAGTGTAGTATTTGCTTTCCTTGTTCTTAAACGAAAAATTGCTATTTAAATGACATCTTTTACTTAAAATATTAAAATTATATTTGTATAACTCCAGCCCTAACTCTTGCCCATTATATGCCGCTTAAGCTGAAAGGCAAATTAAGAAAGTTATGTGAGTTATAAACATTTCCTTTTCTATGTACTTCTGTAGGCGGACAGCTTAAAAAGAAGTGGATGATAAACTAAGAAATTATAAAATTAAACATGAATTTGCAAAGTTAAAACATTAGTAGCAAGAAAAAAATCAAAGCAAAATATACAAATTAAAAAAGTTGATTAAAAAATAAAGCAAGAAGTTGTATAAAATGGGAAGGAAAGTGGTAAGGGAACAAACAACTTTCTATAAGTAGAACAGAAAACTTTAGAAAAGGTGAGGTTTTGCGGACGATCGTGCGAAAGGGAACGCTTTTTAAGCTCCATTTTTATACTCAGCTGTACTAGTACACAGAGTATTATAATTTTGATTTCATAACGGTGGATTGTAACATAATGAAATAATCGATATAGATATGGACTTATATATATCAAAATGATCAGGGTGAAAAGAGAAATCGATTGAGCCATGTCCGTCCGTCCGTCCGTCCGTCCGTCCGTCCGTCGTACGCACGATAACTCGCGTAAAAATTTAGATATTTTGATGAAATTTGAAATTCAAGTTGGTATCGAGACTGGGACGGTTGGTATTGAAAATGGACGAAATCGGACCATGACCACGCCCACTTTTCCTATATAGAAAAAATCGGAAATTTGGTATCTCAGCCACTAATATAGCTACAGTGATAAAATTTTACCCACGTATTGAGCTCAGGCCCTTATGAAGAAATTTGACGAAGTTTTGGAAAATGGGCGGTGCCACGCCCACTTATTAAGGGTCAAACATTGAAAGTTTTATATGTCATAACTCAGAAACCGTTGAAGATATATCGATGAAATTTGGTACGCGTAATTTGCTTACTTAGACAAATGTTTCGACAGAAAATTATCAAAATCGGTTGACGGCCACGCCCACTTTTATATATGGGTATTATAAAGTGACCTAATAAAATCATTTTAAGCGATATCTCTGTCAAATATAAAGATCTATCACTGAAATTTTGTGGCAGGAGTCCAACTACGGACATAAAACAAAAAGTACAAAAATTTTGGCAAATGGGCGGTGCCACGCCCACTTATTAAGGGGCAGACATTGAAAGTTTTATATGTCATAACTCAGAAACCGTTGAAGATATATCGATGAAATTTGGTATGCGTAATTTGCTTACTTAGACAAATGGTTTCGCGAAAAATTATCAAAATCGGTTGACGGCCACGCCCACTTTTATATATGGGAACTATAAAGGGGCCTAATAAAAACATTTTAAGCGATATCTCTGTCAAATATAAAGATCTATCACTGAAATTTTGTGGCAGGAGTCCAACTACGGACATAAAACAAAAAGTACAAAAATTTTGGCAAATGGGCGGTGCCACGCCCACTTATTAAGGGGCAAATATTGAAAGTTTTATAGGCCATAACTCAGAAACCGTTAAAGATATATCGATCAAATTTGGTACGCGTGCTATATTTACTTAGCCAAATGTGTGGACGAAAAATTACCAAAATCGGTTGACGACCACGCCCACTTTTATATATGGGTATTATAAAGTGACCAAATAAAATCATTTTTAGCGATATCTCTGTGAAGTATAAAGATAATTCATTGAAATTTTGTGACATGAGTTCTACAATAGACCGGAAACAAAAAATAAAAAAAGTTTATAAAATGGGCGTGGCACCGCCTCTTTTTAGACAAAGGAATACACGAGCCTATTACTCGACAAATAACTGAGATATTATGACGAAACTTGGTTTATGCACTTTTATAACATGTGTTAATAGACACGCAAAAATGTATTGAAATCGGTTTATGACCACGCCTACTTTTTAACAAAGATATTTCTGGAAAACCCTTTTGGAATTTGTAACGTGAAGTCTTTGTAACTAAAAGTCATATAGGGATGCAATTTTGCACTAACAATAATATTTATATGCTTATTTGGATGATTGATAAAAATTTTAAAAATGGGCGTGGCTGCGCCCTGTTTATGCAGCACTCGTTTCATATAAAATACACCCTATATCGAACAAATGCAAATAAACAATGAAAGCATACAGCTGACTATCTAATGTTCGATTCCACTCGAACTTAGGCTTCCTTACTTGTTTGTTATTTTTTTTCGTTTCTTTTCGAAGGGTTTGGCCTTCAATTTATCGCTTGTCAATTCTAATCTTTTACTGCTTTCAAAAATGTCTTTGGAATTCCTGAAATTTTATGGTGTCTATTGTGTGCGCCCACCACAATCACTGCGCACAAATCAGCGAGTTAAAATTTTAAAATCATAACTCAACTGCCAAAAAAATTTGATTTACGCGCAAACCCAATTCAATATAAAATCGCGAGGCTTGCGCAGAACAAACGGCTTGAAGTAGCAATAATAAAATATTTTTGAAAAAAAGAAGAAGCACAAAATTAGACCATCCAAAGCGCTTTAAAGAAATTAAATGCCTTGCTCGCGGACAGTAAAATATTATCTCAACAAAAATCTGTGCATAATATTTTTAGCTGCTACTTTTTGTCAAAATTGTTACTTGCTTTTTTTTTCTCTACACTTTTTAGGGCTTTTGGATTTTGTGCGGTCCGCCGTTTGACAAACACAGTTGGAACTGTTTTGGATTGAAGCAATGCGTTGCGCATGCGCTTGATGAGACGGAAAAATAAAGTAAAATAAAATAAATATTAAAGAAATTCTGTATAAATGAGGATGCGCGAGAAACCGGAAAAAATGGTATTAAAAATTACTCACTAAATTTGTGGAGCAGCAAAAGGTACAACAAAAGACAAAAAAGAGACACAGAAATAAATAAAAACAGTCACAATTTCGGAAAGAAATCTTCAACAGAAATCACCGCAGAAGTAGCAGGAAAAATTTAATATTTGACATAAAGCGATAAACGCATCAACGAGGAGAATGAAATGCTGACTGACCGTACCGACAAGCAGCAGCAAAACGAGCGATAAACGTTGAACAAAAAAATAAAGATTTCGAAATGCAAAGCCATAACTACTCGTACGTAAAAATCACAACAACAACCAAAAAAGTAAATAAAAAACCAGCAAACCAAAAGAACTCTTAAAATCAAACCGAAAAAATATTTCGAGATTAAAAACTAAAACAAAACTTATAAAGAAGAAAAAACTCAAATGATTTATCATAATGTGTTCACACAGCGGTGGCTGATGGCTGATGGCGATCTGTTAAGCAGACACAAACGCATGCGCAGAGTCACATTCACACGCGCAGGCGCAGCCAAACAGACAGATTGGCTCTGCGGTTTGGAAGTGCTGAAGCGCCTCCGGTGGTTAACCGAAGGCGGCGGATGTGATGGCGGTGATGTCAGTGTCGCTCTGCACGTTTATACATACATATGTTTGCATATATCTATGTAGAGAACGATGCCTGAAAATTATAACTTTCATGCTAAATACGATAAATGCGACGAGTATAAAACAAAAAACAAAGCGTAGCAAAGAAGACAGTCGAAAAGTCAAGCATTTTGTTGGTCGTTTAATAAATAAAATTTAAGAAATTAATAAAAAAAGAAAGGGAAGCTAAGCTTCTACTTAAATACATATGTACATACTATCTGTATGGCGGGACTAACACATGTTTTGCAGTTGAAAGTTTTTTTTTGAAAATATACTTTTTTACTACATATTTGATTTCGATTTCGTCATCCAAACGATTTTGTTCGAGTCCAGTAAAGCGCGCTATTCGTTTATGTTCAGGGAGATCAAGTCATTCTCCACTTAGTTACGCAGTGGCGGACTACCTTCTTCCTTTTTAGCCAACTGTGGGTATCGATAGAAATACTTTCTGAGCCGAAGCATCTTCATTCATCAGCATAAAAATGCCTTGCCAACGGAGCCGCTGAATTTTCATTCGCTGAACCAGTGATGCCAATAATTGAGAAAGGCGCTCGTTAAAGCTTCTTCGATAGTCACCATCGCCGACACGCACTTTCGAAGAACTTTTCTCTCGCGAATACGCCATGTGCTATTTCATGTGTTGTTGATATCGTAAAAGCAGGAGTTTTTGACAGCCATAATATCCTAAATTTAAAAGGGAGTGGAACAGAGATTGTGTGTGTGTGCAAAAAGCAATCAATCCCAATCTATACCGATGGGTCCAAAATGGACTGTGGTATTAGAGCAAGGATTTTCTTAGAAGTATTTGATATTTCCCTATCATTCCGTCTTCCCAGTTCGGTCAGCATCTTCCAATCAGAATTTTTTGGAATTAAAAAAGCTTGTGAGCTCCTACTGAAACAGTTGGTAACGAGGGACAAGATGCACATATGTTCAGACATTTACGCTGCGCTCCTGGCGCTTAACATGCTTAAAACAGCGGTCGCTGTAAGATTATCGACATTCATCGTTCCTGAGTTCCTGTTCACAGAAACATCGATGGTAATGAGAAGGCTGAAGAACTGGCAAATTCGGGCGCAGCCAACTTGAGCTGTCAACTCACATCTTTAAAACGAGACATCCACTTAAAATTCAGACAGCAGGCTACTCTGCAATGGAGCTCCGCGGATACGTGTAAGGTCACGAATCACACATGATCGGCTTATGATACCACAAGAACCAACGACCTAATCAGAGAGTCCAGAAAGGACATCTTCCAGGTCACAGCCACTATTACAGACACTGGTCGTTGGGTAAAGACGCTGAAAGACGTTGGATCCCGTTCAACAACATATGTAGAAGATGCAATCAAGAGGATAGTGAGAAATCAATCAAACACTTTCTACGCGAATGCCCGGCTTTTGCTCATATCGGACATAACACCTTTGGAAATCTTTCGCTTCCCAATTTGAGCGCAATAGTCGACTGCCAAGTAGCTAGCCTAAGTAGCTTCACCGATACATCGAAATGGTTTGAAAACACCGACGAACTCCAGCAACGTTATTATATTAGTATTATGTGCGTTTATTGACCGGGATTATTCAATCGGGCACGGCAATCAACCAACCATCATCAATTAAATTACCTATTTCAGTGTTGAGCCGAACCTTTGTTAGACGCCACGATTATTTGGCGATTCTTTTCACTTTGTATCGAGAATATGAGAACTCGGTAAATACTACAAGCGAACGCGTTGTATAGTTAATTGCTTTTCTCGAAATGTCAACTCTTCATAAAAATTAAGCAAACGCACATAAATTAAACGTGGAGACACAACACAAAACGAATAAAACCAAATGTATGAAAATGGGTGAGTTTCTAAGAAAAAGCTGCTCCGCAACTGTTGAGCTGAACAGTTGCCAACAGTTGTGTAGCAGTTGAGTTAAACAGCTACGTCTTAGAAACGGTTTGATGAATTTATCAGCTGTTCGGCTTTACACAACATGTTGAGCTCAAGTAGCGAAGAAAATTTGCGATGCAAAAAATGGCGAAAAGTTGCCAACTGTTGAGCTGAGCGGAATTACTCAACAGTGCGTTTCTAAGACAAACACTCAACAGTTGCACAACAGCTCAGTCTTAGAAACTCACCCAATGTGACGAAAAAATTCATATAGAGAACCTCGCTGGGTCACTCATACACAAACGGGTAGTGTACAGCGGAAATGAGCAGTAAAGCCCAAATTACATAAGCGGTGTGGGAGTGATGCGTCTAATATGAGCAGTGACTCCCAGACCAAACACAAAAGAGCGTTCGCAGTATTTGGCAGTGACTTATTTATATATTAGGTCTGTTTCCTTTTACCTTGGACACGTGGTGACATAAATTTACTTACCATTTTCATGTCCACTTTTTTCAATTAAAATAATCAATCTTGTTTCATTTTTTCCTCCACTCTTTCTTCTTCTTTGCTTTTGAATCCCGCCAGCAATATTTGCTAGTGGAAATCAGTTAAGTAAAAATTAAACTCTCTCCCGCTTGCTGGCATCAAAGTACGGAAACACAAAATTAGTAAAAATATATTACATTGGATAGTACGGAAACAGACATAAGTTCACATCAACACTTAGAAGTTGGCTGCGATTCAAGGCAGCGGCAGCGAATTTAGAATTTGGGCTAAACGGAGCGGTGCTGCCAGCTGCCTCTGCTGTATTATGTGCCTCTTCATTGCAAACCGTAGTTTCTAAAAATCAGCTGATTACGAAAAACAGTCGCTGCCACAGCCACAGCGCTATTGTAATTCCGGCTTAACTTAATCAAACGCTATCAAAATGATAAGCAAAGAAACACTGTCTGACTCACCGTTACGATAAGCAGATGATGTCTAAAATCCGGCCGGTATAAGACAACTCATCATTGGAGTGTACATTTTTTCTACAAAGTTTTGCATTTTTATTTCTTTTACGAGTAGGTTGCTCTGAAATTAATTTCTAAATTTATATGTATGTATATACAGTTTGTCAATTAATTCTTTGCAAAATGAAAACAGTTCAGAAATTTGTTTTCATACTGGTATTTGGTCAACTAAACTTAACTTTTAAATTTTTTTTAAATGCTAATATTAAACTAAATATGTTTACAACATTTAGGACCAAAAAAGTCCATAACTTAAGGCATAGAAACAACACAAAAAACAAAAGTTCAAAAAATTATAAAACACACATTGTCAATTAATTCTTTGCAATTTTTTCATATGTGACAGAAACTGAAAAAAAAAGCCGACCTGATCGTTGAAATTTTGATATGACGGCCACTAGCCTCAACCACACATTGTAGACGAAGGCTCATGGAATGAATCAGGTCCATCAGCCCATACATTTCGCGTATTTTATGCCATTCTTCCTGAATGGCATTAATTACAGCATTTTTCGCTAGTAAACCTTCATTTTCTGTATTGTTATTTAAAAAAAAAAGCCAAAAATTTTTGATTGGGTTTAAGCTAGGACTTTGGGCAGGTGTATCCATTCATTTGGTGCAATTATGCAGTACCCAAGTCCTGCACAGCAACGATTTTTTTAGGATGCTTGTTCAGGTACAGCTTTTACTTTAATTTATTGGCGGTTTTTGGTTAAAAAATTAAAATTTTTATTGCGATTCTCGACTAGTCGTGTCAAGCTAAAACTCCTTCTTCATCAGGTCTTTAAAAATCCGCAGTTTGCCAACACCCTTGAGGATAAACGACTCCACATTATTTCAGGCAATTTTCGAAACATCAGATTTGGTCTAATATTCTTCTGTAGCAGAGCTGTGTTGGTCGTTCGCGAAATTTTTCTGTGTCCATCGCGATGCATCGTGCGTATAGAGATCTATTTTTGTTTCATTGCGAAAAAGAACATCAACACGCCAATAAATTAAAGTAAAAGCTGTACCTGAACAAACATCCTAAAAAAAAATTGTTGCTGTGCAGGACTTGGGTACTGCATAATTGCACCAAATGAATGGATACACCTGCCCAAAGTCCTAGCTTAAACCCAATCAAAAATTTTTGGCTTTTTTTTTTTAAATAACAATACAGAAAATGAAGGTTTACTAGCGAAAAATGCTGTAATTAATGCCATTCAGGAAGAATGGCATAAAATACGCGAAATGTATGGGCTGATGGACGTGATTCATTCCATGAGCCTTCGTCTACAATGTGTGGTTGAGGCTAGTGGCCGTCATATCAAAATTTCAACGATCAGGTCGGCTTTTTTTCAGTTTCTGTCACATATGAAAAAATTGCAAAGAATTAATTGACAATGTGTGTTTTATAATTTTTTGAACTTTTGTTTTTTGTGTTGTTTCTATGCCTTAAGTTTTGGACTTTTTTGGTCCTAAATGTTGTAAACATATTTAATTTAATATTAGCATTTAAAAAAAAATTTAAAAGTTTAGTTTAGTTGACCAAATACCAGTATGAAAACAAATTTCTGAACTGTTTTCATTTTGCAAAGAATTAATTGACAAACTGTATGTATACATATATATGTAACTGGTTCATAAAATGTGTTTAGTTGCTAATAACTTTTTATAGTAAATAAAAATAGGTAAAAAAACTTTTTAAGTTAAACGGTTTTATGTTATACATACATTGCAATGTTTAAGATAAATGTACTAAAAACCAAAAAATAATAAAATAGATACAGTCGTGGGAATTATAAACATTTGCATAGACTAGACTAAAATAAAACCGTGGGGCACGTCAATTGTCTACAATCGTTGATTAAAATGTTTGTTTTGTAATGTTACACTATAATTAGGCAGTTGTTCAACCGACAACGATGGACGTGTGATAAGTAGGGCTAGAATGTGGAAAAAAGCTAGCAAGCTCGATTATAAGCGAGTTTTAGGGTTTCATAGTGGTGAGCGAGTAGTACTTTTATCATATGTTTTGTCGATTAAAGACAAACTACGAGCAGTGAAACGATTCCTCGTGTGAATGTCCAACGATAAACTAGTTGAAACATCTCTTTTATTAACATGGAGTGTATAACTATTGGAATTTCCATGAGCAAGAAAATAGTAAGTATTTTCCTCACCGTCTGCGGGCCAACTGCCTAACGACGAATTAAACGATTCTTCTATCGCACATTAAGTCGATAATTTGTAGACAATTGACGTGCCCCCCGGTTTTATTTTAGTCTAGTCTATGCAAATGTTTATAATTCCCACGACTGTATCTATTTTATTATTTTTTGGTTTTTAGTACATTTATCTTAAACATTGCAATGTATGTATAACATAAAACCGTTTAACTTAAAAAGTTTTTTTACCTATTTTTATTTTCTAGTTTTTAGTTTTTATTTCGCATTCTGTTTAATTCATTTAGTGCTTCATTATTGCAAGGTTTCTTGCCCGTTAGTTTATTGCAGTCCAACGCCTCTATAGCGACCCACGCGCCACCTATCGGAAGTTTTTTTAGGAATATATTTCCTTTCAAGGTAGTAATACATGTTCCGAATTTCAGCCAAATCGGACCATAAATGCGATTTTTGTAAATATAGCGACCCACGCGCCACCTAGCGGAATTTTTTTTTTAAGAAAATATTTCTTTTCAAGGTAGTAATACATGTTCCGAATTTCAGCCAAATCGGACCATAAATGCGATTTTTGTAAATATAGCGACCCACGCGCCACCTAGCGGAATTTTTTTTTTAAGAAAATATTTCTTTTCAAGGTAGTAATACATGTTCCGAATTTCAGCCAAATCGGACCATAAATGCGATTTTTGTAAATATAGCGACCCACGCGCCACCTATCGGAATTTTTTTTTTCATAATATTGCATTGTCATCGGGGTTATACATGCGTGCAAAATTTCAGATTAATCGGTTGACAGGAAGAGGGTGAAATTTGAATTACTAAATTTGACCCAAGAATAAAGAATAAATAATAAAACAAACGGGGTGAGCTAAATAAAACCGTTTAAAAAAGCAATGAAGCGAAAGCAATGAAGTGAAGTAGTGATCTGTGCTCAATTTGTAAGTGCTGTTCAACATGCTTTAGGAATACCTGCGGTATATCTAACAGAGCCGACTATCCTGGCATGATTAAAACTCGCATCACCTCACAAATGGGCCTAGTGGGTATATGTGCATATAAAATATGTATGTACTTATTGTATGTACTTAATTCACCAAAGATCATATTACAAAAATATCATCACATGGCGCGCATGCGCAGCAGGCAACGAATTGCCCAGACAGTATAAAAAAAAACAACAAATGAATGCAATGGCGGATTAAAGGTCCAGAGCGCCATAGGCAGCCACTTTCTCGGCGCCCCTGTACCGACTATAAATGGCCATCATAATACTATAAATTTTAACTACCTAGTTGTTTTACACCCTAACAATCAAAATCTTTCCTCTTTATAATATTAGTGTAGATGTAGATATAGATGATGTAAAAGCTTAGATAATTTGTTAATCTCTACATATAATAAAATTGTAACAGGTCGATGCCTGTACATTGCAGATATCGAGAAAAAATGATTGGGGGAAGCATTATTAAGCCAGTAGAATCCAAATCAACCATTTTTAGAATTTTTGTCTGTCTGTCTGTCTGTCCGTATGTTTGTGGCCGTATCACTCAAAAAGTGCTGAATGGAATTGAACGAAACTTTCTTTATTGGATTGCTAGACGCTCAACTTAAAGTTTAAGGTATTATTTGTTTCGATATCTCGACCGGTTTCGGAGTTATCGGCCAATATGTGCAGCAAAATGTGTTAATACAATATGGGTACACAGTAAAAAATGATAGTTTATTTCTAATATCATTTGGTACTTAATTTAATCATTCTTGGAATTAAATATGAATCTTAATACCAAAAATTCTTATTTTGAAACTATGAGAAGTTTTACAATTTTATTTAAACCAAAATGGTTTAAAAATAAAGTCTTAAAAAGTATTAAAATTCTCTCTTTCTCACTTTTGGTTTGAAATCAAAACCAAAAAATATTAGAAAAAATTTGTCAAAATATGTAAATATATACAAAATTTTATTAAAGTGAACGATGCAGAAATTAAATTTATTAAAACAAATTTCCCGAAAAGCAAATTCTTCATGCCTAGTTGAACAATTGTATCAAGTAAGTAATACAGGAAATTAAGTGAATATTTTGAGGGTAAATTTTGTTTTATTTTTTTCAGTCTTGAGGCAACAATATCTCTGCAACACCGCGATGGTGCCGAAATTTCTCTGGCAAAGGCCAGTAGCTGTAGCAGTTTTTTTACTGACGGTGGTACAACTCGACAAGTGAGCAGCCCATCCTATTATCTAGGAATACAAACAACAAAGTCTATGTGATATTATCTATCGTTGTAATATTGTGTATATGTATATATGTATATATATATATATATATATATATATATATGAAATAAAATGAGCATTTCCACATACATGTTTTTGCTTTGGATTTAATACCAAAAAAGTATAGTATTTATTCCAATTTTCAGATAGATCTTATACCATTTCAACTATTTTTAATACCGAAAATATTCTAAAAATAATTAAGATTTGGTTTTGATTTAATTCCAAAAAAGTATTAATTTGACCAAGAATAATTTCTGTCTCTCATATTCTCTTCTTTTTTTTAAACCAGAATGGTTTTAATTTTATACTTTTTGGCATTGTTTTATATAAATACCAAAATGGTATTAAAATTAAACTAAAATTTTTACTGTGTATCAAACGAAAGGTGTTTATGAATGCTGCCATAAACCATTTGATTAATTTCAATACCTAAACTGGCTTCGGAGATATCTCATAAAATGTGAACCTTCTTAATCTTAAAATGCTTAATATGGCTATTTTGTTATAAGAAATAAAATAATGGCTACCTGGTAACCGACGTACAGAGTGTACTTATGTTATGGAGCGATAAATTCTCCTCATTGATAAATTGCGAGGGAGTCGTCGAACCCGATACCACAATCCCTGACGATGGAAAAAACATTCCACCACCCAACTATGATGAAGTGAGGACAGCTATACCCCGGGTCCAAAACAATAAAGCTCCTGGAAAAGACGGACTACCTGCCGAGCTGTTCAAACACGGACGCGAAGAGCTGGTTGAAAGCAGGCATCATCTTAGAGTTGAAATCCAGTCTTTTTTGCTGGTACTTATTATTTACCAACAGAGTGGAAAAATAGAAGAGAAATTATACGCATACGAAGTCGCGGGCAACAGCTAGTATTTAATAAATTAACAAAATAAGTGAGAGTGTCGCAACTTATAGATATAAACTCTGCTGCTAACTAGAGTGCTATTGTTTTTGATCACTTGTGATTGGAGTAAAAGAGACAAACCTATTTTGAATAGATAGCCAAAGTACATAAGAGAGAAGGTGATGCAAGATCACACGTACGCAAAGCCAGGCATCACTTTTCTCACAAGGCCCTTAAGAAAGTGCTGTCGACGATGCACAAAACATATGTCAGCGATGAACAGCACGTGCGGTTTCAGCTGAAGCTCACTGTCCCGTAGGGTGTCAAAGTTGTACAGACCGTCTGTATCGTGGATAGGCGAGTGTGCAGACCAAAATTTTGGTTTGCACTCAAGTGTGCAGAAAATGGTTGCCAGAGTATGTAGTATATATTTATTTTCTCAATAGATCTCTACATATCGTAAGATTTATTGGCAAAGTGGAGATAATGGGTCGTATTAATAAACAAAAAGCAATTGCTATTTCTCAAATTTTTTGTAATTTGACAAAAATTTGTATGAAGAAACTTTCAAAATTTGAGAAAAAGGCTTGAAAAAATAATTGCTTTTTTATTAATATAATCTAATATTTTGATAATCGCCAAAAAAGTCGCCATCGCCAATTTTCATAAATTGGTCGCCAAAGTTTGTAAAAAATCGCCAATTTGGCGACAAATCGCCAGTACTGGCAAGCCTGACGACGCAACAAACGCGCAATATTGCACAATATATCGATGCTTGTGCAATATAATCGATTTATCTATTATCGATCTATTATAGATCAGCTTTAATTCTTAATCGTCGATATGTTATTTTCTTTATTTGTTTAAAAATTCTGAGCTCGCGCGCCCCTTGTAACTACGCGCCCCTAGGTGCCTAGTTTGCCTTAGGGATAATCCGCCTCTGAATGAATGCAATGCAGCATCTTTAAAAATTCTTATATGTACATACATATGTATGTATGCATTTTTATTTGACTGTTTCTTATTTTAGTAGCGCTTGTCTCCCATGTCGCAGCAGAGGACCCTTCATCCCTGAGAAATTTATGAATTGCCAACGACTGTTGAATTCTCGGACAAAAATCAAAAAAAAAGTAACAGCGCCTGCAGTAGCGCTGAATTGGATGCAGAGCATTTGGCGTAATCGCTTGTTGACAATCTTAAAAATTTTTACGATATGTTATAGACATACATATGTATGTATGTACATACCTATGGGCATATATATGCCAACCCTTTATAACCAGTTATGAATATCATATATCGTATTTAAAATTATTTGTTTTTAACTTTTATCTGCGTTGCAACTTTTCCAAATGCAGCAGAAGCAAGCTTTATCTGTTATAAAAGATCTGTGCCAGTAGTAAATTTGTAGTGTGTTGTTTTTGTTTTTTTTTTCACTTTTTGAAACCATAAAAAAATCCTCTCAAAAATATTTTCTTAATTAATGTCCCCAATGATCAAAATTCATTAGTTTGTGGCGACAAAACGCAGCATGACTTCTTTTTATTGGATAAGTGAAATGTGTTTATGAATGCTGAAGGAAATGATGAGGAGAGCTCCACATTTTGTGGGCGCTCAGCTGATTGAAAAAAAAAAAAATAAAAAAACAAAGAAATATGTACAAAAATTTAGGGTAAGTTAAAATGATTTTTATATATGCATCTAAACTAAACCTTTAGAGCCTATACACACTTCCGACTTAATCGATTTAGTCGAGCTTTGATTTGCATGGGAATGTATGGAAGCATTCACACTACATTCAATTAGTCGAACAACTGAAACAGTTGGATTTGCATACAACAGCCCAATTCGACTAAATCGATTGAATCGCAAGTGTGTATAGGCTCTTACTGATAGCTGAAAAAAGAACTAATGACATCACTGACCTCAAGCAAAACATCGATTATAATTAATTTTTCAATTATTTTTTTTTTACTTTTTCTAGTACGATAAAAATATAGAAATATGTATATGTAATTTCCTTTAAATGCATTTTTAAGCAAAGCATACACGATTTTCTTTCCCTTTTCATTGCCGCATTCCTTGCATCGATCCACAAGCCCAGCCCAGCCAAACCATTTTTGATCTCTTGCTCTTGCATCATAATTCATGCCTTCAGCAAATGTGTTCTTCTTCCCAACAACTTCAGCATCTCCTTCAGTTCTTTGTTTGTTGGTACTTTGTATCTCATATTTCAATAATTCATTCATTTCAAAAGTCTCACATTACACAATTTGACTTATGACAATTTGTTTTCTCGCTGTAAAAGCGAACACGGAGTACACAAAGCCAGCCTGGCGCTGACATTTAACGATCTCACGCGTTGATAGTAAGATTTGTATATTACGCATTTTTTTATAAAGTTTGTTGACTTCGTTTTATTTGTTTTTGATAATTTCAATACATTCCTTGGTGTATTGCAAATTGATCCTCAAGAGATTTTATTACTGAAAACAAAGAACAATTAAAAGAAAATATTTAATCATTAGGACAATATTATAAACATATAAATTATCTACAGGAGGCATGGAAGGTATCAAGGGAAACTACCTACAAACATACATATTTGCACAAAGTACTGAAAGAGGTTCTCAAGACTACAACTTAAAACATATATACATATCGACGGCTGAGAATAAGATCGCCCTATTTCAAAAATTGTTTCAGAAACGTCCTATTTCAGATTTTGCTTCAAAAACGGCCTATTTCAGAATTTGTTTCAATAACGGCCTATTTCAGATTTTGCTTCAAAAACGCCCTATTTCACAGAAAATTCCATGAAATAAGCCCTAGCAAAATCTGAAATAGGACGTTATTCAAACAATTTTTGGAATAGGGCGTTTTTGAAACAATTTTTGAAATAGGGCGATCTTACTCTCAGCCGTCGATATGTCGATTACTCTTTGACTGTTTTGAAGAGCATTCAATACTTTTTATTGTTTCTTGAAAAATTTAAAGAGCGGTGTGGTTCAATTTTTTTTTTTAAACAATATACAAAGCGCTGCTCCTCTAGAAATTTTAATGTAAAAAGGGATAATGTTCTGTTCGATGTTTGGACGTTCCGGGGCACTACCATGCTCTCTTCATAGTCATCTCCTTCCATACTATCCTCGTGGACACCAAAAGTCCTCCAAAGTATCTAATTCTCTATCAGAGGCGCACAGAGCAGACCTGTTATTTAATGATTAAAAATTTTAATGATTATTAATTAAAGCATGTTTTGTTGTTGTAACTATTTAATGATTAATTACGATTATTTTCACCTTTTTAATGATTAAAAGTTAATTAAATTATAAAAAAAAAAAATAATTAATCGATTAATTATTTTTAATTGCACAATTATTTAGATTATTTTCAATTATTTTTAATTGCATGATTAACGCAATTACTTGATTATTTTCAATTATTTTTGATTTTTTTTAATTGCATGATTAATACAATTATATGATTATTTCAAATTATCTATGATTTTTTTAATTGCATGATTAATTAATTAATCGATTAATTATTTTTAATTTTTTGTTTCTTTTCAAATTTGTTTGTGAACAAAACATACATACATATATTCATACATACATATGCACGTGCATACATACATGTGCTGAGAGTATGCTGTGCGTTTAAACCCGTATCGGATGAGGCCGCACTAGTAATTGCCAGTCTATACTGCTGACGCAGTTCCTATCTCTACACGGTTGTTTCAAGGCCCATCTCTTTCGCTTTAAGCACGAGTCGAACCTAACGTGCGATCACTGAGAGAGGCAAGCAATAGACGATGCATACCACGTATTCTTTGAGTGTGCAAGATTTTACGAATCTAGAAACAAGTTCCGTAGAATATTTGGAGGAGACTATACACCTGAGTCGTTCGTGAAGCATATGCTAGAAAGCAAGCCAAAATGGACTGCAGCGAGTGATGTAATAGCACACACCATGAAAGCACTAAGAAGCCTAGAGAGAATACAGCGAAGCAGTGGCGACTAAATTAGCACTAATTGTATCCCTCTAATCATAGGCACCTCAAGTGGAACGGATACGTAAGTACAGGAGCTCGGCCTCCTGTATCCGTCATTGCGCGTGGTACGGAGCTTTGGCCTCCGCAGACCACGTAACAGTGACCACTTTTGTAAAAAATAAATGGGTGAAGCATTTTAAGGCATACTGAGGGCAATAACGCGACCATTACGGACTTTCGAGCCTGGTGCTCAACCCACCACCCGATGGTAGCCTGACGGCAGTACCGGGGCGTTCGGTACGATGACAGTAGAACGTTTAGTGCGGTTAGAGTCCCGCACTGAAAGGGTAAAGGCTTTCGATGCTTCCTCCTCGTTAAAAAAAAAAAATATATATATATACGTATACACATACATACATGTGCACATGCATACATACATACACACATTCATGCACACATACAAACACACATACATGTATATATGTACATACCTACACATACCTATTTTCAAAAATAATTTAAAATAATCATATTAAAGAAAATAATCGCACAATTGAAAATAATCGAGCAATTAAAAATAATCATACAATTAAAAAAATTTTGGCAATTAAAAATAATCAAACAATTAAAAATAATTGGGCAATTAAAAATAATCATGCGATTAAAAAAAATTATGTGATTATATGATTATTTCCGATTATTTTTTTAATGGTTAGTAATCATGATTTTTTTTTAAATTTTTTTAATTTAATCGATTATTAATTGCACGCTTAATGTAAGACAATTAAAATAATCATTAAAATTAAAAAATCCAAAAAAATTAATCATTATTAATTTTAATCGGAATTTAACAGGTCTGGCACAGAGGCAACAGTCACGATCAAAATTGAGAGTGTAAGCGTGCTCTCCCGCTATCTCTCTAATTTTTCGCTTTAAGGTAAAAGCAATAGCAGAAATTTGACCATGGTCATTTTGATCGTGGCGTAACAACGCACACTGGTCTCATTTGTATGGAGAGTGGGACAAAACTCAATTTCTTGGAAACGGATGGACCTACCGAAACCAAATTTGGCACATTGGTGTCCCACTATACGACTCATCTTTCAGAAAAATTAAAAGCATATATGTTGTAATCCACGCCCACCACCAACGCTAGTTTACAGCCAAAAAAAATAAGAAAACCAGGAATGGGGGAGGATAGGAATTGACCTGCTGAGTTTGGAACTATTTTTTTTAATTTTTTGTATAGCTAGGTTTTTGAGATAACGGTAATTTTGTGTTTTTTTCTTATCACTTCATTCAAAAATTATTTTCTCTGGAGTTACAAATGCGATAAATGCAAGCAGTTTCTCGTTCGAAAGGCAATTAAAATACGCTTCAAACGACATACAACTTGTAGTGGTCTATTAAAAACTCGCTGAGCGAAAGCTGGTCAAAGTCAAAATTTTGTGGATTTTTTGCGATTTTTGAAAAAATTTTGATTTTCAAATTAAGTTTTTATAAAAAGCTGTAAAAATCTGGAAAGTTTTATTACTTTAAAAATTTCCGCGTTTAATTGCAAAGACTTTAAGCGTAATATCACAGAGATCCGATAAATATTTTATTTTTGGCGATTTTTTTCTTGTGAAACAAAAAGGATATTTTGGGCGAAAAACTTGGTTAGGTGACTTAATTATGTGAAAACGACTTCATAGGTCAAAAGGACATTAGACTAAACTAATGACATTTCGATTTTAAAAATCCGATGTCAAATAACAAAGTTACTTTAAAAAAAATATTATTCCGCGATATTTCGCGGGATCAAAAAAAAATTGTATGGAGAGTGGGACCGAACTCAATTATTAAGATTTTATCGAAAATAAAGTTTTATCGAAAACAGTCGATATAAATATGTACAAAAATCGTAAAAGGGAAACAATATTTTGTATAGACTAGTTACATTTAATATGATATTTTAAGAAAAAGGGAAAAAAAGGGAAAAATGTATAAACAGACTTCTTAAGAGAAGACTTGAACGAACTCAAATCTGCTTATAAGACCTGGTCCAGAGTGGTCCTTAATTGTTAAAAGTTTAAATGAAAATGCTAATGCTTGAAAATTACGCTCATAGAAAAGCCAAGATTTCTTCATCTTGTATTTTGCTAAAAATAAATTGTTTTCATTGTTTCCTTTCGCTAAATCATGAAACATACGTTTTTCTTGCGTTTCCATAGTTATCCGCATTTTTTTTAACACTCAAACTTGAAATATCGCAAAAATCATAATACACTTAGTTACATAAACTTTTACCAGAAAAAATTTTTTTCAAATGTGTTGACTTTAAATGAGCCAAAGTAACATTTAATGATGGCTATTGCGTATAGAAGGAGGTTTTCCATAAAATTCAATATATTTCCCACGGAAATGCATGACAGAAGTTTCTTTTTCAAGCACCAACGTTTTTGACTTTTGTGTATGGGGGCTGACCAGTGTGCAACGGCCTTAGCAGTTAAAAGCAACTGTCTAGACTATTTTTGGGGGGTTTGAAATTTCTTAAAGCGCTGCTTTCATAGATAAATCCCTATTATAGTATGGATTGATTTGTAGTAAGTTAATTCGCAATGATTTCTGAGATTCCATTAAGCGATCGTCTGCGATGAGTTATAAGAAGCAAAGCTAATGTTTTTGTATGCTTTTAATATTGTTGTTATAAAAATTCTTTGAACAACAATTTTATCTGAGGCGAACCTTGGTGAAATTTTATGGCATTTTAAACCTCTCACTACCTTAAAAATGCCATTTTATTGCACCCCAGATTAGTGCTGGAAAACCATCGATAGTGGTCCCATCGGGTTGGGGTCAAAATTCTGCTTTTTTGGAAATTCTGCATTCATAATTCCGGAAGTCGAAACACCGGAAATCAAAATTATGGAAGTCAATATTCTGGAATCCAAAATTCTGGATAACGAAATTCTAAATTGCGAAATTCTGGAAACCAAAATTCTATTCAAAATTCTGTAATTAATGATTAAAAATGCGCGTTGATAACAGAAAAGTGCGCACTTTTTTTGTTATCAACACGCATTTTTAATCATTAATTACAAAATTTTGCCTTTCTGTAATCATATGTTTTATTGCTTAGTAAGTAGTTTTTTACAATTGCAATGTTTGTATTTGTTATTGTTATTGCTTTTGTTTTTTGTTGTTCATTTACTGTTTTGTACTACCGTAATGATTTAGTTTACTATGTACCTACATATATACATATACATATATGTACATACTAAGCAGTGTGTTTTGTTTATGTTATATTATTATGTATGTATAAGCAAATTTATATAAAATACACGATTTTGCTCAATTTTTGGGGAAAAAATTTCCAGAATTAATTCTGGAAAACGTAAATTCCGGAATTATAAAAAACCAGAATTTTGAAATACAGCCAAAAAAAGCGAAGGAAGTGCGGAATTCCGATTTCCAGAATTTTGTCGACCCAGAATTTTGATTCCGGAATTTTGACTTCAGAATTTTAATTTTAGAATTTTGACCGTTTCCCGGTCCCATCGATTGACCATCGATAGTTTTGAAGGCAACCATCGATAGTATCGATGGTTTAATATAAGTACGTAGGTGGCCCGTTAAAGGGAAATGTGGTACTCAAATATTTAATGCACATATACATACATATGTATGCATGTATGTACTTACGTTCTCATATTTAAAAGAAAAATATAAATTTTTATTAGAAATTAATAAAAAGCCAAAATTTATGTAAAAGGTTTAATACCATAAATAAATCAATAACTATTCAAAATAAGAATACTACATACACACATTTGTACATATACAGTTGGCCACAAAATAATAGGAAAACCTAAATTGCTCAATCCTCAATAAAAAAAAAACCGTTTTATTTGCAAGTTTTTTACATAAAATTATTCACTAATCTTTTATTTATGTATTCACAGCCCACATATTCCAATCAAGTGCCTTAAAAATTATAAATCTCAGTTTTTTGATTAATCTTTTTAACAGGCGTTGTAGTTATGTACCAAGTAAAACACTATCGATGGTTAAAAAAAAACCATCGATAATCGCTATGGAATCGGCCCCATCGATAGTATCGATAGTTCAATCGATGGTTTTCCAGCACTACCCCAGATATTAACTTGTAATTTATACAAAGTATACCGGAGAGCAGAGTCTGTATATACCTCCTTTTCAAAATACAAATATATGTATATGCTGATTTCCTGTGACTCACTGTACTTGTGAGGAACCTAAATTGAACAAGTAAGGAAGCCTAAGTTCGAGTGGAATCGAACATTAGATACTCAGCTGTATGCTTTCATTGTTTGTTTGCGTTTGTTCGATATATGGTGTATTTTATATGAAACGAGTGCTGCATAAACAGGGCGCAGCCACGCCCATTTCCAAAATTTGTATCAATCATCCAAATAAGCATATAAAAATTATTGTTAGTGCAAAATTGCATCCCTCTATGACTTTTAGTTACAAAGACTTCACGTTACAAATTCCAAAAGGGTGTTCCAGAAATATCTTTGTTAAAAAGTAGGCATGGTCATAAACCGATTTCAATACATTTTTGCGTGTCTATTAACACATGTTCTAAAAGTGCATAAACTAAGTTTCGTCATAATATCTCAATTATTTGTCGAGTAATAAGCTCGTAGATTTCTTTGTATAAAAAGAGGCGGTGCCACGCCCATTTTATAAACTTTTTTTTATTTTTTGTTTCCGGTCTATTGTAGAACTCATGTCACAAAATTTCAATGAATTATCTTTATATTTCACAGAGATATCGCTAAAAATTATTTTATTAGGTCACTTTATAATAACCATATATAAAAGTGGGCGTGGTCGTCAACTGATTTTGGTAATTTTTCGTCCACACATTTGGCTAAGTAAATATATCACGCGTACCAAATTTCATCGATATATCTTTAACGGCTTCTGAGTTATGGCTTATAAAACTTTCAATATTTGCCCATTAATAAATGGGCGTGGCACCGACCATTTTCAAAAATTTTTGTATTCTTTGTTTTATGTCCGTAGTTGAACTCCTGCCTCAAAATTTCAGTGATAGATCTTTATATTTGACAGAGATATCGCTTAAAATGTTTTTATTAGGCCCCTTTATAGTTCCCATATATAAAAGTGGGCGTGGCCGTCAACCGATTTTGATAGTTTTTCTCCAAAACATTTGCCTAAGTAAGCAAATTACGCATACCAAATTTCATCGATATATCTTCAACGGTTTCTGAGTTATGACATATAAAACTTTCAATGTTTGACCCTTAATAAGTGGGCGTGGCACCGCCCATTTTCCAAAACTTCATCAAATTTCTTCATAAGGGCCTGAGCTCAATACGTGGGTAAAATTTTATCACTCTAGCTATATTAGTGGCTGAGATACCAAATTTCCGATTTTTTCTATATAAGAAAAGTGGGCGTGGTCATGGTCCGATTTCGCCCATTTTCAATACCAACCGTCCCAGTCTCGATACCGACTTGCATTTCAAATTTCATCAAAATATCTCAATTTTTACGCGAGTTATCCTGCGTACGGACGGACGGACATGGCTCAATCGATTTCTCTTTTCACCCTGATCATTTTGATATATATAAGTCCATATCTATCTCGATTATTTCATTATATTACAATCCACCGTTATGAAATCAAAATTATAATACTCTGTGTACTAGTACAGCTGAGTATAAAAAGAAGTTATTCGATGTGATCTTAACGTTCATTGAAAGACAAATTTACTTAGATGATGCACAGAGTTATGTACACATGAATGTTATTAAACTGTATATTTAGTTATTATTTTGTTAAAATTTATGTCACACTCGTGCAACCAGTTTCCAGATTAAAAAACATACAAACATATTAGCTTAGTCATAAATATTTTTTTATCGCCGCTAACTGTCTAATCAGTTCATAAAATCAACACTAAGCCACCGTATGATTCTCTGAAAAATAACACAAGTTTTTTTAATTAAAATTCAAGTAAATATAAAACTAAAATGCAACAAATTGACAAGCAAATACACAACGTAATCTTAACCGCATTAATTAGCAACAGCTCAAAAGCTGTCATCAAATTTTTAATTAAATTATTTAAATGACATGATGTGCCAAATTTCAGCAACAACAAAATAAGAAAAATAAAAGACATGCTAAAGTGTTGATAATTGATTTTCTTGTTGTTGTCACAAAAAACGTATAATGCAATAAAACTAAATTTACTTAATTTGTATTGCACTATACATATGTTTATTATGTACATACATATGTATATATGTAAATAAATTTCTCGAGTTTTTTCGTGGTTTATATTTTAATCTTCTTTACTAATATTGTTTTTCATTATACAAACATTACTAATTTAGTAATTTCACATTTTAGATTAAAAAAAGAACAACAATATTAAACCACAAATCACATTTGCATTAATCTTCTCAACTGCCATGTGTATTTATGCAGATATTTATTGACACTTTAGCTTGCAAGAAAAAAAGAAAATCAAGCTAATACCGCAAAGGCTTGTTTAAACTCAAGTTAACCACTTTGTTCCTTCTTGTTTTCGTCATTGCTATTTGTGTAAGTTATTCCTTCATAATTTCTTCAAGTACCATTTACATATATACTATGTAAAAGCAACACCACATAATGAACTATTAATTAGCATACAAGTTAATCTTCACAGCTCGCGGTTAAAAGCAGCAGCTACCGTGTACCGTGTAGATTAACCAAATAACTGGGTAAGTAAAGTCACATTTTGTCACTCATACTTTATATATGTACATACCTTATGACTATGTATTGTGTGAATGTATGTATATGTGTACCAAGATGATGATTTTTGTAAAAATGTTATGTGAAAATTGGTATGTGAAGTATTTATATTGGATTGACTCATTAACGCGGTCATGAATAAGTGCTGAGTTCAGGTAAATTTCCCACGCCCGTTAGAAGAAACAAATTTTCTATTGCTTCTGTACATTGGTAATCTATAATTCTAATGAGAGTCGAGCTTTTTTTTTTGACAGAAATTTCGTAAAGACAAGTTTCTTCTAAATTAAAAAAATACGTGATCTTTATACGATTCAAACATGCATTTCAAACGGCTCCGTGAAGCTGGACCCCCCATTCAATGGATTTGAAAATTAATAGGCTAGGAATTATGTGCTATTTATGTGCTAATTTGTTCCAAAAAAAAAAATTTTGTGCTCCAATTTTAAGGGGTTTTTTATATGTCAAAATGGGGGGTGCAGCTTCACGTGAAGCTGGACCCCCCTCAACGGATCGAAAATTCAATATGCAAAAATGAATGCTAGATTTATGTGCTAATTTCGTCCAACCACCAAATTTTTTTTTTTAATTTTTAAAAAAAATTTTTTTTAAATTTCAAATTTGGGGTAAATTTTTATAAAATATAATAAGCCTAAATGAACGCTATGATAACGAACTGTCATCTACCAAAAAGATTTTTTTGTTTTTTGAATTTTTAAGACTTTTTTTTCAATTTCAAAGTGGAGGGTATTGCATATTGAATTTCGGAACCATTGAAGGGGGGGAGTTTTTCAAAAAACGTGAAGCTGCACCCCCCACTTTGAAATTGAGAAAAAAGTCTTAAAAATTCAAAAAACAAAAAAAATCTTTTTGGTAGATGACAGTTCGTTATCATAGCGTTCATTTAGGCTTATTCAATTTTATAAAAATTTACCCCAAATTTGAAATTAAAAAAATTTTTTTTTTTAAATTAAAAAAAAAAAATTTGGTGGCTGGACGAAATTAGCACATAAATCTGGCATTAATTTTTGCATATTGAATTTCAGATCCATTGAAGGGGGGAGTTTTTCAAAAAACGTGAAGCTGCACCCCCCACTTTGAAATTGAGAAAAAAGTTTTAAAAATTCAGAAAAACAAAAAAAATCTTTTTGGTAGATGACAGTTCGTTATCATAGCGTTCATTTAGGCTTATTAAATTTTATAAAAATTTACCCCAAATTTGAAATTTAAAAAATTTTTTTTTTTAAATAAAAAAAAAAAATTTGGTGGTTGGACGAAATTAGCACATAAATCTAGCATTCATTTTTGCATATTATATTTTCGATCCGTTGAAGGGGGGGTCCAGCTTCACGTGAAAAACCCCTTAAAATTGGAGCACAATTTTTTTTTTTTTTTTTGAACAAATTAGCACATAATTCCTAGCCTATTAATTTTCAAATCCATAGAATGGGGGGTCCAGCTTCACTGGGCTATTTCAAACGCCATTACAGATTATACACCCCACTAAAATACCTTCAACAAGTGTTAGCTTAAAAATCGACTTCGTCTATAGATTTCAAATACCCGTAAATGGGCTTTTATCTACTGCGCTGCCAATGTGCTGCTACTGCAGATGTGTAGGTATTGGTATAACATGCATAGAATATACCCGTGCAGAGGCATTGCGCGACTTGGATGTATTTACTTGATCGCCTATAACTTTTCTATTTTACGTTGATAGCTTATATTTTTCCCAATAGAATGGAGCTTCACGTAAAGGAGTAAAACCGAAGGTGAAGACATTGGTTTAAAAGATATTGCCTGACAAAATCAATTTTTTCTTCAAAAAATCGTAAAAAATCGAAAAAATTCAAATTGAATCGTCAATATTTCAGAAACTATAAGAGTTACAGAAAAATGTTGTAGCAGGGATGAAAAGGAAATTTAATTTTCTTTCGTTAAGTGTCACTCCAAGGAAGATAGCTCACTGCGTTAAAGAGGTATACAGGATTAAGTGGAGCCATTGGCCAAATAACGGTAAATTGCCGATATCTCAAAAACCTTCCCATAGAATTAAAAATGAGCCCGATTTTCGGAATCAGCGACCGATTTTACATATAAATAGGATGGTCGCGTTCAGAGTATTTTTTGGCTGTAGAGCAGTGTTATTTATCTGAATAGAATTTTGAACAAAAAAAAAAAATACTGAAGATGACACATCCCCGAAACCGGTTTATAATCAAATCACACTTGTCAAGGAATGACGGTAATTCTTTCCACAATACATTGAATTATGAACATGTTGCTCGAAAGATGCCAAAAAGACTCCAATAACCAAAAGCTTAGCATTTGAGCAACCCAAAATGCCAATCTGCTCATTTTACAACTTTCACCGCAAAACACTCATATCATCCAAAAACCACCCAAGAAGTCGCACACAAAATGTTCACATACCAAAAACCACTTCATAATCATCAAAACAAAAATAAAAAACTACATAAATCAAGAATATTAAGTTATTATACAAAATTACACTGATTTTCGAAATCAATCACTCACTCGCACACCATAACGACATAATAATTTGTAATCTCAAGTCAGTCGCATTTCTAGGAATCGAATTATGTGGAACAAAATTCTTACGCTAACAAAACTGTAAAACTGTCAAAGCTTAGCCTCAAGTGTAAATTTTCGTTGGAATATCTGTATGACAAATTGTTGAAAATTCTTAAGCATCTTTTGTATGTATGTAGAACATACGAAATCTTTGATCTGAGAGCTCATATGACAAGTGTGCTTTCGGAATAATAATAACAACTGACTGACATGATGACTTGCAACATGTGTAAGAGTATGTACCTACTCATATGTACGATTATGTATGTATGAATTCGTGTAATAATGCATGAGAACAAGGTAATAAACTGTGTGGACAAAGTTGTAGAAATATTGTTCAGGTTAAATTTAGATGTTTTTTGTATGATCATCGGGATTCGCGGAATTTAATTTTTTGGTCCGCTAAGAGTTTGAAAATTATGTCTAGACCTATTTTGAAGATCTCCACATTCCCTCATCGGACTTCTTGATAGTCCGGGCAAAGCCTTGAACTCGGATTTTTAGATTGGGAAGTCTATCGAAACGCGCTGAACGCGAAAGAAAAGGGAGACCTCCACTGCGTTGGGAAAATCAGGTGGACAGCGATGCTGCCTCCCTAGGTGTTCCCAAGTGGCGCCATGCTGCACGAAACAGAAGCAATTGGCGCGCTCTGTTGGACTCGGCCAGAATCGTCTAGACGGTTAAGCGCCAATCAAGAAGAAGAAGTCAATAATTACCAACTACTCTTGTTACTATATATTTTTTTTTGTACGAGGAAGAAGTAGCGAAAGCCTTTACCCCGTCATTGTGGGACTTCAACAGCACTAAACCTCCTACTGTCATCGTACCAAACCCCCTGTTACTACCCTTAAGCTACATTAGAGCATGGGTTGAGCACCACTCCGAAGTCTGTAATAGTCGCGTTATTGCCCTCAGTTGGCCTTGAAAGGCTTCACCCATGTCTTTATAAAACATACTGCGTCCATTATTACCATGGTTATTCCTTACCATTTACATTAGTAGTCTGCTGAGGACAGGCTAAACTCCTGTACGTATCCGTTCGACTCGAAGTGGTCAATGTTAGGCCAAAGCTCGGCTCCATATGTTAAGATGGATGCAGGGGGCGGAGCTCCTGGCGGTATGCGCTTCACACGTTGGATTTATCTCGTGCTTAAAACGGTTGAAATAAGCCTTGAAACAACCGTGCTCGGTTATGGTCTGGTTATGCTACCAATGCTGCTGGTCGAGCACCGTGTAATTGTTGTTGTGCACTCCGACGGTGAGAGAATTTTCGGACTCTCACATCCAGAAAATTTGATTTGTGAAACAGGTAGCCAGCAGCCATTGGTACCATAACCACGGCATTAGGAACTGAACCAAGTAAAAATCGACTTCTCCGAGAGCTCGTTGCAACCAGCATCTAAATTTTGGTATACATCTACAAACATATGTTGCCTCCCTTTGTGGTGTTACTCCATCTGAGCTGTCGGCATTTATGCTGGTCGCTCGCGCCTCTCAGCATTCGACTGCGTTTTTTGCTCGCTGGCACAGGCGACCAGCTGTTCGCAACACCCTGCTACTGTGTATGTATTTCTACATCTGTATCAGTCCCGAGCATTTCGGTATCGCGCTCTTTTAGATTTTTCGAGAGTTAGAGCCACATGCAAGCGCAATCCCAGATGACTTTGAATCAGTGTTGCCGCTCAAAAATTTCAAAAGGTGGCCCAAAAAATTAAAAAAGTGGCCCCAATTTTTTTTTTTAGCTAAAACACATTTTTATATATTTTTGTGGGTTATTCCACATTTCACCGTGGAAAACTGAAATTCTTGGATGTAGCATATTAGATTACCTTGCGGCAAGAAATTGTATATTCCTGCACAAACTTATTGTATATAAATGTCCCAATTATCTGTATGAAAAACTTATGTTTACCAGATCAAATAGACATCAAAATCTGATTATTCCCAAATATGTGTACCTGTCTTCGTCAAGGCTGTTTTTCATTAATGCTGTGAGACTTTGGAATTCTATTCCTGAGTCCATTAAGGTGACTCTCAGTAGGAGCAACTACAGAAAGGTGATTCACAATTATTTCAAGTCAATTAATTAAATTAAATAACTTATTGCAATTTAACTCCTCTCTCTTCTTGATGTTTTTTTTTTTTTTTTCTTCTCTATTCTTTTATCCTCTATCTACCCAATGTATTTATTTCAGGGTTGGGCAAGCTGCATTAAATTTTGATTGCATTCAGCCTTGCAGCCACCAATCAATGATGAGTGGTAGTGCAAAATTGATTTGCATTACCATTCAGTAGCGAATGGGAATGCAAATTTGGGTTGCATTACCATTCAGTAGTGAATGGGAATGAAAATGTGGTTTGCATTACCATTCAGTAGTGAATGGGAATGCAAATGTGGTTCGCATTACCATTCAGTAGTGAATGGGAATGCAAATGTGGCTTGCATTACCATTCAGTAGTGAATGGGCATGCAAATGTGGCTTGCACTACCATTCAATAGTGAATGCGAATGCAAAGGTGAATGCATTCCCATTCATTGCATTCCCACTGCAAATGTTATTTGGACTATTAATTAAAAATGAGTGCGAGTGATTTGGACAACCATTCATCATTTAATAGCAGTTAAAACCTGTGACCATAGTTAAGGTATCAAGTGGCTAATCTATTTATTAACGGAAAGGAAGTTTATGGGATATTATAAATATGGAATTAGGCTTAGCAAAGTAAAGGGAAACCAACACGGCATGGTAATACGTACATATGTTCTATGTTATACCTGTAAGTAAAAGTATTTCTTTCAACTTCTGAGGTTATAATTACACAGTTCAACAAATTTACAAAAATTTTACTCAACACGAACAAACGCTAGTTATTATGAAAGAGGATGCCTCTCAGACCAACTTTTCCGAATAGAGTACTAGTCCAGTGCAAATCACATTTGCAGTGGGAATGCAATGAATGGGAATGCATTCACCTTTGCATTCGCATTCACTATTGAATGGTAGTGCAAGCCACATTTGCATGCCCATTCACTACTGAATGGTAATGCAAACCAATTTTGCACTACCATTCACTATTGAATGGTAATGCACTTTGAATGGTAATGCAAAAATGCCCATCCTTGATTTATTTATCTAAAGTTCCTATCTTTGTATATTTACTCTTTGATTTATATACGTAATTTATATTAAATGTATCTAGTTTTTAAGAAATTAATGTTAAATACCAGAATTTGTTACCACCTATCAGATGTACTATAAAAGCCCTAAAAGCTTATATGTACAAATAGTTTGAATAAATAAATAAATAAATAAATAAATTTAATGCTTAAAGAAAATGGAATTTAAAATATTCTCTACACTAACGCAGACGGAATAACCCGAGAAAGGCAAGGAATGAAAAGATACTGTTATAGCGTTCGTTGAGCCGTAGGAAAGTGCAAGAACCGTAGGAGTTTTACCAAAAAAGAGCAAATATGAGTGCAAAGAATGTAAATTGTGGTAAAATTCCTACGTTTCTTGCACTTTCCTACGGATCAACGAACGCTATATGTAGTTGTGTGCGTCTGGGCTGCTCCGTGCGTTTTCATTATCTTAACGAACAGCCCAAATTTCAAAGTATTCAAGGGTAGTGTTGGCAAACAAATTAAATAAAGAACATTTCGAAACGGAGAGTTGCCAATGTAAAGTAAAATAGTAAAAAAGAGGTATTTTGTTCCTATATTTAAGAAAAAACTAAAAATTATTTAATAATTATAGTTTTGAAAGTAAATAATAAGCACATCTCACACTGAAAAACTTCAGTGTATGAATACGCACGCTTTCGCCTAAAAGTTTGCAGTGGTTACATACATACATACATACATACATACATACACACAGGTGAAACTAATAAAAGGTTCAAATTGCCACTTTAGTGGCCCAAACGGCAATGCTGCTTTGAATAACAAGCAAATGTGTCATGCTTGTCGCCAAATATTCGGCAATATCTCGAGCATTATCGCGATGTCAGAGAATGGCGGCGATGCAACGCAATGATTAATAACGTTAATTTGTCACAACGACAGTCAGTGAGCAGGAGGAGTGCATGCAAAGCTATAAAGTCATAAAGGCTACAAAAGTGCATGTTTATGCTGTTGCTGCTACATAAAACCGCTACAAAGGTGTTAACCAAAAAGCGTCACATTGACAGCGGCAAACGAACATTTAACGTGACATACTCGTACATAAGTAAGTGACTAAAGACTCAGATGAGAGACAGACAAAGTTTTATGCATATTGATGGGTAGATAAGCTCAGTGGACGACGCACACTGGGGCCACTTATATATACATACATATGAGGACGCTGAAAATTCTGAGATCTACTTTTTTACATCAGAATCGCTTTATCTGCACTAAAGCAGTTAATCTATAGCATCTTAACCCATTGACGGCCATGTGTTAACCCGTTAGTGACCTATGTTTTTTATTTCAGTTTCGAGTTTAATTTTCTTGAATCAGAATCGGTATATCGATACTAATATAGTAAATCCGAAGAATATGAACCCCTTAACGACCAGGCATTAACCCATTTTTAACCAAATTTGTTCACTTAATTCTTAGATCAAAATATTTAAATCATATTAGTTGTATCTACACTAAAACCAGTAATCTTTGGAATCTTAACCCATGAATTAACCCATTGGTGACCAGTTTTTTTTAAGATCTGTAAACAAATTATTTAAATCAAAATTAGTATGTCTGTGGTATGGTGGCCGCTGTGGTGCAGTGGGTAGAGTGCTCGCCTGCTATACCAGAGGTCTTGGGTTCAAACTCCAGTCCGAGCAAACACCAAAAATTTTTTCTAATTAGTAAAAATCCAATTATTGGGTTTTTTAAGAGCAGCGGTCAGCTCTCGGCAGTGGGCGGCATACCCTCCGAGTGTATTTCTGCCATGAAAATGCTTTTCACAAAAAATGCACTCGCCCTTCGGAGCCGGCATAAAACTGTAGGTCCACCCAATTAGTAGAAAAACCAAAAAGGAGCACACCTCGAATTGGGAGAGAAGCTCGGCCATAAAACTCGTCAGGGTTATAATAGCGCCATTGTATTATATTAGTATGTCTGTACAAAAATAGACAATGTGTATTATATTAACCCATTAGCGGCTATGTATTAACCCATTGATGAAATATGCAGGTGCAGGTACATACATATGTATGTATACAAAAATGGTTTTCTCCAATTTTTTGTTTCGAGATATTACAAGTTTTCTGTTGTCACAAGTATGTATATATGGAATTAGGAGTTTCACCGTTAGAGTTTTAAGCAGAACAGGTATTTCCCCACACATTTTCATGCCAAACATAAAAAAAAACCAAATTTTAGTAACACAACTTGTGCTCATATTATAAATCAACTTACAAGTCTAAATTAAAGAAACCTGGCTTGACAAGTAACCTTAACCACAATTTGTAACTAAAGTAATCAGTAAATAATGGATCAACTAAATTTAAGATAGAACAGAATCAAATTCAACCAGATATAGGTGTTTTTTTTTTTACTAAAATTGGAATGCAATTTTTAAACTCACTTTGCTTTGGTTCTGAACTCGGATTCTTTGTCACAAAGGACCATATTTTACTTCTGCATTTTTACATTTGCTACGTTTTTGCGCAAATTAAAAAAAAATCCATTTTGAAAAAAAATATTTAAAAAAAAAGAGGTACGTTTAGTTTTATACTAAAAATTAATATTTTAAAACATCTACACCTTTTTTAGTTGATATTCAGAAAGTTCCAATTGATATTCAGAATTTCCATTTGAAATTCAGAAAATTACAATTGAAATTCAGAATTTCCATTTGAAATTCAGAAAGTTACAATTGAAATTCAGAAATTCCATTTGAAATTCAGAAAATTGCATTTGAAATTCAGAAAATTACAATTGAAATTCAGAAAATTACATTTGAAATTCAGAAAATTCCATTTGAAATTCGGAAAATTACATTTGAAATTCAGAAACCTCCTCACAGTACTCAAGAAGTTTTCTGAATTTCAATTTTTATTTTCTGAATTTCAAATGTAACTTTCTGAATTTCAAATGTAATTTTCTGAATTTCAAATGTAACTTTCCGAATTTCAATTGTAATTTTCTGAATTTCAAATGGAATTTTCTGAATTTCAAATGGAAGTTCTGAATTTCAATTGTAATTTTATGAATTTCAAATGGAAATTCTGAATTTCAATTGTAATTTTCTGAATATCAATTGGAAGTTTCTGAATTTAAACTGAAAAAGGTGTAGTTCCAAAAAAACACTCAGCGATTATATAAGCTTCACTTAATGTTATGGAAAAAGCAGAATAATAAAATTTTGTATTCTTCTCTTACACCAACTATTTCAAATACACATTAAAATTTCTCACTTTAAAAAAAAATTATTTTTTGGAAAATTTGTCATGTTTGTGTATGGATAACTCCCAACTGAATAACGATAGAAAGCTGAAAATTGGGCCAGAAGTGTAGAATTTTATAGGGAACAATACTGCGTTTTTATTTTTTTGAAAAACTCATTATTTAAAAAATGAATTTTGAGCACGTTCGGCCCCAGTGTGCGACGTACGAGTTTATGCGAATGCATACATATGTCCAACTTCGATTTAATCGTTATGCAGAGCCGCTTTATAACGTGATGTGCGATGAGACATAGTTAAGTCAGCTGCCTTTGACACACACACAGACAATCTTCACTGTCAGCAGCTATAATTTGTGGTGGACTATTAAATCGTTTTCGGCAGCTCGCTTGACATTTCTCTCAAGCAAAATTTGAACAACTGACCGATACAAAGCGCTTATGTTTAAGTAAGCAGAACAGCATGCCTGTACATATGTTTGTATATGGGAGTGCTATATGGCGGCCGCCGCCTTCTGTGTGTTGCAAGCCCCGTACAGCTAACACATTATTTTGATTAATTGCTGCAATTTTATTACAACTTAATTTGCACATTTTACAACTCATAAAAATTGCTGTCCATATTTTTGCCCTTTTGTTTTTTTTTAAAGCTTTTTGTGTACCCGTCAAATTCTGCAAAAGAAAGGAGGCTTGTTGCAGCATCGTGCCCCTTAGTGTACATGCATATGCAGCTACAAAGTCAGATACGCATGCGCACGCATAGGTCAACACCTGTGGGCAACACATTTCCATTTTTTGTTTCTTTTTTTTCATACCCCAGCTGCCATCCGGCATTAAGCGGTCGTTGAGCGCCACACTCTCGAAAAATATAAATTAAATAATAAAAGCCAACGCGCCAAAGCTTTGCAAACACCTTCGGCTGTTTTTGAAGTGTTTAAAAGTTCAAGCGCATAAAACAAATGCCACGCCAAAGTCAAGGCGGGCACAGCCCAACTGACTGCGCCTGCGACACCAGCGAGGTCGAACCGTAAACGACACAATTCGAAACTCGCATTTCGCATGTGCCGAGTGTGTGTGTGGCGTAATTAATGTTGCGGCAACATGTTGCTCATGTTTATATACAAGCATAGCCACAGTCGCTTTAGCTTTGCAGTTATTAATAACACTGCTCTACAGCCAAAAAATACTCTGAACGCGACCATCCTTTCTATATGTAAAATCGGTCGCTGATTCCGAAAATCGGGTTCATTTTTATTCTATGGGAAGGTTTTTGAAATATCGGCAATTTACCGTTATTTGGCCAATGAGTCCACTTAATCCTGTATATCTCTTTAACACAGTGAGTTATCTTCCTTAGGGTCACACCAAACGAAAGAAAATTAAATTTCCTTTTCACGGCTCCTATAACATTTTTCTCTAGTTCTTATAGTTTCTGAAATATTGACGATTAAATTTGAATTTTTTCGATTTTTTACGATTTTTTGAAGAAAAAATTGACTTTGTCAGGCAATATCTTTAAAACCAATATTTTTACCTTCGGTTTTACTCCTTTTCATGAAGCTCCATTCTATTACCAAAAAAATAAGCTATCAACGATGAAAATCCATTGTAAAATGGAAAAGTTATAGGCGATCAAGTAAATACAGCCAGGTCGCGCAATGCCTCTGCACGCGTACATTCTATGCATATTGTACCAATACCTACACATCTGAAGTAGCAGCACATTGGCAGCGCGGTAGATACAAGCCCATTTACGGGTATAACATGCATAGAATATACCCGTGCAGATGCATTGCCCGACTTGACTGTATTTACATGATCGCCTATAACTTTTCCATTTTACCATGGATTTTCTTCGTTGATAGCTTATCTTTTTCCCAATAGAATGGAGCTTCACGTAAAAGAGTAAAACCGAAGGTGAAGACATTGGTTTTAAAGATATTGTCTGACAAAGTCAATTTTTTCTTCAAAAAATCGTAAAAAATCGAAAAAATTCAAATTTAATCGTCAATATTTCAGAAACTATACGAGTTAGAGAAAAATGTTATAGGAACCGTAAAAAGGAAATTGAATTTTCTTTCGTTTGGTGTCACCCTAAGGAAGATAACTCACTGTGTTAAAGAGATATACTGGATTAAGTGGACCCATTGGCCAAATAACGGTAAATTGCCGATATCTCAAAAACCTTCCCATAGAATTAAAAATGAACCCGATTTTCGGAATCAGAGACCGATTTTACATATAGATAGGATAGTCGCGTCCAAAGTACAGACAAAAAATTTCATTTTGTGATCCAGTGTAATTTGCTTAAAATGCGTGGGGGAATTTATGAGCGCTGCAATTGCTTTTTCATGTGTGTTTGTGTATGTGTGTATGTATACATGTATGTCGCTAAATTTATTACTTCTGCTGCACTTCTTCTTCTTCTACTTTTTTGTGATGCCGCCTCTGTGTTAATTTCTTAATTTCTTCTTTGCTTTCTCCATACAAACACCCTCTGAACTCTACTTGAGGGCGTTACTTGCTGAATTTTTGAGTGAAATTTATTTTCGTGCAATTTTTTTTTATTTGCTTGAGCCATCTTCTGCTCAAGCTTACTTGTAGAACGTACCAATTTCATGCTTTAATTTTTTTTTGTAAAATTTTGGTGGTCCATATTAATGTAGACGCCCATTGAATTGGTTGTGGGTGTTTTGAACTTCATATTCGTTATTAATTCCCAAAAAAAAAAAAAAAAAAATCAATTAATTTAAATAGTACAGAAGAAACCTTCGAACTTTATTGCTTTCTTATTGTTTTAAATTTGCTTTGAATTCGCAAAAGCAGATGATACATGCAAGCCTCTTTGGAGAAAGTTTTTGTTTGACTTAAGATATCAGCGAATCGAGTGATTTTTTTTTCTTTTTGTATTTCGGCATCAAAAGTGTTCAACGGCTGTAGGTAAGTCATTGGGTCATATTAATAAAAGCCAAGCATTTGCTTTTGCTTAAGATTTCAGATCTTTTACTCAAATTTTGAAATTTCATTCATACAAATTAATGTCAAATTTCCGAAATCTTGAGTAAAAGCATTTGCTGGGTTTTTATTAATACGGCCCATTATCCACATGGGTTTGCATACAACACAGTACACTAATTTGGCCTTGCCTAAGGCCTAAGGAAACATTAGGTCAGATCCCCCAGAGAAAAAAGACTGGAACGTTCCCTCGGTGGACAGAAATAGAGCATGCAAAACTTGCGGTCTGCTACTATTTATTTTGTTTGATCAAATATAGAGATACTTATATGTCTGAGCCAATGAGGTCGGGCTAAAGATGCAGGGAAAATGGACCCTATTTTATTTACCAGACGGTATAATATAGCATACTGGGCGAAGCCACTGCAACCTAGAGGTAGCAGAAAGTACGTAGATGTTATATTAGGAAGCTCAATGGAGAGGAGAGCGCCAGAAAAGCCTTCACATGCATGTAAAAATATGCCGGGCTGTAAATGGGGTATCTCCCCCTCTCTAACATATTGGATTTTCACGGCACTTGTTAAGCCGAATTTATTCTATGGAAAACTTGTATGCTGGACTTGTATCAACTTACCTAAAGGTATCAGAGAGAGTGCGTAGGCCAGACACTGGCAGGCTATAGCACTTTTATGCGGATTCGATTCACACAAACAGGCGAACCAATGTAGCGGAAGTCACTCTGCGCTCTCCGACAGCATTTCTCTCACAACTTTGTCGACCTTTAGTTTAGGTTATTCATTATAGGCATAACCGGCGCCTTAAGAACCACTCCCATTGCTGCATTTAGTGCCATCTTGTAACTGCCACCTGTACACCTAGCGCCCTAGAACATAGAGTTAACGACTGCAACGAGACTTAAGGCCACGGGGCAGCTCGGTGGCAGACATAAGGGCCACAGTAGCATAGCGTCGTCGCTAGGCGGGCAAAACGACTACATTGTTCCGTACCTTCACCTAGATAAGCACAGCTAATATATACAAATGATGGACCGGACCGATAAGGTATGGAAACAATCGCAGGGCTGTAGGGTGTACAAAATCATGTATAATTCGTACGATCCCAAACTAGCTAAATGGTTTCTATCCCTGAAAACGGATCAATGCAGACTTATCTACAGGGTCCTAACAGGATAATATCTTTTAGCACCAAATGCGTTAAAAATGGGTCTAGTTGGTGAAATTGAACGCAGAGGATGCGGATTGCATGAAAGACGGTGGAGAATGTTCTCTGCTCCTGTACTGCTTTTTCCAGGCTAAGGCTTCAGCTACTAGGGCAAGTCATATTCAGTTATCTTGATTCGGTATCCAAAATAGGGGTAGGTACAGAAACTCTTGGTATTTGCTAAAGGTACGGGGTTGTTCTTCAGTCTGAGCCAAGGTTTGTTTTTAGTGTCAAGCTGTTCATGTTCGCGAACTTTTTTGGTTTATGAAGATGAGAGGGATGTAGCATTTAAGGAGAGCACTTGAAACAATTAAATAAGACATTTACATGCATGGCACAATACTAACAAAACTAAATCAACTAAATTCTTACACAAAAAGGAAAAAAAAAAACAAAGTGGCTAAAATATATGTATCACAAAAAGGGCAAAAAAAATCTATTTGTAAAACAGCCACAAGTACTGCTAACGCGTAGAACAAAGAATAGTCTTGAAAGTGGAGAGTTCAACATTTCATTAAAAACTTCTGCAAAATTCTAAATTAAATACTCTCCAAAAAAAAGAAAAAAGACTATTCATCTGTTGCTAATTTGCCTTTTAGCGCAGCAACTGTGAAATCTGCGCCAAAGTCATAAAAAAACAAGTAAGGAAGCCTAAGTTCGAGTGGCATCGAACATTAGATACTCAGCTGTATGCGTTCATTGTTTGTTTGCGTTTGATGGAAACACGGTGTACTTCGTATAAAGCGAGTGCTGCATAAAGTGGGCGTAGCCACGCCCATTTTCAACATTTTTATCAGTCATCCAACTAAGCATATGAATATTATTCTTTGTGCAAAATTTCATTCCTTTATGACTTCTAGTTACAAAGATGTCACGTTACAAATTCCCAAAGGGTGTTCCAGAAATATCTTTGTTAAAAAGTAGGCGTGGTCATAAACCGATTTCAATAAATTTATTCGTGTCTATTAACACAAGTTATAAAAGTGTATAAACCAAGTTTCGTCATAATATCTCAATTATTTGTCGAGTTATGGGCTAAGAAATCTCGTATATCCCTTTGTGTAAAAAGAGGCGGTGCCACGCCCAGTTTCCAAAATTTTTCTATTTCTTGTTTCCGGTCTATTTTGGAACTCATGCCACAAAATTTCAATGAATTATCTTTATATTTAACAAAGATATCGCTTAAAATGTTTTTATTAGGCCACTTTATAATGCACATATATAAAAGTGGGCGTGGTCGTCAACCGATTTCGCTAAAATTTTCAACATATATTACCACAAGTAATAAAAGTGTACACACCAAAGTTAGTCATTATATATAAATTATTTGTCGAGTTATAGGCTAAGAAATCTCGTATATTCCTGCTTCTAAAAAGAGGCGGTGCCACCCCCATTTTCCAAAATTTTTGTGTTTTTTGTATTATGTCCGTAGGTGGACTCCGGCCACAAAATTTCAGTGATAGATCTTTATATTTGACAGAGATATCGCTTAAAATTTTTTTATTAGGCCCCTTTATAGTTCCCATATATAAAAGTGGGCGTGGCCGTCAACCGATTTTGACAATTTTCCGTCAAAACATTTGCCTGAGTAAGCAAATCACGCGTACCAAATTTCATCGAGATATCTTCAACGGTTCCTGAGTTACGGCATATAAACTTTCAATATTTGACCCTTAATAAGTGGGCGTGGCACCGCCCATTTTCCAAAATTTCATCAAACTTCTTCTTAGTGGCCTGAGCTCAACACGTGGGTAAAATTTCATCACTCTAGCTTTAATAGTGACTGAGATACCAAATTTCCGATATTTTCTATATAGGAAAAGTGGGCGTGGTCATGGTCCGATTTCGCCCATTTTCAATACCAACCATCCCAGTCTCGATACCAACTTGCATTCCAAATTTCATCAAAATATCTCAATTTTTGCGCGAGTTATCGTGCGTACGGACGGACGTACGGACGGACGGACGGACGGACATGGCTCAATCGATTTCTCTTTTCACCCTGATCATTTTGATATATATAAGTCTATATCTATCTCGATTATTTCACTCTGTTACAATCCACCGTTATGTGATTAAAACTATAATACTCTGTGTACTAGTACAGCTGAGTATAATAGCTACTTAAATACCAAAAGCATGAAATTACATAGTAAAAGGAGTAAAGCAATTGCTGCTGTGCTGATTGAACTGCCAAATAGATACACTGCAAGAAAATTATGCGCAAAAACTTACAAAAAGCTAATTAAGCTAAAATATTGCGTGGAAAACTACTAAAAATTCTTATTCCTCAGGACACAATTGAGTTTTTTATTAAATCGGAAAATTTGAAGGTGTTAAAAACACTTGTTATCATAGCAAAAACAATTTCTTCTTACCTTAAGATTTTAAACTCGTCGCCTTCTACATTTAGCCGCTCCGTGTAGCTGTGATTTGCGCTATCGGTGTACTGGGCGCACAGCTTTATAGCAAGTAAATTTCTTGGTTGGTTGGTTGGATGGAGGGAGAAAATATTCAAATCTAGCGCAAATTGGTTTATTGTCATCGAGGAGGCATGCAGAGTGGAGTGGCGGTGTGGAGGAAAAAGAGCAAAAAGTGCTTTTAGCATTTCTTTGGTGCTTTGCTGTTTTTTTTTTTTTTGTATACCTTTCATGAGCATGAAATGCTATTATAATTTTGTCACGAAATACTAATGGCGTTACAGACCCACCAATATGTATACCTACCGATATGATCTCAGTTAGGAGTTGAGTGGATTAAGCCATGTCCGTCTGTGTGTCTGTCTGTCTGTCTCTCTGTCTGTCGGTTTGAACTAGTCCCTCAGTTTTTGAGATATCTTCCTGAAATTCGGTATGTGAGTGGCCTTTTGGAAGCAGCTTATTATTTGTAGAAATCTGCCGAATCGGACCACTAAAACATATAGCTCCCATACAACCGATTGTTCAGTTAAGGACATTTTGGGCTATGACTTCTCTATTTAAATCATGACACTTCTCTGTCTAATGAATCTTTGCATAAACAACTCACAGAATTGAATGTATAAGTTAAACAATATCACACCATGTAACTTTTCATTTACCCATTCATGAAAGGTATGAAATCTTCGGTACGGCCGAAGACAGCGGCGCTCTTACTTGTTTTCGCTGCTTTCCTTGCTTGCTCACCGGAAAAACTGAGCAACATGCAGTGAGGCAGACGAATATAAGCCGATGGTTGTGGCTGGGGATGATGACGATTGAGGATGATAATGATTGAAGTATGATGAGGAATACCCGCCAACGATGAAATTTGGTGTGTGATTTTGTTGTTGTTGTTGTTGCTATTTTGGCTGATTGCGATTGCTATGGGATAGTGATGTGGATGGCAGTGCTTTTGAAGCCACAACCGTGGCCAATGCCAAAACATGGTCAAGTATACACATATGTACGTACATGTTTTTATGTATGTATGTTAGGGTGGGGCGATTTACTAACCTATATCGCGCGATCGAAATTTGGATTCCTCTCATTTTTCTGAGTAGAAAACTCCTCCACGACATTTGCCTAAATCTACGTTTTAGGGAATAACTCTTCAATTTTTGCAGCTAAAATTCTGAAATTTTGTTTTTAGAGCATTTATTGTACACAAAGCGCTGTCGGCGAAATTCATCGGTATCGGACGAGTATAACATAGAGAACCCATACCGCGCTTTTGGGCCAAGGAAAAAAGAGTGCATTCTAGTTTTCCCATACCGGAAGATAAATTAATATTTTAAAATACTGTTCATATATTGTATTGACTTATCTTTAAAAAGTTTGCAACAAATATTAAGATGTATTGTACACAACAAGAGATAATCGCGAAAATATGCGATTTTGGGCATTCAGCCTCCATAACCGGAAATCACGCTATATCTCGAAAACGGATCATCCGATTTTAGTTTCGATTTCATATCTGGATTCAGCATAAAATTCTGCTTCAACTCGATGTGCATATTGGCCTGGATATTTTTTGGTTGATTTTTGCCTAATTTTTATATTCAAAAATTCGTCTTGGTTCATAAAAACCAAATTCCGGAACATCAAAATTAATTTTGGACAAATGTCGTGGAGGAGTTTTCTACTCAGAAAAATGAGAGGAATCCGAATTTCGATAGCGCGGTATCGATTAATTTCCCTTCATACAAATCGCTCCACCCTAATGTATGTGCCTACATATATTTATGTTAGCCTCTCTGACCCATTGTAAATACTTAACACAATCGAAGGTGTAACCATAAAGTTCGCGCCAACAACCAACCAAACAACGAACGCGAATGAAAAAAGAACGAAATGGACAAGGTTGCTGTGGTCGCATTTTCAGGTGATGAGGTGAGGCTATGCCCACTCCGTTGGGCGTTTATTATGCGCCTTAAGATAGTGACAACAAAAACAAGAATAGCAGTGTAAGTATAACATTGTATTACAGTGAAGTCAACAATAATGAAACAAAAAAAAAATTGCAAAAAGCTGTTAAAAAACTGGAAAGACGAAAAGTCTACAGGTAAACGGCAAACGCCAACCGCAACCGCAACGAATCGAACTAAACGAAACGAAATTGGGTATAAGTGAGGACAGTTAAGATGCGGGGTTGTTTAGATGGTGTTCGGTGTGCAGGAATAAAGAACTATATATCGCACGTTTTATGCAATAGGGATTTATCTCGAAATTTTCGATTTCTGGGATTTTGCCATATATCTCAATAACCGGGTCATGCCTTTGATTTTAGTCTTATAAAATACCCAAAAAGATAAAAATGGCGGAAATAAAAGTGATTTTGTAGTTAACCGTAGAAGGAAGCTATTTGATATTATAAAAGTTTGTTTGCGTTTTCCCAAAAAATTTTTTTTTTAGTTAAATCCCTATTGAATAAAACGTGCGATATGTACATCAGGCCGTCTCGCCTTATAGGGACCCAAGAATAAAGTTCGCCGTACGCCCCCGCATATGATATCTTTTTGGAAAACATTTCCGCAAAATTTTTTAATTTTTGTTTTTGGCGCCGCTAGATGTCGCTAAAATTCATTTTTCTCATATCTTAGGTATTTATAGTCTGATCTCTAAGTTTAATACACCAATGTCTTTGGCTTGAAAGGACGCCTTATACTATGGACTATTAGTAACATGTTAACCCTCTATCACCTCCAACAAAGGGTTATTTTGACCCTATTTTTTAGAAAATCAGGAGAAATAGTATTTTTAAGGTCGCTAGAGGGTTAAAATGTTCTAGAAAATTATTTGGCATAAAAGTTTATTAGGGGGCTCCTCAGAAAAATTTTCTGTAAAATTAACCTAAAAGACCAAAGGAACCAAAAAACCTATATTCCTCGGAATGTATTATTTCGGGTTCTACTGAAGCGATCGAAATACTTCTTTTGCAAAAGATTAATGTTTTTTGACGGCGTTTAACATGCTGGCCAAAAAAGGTACATTAAGGTGGTATAAAATAAGTAGTGGGTGGAAGTGACTCCAATGGCGCAGATAGGGTTATTACAATTATAAAGGAGAAACCCTCCTCTCAATTTAAAGACATTGGTGTATCAAACTTAGGGATCGGACCATAAATACCGAAGATATGAAAAAAATTGATTTCAGCGACATCTAGCGGCGTCAAAAAAAAAATAAAAAAATTTTCCGGAAATGTTTTCCAAAAAGACATCATATGCGGGGGCGTACGGCGAACTTTATTTTTGCGACACGGTCTAATGTATATACATATATATGTATGTATTACAGTGAAGATGTAAGGTGACGATCGCGGAGGCAGCTGTGCTGGCGGCGATGAAAGAATATGACGGTGTCATAAAGGAGTGTAAAATGTTGTGCTTTAGGCCAGGAAGAATAAAAAAGATTTACATAAATACGTGCAAATACATTTTTTTTTCAGAATCAGCCGGCTTTTAAGAAAAGTAAACAATTGTGAAAAGAAATGCGAAAGGTAATGAGTAAAAAGTCGCTATAATAATAATAATAATACAATAGCGCTGTTATAACTCTGACGAGTTTTATGGCCGAGCTTATCTCCCAATTCGAGGTGTGCTCCTTTTTGTTTTTCCTATTAATTGGGTGGACCTACAGTTTTAAGCCGGCTCCGAACAGCGAATGCATTTTTTGTGAGAAGCTTTTTCATGGCAGAAATACACTCGGAGGGTATGCCGCCCACTGCCGAGAGGTGACCGCTGCTCTTAAAAACCCAATAATTGGATTTTTACTAATTAGAAAAATTGTTTTGGTGTTTTGCTCGGACCGTGGTTTGAACCCGAGACCTCTGGCATAGCAGGCGAGCACTCTGCCCACTGCACCACAGCGGCCAGTCGCTATAATAACCACAAAATAAGGACGCACAAGAATGAGAGTGAATTGTCGTTGTGAATCTGCAACTATTGCAATTGAAGCACAGTTGCTTTTTTAAGCTCATCAATGAAGTCTCTATTAGACAAAGACTCATTTAGAATTGAAGCAAGGGGTTCTATAAGTACAGAACACTTCCTAAAAATATAGTGTTATTCTTCTTCTTTTTAATTGGCGCGTAACAGTTTAGATGATTCTGGCCGAGTCCAATAAAGGGTGCCAGTCGATTCTGCTTCTTTCTGCCTGGCGCTAATTGCAAATACGAAGGGGGACGAGTCAGTCTTCACCTGATCTTCCCAACGCAGTGGAGGTCTCCCCTTTTCTCCTTTAGTGAAATACTGTCTGGACCGGAGCACCTTCATCCATTATCACGACATGACCTGCGCAACGCAGTTGCTGGATTTTTATTCGCTGAACAATGCCGATGTCTGCGTAAAGCTCGTACAGCTCATCTGTAAATCTCCGTCGACACTCGACCTCGCTAACGCGCAATTTTAATTTTCAGTTGGCTACTTAGTCTAAAGTAGCACTTATTGGCAAGAGTGATCCTATGTTGAATTTCCGTGCTGAAATTATTTTATTATTAGTCATTAAATAGGTATACTGAGGAGAGACTTTTTAGTTAATTAGAATTATTAATTTTCTTTTCGATTGGAAGCCAAATGTCAACGACAGCACGAAAAGCCGGTGCGAACAACCCTGAGCCCACCGTCTCCACAAAAAAACGTTTCCAAAACACGAAAATCCAGTTGGGTGTGAGAGACTTTAACATTCTTCTATTTAATTTTTGCTTTTCAGTTATAAAAAAATGAATTCAATTCAATTCAAATCTCTAACTGTAATAAAACCGTCTATATGTACATATGTAAATGCATTTGTATTTTGCAAGTGTTAGAATGTGCCACTTGTATCCGCTGTTGAAAATTGTACCTCCAAAACAGTTAAAAAAACGCAATTTTTGCACTAAAACAATTTGCGTACGTAAAATTGTTGCAATAAATTTTACCACACGCAAATGTGGCATATAAAATTGCTGTTAAAAAATAATAAAAAATATCTTGAAAGTGTTAAGCGAAATATTGGCTTTTTTGCTAGTTGCGCGTGCGCAATCAGAGCAAATGCTTGTCAGTCAGCTTATATTGTATTGTACTCTGAAAAAAATACCCGTAGTTAAACCAACAACTTTCGGCTGTTGAATCTCCGTCTTTGATTCAACAGCAAAAGTATTTGTTTTTACAGCAAAGTTTTTGATACAACAATTTATTCAAAAACGGGCGTTGTTGATTCAAAAACTTGCTTGCTTTTAAAAAATTTTTTGTGAGAAAACCAACAAAAAAAATAATGATGGAGAGAAGATGAAGAGAAAAATCCAAGCAAAAGTTTATTTTTAGCAACAATTTTCTCCCCGTTGTTGATTTAAAGGCAAAAGTATTTGACCCAACAGTTTCCGTTGTAAACAAATCTAATGAGAACAAATTTTTTTAAATTTTGTTTTTACAATGAATAAAATAATTCATGGATTCCTTTTTAGGAAATGGAAGTATAAATAGGTTACTAAAATTCAATATAATGTTGAATGTTCCACTATGTGATGATTGGATAGAATTACAGGTTGATGTCATGGTTCGAATCCGGAGGAGAATATAAAATAAAGAAGAAAAATCAGACTAAGAAATAAAGATAGCGACCAGTGGATGATAAGAAGGAGAGAAGAATAGGAGAACAAGCGGAGGCTACATATTTGCAGTTGTGACCCGGGCGGAGAGAAGATGAAGAGTAAAATGCAAACAAAAATTTATTTTTAGGTGAAAATTTTTTCCAACAATCTCCGTTATTGACTTAAATCAACAACGCTCCCACCTTTGAAACAACAACGGAGCGTTGTTGGGCACATTTCAACTGCGGAAAGTAGTTGATTTAACAGCGAAAGTCTTTAGATTTACAACGTTTTTTTTTTTCAGAGTATGTACATACATAGTTATATAGTCACATTATGATAGTTACATACATACATATGTATGTATGTACATAATTTTTTTCAATTTAGCAATTTTCTTATTTATCTATTTGCTTTTTATGCATGCAAATGTGTTTCACAACAACGCCGCACTGCTGCCATTATTTAGGCCATAAGTTTTTTAAAACATTCATATTGGCAAATGTGCTGAGATACTGTTTTTGTATTTAAGGCTAATTGCAACAATTTTATGATTTATGCGTAGGTGTTTTTGGCTATTTATCGATTGCTGGCCTTACAAGTATTAAACACCCAAGGCAGTAAATTGGAATTGGTTGAATTAGACAAAAAAAAAGTAATGCAATGTATATAACACGTACATGTTACTGCAGTAAAAATAAAAAATTTTGCTTTAAATGATCATCAGGAAAATTCATCTTTTTAAAACTTTAGACACCTCCAAGCTCTCTAATATTGACGATTTTGCAAAAACTTAGCAAGAGGCAGCATCAATTACGATAGAAGATTCTTTAGACTATAGAAGCGCTTCTTGTTCTTAATGAGATGTTAACGCAGTGACCAAGTCAAACAAACTCAGCTTAAAAACCCTAAACACTTAAATGCATCTATAATAGATAAAATGAGACAAGACTTTAACTAGTACAAAAGTCGTAAAATAAAAAAAAAACGACTGACTGCAAAGCGCGTATAAATTAATCAAATCGCCACAAAACTGACAGCACAATGAATGCATGCAAAATGTAACGCTCGCTATGCAAATTTATTGCCAATGTACAAGCGACATGTAGCACAAGCAATAATTACGTATCAAACACAACTAGATAAAAATCTTGAGCAACAAAAAAATTAAAAAAAAAAAATGTTGCAAAACATTTAAAAATGACAGCAACTCGCGATTTTACAGGACGTATTTACATATATATGTAGGTATGTAGACTAGTAGTAAGCTCAAGCCAAAGCGCTAACGTGAACTAGTTTTAGAAAAAAAAAAAAAACTGCATAAAAACTTGTGTGTTTGTAGCTATGTATGTATCTTTTCAATTTTCAAAAGATTTTTATCAAATAACAATTTGTGGAGCAGTTGAATGGAGCAAAATGTTATCGAAACACAAAAATTTGCTTCGAAACACAAAATCTTGCTTCGAGTGGGATATATTTATATAGTAATGCTTGCCCTTAAGCTGATGGAATTACATTTAATTTTATTAAATTCAATTATGTGCTTAAAGCTTTTAATCAAGGCCGAACATACTTATACCTTAAAGCTAGACGTCAGTAATTCAGGCTTCGCAAACTTCATCTTTGGCACAACCGCCGGTTAGGCAGTTATGAAGTTTAAATGACATCGGAGCATATAATTCTCGAACACGAAGCCATATATAGTATGTAGAATGAGACAAAAGACACTCGATTCACATCAACTCTGAGAGTATCTACATACCTAATCATAGTGCTAGATTTTCTTAATGTAATTGACCCCAAAATGATATATGGAAGTTGGAGTATTCGAGAGAAAAGTTCTTCGGAAGATTTATGTACCTTTGCGCATTCGCGATGAAGAATTAATGACGAGCTATACGAGCTTTATGCAGACATTGACATTGTTCAGCGAAAAGATCCACCGGCTGCGTTGGGCAGGCCATGTCGTGAGAATAGATGAATGTTCTCCGGCGCAGAAAGTATTTCTATGGCAACCCACAAAAGGCACAAGAAAAGGCAGACCTCCACTGCGTTGGGAAGATCAGGTGAAGACTGACTCGTCCTCCCTTTGTATTTCCAATTGGTGCCAGGCAGCACGAAACAGAAACAATTGGCGCGCTTTATTGGATTTGACAAGAATCGTTTAAACGGTTATGCACATTTAAGAAGAATATATATAGAGCTTAAGGACACATTATAGACCCATAGATCGCAGTGCGCGTTCTTGTTTTTACCCAGCTATCGATCTTGGAGTACTTCGATTGAGATTTTGAGTTATGGCTTGTGAACAGATAAATCTATTCAAACAGATTATATATTAACTATTCACAGGTAATGACGGACAGCAGTTTTAAAATCCACATTTGACTGTTGAATAAAGAAAATCAACAGTTTTTTTCCTTAACCCTAGTTAGATAATCATATTTTTACATACGTTAAGGATAATCATGCGTAAAATTGACGCATGATGGGTTTTTCAGCTATATCTTCACAGTTTATTTACAAATTTGCCCTGAACTTGCACAAGCTTTATTATACATAGATATGTAAAATAAATGTAAACAATATAAATAAAATATATTTAAATTTGTTTACTATAAAAAAACTAAACCAAAAGAACTTCTTCAATTTTCTCATGAAACTAGGAAACACCCATTTTCCGTCCCTTTTTGAATAACTTTGTTGCAAAAATCAGACTTTTTGACTTACAATCTAAATGAACTGGAAACTCATTAAGAAAAATAAATGAAAATTTTTTATGAAGGTCGGTCAAACACAATTTTGGAACATATCAAATATTGTCCTAAAGACATATAGAATTTTTGCACTTATTGCATGACCCTTGCCTTTCGCCTTTTTTTGAAGGGCAGTATGTACAAAAGAAGAAAAGGGAACCTTCTCTGCTTTGGGAAAATCAGGCGAAGACCAACTCTTCCTGCCTAGTTATTTCCAATTGGCGCTAGGTAGCACAAAACAGATACGACTGGTGCGATTTTTTGGACTCGGCCAAAATGGTCTAGACTAGTGGTCGGAAACTATCGATGGCACTATCGTCATTATCGATGGTTTCTGAACATCATTTACACTATCGATGGTTTTCGACTATCGTTTGAACTATCGATAGTTTATTGAAAATTTGAAATGTGACCACTAGGCACCAAACAAACGGTAACTATTCCATGCAGGGTTTGAATTGCTGACTAGCAAGTAGTCAAAGCAACATAAATACGCCTATGTGTTCTAGTCGCATGGTCGTTTAAAATGTGATTACCCAAAAACATTAAAATTACACTACAATATGGGTATCAAACGAAAGGGGATGGTCCCAGGTTTTATTTGGACTACGATATATATCGATAAATTTATCGATAACTGTGATTGCCCAAGAACATTAATATTACCCTGCAATAAGGTTATCAAACGAAAGGGGATGGCCCCAGGTTTTATTTGGACTACGATATATTTCGATAAATTTATCGATAACTGTGATTGCCCAAGAACATTAATATTACCCTGCAATATGGTTATCAAACGAAAGGGGATGGCCCCAGGTTTTATTTGGACTTCGATATATTTCGATAAATTTATCGATAACTGAGTTATCGGTCTAAATGCGATGGCCCAAAAACTTCATATTACCCTATGGGTACCAAACGAAAGGGGATGTCCCCAGGTTTCATTTGGACTACCGAACACCGCAAAATGGGTATCAAATGAAAGCGCTTGGCTAGGGCTATCATTTGGTCGAGTCTTAGTTAATTATGAACTGATCTAAAAAATATCCATCATCCAGAAATTGTTATGGAACATCGAAAAAAATATCAATTGCTAGTAACAATTATGATCTGATCGAAAAAATATCGATCTTTGAGTAATTGTTATTGATGATGGAAAAATTTTTCCATTGCTCAATAATTGTTATCAAGTGATTTTTATATTTATTTGTTATAATTGTTATGGTCTCTGGTTAATATATTAATTTTTTTGAACAATAATAAATGGCTAATAAATAAATAAAACAAAACAATGTACTGAAAAAAGTTTTATTGGATCATCTTCTATTACTTTCATGTATTGGTAAGAATAAAACCAGGACAGGTGGGCAAAGTTTGTTTACATTCGGGTGAAATCGGGTGAGCTCATTTAAAACAGATGTGTTTGTGGATGTGTTTGCTGCCGGACGGCAAAAGGCGGTTACAGTGTGAGCGTAGCCGTAGACTCTCGAAAATCACCCGAAACTATCATCAACTATCGATATACTATCGATAGTTTGCAAAAAACTATCGTACACTATCGATAGTTTCCGACCTCTAGTCTAGACTCTAGACCGTTACGCACTGATTAAAAAGAAGAAAAATTATATACAATACATAATATAATATGATACACTGGCTCTAACGAGTTTTAAGGTCGAACTTCTTTCCTAATTCGAAGCGTGCTCCTTAATCTGGTTTTTCCTACTAATTGGGCGTGCCTACAGTTTTATGCCGATCCCTAACGGTGAATGCATTTTTGTGAGAAGCTTTTTCATGACAGAATTATACTCATAGGGTATGCCGTCCACTACCGATAGGTGACCAATATTTTAAAAACCTAATAATTGACTTTTGTAGCAAGCAGCTATGTATATATGTATAATTATGTTATGTTATGTTATGTTTATGTTGTTCAACGTATTGACGATCTGGCAGCCCCACTAATGGCAATATCACTTATGTCAAAACTAATACTGAGATATGGCAATGTTGTGTGTAATGTATGTTTGTCCCTTTCGCACTTGTATAAATATCATAAATCATACAGCTGAACGTATGGAACACTATTGAACAATGGTAATTACATGAAAGTGGGCTGCTTAGTAGTAAGATCAAATACTTTGTTTAGCGATCGGCGGTAAGTGGTCCTCCAGCAAAGTATTGAGACTTGGTAAGCGATAAGCTCGCCGGACTCAATATGAGCCACAAGGAGTTTGACAAATCTTCCGGCAAAGTATTGGGATTTGGCAAGCGATAAGCTCGTCGGTCTCAATATAAGCCACAAGGAATTTGAGAAATCCTCCAGCAAAGTATTGGAACTTGGCAAGCGATAAGCTCGTCGGTCTCAATATAAGCTATAAGGAGTTTGAGAAAATGATGACAACCTTGGAGCGTGGAAAGCGTTGGCTTTTCGCTCCAAGGTAGTTGGTGCCTTCTACCACTGCCCGTGCGCTGATTGCTAAACCCTTCTTTTATACTGTTAGTCGTTACTTTACATCATAAAATCCGGTGACAAGTTTATTTTATAAATAAAATAACAACAACAACCGAAACTACCATCTTTCAATTCTACATTGGCGCCCAACTAAGTGGCTTAAATCAACAATTTTTTTTCAACATTATTCCAAGGAGAAGCCCACGACTCAACGCGATGATGGCTCTCTCGGCCGAACAATTCCAACAGCTCCTGGAGGCAGTCAACATCAGAAATGTACGCGTTGGTACGTTCAGTACGTGTAGTGCCCGTTACAATGGTGAGCGCAATCCAGCCAAAGTCGAAGAGTTCATCGCCGCAATATCAACATTTAAAGCGGTAGAAAAGATTAACGACGCCGACGCAATCAATGGTATGCCCATGCTGCTTGAGGGTGATGCTGCGGAGTGGTGGTGTGGCGTGAAGGATCAAGTTTCTGATTTCATCGACGTCGTCCGCATGCTGCGTGAGAGTTTCGCTCCTGCAAAGCCGGCATGGCGAATTTATGCAGAGATAATCGATAGTAGGCAACAGAAGAATGAGCCAACGGACAGCTTTATCCGTAAGAAGCGTGCATTATTTGCGCAGCTGGACAAAATTCCTGCCGAAGCAGAGCAAATTGATTTATTGTTCGGTATGCTAAACGCGAATATACGGGAAAAGATAAGCCGTCATCGGGTCTCTACATATGAAGAGTTGCTGAAGGATGCTCGTGAAGCAGAGCTCGTTCTTAACGAACGCGAAGCCCATAAGAAGCCGAATGAACAAAGTACTCGTTGTACTTTTTGCCATAAAAAGGGGCATTCGCGTGAAACATGCTTCAAAAAGCAAAAGCTCGATGCGAATGATGCAAACGCAACCACAGTTGCCTCGGCTATAGCAAAACCGAAGCTTGCATGCTACGGATGTAATGCACCAGGCGTGACGCGTGCTAACTGCATCACTTGCAACAAAAACAAAAAGTCTCCTGGTCCAGTAGTAAATTTCAATAATCTCTCGCCTATAAATGTTGGTCGTGACTTACCAATGGCAAACGTTCAGATTTTTGGTGTTCCAGGGCAAGCGTTTTTCGATACCGGCGCTAAAACTAGTGTAGCAAGCGCAAACTTGAAGCGGGTAATGGAGTTTAAAGGATGCAAATTCCAAAAGGTAACTTGTGACATCGCACTGGCAGATGGCATTATAACAAGGCAGAATTGTTTGGCAACGATGTGTGACATTCTGATTGGCGGTAGAAATCTCAGCATTCGGTTTATAGTTTTACCAAACGCTGACCGTAATCGTACGCTTATTGGTGCAGATTTTTTGGAGAAAGCGGGTGTGGTTCTAAACATGGCACAGAGGTATTGGTATTTTGAGGATAACCCCTTCCAGCACTTTGATTTTGCCAAAGATGCGCCTGTCAACGTAATCGAAACCGTGAAATGTGCAAATATCATAACGAAGCATAAGGTTCCAGTCAAAAAGCCTCCCTCGGAAACATACGTGCCTAAAAGACCAAAAAATGATTACTCGCCACATTCTATTCAGGCCATATTTAAGGATTCAGTACCGCCAGAGATGGCGACACCACAGCGACAAAAATCAGCAAAATTGTTTGGTCCTCCATATAAGCGACTTGCCGATGATGTAGACAATATCGACAACTATGGTCCTGAAATGCCAATCAACGATTATTCACCGCACGCTATCCAAGCCATTTTTAAGGATGCGTTGCCAAGAGACGTGTATACGCCGCAGCGACAAAAGGAACCGACCTTGTTTCCCAGCCTTGTTAAGAAACAAAACGACGATGACAACAAAGATGATGGTTTCATGAGAATATACTCCATGGACCTGAAAATTTTGAAAGATGCCGATGGAACTATGTTGGATGACCAAGAAAAACAGCAACTTGACGCTATTTTAGAAGCCAATGCCGAAGCTTTTGGCAGTATTTCAGAAGCAACACCGTATGCGGAGCATTCTATTGACACGGGTGACCATCAACCGATCTTCAGTCCACCGTATCGTCTATCTTTTGCTAAAACACGAGAGCTGAAGACCGAAGTACAGAAGATGATTGACGCAGATATCGTAGCTGAAGGTGAGTCACCGTGGGCATCACCAGTCGTCATGGTACCCAAGAAAACCGGTGGAGTCCGAGTATGCATCGATTACAGGAAAATCAATGCTGTAACGGTGCCAGACAGGTACCCACTACCACGCATGGATGATCTGCTGCACCAAGCAAAAAGTACAAAATATATGACTACGTTAGATCTCCAAAGTGGATATTATCAAATAAAAATAAATGACAAAGATGCGTATAAAACTTGTTTCATTACTCCTTTTGGGACCTTTTTGTTTAAGCGAATGCCTTTTGGTTTGCGTAATGCCCCTGCCACTTTCCAACGTCTTATGGATCGCTTTAAGGCCTCCATTCCTAATGTTCAACTTTTGGTGTATCTCGATGATTTAATTGTTTGTTCATCTTCGTTCTCAGATCATCTTAAAGATCTCGAAATCGTCCTTTCTAAATTGCGCGAATATAAGTTGCGTATAAATAATAGCAAAAGTCGATTTTGCTGTGAGCGAGTTAAGTACTTAGGGCATGTTCTTACAACTGAGGGAATATGCGTTGACCAAGAGAAAACTCGTGCCATAAGCCAGAGAAAAGAACCAAGGAACATTAAGGAACTTATATCATTTATTCAAACATGTTCCTGGTACAGAAGGTTTATTAATGGCTACGCTGAGATATCAAAACCGCTTACCGAACTTACGAAGAAAAATGCGAAATGGGTTTGGACTTCTAGCCAAAGGGATGCATTTGAAGCGTTAAAACACGCTTTAACATCTGCTCCTATCTTAAAACAAGCCCAAGACAATTTACCTTTTTGCATAAAAACTGACGCTAGTGCTTATGCGCTAGGAGCAGCTTTACTCCAGGGGGAGGAGAGCAATGAGCATCCGATAGAATACGCGAGTCGATTGTTGTCAGCAGCTGAAAGAAATTATTCAACCACGGAGCGAGAAGCTTTAGCCATCGTTTGGGCATGCACCAAATTTCGAGGGTATATCGAAGGGGCCGAAATAATATTATTAACAGACCATCAACCTCTGAAGTGGCTACTTACCATAAAGTCTCCATCAGGTCGCTTAGCGCGATGGGCATTACAGATCCAACAATACGATTTTAAGGTTAAATATAATCCTGGCAAAACCAATTCCTTGGCCGATATGTTATCTCGCCCTCCATGTGATGATATCATAGTAGAGGAGAACTATATATGTGCGTTCCAAATTGATTTTCCGCGCAAAAATTCCAAAGAAATTCGAGATGATCAGTTGAAAGATAATTACCTAAAGAAGATTATTTCATCGATAGAATCTCAAGATGACAACCTACCATTTTGGTCGAGTAGAGGTTATTTGTTGAACGATGGAATTCTGTTTTGCTATGCTAACGATGAGAAAGAAGATGCTCAAATGGTAGTACCACAACAAGAGCGTGAAGAACTATTGAACAAATATCACAATGACAGCACTGCAGGTCATTATGGCCTAGAAAGAAGCATACATAGAATCGCTAATCGTTACTTTTGGCCAGGTATGCGGACAGATATAGCAAAACATGTTAATGCCTGCATAGACTGTCAGCGATACAAAGCAACGAATATGAAACCTATGGGACTTTTCCAAACTACAAGTTGTAACCAAAGATTTGAAATTGTGGCAGTTGACTTATTTGGTCCGTTACCGAAGACAAAAGATGGATTACAATGGATATTAGTGGCTGAAGATGTAGCCTCACGTTGGGTAGAACTATTCCCTCTAAAAGAAGCAACTGCTGAAGCATGTGCGAAAACGCTGATCATGGAAGTATTTCTCCGCTACGGAATTCCTCGTCGACTGAAATCGGACAATGGCGTTCAATTTGTATCAGCCATAATGCAAAAGGTCGCATACTGTATGGGAATCGAGCAACAATTCACGCCTGTCTATCACCCGCAAGCTAATCCCGTCGAGCGTAAAAACAGAGATCTTAAATCACAATTGGCAATCCTTGTTGGTAACGAGCATGATACATGGGATCTTAATCTACCGGCAATCAGATTTGCGATGAACACTGCAAAATGTCAAAGCACCGGCTTTACCTCAGCCTACCTTACTTTCGGAAGGGAATTACGAACTCTTGACGACGTGCAACATGATGTTAGGGCCATTGTGGAATCCGAAAACTTTATTCCACAAATCTCGCCTTACTTGCGAAATCTCAGTAATACTTTAAAACAAGCAAACGAAGCTGAGCAGCATATGCAAGATAAAAACAAAGACTACTTTGATCAAAAACGACGTCCTCAGGATAACTTTGATATCGGTACAGAAGTACTGGTTAATACGCACACATTGAGTCAGGCATCAAAAGGCCTAACATCGAAGTTTGTTCCGAAAAGAGATGGACCATATGTTATCATCCGAAAGATTGGCTCATCATCATTTGAAATTGCATCGCCAAGCAACATAAACCTACCACTGGGCACATATCACGTATCATCGCTAACAAAATACAAACGTCGCAATGAGGATCAGCCTCCAGCGCCAGTACGACCGCTAAGAAGAAGAGGACGGCCCAAGAAAAACTAACTGGTGTTGTCGTGTGCTCGAGACGAGTCCATCACGTCAAAGGGGGAGATTGTAGCAAGCAGCTATGTATATATGTATAATTATGTTATGTTATGTTATGTTTATGTTGTTCAACGTATTGACGATCTGGCAGCCCCACTAATGGCAATATCACTTATGTCAAAACTAATACTGAGATATGGCAATGTTGTGTGTAATGTATGTTTGTCCCTTTCGCACTTGTATAAATATCATAAATCATACAGCTGAACGTATGGAACACTATTGAACAATGGTAATTACATGAAAGTGGGCTGCTTAGTAGTAAGATCAAATACTTTGTTTAGCGATCGGCGGTAAGTGGTCCTCCAGCAAAGTATTGAGACTTGGTAAGCGATAAGCTCGCCGGACTCAATATGAGCCACAAGGAGTTTGACAAATCTTCCGGCAAAGTATTGGGATTTGGCAAGCGATAAGCTCGTCGGTCTCAATATAAGCCACAAGGAATTTGAGAAATCCTCCAGCAAAGTATTGGAACTTGGCAAGCGATAAGCTCGTCGGTCTCAATATAAGCTATAAGGAGTTTGAGAAAATGATGACAACCTTGGAGCGTGGAAAGCGTTGGCTTTTCGCTCCAAGGTAGTTGGTGCCTTCTACCACTGCCCGTGCGCTGATTGCTAAACCCTTCTTTTATACTGTTAGTCGTTACTTTACATCATAAAATCCGGTGACAAGTTTATTTTATAAATAAAATAACAACAACAACCGAAACTACCATCTTTCAATTCTACACTTTTAATTATGCCACTAAATCTAAATAAATGTAAATTTATGTGCTTTTCGCGGAGTAATGTCGAACCTATAGCTTACGCCATTAATAATCATGATCTGGAGCGAGTTTATGAGTTTGTCGACTTAGGTGTAAGATTCGATTATAAACTCAATTTCAACCTTCACATCAACGTCATGATAAATAAATCTAAAAGTGTTCTAGCGTTTGTAAAACGTTGGTCTAAGGAATTTAGTGACCCCTACGTAACTAAAGCCCTTTTCACAACTTTAGTAAGACCGACACTAGAATATGCATCTATAATCTGGAATCCGAGTTATAAAATTCATTCTGATCGACTTGAATCGATTCAAAAACAATTTTTACTTTTTGCATTAAGAAATTTGAATTGGAACCCTCATTGCAATCTTCCCTCGTATACTAGTCGCTTAAAGCTTATTAACCTTCCAACTTTAGCTAGTCGTAGGGAAACTCTGGGTGTAATATTCGTAACGAAACTGCTGAAGGGATCAATAAATAGCCCATTTCTTCTTTCTGAAATAAGCTTAAACATTCCTGCCCGTCCATCAAGACATTACCAGCCCATCTTTTTAAAACAATGTAAAACTAATTTTGAATTAAGTGAGCCATTCCGATATCTATGCAAAAGTTTTAACACATACTCTACCTACTTTGACATCTCGGACTCTCTATCCATTATAAGGAAAACTCTTCTTTTAATTCTTAACAAATAACAAATTGTCTACTAGATATAGTTTCCTTCTACTAATTTAGTATAATATGTATTTTATTGTTAACTAAGTAATTGCTTCTAAGTGTATATATAAACTTATGTATGTGTAATCAGCTGATGAATTTCTATTCTGTAGCTGAGCAGCATAAGAACTCGACGTTTAACAAACTCCAAGCCACTCAACACCTTGGCAAAATTAAGAAATATATCCGTGCGGCATGCGGATTGCGCCCCTCTCGTCGGTCGGGCGGGAAATGGAGGGTAAACCGTTGGGTATTATTATTATTATTATTATTATTATTATTATTATTATTATTATTATTATTATTATTATTATTATTATTATTATTATTATTATTATTATTATTATTATTATTATTATTATTATTATTATTATTATTATTATTATTATTATTATTATTATTATTATTATTATTATTATTATTATTATTATTATTATTAAAATTAATTAAATTAAATTTTGGTGTTGGGTCGGCTGGGGGTTGAACCGGCGACCCATGTTATGGCATGCGAGCACTTTACCCACTTCCCCACAGTTGCCACAATACAACACATATATTTTTTTATTATACTGGCTCTTCAGTATAATGTTCTGATGAATGAAAGTCATCCTTGTCCTTATGCAATACGTGAGAAATGCTTCCTGAAAGTCACGGTAAAGATAATCATGCGTAATTTTTACTCACTGACCCCTCATATTGGGAAATTTGCAAAATTTACCACAGAAAATTATGTGTCACGTGAGAGATATGCAGTACAAGTGAAATATATAAAATGTTCAGCGACTTATTCACATAATTGGGGGAGTGAGAACAATAATTCGAAAGGGGATGCGTAATTTTGACGCAGATTATCTTTTTAGGGTTAAAAAAATAAGCCGCTATGAAGTACTCAGCTCACTAGATAGAGAAATGTGCTGTCGCTTTAAAATATATTTAACAAAAATACACACCTACATATAAAAAAGTATCTATGTATGACTATGTATAAATCCAACGCAGAAAACTGCCTCTACGTTGATTTTCCCCTTTTTGGCATGTTCGCATTTTCGGCGCGTGCCTTTAGCGTTTTATTCGTGTGTCGTTCATTCAATTTTTCTTTTTTTCAATTGTTCATTTATTATTTAATTATAAATATTGCTGTTATTTTTCATATTGTTCACACCTGGAAACTGTTAAACCAATTTTTTTTATCTACCAACACACGTATGTACTTATGAGCAATTTACTTTGAAGTGCGATGTCGCCCCAAAGCGCAATTGTTGATGCAGCGAAAGAAACGGTGTTGGCAGCACTTATCATTTATAGCTTAAACAGAATCAGCGTCGGACGAATTTTCGTCGGACGCGTCATTCTGTCAAACGATTAAAATACACGGCAGTATATGAGAATGAACAGAACGAAAACGCTGGTGAAAATCGCCCGGCGAAAATTCGTCAGAATAGTCTTATTTCTAATTTGGACCCTATCGCCTGTCAAATAAATTGTTTGGAACATGATAAAAACATGTAATAAAACAAAAATATACGTTTTTTGATGTGGAAAAAATTGAAAATATGGACAGAAGAGAAGAGTCAATGGAAAAAGTGAGGAAACATTGTAATTATAAAAATATTCATATGGCAATTTCGCCTTGATTCTGTTTTACTGGGCGATATTCGCAAACAAATGTCATCGCCGCACCACGCGAAAACACGCCCGGCGGTTGGTTCTGTTTAAGCTATTATGCATGCCTGTGATATCGAAAATAATAAATTTTTTTTTGTGTCGTAGCAATCATGGTATAATTTAACTTAATATACGCCGGGTAATTGCTACTATTATTTGTTTTAAATAGCGGCTACGGATAGCCTGAGAGCTACAATAATGGTGTTTTCTTCAGTAAACACAAATGTCACTTTCTTGCTGTCCCATCAAAAAGCTATTTTCTTCTGTTAAATGTGCGCAATCTTAACAGAGAGAGCAACACAATATTTTCTCAAAAATCCTTCCCTACAATTATTCGAATTTAAAATATGCAGCAATTTCACAGGGTGAAGAGCAATTTCTATAAACTTAAACACTACAATACTTCAATTACGCCGCCTGAAATTTGTCGAACAAATTATTTTAAACTATACTTTTTATATCAACTTATTTAATACTTAAGTTCATTGTTCTGAACTCCCCAACACGGACGTATGTAAATATGTTCGCAGCCAACAAAATAAAAATATCTAATCTCTACTTAAATTGCTATTAAATCGAAATTTATGTTTTAATAAATTTCAAGCAAAACATTAACAAGTAGATCGAATAAATAAAGGGTTAAGGATAGTAAAACGCAAACAAGCCCATATATGAGCAAATTTATGGAGTGCATAAAGTTTCAGCACAGCTATTCCGCTAAGCAGCTGTGAAAAAAAAAAACTATAATAGTCTGACTGCGACGAAATGTTCTAATTTCGGCCGCTGAGGTCCCAAGCTCCCCCTTTAATGCTGTCACCGCGCCACATGTTGCTGTCGGCACTAAAATTTGGAAACAAATTTACTATCACTAATAGATAATAAGCTTAGTTTTGCGTACATATGTCATGATTAAATTGGGTTTTCTGCTACGTCCACGTCACCACACACATAAACGATATGACACCCGTGCGTATGGATTTGTATGATGCAGAGAAAAAGGGGAAAAATTTATGCGCGGGAAAAACATTTTGAAGAACAAATTAAGTGAATGATGAGCAATGTCAACGATGATGTATGTACATAATGAAATGTGCAGTAAAGGGCAATTGGGTGATATCAAGATGACTGCATGTGAGTACCTAGTTTTTTTTTGGCGTGAAAAGGGCATGCGGAACACGCTTTGAAGATATTTCCGACAGAAATTCCATCCGAAACTACATACATACATAAGAAACTTGAGTTAATATCTTAAACTTATCTGTGCTAAAAACGAATGCTAAACAAATGTTTAAAGAAGTCAACTGATGAACAACTCAATGTCATAAAATTTCGAGTAGGTATTCAAAGTATGGGTAAGGCTTCATAAACGCTGCCCTACATACCACAAGACGTGCGCTGGCGTTAGCTATAAAGCCAGAAAACTGGCACAACCAAATAAGAACAAAAAGTTATATTCTCACTATCATAAAATTATCCAAAAAACGTTCCAAAAAAGCGTTTCAAACAAACAAAAAAATCTTCTTCTTAACGAAGCGCATACAAATTTACGCAATCACTGCATGACTCAATCTGGCAGCCGTGTGGCCGTGTGGCCAACCCTACCCAACCCAATTTGACAAGTGATCCCATCAACACCATCACACTACCCTAACGGTAACGTTTTGTGCATAAAAATTAAACAATAACAAATATTTATGTATTTGTATTTTGAAACATTTTTTAACGCGAATTTCATTCGAAATCTGCAATGTTTCTTATGCAAACAAACGCACGAACGTGTCCGGTCGTAAAAATTTTTTTCTTGCTTTAATTTTTTTAAATTTAACGCGCAAAAACAATTCAGAAAAATCATCAAGTGAACGCCACGACAAACTTTGGGCTAAGAGAACCGTAAAGGCGTGAGTTTTTATTTATTGCATGCGTAAATTTTATACATATCGAGCCGTATGCGCCGGAAAGATGTAAAGGCCAAACTCAAAAATGTTCAGGAGAAGGTTTTTTAAAAATTTTTTTACTTCGATTTTTATTTCGATTTCTTTCTTTTGCTTTTCGACAATTTTTAATCAACTTTAACCACCAAAAATATAAAACTATACTTTTCTAAAACGAAATTTAACGCTGATCCCGAATAGCATATCCATTTTTTTGTGGCAGATCCTGTTTCTGAGATATCGGTAAAAATGTAGAAAAAACCGGATATACAAGACATTGCATGACATACATAAGTGCATAAAAAAATTGTATTAGCCACCGTAGCGATTTGGCATCTAATAAGAACTGGTAAAGAGAATCCCAACAAACATTTTTTGCCTTTGCACTTAAAAATTGGTCAAGTAGTTTGGTTACAATGGCAAAAAGAATGAAAAAATCTAAGTTTGTATAAGGAATTTCGGATTCGACTCCTATCTATCCCATAAAGAATTTAAATGTGAACATTTTGAGACTACTTTTAATGGGATGTATCAGTATTTATATTTACCTATTTTTTTGAGAGTTCTTAACCTAGCATTTTCCGCTTCTTTATAAAACTCTATTAAGGAGTAACATTTAACATTATTTCTTTCCATTTATTATGAGTTTTGAAGTGCACAATGTCTCTCAAAACAGCGATGAATAGGATAAAGAATTAATTGAATAAAAAAAATAATGCATTTCGCGATTTTAAGGAGAGGATAAATAATGATGGATGTAAGTACTTTTGGCTATTCTTTTGTAATTTTCTGGATTTGTCTCCCATCATATCCTTTTTCCAAGATCCTTGATATCGCCTTTCAAAAACTATTAAGTTCTGATGAAATCTCTCGCCATGTTCATCACTTTCAGCATCTACGTTTGGAGGGAAATTATCGAGATTCAAGAAATTAATTTTGGAGAAATTTTAGAAATACACAACCAGTTTGTTTAAAACTGCTCTAAGCAGTAACAAAAGGGACCCTAACTATCGTGAAATCGTTAGAACTTTGTTCCAAAATTATGGAGCAATAAAGTGCAATATGCCGCACAAGAAAACCATATTGGTCATCGATATGTAATAAAATACAAAGTAGAAGTCTTCAAAGTGATAAAGCCCTTAGTTAAATTCCAACAAAACCCAGTTAAATTTGTTTATTTGTCACTAGTCTTCTATAATTTGAAAAGCAAAAAAGATGTAAAAGCCACTTCGTACTCACAAAAAAAGTAAACAAACTGAACTTATGTACTTACATCAAAATTGCTTTTCATAACGGTACATTTTTCAGACATAAAATTTCTGGAGAAGGTGTGGATGATGACAAGTAAGCCATTTCTACAAAAAAGTGAAATTCGGAAATCATGGCCTTTACATCTTTCCGGCGCATACGGCTCGATATGTTCATATATCAAGTGTATAGCGCTCATGAAGATACCCAGTAAACATTGTGGAGTGTGTTTGAAAATTAACGCCGATATATACATAGGTAACGGAACTGTTAAATACACTCGAACTGAGAAAATATATGTTGCTATAGTAACAAGAGAAAATGTAAAATACAAGGCAGATCTAGGAAGGTAGCCGCGGTGGCGAATTCAGAAACTACTTTTTTATATGCAAAGGTAGAGTGTAATGTCAAAATCCAAGCGAATTCACATCATGGCCAATAAGAATGGACGAGCCCCAAGCGAATTCAGATTTTAACCACGGCGAAATATCATTTTGACATTACACTCTACCAATTACAATAACAAAATACATGGGAAATTTCTGAATTCGCCACCCGGCCTACCTTCCTAGATCTGCCTTGGTAAAATATTTGAAGACAAGCACTCTGTAATCAAATTTCGGTTCAAAAATTATAGATACTTCGAGTTCGTGGTGAAGAAAAAATATGACGGGTAAGGAAGATTTTGTTTTGTTCCATTTTATTTAATAACGCTATGATTATCCACTATTTGCCTACTGGTAGAGATTAGAGAAAAGCACAAAGTCTCGTATAATTCCCTAATAGCTATCGAAGTGTTTGTTCGGTTCTGTCTTTGCATATAGTAGCTACATACATATATATATATATATATATACTCTGAAAAAAAAACGTTGTAAATCTAAAGACATTCGCTGTTAAATCAACTACTTTCCGCAGTTGAAATGTGCCCAACTACGCTCCGTTGTTCTTTCAAAGGTGCGAGCGTTGTTGATTTAAGACAATAACGGAGATTGTTGAAAAAAATTTTCACCTAAAAATAAATTTTTGTTTGCATTTTACTCTTCATCTCCTCTCCGCCCGGGTCACAACTGCAAATATGTAGCCTCCGCTTGTTCTCCTCTTCTTCTCTCCTTCTTATCATTCACTGGTTGCTATCTTTATTTCTTATTCTGCTTTTTCTTCTTTATTTTATATTCTCCTCCGGATTCGAACCATGACATCAACCTGTAATTCTATCCAATCATCACATAATGGAACATTCAACATTATAGTGAATTGTAGTAACCTATTTATACTTCCATTTCCTAAAAAGGAATCCATGAATTATTTTATTCATTGTAAAAACAAAATTTAAAAAAATTTGTTCTCATTAGTTTTGTTTACAACGGAAACTGTTGGGTCAAATACTTTTGCCTTTAAATCAACAACGGGGAGAAAATAGTTGCTAAAAATAAATTTTGTTTGGATTTTTCTCTTCATCTTCTCTCCATCATTATTTTTTTTGTTGGTTTTCTCAAAAAAAAATATATTCTCACAAAAAATTTTTTAAAAGCAAGCAAGTTTTTGAAACAACAACGCCCGTTTTTGAATAAATTGTTGGATCAAAAACTTTGTTGTAAAAACAAATACTTTTGCTGTTGAATCAAAGACGGAGATTCAACAGCCGAAAGTTGTTGGTTTAACTACGGGTATATTTTTCAGAGTATATATATATATATATATTTTATTTAATGAAATATGCTGTACTCGTACGTGCAACCTAACAAAGTGCGCTTAACTAAACAAAAACAACAAACAAAATATATTTTTTTAAATAATTTTTACGACTTTTCATCATTTCGTATCTATATATGTATGTAAAAGAGGAAAAAATAATATAAAAATTTCTGCAAACAGTCTCACTTGTTTTTTCGCTTTAACTTCTTGAAAATATCAGTCAAGCATTGTCCCCCAATTTAATAGCTAGTTTGTTCATACATATATTGTGTGCTTTAATTTTTATTTCTTCTTTTTTTTCATCAGTCTCATACTTATGACGCGCCCGTCATTCAAAAATGCAGATCAGATCGTCTTGTCGTCAGCAGCTGCCATTAACATATTCGGCACGTACACAAAATAATGGTGAAAAAAAAACAAAACAAAAATTAAATGAAAACAAAAATCCTTTTTAAAATTCTTTTGAAACAATGAAATTGTAATCTTTTTATACTCAGCTGTACTAGTACACAGAGTATTATAGTTTTAATCACATAACGGTGGATTGTAACAGAATGAAATAATCGAGATAGATATAGACTTATATATATCAAAATGATCAGGGTGAAAAGAGAAATCGATTGAGCCATGTCCGTCCGTCCGTCCGTCCGTCCGTCCGTCCGTCCGTCCGTCCGTCTGTCCGTCCGTCCGTCCGTCCGTCCGTCTGTAAACACTCTAACTCGCGCAAAAATTGAGATATTTTGATGAAATTTGGAACGCAAGTTGGTATCGAGACTGGGACGGTTGGTATTGAAAATGGGCGAAATCGGACCATGACCACGCCCACTTTTCCTATATAGAAAAAATCGGAAATTTGGTATCTCAGCCACTAATATAGCTAGAGTTTTAAAATTTTACCCACGTATTGAGCTCGGGCCCTTATGAAGAAATTTGATGAAGTTTTGGAAAATGGGCGGTGCCACGCCCACTTATTAAGGGTCAAACATTGAAAGTTTTATATGTCATAACTCAGAAACCGTTGAAGATATATCGATGAAATTTGGTACGCGTAATTTGCTTACATAGACAAATGTTTTGACGAAAAATTATCAAAATCGGTTTACGGCCACGCCCACTTTTATATATGTGTATTATAAAGTGACCTAATAAAACCATTTTAAGCGATATCTCTGTCAAATATAAAGATCTATCATTGAAATTTTGTCGCATGAGTCCAACTATGGACATAAAACAAAAAACACAAAAATTTTGGAATATGGGCGGTGCCACGCCCACTTATTAAGGGGCAGACATTGAAAGTTTTATGAGTCATAACTCAGAAACCGTTGAAGATATATCGATGAAATTCGGTACGCGTAATATAATTACTTAGTCAAATGTTTTGGCGAAAAATTATCAAAATCGGTTGACGGCCACGCCCACTTTTATATATAGGAAATATAAGGGGGCCTAATAAAAACATTTTAAGCGATATCTCTGTCAAATATAAAGATCAATCACTGAGATTTTGTGGCAGGAGTCCAACTATGGACATAAAACAAAAACTACAAAAATTTTGGAAAATGGGCTGTGCCACGCCCACTTATTAAGGAGCGAATATTGAAAGTTTAATAAGCCATAACTCAGAAACCGTTAAAGATATATCGATGAAATCTGGTACGCGTGATATATTTACTTAGCCAAATGTGTGGACGAAAAATTACCAAAATCGGTTGACGACCGCGCCCACTTTTATATATGTGTATTATAAAGTGACCTAATAAAACCATTTTAAGCGATATCTATGTGAAATATAAAGATAATTCATTGAAATTTTGTGACATGAGTTTTACAATAGACCGGAAACAAAAAATAAAAAAGTTTGGAAAATGGGCGTGGCACCGCCTCTTTTTAGACAAAGGGATATATGAGATTTCTTAGCCTTTAACTCGACAAATAATTGAGATATTATGACGAAACTTGGTTTATACACTTTTATAACATGTGTTAATAGACACGCAAAAATGTATTGAAATCGGTTTATGACCACGCCTACTTTTTAACAAAGATATTTCTGGAACACCCTTTTGGAATTTGTAACGTGAAGTCTTTGTAACTAAAAGTCATAGAGGGATGAAATTTTGCACTAACAATAATATTTGTATGCTTATTTGGATGATTGATATAAATTTTGAAAATGGGCGTGGCTGCTCCCTGTTTATGCAGCACTCGTTTCATATAAAATACACCCTATATCGAACAAACGCAAACAAACAATGAAAGCATACAGCTGAGTATCTAATGTTCGATTGCACTCGAACTTAGGCTTCCTTACTTGTTGAAACATGATTTTGCTGACTTTTGCGATTTGCTTTTCTTTATTTTTTTTTAGCAGTCACATATGCACATTAGGGTGGTCCTTAAAAATCAAATGAAGATTTTCTTTTAGTCTCACCCCCTAAATCTGTAAAAGTACGGTGAAGATACCAGATATAAATTTTGATCTCGATCGAAGATTGATAAAGGGTGTCGCACACTCAAAAATTTATTTTAATTTGTTTTAAATCTAATATCTAAAATCGATACTGATGTATTCAAATTCTCCGCATATAAATTTTGGTCCTGGTCGGAGACGGTTAAGAGGTGTCGCAAACGGGTCAAGGTAATCTGAATTCTTACTCACTGTTTAACCGCCTCCAATCGGGATCAAAATTTGCATTTGGTATTTCTGAGTACAGGGCAATTGATTTTAGATATTTTAGGGGCGTCAGAATGAATACTTTTCCGTCAATCCAGCAATCCGTTTAACTGACAACTGAGTAAAATTACATCTATTTGAATGGCGATCGACACATTCAATACTTCAACTTTGTCGTAAAAAATATATAAAATTCAAGTAGGTGTAAGTTAAACGGAGGTGGATTGCCGGAAAAGTATTCATTCTGACGGGCCCATAGAGTTTTCTGAATTTTGACCCCTTAACCATTTCCGATAGGCCCAGATTACGCTAAGATCAAAATCAACGCGGTCAAATACACTTTTTCTCTCATTTTGCGATTTTTACTCCCTGTGAGAGATTGGCTGCACTTTGATTCGGTGTCAGCACCTAATCTCGGTCTAAATTGAGTGTTCTCCCACTCTCTCTCTCATTTTTCGCTTTAATGGAAAAGCAATAGGAGATATTTGACCACGTTTATTTTGATCTGAGCGTAAAGTGGGCCATAGGGACAAAAATTTATATGTGGTATCTTCGACTATATCAGCATCAACCTAAGGGGTGAGGTTGAGGCAATATGCTATACAATTTTCTCCATACATTTTGGGGACCAGCCTAATGCACATGCATGTGACATTTATTGAAATATATTGGGACAGCTTTATATTTAATATGAGATCTGTTCGAGCGGGTGTTAATTGGCATGTTGTTTATTTGCTAAATCAGAGAATTGCATCGTGTTTGTTTAGTTGTAACATGTCTTTGATCACCTTGAACTTGCGGTGCAACTCTTGCTGTAATCAAAGCTGCTGTATACAGTACAAATTGTGAAAGCTTGCGGAGCTTTGATTCCGAAGGAACTTAGTAAATTTTAAATTTTAGGAAATAGTTCCAACAAAAAGAAAAACAATTACATATTTACCTTGTTATATATGTAAGTACGATCAAAATTGATTAAACGACTTTGAATTAAAATTATTACTGAAAGCCACATGAGTCCCTTGCGATTCACTAAACACTTGCCGAACAGCTAAGTAGGGCTGTGTAAGCAGCGTTGCCATTCTAGCTTTTTTCAAGCTAGATTTAGCTTTTTTTCTTGTCTTTTAGCTGCAAAAATTCTGATTTAGCTTTGGCTTTTTTTTTTAGCTTTTTTATTTGCTAAAACTCACCAAAAAATTAGCGCTGCTCATATACATTTGTACATACATACAGTCATCATAGTTACCATTATTTGAATGTAAAACATTTTTTCAACATTTCGTTATTTTTATTGACACTGAATTGCAAATTTACATATAGTATATGAAAATAAAAACTTATGCAGGCTCCACTAAATAAGTCGGTTCTTCAGATCAGCTGACTTCTTTACTTCTGCATATTCTATACATGCATTCGTGTTTACAGTTCGTCAAATTCTTCATTCTCTGAGTTTATCCATCATTCGCCCGTGAGCTGAGTGTCAAATTATTTGGTTTTCTTTACAGTTTTGACATCTCGGTCACGAGAGTTCGACATTAAGCTCACTGCGTGTATGTGTGTATGTATGTTTAAACGACCTGTTAAATTGACCTTGCCTTTATGTGTTTTTGAACACACTTTAGGCGATCTCCCCTGGCTGTGATCCAGATCCGCATAAAAATTTTGCATGCAAATGGAACAACAATTTTGTGATCCTGATGTTTATCTGGATCCATTTCGGGTCCGTATAGATTGTAATAGATTTTTTGATCCAGATAAACATCAGGATCAAAAAATTGTTGTTGCAGTTACTTGCAAATTTTTGTCCGGATCACTGCTACGGGAAATCACCTATTAATAAAGCATTAAAATACGCAGTAGGACTTGGGATCATCGTTTTATTAATCCGGGAGTACTTGTCAATAATACTCTATTACTCCCTATACTTCGTGTATAAGCATACAATTTTGTATACTCGCTTTTAACATTGTGTGTCCTAGGAAGGGAAATAATAAACACAAAATAAAACAAAACTGACAAAATTGTGATATTGCTCGGAAAGTACTCTTCTGCTCTCGCTTGGGGAGATCTCGCTCCAAGTTCTACTGGGTAATTTCGTAACTTTTTTAGCTTCTTTTTTTAGCTTTAAATTTTTTTTTTGATGTGTGAAACATTTTTTTTTAGCTTTTTCTAGCTTTTTTTTTCTGAGAATCTAGCTGGAACTCTGGAAAAGTTCTGGCAACACTGTGTGTAAGTTTGGTGAAATGGTTGTTTTGCGAAGGCGTTATGCGTGTATTTTGGCCCAGAAAGTAGACGAAAGCTTCTATTAAGTTGTAAATATCGGATGGAAAATGACTTGGCTCTGTTTTGGTTAGTCTATTTAATTTGCTGCAGTTATAACGTATCGGAGAAGACTAACATACTCCACTTAAACGTTTAAGAGTCAATTAAAAACAAGAAGAGAATAATAGGTGCAACTTAAAAGGCCCAAAAGAAGATTAAGAAGACTTCGTTGGAAGACACTTCTAGGGATAACTCTGTAGATTCTACATTGCTTGACAAAAACGTGAGCGTGTATTACCTAATGCGGGACGTTGCTATGACAACTGAGTAGACTTTCCTTAACTCAAAATGCATCAATGTAATAGAAATTTCTTCTTCAACATGAAAATGCCACATAAAATCATGGTTATTAATTTTCAAAATTTGTATGTATGTTTGTATGAACATTTCTCCCATACAAAAATTTTCGTTTTGTCTACTTTTGAAGTACACTTCATCTCTCAAAGTCTTCGCTCGTTCGGTACGGCCGAAGACAGCCGCGCTCTTACTTGTTTTTCTAGTGAATCTTTGCTTAAATAACTCACAGAATTGAAAGCAGGGCTGCACATTAACGTTATTTTTTATCAATAACCGAAAAAATATTTTGTTTTCAATTCAACTTTGAAAAATTTTAACGTTAAGTGCTGAACAAAAAAATACTGTCTTGATAATTATCAAAAAAAAATATGAAAAAAATTTCGTTTTGTTGATTATCAAAAAACATATATTGAAAAAAATTTGTTTCGGTAGCCAACGAAAAAAAATTATCAAAAAAAATAACGTTAATAAAAATTCAAAGTAAAATGAAGCCGTAAGCCCGAAACAAATTTTTATTATTATTTTGTTTTTGGTAATCAACGAAACAAAATAATTTTGATAATTTTTTTTGATAATCAACGAAACGAAATAATTTCAATAATTTTTATTTGATATTCAACAAAACAAAATTTTTTTGTTAATTTTTATTTGATATTCAACAAAACAAAATATTTTTGTTGATATCGTTGTGCGGCCTTGATTGAAGGTATAAATTAAACAATATAAGACTATGTAACTTTTCATTTCCCCATACATGAAAGGTATGAAGCCTTCGATACGGCCGAGGACAGCCACGCTCTTACTTGTTTTTATACTCAGCTGTACTAGTACACAGAGTATTATAGTTTTAATCACATAACGGTGGATTGTAACAGAATGAAATAATCGAGATAGATATAGACTTATATATATCAAAATGATCAGGGTGAAAAGAGAAATCGATTGAGCCATGTCCGTCCGTCTGTCCGTCCGTCTGTCCGTCCGTCTGTCCGTCCGTCTGTCCGTCCGTCTGTCCGTCTGTAAACACTCTAACTCGCGCAAAGATTCAGATATTTTGATGAAATTTGGAATGCAAGTTGGTATCGAGACTGGGACGGTTGCTATTGAAAATGGACGAAATCGGACCATGACCACGCCCACTATTCCTATATAGAAAAAATCGGAAATTTGGTATCTCAGCCACTAATATAGCTAGAGCGATGGAATTTTAACCACGTGTTGAGCTCAGGCCCCTATGAAGAAGGGGCAAATATTGAAAGTTTTATGAGTCATAACTCAGAAACCATTGAAGATATATCAATGAAACTCAGTACGCGTGATATACTTACTTAGGCAAATGTTTGGACGAAAAATTTCCAAAATCGGTTGACGACCACGCCCACTCTTATATATGGGTCTTATAAAGTGACCCAATAAAAACATTTTAAGCGATATCTCTGTCAAATCTAAAGATATATCATTAAAGTTTTATGGCAGGAGTCTAACTAGCAACGTAAGACAAAAACCGTAAAAAGTTTGGAAAATGGGCGTGGCACCGCCTCTTTTTAGAAGCAGGAATATACGAGATTTCTTAGCTTATAACTCGACAAATAATTTATATATAATGACGAAACTTGGTGTGTACACTTTTATTACTTGTGGTAATACATGCTCAAAATATTAGAGAAACCGGTTGACGGACACGCCCACTTTTGTATATGGGAACTATAAAGGGGCCTAATAAAAACATTTTAAGCGATATCTTTGTCAAATGTAAAGATAATTCATTGAAATTTTGTGGTATGATTTCTACAATAGACCGGAAACAAAAAATATAAAAATTTTCGAAGATGGGCGTGGCGCCGCCTCTTTTTAGACAAAGGAATATACGAGATTTCTTAGCCTATAACTCGACAAATAATTGAGTTATTATAACGAAACTTGGTTTATACACTTTTATAACTTGTGTTAATAGACACGCAAAAATTTATTGAAATCGGTTTATGACCACGCCTACTTTTTAGCAAAGGTAATTCTGGAACACGCTTTGGAAATTTGTAACGTGACATCTTTGTAACTGGAAGTCACAAAGGAATGAAATTTTGCACAAAGAATAATATTCATATGCTTAGTTGGAAGACTGATAAAAATTTTGAAAATGGGCGTGGCTACGCCCACTTTATGCAGCACTCGCTTTATATAAAATCCATCAAACGCAAACAAACAATTAAAACATACAGCTGAGTATCTAATGTTCGATTCCACTCGAACTTAGACTTCCTTACTTGTTTCTTCTTATCTTGAACACGCATGTACCTGTATGTCAATGTCATTATGGCATGTTACAACGCGTATTTGAAATGCAGTTTTGACAAAGGTTAGATACATTGTAAACATGAATAGAGTAGACAGGATTTGTTACATGAATGAATGTGCGTATTAATCTTTTTACGAAGGAATAATGTTGTGAAGAAAGGGTGATTACCGCATTAATTTGTACTTATGTAGCATACATACATATATGTATGTATGTATATCTTTTCGACTCAGCATTAAATACTTGTCATTTTAAATGTAAATTTTAATAAATTTGTAACCCGAACTATTTAACTTTTCTCACAATTGACACTTTACTTTTCAAACACTTCCCTTCCGCTTTCTTTCTACGTTCCCTACCCTGGCCTCCCGCTCCCATCTATGTATCACTTAAGATCACACATAGCATTTCTAAGTAAATCCCCTTATGCGGTACATTGCATATTATTAATTTGTTGTAATTATAAAATCGTAATGCGATCAAATGTCAGTAAACACATTTCATATGTCAATCTGGATTTGAATCTGAATTCTAGATATTTATACGTGTAACGAAAAGCTATTAGATTTAGGAGCTCGATTGTATCGGCTCGAGAAAGTATCGCATTTTGGACTTGCCACACACACTCCATATTTGTACCTTCACTGGATGTTAAGGTAAGTTATTTGTTCTTGTACGCGCTCATTGAGACAAAGGTAACTTATTTGAGTGGGAATTAATTGTGCATGAAAAAAATATCATGTAACAATAGGTATATGAATGTTATTCTATGTATCCTGTTTGAAATTTGATCAAAATATTTATGTCCGCTATAAAATCGGTATTAAAACTTTGAAAAGATTGGGTTCTAATACGTAATGTGTTGGCATAATTAATTTTAGTTAATTATACTCGTATAAATAAAATAGTATGGCTGCCTAAGTTTACATAGTTTTATAATACATACAGATGAATCACAAGCCATCATCTGTCGGCAAGGGTAAGAATATATTAAATGCTTCAATGGGGCGACCAAGACCCTGCAGGTTGGATGGAAACGTGAAGTACGATGCCTTGAAATAACATTCACTTTTCAACATAGTTAAGTATATATATTTTAAGTCACGTTCCCATGACAAACGTGTCTAAGTACCAAAAACGAGCCGGATTTATAACTGGCCTCATTTACAACCAACTGCACTCTTCTGTGGCGTTATTACAACAAAATACGCATTAAAGAGAAAATGTTTGAAACCTACTCTAAAAAAAGAAATTTGGTAATACTTGGACGTAGAAAGGGTTAATTCCAACGAAACTTATACAAACTTGTTCTTCATTTAGACTTTGGACTGCGGAAATTAGCTTATTGCTATTCCAAAATATTGAGGAACCAATTAGAAGGTAAGGCAGAGGAGTCTAAGCAGACATGTTATCAATGATAATCTCTTAAATTGTAGTTAGCGCCTGGTTCAGATTAAGATAATCTCATGCAACTCAATATATTGGTGTGCAGTTAGCAGACGCGAGGTACACATATTCTCACACAGTAAGGCAGAACTCGAGGCGCTTAACTTTCCTGCAAAATTCTCTAGGACAGAAGCGGCAAAAGTACGATCAAAGCAATAGCAGCGGAAGACGTGATCATCTCTCTCATCTGGTTTCCCGGCCACAGAAATATTATGGGTAATCATATGGGGCAGACGAATTGGCGAAAACCGGCGCGCCACTATAAGCTTCCCGCCATCAGCAATCAAAAGAGACATTCATCATAAACACAAAGAACTGGCGTCTCTCCTGTGGCGACCTTAAACAATATGCAAGATCACGAAGCATACTTGGCCAGCGTAGCTACACCTTAAAAGAGTCCAGAGAACTCCTCAACAGATCAAGAAAAGAAATCTTTAAAATAACTATCCACTATTACGAAATACGGGGTTTGTAAGGAAAAGGTTGCAACCTTTAATCCTTTTAGTCCAGCAACTACTAAATGTTCTACCAAAATGCTACAGTCACAGCTTATGTACATCCTTATATTTTATTGAACTCCCTTCTTTTGGTGTCATTGCACTCAGCACTTGTACCACGCAAAGAAGTTCATCAGTGACATCAACAATATTTACAGTTATAAATGTTGATTACAAATACAAAAGAAACAAATATGAAAGTAACACTTACGCAAATATGTAAATAAACCAACGAACTGTCTGTGTGACTGCTAACTGGCGACTGGTACACTTGTCTTACTTAAATCCTTACACACATTTATCAACCATAAAACATATTTTGTATGCCATTAAGGCCAATACCCTTTTTTGGTGATTCAGTTTCAAGTCACAAAGTACCAATAAATAGATATGTATGTAAATACATAAAAAACGGCTAACTTACTTCTTTCACGAATTTGACTGCAACAATAACACCTCCAAAGACCTTTTACCTGCATTTGTGCATTTGCCTTTTCAGCCGACAGAAGACAAAACGTTTTCGGTTGCACGACAAAAGCGTTACAAAAAGGAAATTATGATGAGTTGAAATTCAACAAAGCTGATTTAAGTCATAATGTATCATTTTGTTGGATTAGTTAAACTGGAAATGCATACAGACGAGTAGATATACATACATACATACATATTTTGGTAATGTACTCGAATGCCTCGCGCCAACATACTTACACGCATGCATCAGACTTATGAGGTTTATAAAGGCGGCAAGTGCTAGGGAGAAGTCTGGTAGAGGAAGGCAAAGAAGAAGGAAAGAAGCTTTAGTGACATATTTGATAAGCAGTTGAGGCGACTGGACCTCGGCTGACAGGCGGACACAAACAGTCAAAAACAAACAAAGACACCAAAAGATGTCGAGTTAGCGAAAAGTCAACTTAACAAAGATGCAGTGCCTCACTGTCCAGTTATATGTTTACTTAACGCCTTAAGCTGCTCTAACACATACATATTGTGTATTTTGGAAACAAAAATTAAAACCAAAAACTCTTTTGAAAGTGTGACAATTCTTTTTTGACTCACGTGATTAAAATTTTAATTTATTAGGGATTATTCAAATGGATGCAGAGCAATATGATTTGGCTACCTACAATGTTGCAGCTACTCTGAAAAAAAAAACGTTGTAAATCTAAAGACTTTCGCTGTTAAATCAACTACTTTCCGGAGTTGAAATGTGCCCAACAACGCTCCGTTGTTGTTTCAAAGGTGCGAGCGTTGTTGATTTAAGTCAATAACGGAGATTGTTTGAAAAAATTTTCACCTAAAAATAAATTTTTGTTTGCATTTTACTCTTCATCTTCTCTCCGCCCGGGTCCCAACTGCAAATATGTATCCTCCGCTTGTTCTCCTATTCTTCTTTCCTTCTTATCATTCACTGGTTGCTATCTTTATTTCTTATTCTAATTTTTCTTCTTTACTTTATATTTTCCTCCGGATTCGAACCATGACATCAACCAGAAATTCTATCCAATCATCACATAGTGGAACATTCAACATTATATTGAATTGTAGTAACCTATTTATACTTCCATTTCCTAAAAAGGAATCCATGAATTATTTGAATCATTGTAAAAACAAAATTTAAAAAAAATTGTTCTCATTAGCTTTGTTTACAACGGAAACTGTTGGGTCAAATACTTTTGCCTTTAAATCAACAACGGGTAGAAAATTGTTGCTAAAAATAAACTTTTCTTTGGATTTTTCTCTTCATCATCTCTCCATCATTATTTTTTTGTTGGTTTTCTCACAAAAAAATATTTTCTCACAAAAAATTTTTTAAGGGCAAGCAAGTTTTTAAATCAACAACGCCCGTTTTTGAATAAATTGTTGGATCAAAAACTTTGCTGTAAAAACAAATACTTTTGCTGTTGAATCAAAGACGGAGATTCAACAGCCGAAAGTTGTTGGTTTAACTACGGGTATTTTTTTCAGAGTACAATGTTGCCGTTAATATGTTGCAGAGCATAGTAAGAGCTAGCCGAGCCAATATAACTGGGAATAGCATTCATGAATTCGTTGTTCACGCAAAAATAACACTGTGCAACAGCATTTTTGGGGACGGAATAATTCCCAGACAGAGAACGAAAGACCACTATCCATTAGGCTTGGGATGGGCAAAAGTTGCCCATTTGCCCTCAAAAATTCTGCCAGCTGAGACTTTCCTGGGTGAGAGGGGATATCAAAACAAAGGAGGGGGACGAAAATTTGAGCGAGTTGTGTCTGTATTAGTGAGCATAATGAGAGAAAAATTATTCATTAATTGACAATTGAATTTTTTTTGTTACTCACAAAATTTTCAATTAACCCTATGTGGTCTAATATTAGCTTCGCTCCCTACTATCTATCAAAAAAGCTTTAAAGACATAAGTGTAGATAAATTCACAAAAATCATCCATTTTCGATTAGATTTTTTACTAATGAATTCATTTTTTATCATGGTATTGATCTTTCCAACTCGCTGTACATATTATAGAAACATGTCGAGAACCTCACATAAGAATGTTAGGGTTAAAGTCAATAGGCTGTTTAAAATTCTAGAAATAAATACAATGGATGTGAACCTAGAATCAGTAAAACCTTAAGTTGTGATGGGAATCACTTGATTTGAAAAGACTTTTGAATGTAGGAAAAAACCAAACCGAACGACCTTCGTGACCTACAAACCGCACCCACGTTAATGTTCGGGACCCCTTCTTCCTTTTTTGCTTCGTTCAACTAATTCACACTAAACTTTATTTTAGATATAAATAATAAAATTTTAATGGGTTAATTTTCTGTATCTCACGAATTATTACCAGGGATGCCAACTTTCAGTTTAAATTTAGGAATTTTTTTTGGTAGATTTTGTTTAAATTTATTTAAAAATAAATTCACGCATAAATTACTTATATAATATTTAAGAAAATAAATTCTATGAAGCAGTAAAATGATCCAAAAATTTACTAATATTATACATGTTTTAATAGCAAATTTGTGTCTCGGGGCCTTGAAAATATTCAAAGATTTGGCCTTGAAATTATTTTTATTTTCTTCTGCTCTCCTCATTTATTTATTTATTTTATTTATTAATTTTACACAAAACCAATTCAGCTGTCAAATATGTTAATTACTATTTTTTATATTTTAAGAATATTCTGATATTTGGTTGTACCATACGAAAACTAGCACATTTGACATTGGCGGACGAAAAGTAGGACTTTAAATTTTTGGCTGACGAAAAGTAGCAATAATTATATATTGTTTATTCATTAAAATTGTTGTGGTTTGAGCGAAATTTCTGCATTTCGTTAGCCAAAAGTCAAAGTTGCGACTTTTCGTCATCCAAAAATTTAAAGTTCTTGTATTCGTCAGCCACAAAAAATCGTATACTAGTTTTCGTATGGTACGACGATTTATTTTGAGCATTTTTATTGTGCATAGCAATATATACTTATGTACCTATGAACATACATACATATATGTACTTTAATTCGCATATACCACAGTGCACTGCCAGGAGATCAAATTTAGTATATTTTGCACATATATAATCAACAATAGTAAAACTAAAAATGCCCAAAATTGATCTCTGCAATCAGTAGCTGTGGCAACTTTTACTCAAAAGTTTTTAGATTTCAAAAAACCACCCCATTTTACTATTTAAATTTTAAAAACTCTCAGTTTCGTCAAAATGGAGTGACTGTGGGCAATATAAAACAAATTTTGTAGTCCAGAATTGTATTAGCTTCTATTTTAATTTAATTCCATATCACTTTAAAATAAGAAGTTGGAGCAGAAAATAAAATATCAACATTATAAAAATTAAAAAACTTAATAATAATAATAATACACTGGCGCTATTATAACTCTGACGAGGTTTAAGCTTAAATTAAAAATACTTAAACAGCTGAACTATGACAATATCCCAATAAAGATGGTCATAGCAGAGAGTCACTCTTTCGGTTTTATAGGTTGCCAAATTATCATATTTTGTATTAATTTTACATTCTCCATGACGGTGAAAAACTGTAACAAAAAATCGATCAGCTGATTAGCGTTACGGCTTAAAACCAAAATTCGTTTGTTTTTTATTTTTTAGAAACTAGAAAAAAATTTTAAGCATAGATGCAACTACAGATGTTTCACCTTAGATCCCTCTAAGACTCATCAGCTTATGGCCGAGCTTCTCTCCCAATTCGAGGTGTGCTCCTTAACTTTTGTTTTTCCTACCAATAGGATGCACCTACAGTTTTACGCCGGCTCCTAACGGCGAATGCATTTTTTGTGAGAAACTTGTTCATGGCAGAAATACACTCGGAGGATATGTCGCCCACTGCCGAGAGGTGACCGCTATTTCTAAAAACCCAATAATTGCGTTTTAATCACTTAGAAAAATTTGTTTGGTGTTTGTCCGCACTGGGGTTTGAACCCGATACCTCTGGTAGAGCAGGAAACACTCTACCCACTGTACCACAGCGGTCACTTGATGCTTTACAAAATGTGTATTAATTGAAATAAAATAAAATTAGTAAATTTTAATAAAAAATTAAGCTGAGAAATCTACTTTCTGATACCAATGTAGGAGATATTATGCGACTAGCTATAGCGAAGAAAATATCTCTTAATAAAGAGGAGCTAACGAAAAAAAGGTAACGAAAATGACATTTTTAATGTTAATTTACTGTCATGTTTTTTCATTATTCTTTGGATTTCTTTAATATTAATATAAAATGTATGTATTAAAATCAGTTAATTCCAAATGTGAATTAACAAAATATTTTTATTTTGAAATAAAAAATGTTTATTTTATACTAGCAAATACCCGTCCCGCTTCGCAGCGACGAAAAATGTTTTTATGTTATAATGAGGGTTTCCATCTACATTTCCCTTTCTCTTTCTCTTTCTTTTTCCTTTACCTTTACCTTTACCTTTACCTTTACCTTTACCTTTACCTTTACCTTTACCTTTACCTTTACCTTTACCTTTACCTTTACCTTTACCTTTACCTTTACCTTTACCTTTACCTTTACCTTTACCTTTACCTTTACCTTTACCTTTACCTTTACCTTTACCTTTACCTTTACCTTTACCTTTACCTTTACCTTTACCTTTACCTTTAACTTTACCTTTACCTTTACCTTTACCTTTACCTTTACCTTTACCTTTACCTTTACCTTTACCTTTACCTTTACCTTTACCTTTACCTTTACCTTTACCTTTACCTTTACCTTTACCTTTACCTTTACCTTTACCTTTACCTTTACCTTTACCTTTACCTTTATCTTTACCTTTACCTTTACCTTTACCTTTACCTTTACCTTTACCTTTACCTTTACCTTTACCTTTACCTTTACCTTTACCTTTACCTTTACCTTTACCTTTACCTTTACCTTTACCTTTACCTTTACCTTTACCTTTACCTTTACCTTTACCTTTACCTTTACCTTTACCTTTACCTTTACCTTTACCTTTACCTTTACCTTTACCTTTACCTTTACCTTTACCTTTACCTTTACCTTTACCTTTACCTTTACCTTTACCTTTACCTTTACCTTTACCTTTACCGGGACCATCCATCACCTTCCGGGCCCACTACTTGAACCATCTCTGAGAAACCGACTTAAAAAATAACAATGAAAATATCTGTATGTTGAAGCCCTGCTCGACACCTTTCATTTGCTAAAAAATTTCGCTCGGAAATATTCAGGGGTCATCCGGGTCCACGTTTTGACCCATATCTCGGGACCCGGCCTAGGCATCGCAATGAAAATAACTCTATGTTGAAGGCCTGCTCAGCACCTTTCATTTGATACCAATATTGCTCGGAAATATTCAGGGGTCATCCGGGTCCACGTTTTGACCCATATCTCGGGACCCGGCCTAGGCATCGCAATGAAAATAACTCTATGTTGAAGGCCTGCTCAGCACCTTTCATTTGATACCAATATTGCTCAAAGACTTGCTGGGTCACTCTGGGTCCACATTTGGGCCTATATTCCGGGAAGTTCCCACTTTTCGGAAAGTCTGTATACCCTATCACCAGCGCATATACCATATGAATCTACTGTGAAAATTTCATAAAGATCGGTTGATTACTTTGGGAGTCCATAAATAACACACACACACACACACACACATTCATTTTTATATAATAGATTAACAATATTTTATTGACTTTTTCACACTGTGCTCATTCTTATATTCATGATAGAAATATGTACTACTAGGCAGGTACGTATTCGGGGGGTTTTCTAGGGGTTACATCCCCCTCAGAAATTTAGGGACTTCCACATTAATTTTTAATACTACTGAAAATTGAATGTGGTATAAGTATAATAGTTAAGAAGAACGCGAAAAATCGCGGAAAAATGAAATTTTACATTGTTAAATATTTACTAATTTTCATTGTTAATTCGGAAGGCTATCTGGATAAAGATTATTTAGAAACATTCTAGTAGATTAAATGGAGAAGCTATACCCCAAAAAGGCTATATCTGAAAAATCGGTCGTAGGGCAGCTATATGTTATAGTGGTGCGATGTCGACAATTTTAGTCACATTATTTGGGTCAGTATGGGTACCAATATTGCAAAGATTCTTGTCCCTAGCTTTTCAAATGGAGAAGTTACTTATAACCCAAAATCTATAATCTGAGCAATCGGTTGTATGGGAGCTATATACTACAGTGGTCCGATTCGGCCGATTCCGACAAATGATCATCTAGTCATAAATATATATCCATATACCGAATTTTTCAAATATGTCTGTAGAAATACTCCTTGAGTTTGAAAATTTAATTTTTAGTCATACCTTTCTACGGAATTGCCCACATATGTATATATTAATAGATATATATTGGATATTGTTAGTCTTTTTCGCTTTTTAAGCACTGATTATTATTTTAGTAAATATAGAACATATGTACATATAAATATGGTGAACATAAATATTTGAAAAAAATCAAGGGCTCCCCCCGAAATATTTTTTTGGTGGCCTTATTTGGTTTTTGAAGTTTGCCTATAAAAATTTCTTTTGAGAGTCAAGCAAACATATCGCACCTAAATCATAAAGTGACACAACTCAAATTTTTTTTTACATTGAGTTTGTTGCATAAATGGGTGCACAGAACATATTTGTAGTGATTGACAAGAAAACACATTTCAATAAATGTCTCTTTTGACCAAAAAATGACCATTTTACGTGGCCTTTTGCCGTACGATTGCTTACAAAGAAAAAAAAGTTTTTTTGGCTCTCCTTAAAATTTTGAATTTTGAGTTGTGTCACTTTATGATTTAGGTTGCGATATAGTCTTTTAATACCCACCTGTTGGATTCCATTGCAAGGAAAAACTACAACATATATTCGTTTGAATAATGAAAAAACATATGTATAATGTATGGCGCCTCTATACATGTTTTTGCATTATTCAAGCGATGATAGATGGAGAAATATCTGGCTAAGTCCCTGCAGTAAACATCCGCAATGAATCCTTAATGAATCACTGATGCAAATCAACTATGACGAGGAGGCATCAGTGAATACTTTCATATAAAGACTGCTGAATTTTTCATATAAATGGTTTGCTTTCCTCAGAAAAAAAAAAACAAAAAAATAAAAATTGTACTCAGTTATGACGACAGTGATGATTATTCAACAAGGAATCATCAATGATCATTCAGCAGTGAAACAAATTTACTGCAGGGGTTATTCATGTATACATACATATGTACATATGTACATACATATATACATATATTAGGGGCCCAGTATATTGACCAATATATGAGGATGGTATAAATATTTGAATCGATTTAAATATTTTAAATGATTTATCATATAGCCTCCAAATTTACAACTCCATTTAGCATGCCGGTAAATATATTTTCGTTTTCTCAATTTCTTTTTCCACAATTGCTACCTCCAATATTATTCAGTATAATGCACAACAAATACATATACATACATACATAAATAGTACATATCTGTGTACACTGTGAATAACTCAGCTAGACATTTCTCCATACATGTATTTATGTAGTCCTTCCTGGTTATTAAATTCCACAGGCGGGTATCTAATGTCTCGTATTCCAGAACTTGTGCGTCCTAAATTTTTCTCGCTCAAAAAAATATATATTTTTTAAACTTCAAAAGAAATAGCCAATGGCGTGTAGGCTGAGATACAAAAGGAATGCCCATTTTTTTTAGAAATAATACTCCGTTTTGTATGATATTCCCACAAAATCTCCCCCCTATAATACTAATTTGTCAAATATTGATTTTATGTCGTACTATCAATTATAACTGCCACATTTCTTATACATTTTGCATGCTTATAACCTTCCAATTAGGTCTATAATTGCCCAACAAAATATATATATATTTTTTTTCATTCCGAAGTTCAAACTAATAGCTCTGTTCAATAACGAAAAATTGTTACGAATTTTTCATAAAAAATGACAGCTCTCCATATAAAAATGACATATTTTTGGAAAAATTCGTAAAAATTTTTCGTTATTGCACAGAGCCAATGTTTACAAGTTTGAAAGCAAAATTAATTTAAATTGCTATATACACGCTTTAACAAATTTCAAAAAAATATCCACACAAAAAAATCAATCCCTAAATGTTTCCGAAAATCCCTTAAAATGGGTGGTCTCCATATCTGGCAACCTAGAGTAAAACTCTGCCATGCTCTCTTATTTACAAACACATATGCAAAAGAAACATATATGTACGTACACGGCTGTTTCTTACCCCTCGGTTCAAATTTTGTTCCCCTATCCTCCATAACTTCGCTCAGCCCCTCTGCTACGAAGTCTTGCCCATCACTACATTAGGCCGTCTCGCCTTATAGGGACGCAAGAATAAAGTTCGCCGTACACCCCCGCATATGATGTCTTTTTGGAAAACATTTCCGGAAAACTTTTTTATTTTTTGGTTTGACGCCGCTAGATGTCGCTAAAATTTATTTCTCTTATATCTTCGGCATTTATAGTACGATCTCTAAGTTTAATACACCAATGTCTTTGGCTTGAAAGGGCGCCTTATACTATTCAATATTATTAACCCTATGTGCGTCATTGGGGTCACTACCACCTACTACTTAGTTTATAGCACCCTAATGCAATTTTGTATGGCCGCATTTTAAACGTAGTCTAAAAGCATTAATCTTTTGCAAAAGAAGTATTTCGATCGATTCAGTAGAACCCGAAATAAAACACGTTCAACATTCCGAGGAATATAGGTTTCTCGCTTCCTTTGGTCTTTTAGGTTCATTTTACAAAGATTTCTTCTGAGGAGACCCTTACTGAAATTTTATGGCGAATAATTTTCTAGAACATGTTAACCCTCTAGCACTGGCAATAAAGGGTTATTTTGACCCCTATTTTTTGGAAAATCAGGAAAAGTAGTATTTTTAAGGTCGCTAGAGGGTTAAAATGTTCTAGAAAATTATTTGGCATAAAATTTTATTGGGAGTCTCCTCAGAAAATTTTTCTGTAAAATTAACCTAAAAGACCAAAGGAACCGAAAAACCTATATTCCTCGGAATGTTGAACGTGTTTTATTTCGGGTTCTGCTCAAGCTATGGAAGTACTTAATTTGCAAAAGGTTAATGATTTTTGACAACGTTTAACATGCAGACATTAAAAAGGTTCATTAGGGTGGTATAAACTAAGTACTGGGTTATAGTGACCCCAATTGCGCACATAGGGTTAATAATATTCCATAGTATAAGCCGCCTTTTCAACCCAAAAGCAATGGTGTATTAAACTTAGAGATCCGACTATAAATACCGAAAATATGAGAAAAATAAATTTTAGCGACATCTAGCGGCGTCCAAAAAAAAAATTAAAAAATTTTCCTGAAATGTTTTCCAAAAAGACATCATATGCGGGGGCGCACGGCGAACTTTATTTTTTGCGAAACGGTCTACTATCCATATAGTAAAACCCCCAAACCCTTTTGCACCTTGAGGTAAATTTTTTTTTTCAATGACATTCTAAATTTGCGAAATTTTGTCTGATTTTTAAATAAAGGACAAAGGGTTAAAATGCATATCATATAGAAATATGTTGTTAGGTAGCATATAGTAAAATAGCACGAGCTTTAATTTCGTAGAATACTCCGTAAAAAATTGTATTTAGAAGGTCGTTAGAGGGTTAAAATGTTCTAGAAAATTATTCACCATAAAATTTCACTATATGTCTGCTCAGACAAAATCTTTGTAATAAGAACGCAAAAGACTACAGGAACGCTCCAATTTATAGAAAATTTCATACATACTCGTATTTGAATTGGTGCGTTCTTGAAGCAAAATTTTTAAAGGGGGTGATCTTCCACCCAGGCCCATTTGTAAGGTAATGCGCATTTTATTCATTGCAGGATACTTGCTGTTGTTAGATATACCGCAGATACTCCTCAAGTATGTTGAGCGGCACGTATAAATTGATCACAGATCATTTCTTCACTGACTAAGCTTGGAGCTAAGAAGAGTATAATAACCACCATATGAAAAAGCATGCAGTTTGGAATGAAATCCCGAAGCTTTTGCTTCATTGCTTTTTTACTATACAAAGTCATTCATGCGAAAACGGCCATCGCCGTGCGATAGTCATGAGGTATAGTCATGGAAGTTTTTATCTTCCGTAAAGGAATTGTAAGGAGGAAAGTATTGATGATTGTACTACTTTTGTAAATACACATGTTTTTTAAGAAAATTCGAATATTTTGAAAAAAAAAAACTGTACCAAAATTAATATCTTGACCTTCTTATTCACCAATTTTTTCCATTATTCCAGTTGACTTTTGTAATTACCGTCCACTTCTTTCAGCACCAATTGCCAACTTAATCGGTGCACATTACTATTCAAAGTGATTAACCACCACTTTAGTTGCTGGTGGCTGTATTAGTGTCAAGAGGAGCAATAAAAGAATAAAAAAACCAAAAAAATAACAACAACAATCATAAATACTTTGCTAATGACTAAAGTGGATCGCGTTGGTGAATAAACAAGACCGCAAGAAAACGCGAGAGAACCTGAAAGACAAACAATAAGTAAATTCAGACAGTGTAATTGCAATATTTCTCTTTGACGCGTACGTGTCTGTGTGTATGTGTGTCACACGTTGCAATCAAATTGTTGCAGCAGGCAATTTGCAAGTAAATAACACAAAAAAAACAATAAAACAACAAGCAAAACACAAATAATAACAACAATAAGCAATTTATATCCACTGACACACACACGCATATGCAAAGAGTTTCGCTTGAGCCATCGACAGTTGGTTACAGCACTCATTGCATACACCTGAGAATTGGGTCAATGAAGTTTCAAAGGCAATCAACTAAACTGAATTTGCATTTGTGTTAGTTGCAACAAGCGAAATGACAACTAGTTGAACGACTGTCTGGCGTGCCACAACAATGTGGTAAAATTTTCCTAAGCAACAACAATTATTGCAACAATCAATAGAAAATTCGCATGAAAATCGAAGTAAACAATTGAGTTATTGTAATTGTTGCAAATACAACAACAACAACAGCAAAAAGGGAAAACATTAACTAACAAAAAGTTAACGTAGACAATTGCCTGGAGTTATTTTAGTTTTCATCGCCGCTACTACTACCACTACTTGGCCCACATGTAACTACTTTTGCTTTTGTGAACAAACGTGATGCGCGTTGTCATGTTGCAAGTGGAATAATAGCGGGAAAATTATTTAACTGAAATAGTCAGTCACTAGTTGTGGCAAATTCAGATGACAACGAGAGACAGTGGAGATTGCTAATGTGCGAAATCCGTTGACGCAACAACAACACAACATGGCTAGCGAAATGATTTAATTTCACTTGTTGCCACTTCCCGTTACTTGCCACACAGCATGCGAGTATTGTTGCACCGCTTGTACGGAAGTGAAAATGTTGCCAACTAAGCGCTTTTATATGATTGCATAATTGAACATGCATATTTTTAGTTATTTATATATGAATGTATTTACATATAAATAATGCACACTTGCGCAATACTGTACGGAGTTGCACGATTTTGTAGGAAATGGTAACATTTCCTGATGCCTAAAAGCATGTGACTGATGAATTTGAAACAGGAAAAAAATAAAAATAAAATAAAATAAAATAAAATAAAATAAAATAAAATAAAGTAAAATAAATTAAAATAATTTAAAATAAATTTAAATATAATATAAGAAAATAAAATAAAAATATAAAAAAATAAAATTAAAATAAAATAAAATAAAATAAAATAAAATAATATAAAATAAAATAACATAAAATAAAATAAAATAAAATGGAATAAAATAAAATAAAATATAATATAATAAAATAACATATAATAAAATAAAACAAAAGAAAATAAAATAAATAAAAATAAAATAATATAAAAATATAATATGAAATAAAGTAAAATATAATAAAATAACAAAAAAATTAAAAAAAATTAAAAAATTAAAAATAGGAAAAAAATAATAAATAAAATAAAATGAAACAAAATAAAAAAGAATGATAAAACAAATAAAAATAAAAGAAATAAAAACAAAATAAGATAAAATTAAGTTAAAATAAATAAAGTAAAAATATAAAATAAAATAAATTAATATAGTAAAATAAAAATAAAATTAAAAAATAAAGAATTGAAAAAATAATAAAAAAATAAATAAAAAAATTATAAATAAAATAAAATAAAATAAAAAAAAATAAAATAAAATAAAATAAAATAAAATAAAGCAAAATAAAATAAAATAAAATTAAATAATAATAAATTAAAAATCAATAAAAAATAATGGCGTTTTCTTTTCTAAGAAAAATGTTGCCCTTCTATATTCCAATTACCGAATTACATAACTTCGCTTTCTATAAAATGGCTGAATTTGTAAATAATGGTGTCCTCTTACTAAATTAAAGGTCCATATTCGGTGAAATTAGCAGACAAACTTACAAGATAGCTAAGAAAATTAAATAGGGCAACATTATTTCGAGAAGAGAAAACGGCATAAGTTTCGAGTTAGCCACTAAAAATTGAATTTATAAAATGAAATAAAATAATATAAAACAAAATAAAATAAAATGGGTTAAAATAAAATAAAATAAATAATAGCTTAAAAAACTAAAAAACACGCTTTAATCTTAAAAATCGTACTAAAAATTGAGAAATAATTTAATTAGAAACAAAATGATGAACGAAAATATAAGTATTTAAGGAAAAGCGTGGGGTGCTCAGTATGTCAAAAAATATTTAAAATCGGTGTTTTTTTTACTAATAATTTTATTTTGACTTTTTTGAGATTTCATATATCGTACTCTTTAATTTCGCAACTAGGTATATTTTTGTACTAGTGGTACGAATCGAATATTTTCATGTTCAAATATTATTGAGCACCCCCACGCTTTTCCTTAAATACTTATATTTTCGTTCATCATTTTGTTTCTCATTAAATTATTTCTCAATTTTTAGTACGATTTTTAAGATTAAAGCGTGTTTTTTAGTTTTTTTAAGCTATTATTTATTTTTAACTTTTTAGTGACATTTTTCATTAAAGGATGTTTTATGCGGACGAATAAAAGTAAAAAGAAGTCTGATGGGATGTGGTGTTCTCCGAAATAGATCTACGTACATATGTATTTATAACTTCTACCAAAAATCCCAATATGCAGTGAAGTAAACTAGCTTATTATGCAATAATTACCAAACCCTTTTATTCAAGGTTTTCCAAACTAGTTTGGAAATACAAAATTTCCCAAACGTTTTGTTATGTTTTACAATCAGAAGGTGAAGAGTAGGGCTTTGTCCAGAAACTCAGTTTGAAGCGCAATTTGCTTTTGTAGTACAAGCAGAGCGTTCATTAACGCAAATTTTTCATCAAGCGTCGCTTATCACAATCATCAAAAATATGTATATATACTGCCGCTGTTGCGTTTTGTGCTGTGTTTCGGAACATACCCAAGTTGAGGTAAAGCATTTGAGCGTTAGCATTTGAAAAGAATAAAAAAAGAAACCTGATTGAATAAATTCGAATTTAGACAACAGAATTCCGAATGCGATTGTAGCGTAATGGTGAGGTATGCTGCCTACGGACCAAGGAGCTCTGGTTCGAGTCCCGAGTGGCGCATTCTTTTTTTTTTTCTTTATTTTTTTTTTTTAGAGAAATTTTTTTCACCTCACGTTTACAAAACATTGTATAACAATTGCTTTCCAAACGTGAAATGCAATTATAGAATTAGGGTTCCTTTTCGTTGATTCAGCACTTACTATTAAATGAATTACAAACAAAACCAGTTCTTGCTTTGCATACATATGTATGTACATGCGATTGTTTTTATTGCAAACACAACAACGACAAAACAGAAAGCTTGTTACACAAAACACAAAACCAGTTCTTGCTCTGCATACGTATGTATGTACATTGTACATGCGGTTGATTTCATTGCAAATACAACAAACCCAAAACAGAAAGCTTCAAGCTTTATTTTTGAGTGAATTTATGCATTAAGTTTGCTGTTGTTGCGTTAGTTCGCTCGCTATTTGAGTGGTTATACGTTTTTCTTTGAACATTTGTTTGTGATTTGAGTAGAATGAATTTTTGAGCGTTCGTGGGTGAGTTTTTCCGTACCCTACATACATACATACATACATACATACAGGTGAAGCTAATAAAAGCGTGTTAAAAATAAAAACAGATCATTATCTTCTCCTCCATCTTCTTACTCTTCTTCCTTTTCTCCTTCGCTTTCTTCTTCTTCTTCTTCTCCTTCTTCGACTTATTCTCATTTTCTTCTTCTTATTTTCTTCTACCTTTCATTTTCTTCCTTTCATAGAGAATTTCATCATTATACTCCCAAGTTTTTTTAATTTTTCTTCTTCAGAATTTTGTCCAGGTTCACACCAAACCGCTTCGTTTAGAAAATTAGAAGATTACACGACAAACTTGTATTTAGTCATTTTCTATGGTAAAACTCGCACTGACAACTTTCATATAGAGATTGCTTTAATGACATAGACCCTCAGAAACACTTGCATTGATGCTTTGCCTCCTGAGAACTTTTTCTTGCAACCGGAACAAGTCATTTAATTTACTGTTGTTAGTAAATCGCCAAGTTATCTATGCTCAGCATTAGCATTCAAAAAAAAAAAACAAAAAGCAACAATACACAAGTCCAAAGTTTCGCTTTAACAAATCAGTCAAACTTACTACAAACACTTACGGTAAACTTCAAACACTTTGCGGCAGCTCATTAAAAGTGTTAACTGTCTACTTAAGCGATTTGTACTTTCACTTTCTTTGTTATGCCGAGCAAATCACCAAAAATCTAAAAACCACTTAATACGGACAACGAATGAAATTTTCTCATATCTAAATGATGAATCTTGATGAGCAATACATTTTTCTTTTTGTTTCCTTTGTTGCGGCTTTCTAATAAATGTCAGCACATCGTTTAAATCAGACAAACTAAATGCTCCTAACTAAGTATAAAACATGAAAAGTGCCTAAAACTATTGGTGAGTGCAACTCACCAAAAACTTTACTGACTTTTGGGCCTGACAAATTGCCATTGCAAACAAACAATAGATACGATTAAAGCGAATTCAAAACAAATTAACCCCGCCGAGTGTTAAATAAAAACAAAGAAAACAACCATTAAGGTGTTAATAAAGCAATTTTTCAAGTGTAGAAAAAAGGCAAAAAAAGTAAAAAGCTATTGTAGGTAAATTAATAAATTAAGTGAATAGAAATCTTTGTTATTATTTTTTGTGATAAATGAGTGATGGCAAAGTGCGCCACGCGGCTTCAACCACCGATTGACACCACAACACATTCACATTTAGTGTGATGAAACAATGACAGCGAAGCAAGACCGTGGGTGCAGGAATGCTTGAAAATTTTAAGTGTTGAATGTTAGAATAGAAGAATGCACAATGTGTCTAGTTTTGTGGCTTCCCAAACGCCCGCCCAGTCAGGCAACACGCTGCGCCAATAATCATTTTCCAATAATGATATTTTTACACATAGGTAATCTACGCATACGCGAAGGCCTACCAAAAATTAAGTGCTTTAAGTTATGTATCTACAACAGCAACAGTTTACGAGTGTGTTGGAACATGTCAACCCAACACGGAAAGAAGTTTGGTGGTGAATACGTGACTGTCTTGGGAAAAGTTATAACTTAATAGCAGGCATTGTCTTAGAACGGCTTGCCATCAAATCACTACTTCAAATGAGTTTAGTAACTTCTATAAATTAGTATAACCAAATTCTATGTACATTCGCTTTCCTGAGAGGCGTACTTAAAACTCTTAACAGCGAGGCATAGCATAAAAACAGCTCGCCTTGAATATTTCTGGCATTCTACAAGAGTTTCTCTGTAAGGTATTACCTAATTTCCTCTGTTCAATAATTTAAGCAATTTATGTATTCTCTGCCCATTGAAGATGGAATGGAATGGAATTTTGGTAGGCCGGGTGCAAAAAAAATACTATGTGACGTCTTGGTCCTCCTCCAGGCAGGATAGATATAATGAGCACTCGATTATGCCTATGGTGGCCATGTGCTGTTCCCATGGATTGTGTTCTGTATTCAGCCCAAAAAGGACCGAAGAGTTCTCTTTTTATTCTGCTTGAGGAGGAACTTTGCTACCTACCTGTTAATTTTTTTCAGAAAGCACTTGTTAATTATACAGGAGTCATGAATCTCCAACTGAAAAACCATTGTACCTAAAGCATAATGGCGCCTGAAGTCGGTCTCCAGCTGCCAGCCGGATGCAGTACCACATTCTGTTTTTTATCCATCTGTGTAGATAATTTTCACCGGTTTTGCCGAGATTCTGGATGTCTATATTGATATTTTGTGGGAAAACAGTCAGTGTATCGCCTGCCAAATTATATTCTCGGGGTACCAGCTTGTCATTTATTTAGGGCCAAAAACAAAGGGTATTGCCTGACAGCCCGCTACAGATATCTTCGTTTCCCGAGCTCCAATAGTTGTGCCACAACCCGAAGGAGTGAAGTCAATACATCGTTTTCAGAGCCTCCCCTTGGATCACGAAATCCAGAGGCAGCAGGTACAACAGAGCATTAGGGTGACATCTGATGTTGTACTCGTTGCACCTGCTTGAAGGTAATGCGGATTGTAAAAGCCCATGCTAGAGTAATGTATTAAGTAGAGGGAATTTAAGTGATTGATAGTGCAAGATCACTCCGGTAAAGCATAAGAAATGCCTTCTTAGGTTTTTTATTTATTTTTTATTTTTTTTTTTTTTTTTGAAAATAGGCGCATTTCTGTCGTACCCAAGCATGAAAAGAATACTCGCTTATTCATAAAATTACCTTCAAAGCAACAGCACCAACTCGACTATTTTTAAAATAGTCGAGTTGGTGTTGTTGCTTTGAAGGTAATTTGATGCATAAGCGAGTATTCTTTTCATGCTTGGGTACGACAGAAATGCGCCTAATGTAAAAATTATTTCTCAGTAATTGAATAGCACGAGGTACATATTGGAATTCCTCCGGCTCAAAAACTTTGTAAAATTATTGCCAGAACTGACCCGATCGCTCAATCAAATTCTATTTCGTTCACGTTTGTATTCACAAAGAGTTCTACGCCGAGCAGTAAATCATCCTTTAGTATACATTCTCCTTGTTGCATAATTCACAGCTGAGTATTTTATGACCGGCTCAACCTCAACTTGGCCTCCAATAATGGTTATTTATACATAAGTAAAACAAAACCAATATAATTTTTGCCATAAAAGCCTCAAAAAAGCCGTTCTCCAAAATTTTCTGCCTCAAGGTCTATACCATCAACCAAACCTTAACTTACTTGGGAAATAACCGAAATTTAATTAATGATTTTTCTATTGTTCAGTTTATTTTTCGATTTACAACGCGTTTGTTCTCCCGCTGTTTTCTGGTTTTTATTATTCTTCCGCTAAATAATTCAGCTGGTTTTTTGTTACCTTAGCCACTTTGGCTTCTACTCATTTTGGCTACCTTTCAGTGAAGTCTTTCATTTTTTTTAGTTTTTTTTTATTTATTTATTTATTTTTGTTTTGGCCTATAATGACTTATTCTAAAAACACAAGATTAGTTCATCTTATTGCTTGTTATTGGATATTTTTGTTCCAGTTATTACACAACCAAGTTGTGCGGGTTGAGTGTAGAGGAAAGATATGTTTTTTTTGAATTCCTTCATATTTTGTTGTTACTTATTTTTTGCCTTAAAATGTTCCATTTCATGCTAGCGAAATTCGTAACGCCAACGTTATTAATTTCGGCTTTTTTTGTTTTTTTAATAAATAACTGTAGAATTTGATTTTTTTTTAGCGTGACGGTGAGATACACAGTGGAAAGATGCTTTTAGAACACATTAGTTGTAAAATGAGTTTGCATAAACGGTGCTGAGTTGAAAGCAAAAAATATTTTCAAGGAAGCTAGACAGATTTTCCATTATCTCTTACACAATTAGTTCCGCGTTGCGCTTAATCGCAAATAATAACATTCTCATCGATCTTAACCCCTCCCTGAACTTGTTGATGGTTCGCACAGTAGTTTACAATGACGACCTTCAATTGGGAGGGTGTTTTACAGATCTCTAAATTTTCCAAGATATAAAGACATTAGGTGCTTTCAGTTTTGAGGTAGTTTTAAGCCAAGAAGCTAACAGCTTTTAAAGAATACCTTCATTCACTTTGAGAACATGATTGATTTAGCATCTCAAGTTATAGACGATAAATTAAATAGCCCCAGTTTACGCTAAGATCAAAATCAACGCGGTCAAAAACACTTTTTCTCTCAATTTACGAATTTTACTCTATGTGAGAGATTGACTGCATTTTGATTCGGTGTCAGCGCCGAATCTCGGTCAAAATTGTGTGCTCTCCCACTCTCTCTCTCATTTTTCGCTTTAATGGAAAAGCAATATGAGATATTTGACCACGTTAATTTTGATCTGAGCGTAAACAGGGCCATACGGGAATTTGAATATTGATATTTGCTGTTCTCTCTTATTCTTCTTCTTCTGCTTCTTCTTCCTCTTCTTAATAAGCGTTTGAGATAGGCATACTACATTTCAACTGCGTCACTAATACTCCGAGGGTTCGAGGACAACGAATATGGACTAATTTCTGTGAAGGGAATATAACAGGATGCTATGGTAGTAGAGGCAGACTAAAAGGTAAATAGAGTTTTTGAGTATAGTGCGCATTGAACACTATGTATAATACCAATATCCACTCATATCCCCACAAACTAACTCCACACACTAGATTTGAACTACATTTAAAATAACCTTTCTTTAAATACCTCATTAAAATTTCTAATTGTCTACGCTCTTTGAACCAACAATTCTTTGTAGAACAATAACACAACGTACATTGTTTTTAAATACCACCAACCAAGCATAAATCGAATTGTAACAATAGCAAAAATGTTTCAAAAATATTTTAATTACACCAAAATGCCCAACAAAACAAAGAAAATATTACATAAGCACAAAAAAAAAAAAAAACAATAAAAGTAAACTAAATGCTAAAGGCAAAATGGAACTAAGCAAAAAACCAAAAGAAACGATGTTCATAAAAACAACCGCAAAAAGCTAATAACAAAGAAGTCAGTCGAACTTTCGTAAATAAATCATTTTGGACAATGTCAGAATTTTGTGATCTCATGATAAATTTTTTGTTAGTTGTCATGCTGCGCGAAGCGAAGTGGAGCGATTGCTGAAGAAGCGGCCGGCGCGACGGTCAAGCCAAAGCAAATCTCTGAGGTAGATTGACTTCATAAACAAATGGCAAAATGTACAAAAAAAAAATAATAATAGTAATAATAAAGAATAATAAATACAAAGAAGAAGAAGCACAGCCATTGAATAAGAATATTGAATGAGCTAAGGGTTGCCAGTCAAACAGCGGCTCGCCGCCCCCAGCCGTTTTCTAGATGAACTCTCTTGCTTTTTCTTTTACCTTTTAACTCTTGACTTTCAGCTGCAAAGTGAAGGCAAATAATGAACTAAAGCTGGGTCGTATGCTTTCGCAGCTTGACGAATTCGTATGTATGTCAAAAATTTAGCGATCCAACATCAATCAATTCAATTGAACCTTTCTCTCCCTCTCTCCCTCTCTTGTACTTTATTAATAATTCTATTTTAAAAATAAAAACAAATTTAGTCTTTTAATTTTTTAACTTCGCTACTTGCAACTATTTGGCAAATATTTTTGAATATTTTATTCTTTTTTTGCTTTACTCTGATCTTGCGCAAAATCCTTTCATTTATTTTTCCTTCTTCTTATTTGCTCCCGATTTAATGAGCTGTAATTGTTGTCGACTGAGCTAAACTTCTGAGCGTTGCTACGCTTTATAAATGATTAATGATACCAATATAAGAGGTGTCGGTTGATCTTATAATTATGGAAATTATAACTTGGTAAATGGTACTGAGACACACTTAGCAAAAATTTAGATGCAAAATCCGCTTTAAGAAACTTATGTTCAATGGAATGGAATCGGCTAGAGAGAGAGATTAAGCTAAAGATGCATACATGCATCTTTTTGTACCATCTATAATTCGAGTTATTATATACAGTAAACTGGTTTGATCTGGAAATTTAGTGAAGAATCTACAATGCCAACAAATGTTACTTTGGAACAGACCTCGGCAAAATTATGAGAGAGATTGTGTGGGAGAGCCCTGAGCGATTTCCGCCACATTGATTAAAATGTGTGAGAAGTTTTTCATTTCCTCGCATAAATCAAAATACCAGGGTCTGATTTGGACTAAATAGGCTATTGAAAATTAAATTCCGCTCTCTCGACAACAAAAATTACGCTCTACAACTCGCTTATCGATTCTGTCCTAATGTAGGATGCCGAAGCATAAACGATATCAACATCAATGAATTTGGATAAGGTACTTTGGAAAATATATGGATCTTTACGCGTTGATGGCGGCGAGTATCGTAGAAGATTGATGGAGATGCGCAGTACGAGCTTTACGCAAGTATTGACTAGTACATGATTATGCGCATACATAGGTACTAAATATCATCGCTAAATTAACTTGTTAGCTTTTTTGATGACTTAACAATTTTATATTTTGGTTCATTTAATAACTTCGTGTCTTCTTTGTTGCACTTGTGTACACGCATACCGTGTGCATGTACAAATGTGCCAAGTGCCAAACATAAAAATGTATCACTAGATAAAAATAATAGTTAACAGACAGAAACAATTCGCTATTTGTCAATTGTGTGTCCGACCTTCATACATTAATTGCTTCAAAACACAAAAAACGTGCCTTCGCATGTACTTGAACGAATTGGGATTGGAAAATATTTACTATAAAAAGATAAAATAAAAAATAATATCTATGTAATTAAAATCACTTTTAATAGTGGCTATGTATCTGCGCTTGTAGCTAGAGTGTGAAAATATATGTACACATGTACTTATATGTATCTACCTATCAAGGCCGTAGCCAGGATTTCTTTTTGGGGGGGATTAACTAAAAAAAAACATTTCGAATTCAAATTACATACATATCTGCCCCGTTTGCTATGCTACACTGAGAGAAAAAAAATATATGGAGGGGTCAAAGAAATTGTTTACCTATTTTGAACACTACTTTCTTTGTTTTGAGTAAATTTTCCTTTAAACATGTTAAAAGGTTTATAAAATATTGTTGTTACATGCGTTACCATGGTTTCATATACTTGTTTTGAAAAAATTCATACATTAAAATAATGAAAAATTCTTTAAGCGCCATTCCATTCCCAACTTTCCTTGTTTTGAAGACTTGATTTCTTTAATTTTGAGAAATTAAATTCCCATACAAATCCCCATGGCAACGAATTTGTTTGAATGTCTTTTTATGTTTTTTCCACATTTTTGAGAAAATTTACACAAAACAAAGAAAATTTTGTATTGGGACGCGTGTTCAAAATAAGGAAAATTATGTCTTTGATCGAGAGAAATTTTTTTTTGAGTGTATGTGCATGAATAATTAGGTTTCGCTTATCACCCATATTTAATTGTTATTGCAAAATCCAATTAATTTCACCAAATTTATCTGTCAAATAAAATTTTCGTCAGCTGATTTTCAGTGCAACCAGCTACCCTGTCAAAGCTTCAGAGGGTAAAAAGTGTGAGTTTTTTACACCACTGAAGTGTACATTTTTAGGAAACGAAAACAGGGTAGCAAGTGAAAAACTTATGTAGTTTTTTTACACTAAATTACCACTAGATCCACTAGCCTAATAAAACCACTAAAAAAAGAAGACATATTCTGTTTGACGTTTTACCTTCATTTTGCAAACCAAAACGGAAAATTGAAGAGTGTAACAAAAATGCGCATTTTTTTGATGAAACGAAATCACCATTAATTTCAATGGTAAAATTTTAAATTAAGCTCTTACCCAATTAAGTTAATTATAAGTTTATGATTTTGTTAAACAATTTCTTAGACATGCCAAAAGCAAAACCGCAGTTATCTATATCTTCTGGAAATAGGCGCCAAATTAGGTTCAGAAGAAACGGGACAGTCGCTGAACATGCAAATCGTTTAGAGAACTCACGGTTGCGTGGAATGCAGAGGAGACATGTGGCGATTCATACGAAATCAGCATTTAACTACAGACCGGATTTAAACTATATGGAACATTCTTCCCTTTTCATGGGTCGTATGAGTGAAATTTGCGTTCCCCAAGTCCCAAGGGCAAACATTTAGCTATATTGGGGTAGACCTTCGCAACGAGGTGTTTTCTCACGGTCAAATATATGTCGCTCTGTCGCGAACTGGTTCACCACAAAACCAGAGTTTTCTTATACCTGGAAATGGCAAAAAAACAAAGAATGTTGAGTTCACGGAAGTTTTTAATTAATGAACAAGATGTACCTTATTTTATGAACTAATTTGCCTACTAATGTACACAGAGCCAAATAATCCTCATAAAAATAAGAAGATTGCCTCTTTGAACAGCTTCGTGGCCCAAAAAGAGGACAGAAGTCAGAGACGAAGATATTTCCATAGAGATTTCTTCCTATTTTTGGGAGGTAAATCTTTTTAATTTTATTTAAAAGTATACCTTCTTACAATAAATAAAAAACTTTCTACTCAACTTTTCTTTACGCATTATTGTTGTCGACTGTGAACCGTTAACTCAGTTTACATATGTATGTATATAAGACTAACTTTATAATAAATTTAATTAGATAACCTAATAAAAATAAGAAGAACGCCCTCTTTATTAATTCAAGGAGATATCCACATATATATTCGAAGATTTCTTCTTGATTTTATTAAAAAGACTATCCCATTAAAAGTAAGTAGGGATTCTTCTTAAAGAAAAACTATAGAGATATCTTCTTACTTTTGTTCTATTTTATTAGGTGGTTTTCGCTCTGTGTAGGTACCAAACGTTGTTTGAATTATTATAACTTTGAGTTTTTTGTTGTTAATAAATGTATTGTTTATAACGTTGTTTAATTTTAAAGTGTTTGCATTTCATCTAAAGGAGGGTGGTATATTACATTCCTTGCAGAAAACAAGCACAAAATATGAATGCGTAACCCATTTTTACACATCAGTATATTTAATTTTTGCGGCGCAACGAAGTAAGCCGGGTACTTGCTAGTACATACATAGATACAAATAATAATTGAGACTAACTTTTTACATGATTTCTATGCTTCTAAAAAATACAATTAAGCATATTTATATTATAAAAAAAAATTTAATCGCATTAATTTCGGGGGGGGGGGGGGGGGGGTTGGATTGATCCCTGCCATCCCCTCCCCCCCTAGATTCGGCCTTGCTACCTATGTATCTATATACATAAGTATGTATATGAAAAATAACAAATAGGTTACGCATACGCAGCGTGTAACTCAAGGACGTTGCCCAAAAGAAAAGATAATGAAAACAAATTGCTAAAAAATTTATATGAGCTTTTTCTTCTGCGTTCACTTTTTGTTTCGATAAATTTAATTATTATGCCACATACTCGCATGTATGAGTTGCTGCTGCCGCTGCTTTGTGATATGCTTTTAATTTTAGTAGCTAATTACATTTTGTTTTAATCTCTTTGGTCTTTTTCCGCCTAGATTAGCCTAATTTTTTTTAAATGCAAAAGTGGCAACACCGCAACATTCACTTACAACACACGTGCGCCACAAAAAGTCTTGCATACATATTTCCGTATTAAAAAAAAATATTTTATAATTATAAAATTATTAAATTTTTGTTCGTTTGCTCATTAGCTTAAATTAATATTAGGTGATTTCATTGAGCTGGGTGCAAGTTCATATATTTATTTCGCTACATTTATCAAAAGTGTATAATTATAAACTTGTTATAATTTCTTATGATCTGTATATAGAACATGCATAATTTAATTAATTTAAAAGAGTTGTAAAGAAGCATTTCAAAGTACAACGAATCCGGTTTTACCTTTGAGGACTACGAAAAATGATTTACCCCTGAGTTAAGCATTCATTTTATAAAAGTTTTTTTAATTAAATTGTATCCTATTTTATTGTACCCATATCGAAAAAAGTATAAAATACTCTTACCTAAAAAATTATCTCCAGTGTTGTCTCTAGTGGAATTGCCCTATTACACTTTATTTTCAATGTCAACAGCTAAATTAAATTATGGTTAAAAGTAAGTACCTATAAATGAATAATTGGATCTTTGGATTTATATTTTATGGACTTATTGGTTTTTAGAATTCTTTCTTTGGAATTTATTGGTCTTTGAATTTCTGTCTTTAGTTTCTGTTTCTTGAATTTTTGTTTACGGGATTTCTGTTTTCAGAATTTTGGATCTCTGTTATCAGTTTTGGGCATTCTGGTTTCTGTTAATGGGTTTGTCTCAGCTAATTCCATACATATTTCTCTGAAATAGGGCGTTTTTGAATAATTGTCTGAAATAGGACGTTATTGAAAGAAATTCTGAAATAGGGCGTTTTTGAAACAAAATCTGAAATAGGATGTTATTCAAACAATTTTTGGAATAGGGCGTTTTTGAAACAATTTTTGAAATAGGGCGATCTCATTCTCAGCCGTCGACTTGGTCTAAAGTGAGTTGAAGCTATCAACGGAAAACTTGGCTTTAGCAGTCTTTAGTTATTATGAAAGTATTTGCTGAAATTTGGCTAAAAAAGAAAAGAGTAAATTAACAAATCTTCTGCGTTTAAATTTATTTATCTGCAAACTTCAAACAAACATTGAAAACTTAATTAATTTCTAGTTCGCTTTTTATTTCGCTTGATAACGTCCTCCGCAGTTTAGTGAAAGTCCAAACAAAGCTTTCACCCCGGAAATAACTAATTCAAACTTGTGCTTACATTTTTCTCAAACAAATTTAGTTTACATTTATGGTTGTTGCTTTTGTGTAAATAATCACACTTTCCATTGTTTTCTAAGGTCTAACACACTTTAAATTTAGTTTATAAATGTTTGTGAATATAAAAATGTGTGTAAGTATGTCACACACAAATAAACTAAATGCGAACTTAAACTTTAAACAAATTACATTAGCTTAAAATAAAGAGATTTCTATACGGAAAATTGAAACATACCAATAAAACTAACAGCAAAAAACTCTGTTTGAGATGAGCTTAATTTGTATTTGCTTTGTTTTTTTCGATTTGCTTTTTTCTTTAATTCAATTTTAATGCAAATGTCGTAAAGTGCAAATTGATTAATCACAAACAAAAAAAAACAAACATGTGATTCCATTGTTGTTTTTCTTGTTGTTGCTCTTGTGAGTCGAAAATCGCTGCATTGCATTTTAGTGTCACATCTTAGTTGTTCATTAGTTGCATTGCATTCCATTTTAAATTTTGTATGTTTTTGATTTTAGGCACGGAGGCGCATTTCCACATCCAATTCGACTCGTTTGTATGCAAGTCATTTGGCGCTGGCGTATTTCAAATGATTAATCACTGCGATAAGCATTGAAATTTTATTTAATTGGCAGCTATAAATAACTGCTTGAAAGCAATAAAACAAAAGCAAACAAATATGTACCGAAAAATCTATACTCACAGCTATTTCTTGGCGGCATGCAACTTGTTTGTGGGTTAAAATGCCGAAATCACGTTGGTCGCGGAGCTATCTGTGGAAACGAAATGTCGGAAAGAAGATTTAGATACAGTTGAAAAGAAAGTGTAGGTTACTTAATGATGTCATTAACATGTAAATACTTGTAAATTTTCCACGAGAATTAGTATATTATTTATTTGATATGAAAACGGCTTAATTTGAGTGAATAGGTCACATGTGTCATATGACCTTGCGACAAATTCACACCAAAAACAAATGTCATGCGCTTCCCATATGATTCGTTATTGTTTAAGCTGCCTGTGATATAAGGCATGATTAAACAATGTTGCGATTCTAGTACCTACACTCCTTTGCTAATAATGATGTGATACAACGATCATGTGATTTTAAGTCAGATGCGATGAGAAGGGTTTATTAGTCCGATGTGATTATACGATTACCAGCCTAAAGCAATGCACAAATTAAAGTTCTATTTCACAGCAGCTCGGGGGTATATGTAGCTAGAATTAAAGCTCTACCTACAAAGACGTGATATATCAATCATATGATTATAAGTCACACGCGATCATACGAGATAATTAGGCAGATGTGATAAAGCGATTAACAGCCAAATGCGTTTAAGTAATAATACTTTCTTCTAAAAACGAATGCGGGTATGCAATTAAAACTCGACGGAAATGATTATTCATCATCATAATTTCTATTTATCAACTAGATGGACCCCGTTATACATACATATGTATGTATGTATTTAGGGTAACAACTTTATCACATGCTGCATTAATTTGTAATATCAAGTCACATGGTCAAAAATGTAAGAAAAAATTAAGTAAAAATATTCATATAAATAAGAATACACACTTATCAACATGTCTGACCTTTATAGCCTTACATTTTATTATTTATTAATTTCACATTAATTTTAATTGCAGACGCCAAAAAAAGAGCAAATAATTTATATTTTAGGCTCCCTTCTGACTTTCATTGCGCACAAATCATTCGTTTGTGAAATGCTTGGCTTTATTTGCCCAATTGCGATTCATACGTATGTAATTATTAGGGCAACAGAAAATATGCCCTAAAAAACTCGTTTTTAGCGCTAAAAATATGTCCTTAAAAATATGGTTTAAGCACTGAAAATATGCCCTTAAAATTTTGTTTATATCTATTATATAAAAATAAATGTGTGTGTGTGTCCTTTATGGACTCCCAAAGTAATCAACCGATCTTTATGAAATTTTCACAGTGGATTCATATGGTATTAGCGCAAATAAAAGGGAACTTCCCGGAATATAGGCCCAAATGTGGACCCAGAGTGACCCAGCAAGTGTTTGAGCAATATGGGTATCAAATGAAAGGTGCTGTGCAGGCCTTCAACATAAAGTTATTTTCATTGCGACGCCTAGGCCGGGTCCCCAAATATGGGCCAAAACGTAGACGCAGATGACCCTCGAATGTTTCTAAACGATATTGGTATCAAATGAAAGGTGTCGAGCAGGGCTTCAACATACTGATATTTTCATTTTATTTTTTAAGTCGGTTTCCCAGAGATGGTTCAAGTAGTGAGCCCGGATGGTGATGGATGGTCCCGGTAAAAGTAAAGGTAAAGGTAAAGGCAAAGGTAAAGGTAAAGGTAAAGGTAAAGGTAAAGGTAAAGGTAAAGGTAAAGGTAAAGGTAAAGGTAAAGGTAAAGGTAAAGGTAAAGGTAAAGGTAAAGGTAAAGGTAAAGGTAAAGGTAAAGGTAAACGTAAAGGTAAAGGTAAAGGTAAAGGTAAAGGTAAAGGTAAAGGTAAAGGTAAAGGTAAAGGTAAAGGTAAAGGTAAAGGTAAAGGTAAAGGTAAAGGTAAAGGTAAAGGTAAAGGTAAAGGTAAAGGTAAAGGTAAAGGTAAAGGTAAAGGTAAGGGTAAAGGTAAAGGTAAAGGTAAAGGTAAAGGTAAAGGTAAAGGTAAAGGTAAAGGTAAAGGTAAAGGTAAAGGTAAAGGTAAAGGTAAGGGTAAAGGTAAAGGTAAAGGTAAAGGTAAAGGTAAAGGTAAAGGTAAAGGTAAAGGTAAAGGTAAAGGTAAAGGTAAAGGTAAAGGTAAAGGTAAAGGTAAAGGTAAAGGTAAAGGTAAAGGTAAAGGTAAAGGTAAAGGTAAAAGTAAAGGTAAAGGTAAAGGTAGAGGTAAAGGTAAAGTTAAAGGTAAAGGTAAAGACCCATCATAACAGAAAACTTTTGTTCGTCGCTGCGAAGCGGGACGTGTATTTGCTAGTACTTAATAAAAAGATATACGGCATGGTAGTTTGCGTGCCCACCTTTCATGTAAGAGGTTCCAGGTTCAAACCCTGGCTCGAACAAATATCAAAAATTAGTTTTAAATAAAATTAGAACACTTTGTAACAAAAAATTATGTTTATTAAAGGTACATTTTATAGGTTCAAAAGACGAAATAAAAAAATTCACATTTGCGAAACACATCTTCGTTACCAAAAGAAAACAAGTATTTGTACTTACGAAAATATATACATACATACATATATTTATCTGCATGAATTTAAAATTTTATGTGTGGATGGCAATCAAAATTCCAGTGCAAAACTTGAATACTTATTTATTCAAATTGCTGTCAACTAAAAAATTTTGCGATAAATTTTCAAATAGAAAACTATGTCGATTGTCGCGGTAAGTTTTTAAGCGTAGAAAAAGATCTTTCCACGTCAACTGAAGTTATCGGGGCGTATTTAAAAGTAAGAATTTCAGTCACTATGTAGCACTTTCTCTTTAAATTCGCTTATTGCCAATATTGCGATCCGAATCGCGGATTTAAAAATTTCTAAACATTCTGCGATCCAGAATCGCGATCCATCAATACTCGATGCTACACTGTCAATATGAATCGCGATCCACAGATTTCATCAATATATATTGACCGTCTGACGTATGCCTATGTACATATGTAGATACACAGCTGATTCGTGTAACACATTTGAATGAAGCATTGCGAAAATTATTAAATTCGCCTTGAACTTGTCAGAAAAAGAGGAATGGCAAATAGTATGCGCATATACAAAACAAAGTTGCCAGAGTAAAAAATGTAAATAAAAACAATTTTACGAGTGAGATGGAAAAATATGACGAAATACTATGCTAAAATATGAATTTAAAGCAAAATATGCCAAAAATATGCAAATAAGTCAAAATATGCAAAAATAGGCCTTTTGACCTAAATATGCAAAAATAAGCCTTTTGACCTAAATATGCGAAAATATGCCCTAACAAGTTAGGCTTATTCTCTTCGTCTTGAGCTAAAACGCCTATATATATTTATCATATGTAAATAGGACTGCAACAGAAAAATATGCATTTGCATATCTTCTGTTGCCCTAGTAATTATGTAGTACATATGCAGATCAGATTTATATAAGAAACTGGCATAATATAATATAATACAATGGCGCTATTATAACTCTGACGAGTTTTATGGCCGAGCTTCTCTCCCAATTCGAGGTGTGCTCCTTTTTGTTTTTCCTACTAATTGGGTGGACCTACAGTTTTATGCCGGCTCCGAACGGCGAATGCATTTTTTGTGAGAAGCTTTTTCATGGCAGAAATACACTCGGAGGGTATGCCGCCCACTGCCGAGAGGTGACCGCTGCTCTTAAAAAATCCAATAATTGGATTTTTACTAATTAGAAAAATTTTTTGGTGTTTTGCTCGGACCGTGGCTTGAACCCGAGACCTCTGGCATAGCAGGCGAGCACTCCACCCACTGCACCACAGCGGCCAGTAGAAACTGGCATACATGTATACAAACATACATACATATATATGTCTATATACCGCAATTCGCATGAGAATTTTCGAAAGACCAGACATTTGTCTCTTTGTTCATTCATACCCAATAAACATTGGACTAGATTCACAGTTCCAAAATGATTGGAAAAAAAAATATTTTTCCAGTCCCACTTTCGATAATGGTTGGGATGTAGAATCGGGTTTTATTAAATTCGGGAATTACTTTGATTCACGCTTCAGCAAAACGAAAACTATGTTATGCTACTTATTTTCCCTTCGTTGTGAATCCAGTCTATTCTCGAAGGGAAACCTTAAGGAGAGATAGAGTCACTTTTACTCTTATTATTATAGTAACATATACTCTTATGTTTTTCGAACCAATTTCAATTGTTTTCCCAGTATACTTGATATGATCGTTGGAAAACCAGGGTTGTAAAAAGATACTTATATCTCTATTAAAGTTCAAATCTATTCCAAGCAATGACATATCACTTTGTGTGCCACAGTCACCCCCTCAGCCTTGCTAAGTATTAACTCCCCATTTTAGTTATTAAATTGTTAAAGCAATACATGTCAGCTTCCCAGGCTCGACCGCAAATCAAATTTAATAACTTAAATCAGCAACAAAGTTTTTGCATATGCACAAGAACATATGAATCTTAATTAAGACTAACAATTGAGTATGAGCACGCTATGTTGTGCTACAAGTCAATCGTTGCATTGTTGCCACAAGAATTTTCTTCATTTTCTGCTTAATTGAACCGAAAGTATTGAATAAATTAAGCAAAATGAAATACCGCAAATAAATTAATAATATAATAGTTAAAGCAAAATTTTTAGTGGTTAATTTTTTGCAATAAACATAGTTGTATATTTATATATATGTATGTATGAATGTACATATGGATATGTAAATATGTATAGCTGTATGTTTGTGAGTACCTATATTTAATTTATATAGTGTTATATATGCTTGACACTTGCAAAGTTTGACATGAATATATCGTCGTACCGTACGAAAACTAACATATTTAAAATTTCTGGCGGAAGCTATCAATAAAAAAATTCTGTACGAAAAGTAACAAGTTCGACTTTTGGCTGACGAAAAATAACAAAATCGACTTTTGACTGACGAAAAGTATCAGTAATTATATACTCTTTTTACATTAAAATTGTTGTTGTTTAAACGAAATTGATAGTTTTCGTCAGCAAAAACTCGATTTTGTTATTTTTCGTCAGCCAAAAGTCGAACTTGTTAGTTTTCGTCAGTCACAAAAAAAAACTTATGTTAGTTTTCGTATGGTACGACGATATCATATGTATATTCCCAGTAAAAATTTTGGCATGCGCTACTCCATTTATCGATTACATAATACAATACACTGGGACGTTTATAAACCCAATAATTGGGTTTTAAATAATTAGAAAATTTGTTTGGTATTGTCCGGACTGGGGTTAGAACCCGAGACATCTGGTATAGTAGGCGAGCACTCTACCCACTGCACTACAACGGCCATCAACTACGTAACCAATGTCAATTTAATCAAGCATTTTGGCGCGATGTTGGTACTAGTTGCGAACTCATTTCGCAGAATAGCAATATGCCAGATGTTCCAGGGAGTCCACCAGCCCTCTGGTGGGCCTTCAGTAATTGATTTGATCCAATAACCAGAATGTTAATGTAGTATGAAAAACTTGTTATACATTAAATCTGAATTAAATTTGTGAACACGAAAATCACATTTAGCAAAACCAATTAATTAGAAATTTGAACAATATTCTATTCGTACAATTTTTTTTTTTTGCTGCAAGCCACATGAGGCCTTCTTACAAGCATACATACATAAATAGTACATATAAAATCATGAACAATACAAAAATACAAACAAGAAAACAAAGACGCTTGAGTAAACCGATAGAGCTTAGTTCGGCCAAAAAATTTGTCAATGCAAAAGTGTTTCATTGTATGGAAAAGCAATTCGAATCCTAAGAAATGCCTTAGGCAATTTCGTATGCAATGCAAGAACAAGTACCAGCACTTGATGCACGCACAATTCATTATTTCTCATTTCATATGTACGTACATACATATACGTACATATGAATGAATTTACAAAGCGACATATCTTATTTGTTGACTGCTGGAGTTTTGATGAACTGAACCAAAAAAAATGAAAAATTCAATGAGCTACCAAAACACACATACACACTTACATACACCAACTCGAAGATCAAATGCTTACCACCGCACAACAACACGCATTGAAACTTAACAAAAAAGCAACTTCATTTGTTTGTTGTGTGCAAAGTGTGCTTTATATGCTCGGCCTGCATATGGAAATCAACCCAAATCAATGCATAATTAAGAAATTTGTCGTCAACTGAGTTTGTTTTGTTTTTTTTTTTGTTTTTGCTGTATGCAGTCTACGTTTGTATGCATGTAGGTTTGCATTTCTGTTGGCATTGTTTGGTACGCCCTAAAGGAAGCCGGAAATGTTTTTGTTGTATAGCGGACGAACATTCATTTTGATTTGAAACCGCTTCCCTTGCAATGCACTCCAATTGCCTGATTTTGTTCTATACAAAATTTGAAGAAATAATTTTTGTTGCTTACGGACATTAGATTGTACCAGAATTTATGTTTAAATACTTCCTATTATAGCCCTTACAAATGGAAAACGTCACAGTTTAAAACAGGGACCCATAATAATCATTATTAGTTATATTTTCAGTGAAAAAAGTCAAATACTTGCAAACATCGTAGAAGAGTATTGAGTTTGTGTGTGTGCATGTCTGAAAGAGCACTATCCGAATCCACTATGATCGAAAAATTTTAAGCGATATCCATTAAAATCAAAAATATTCATTATTTTTTGAGTTTTATTTTTTGCTTAGGTCGAAAAACTCAAATTTTCTCTGAAGTGCTCTGGAACATAATTACCAAAAAATTCCCATCCATATAACTTCGTGAATGAGTGATATTTTTGATCGAAAAAAATAAAACTCACACAATAATGATTATTTCTGAACGATAAATATATCACTCAAGGAATAAGTGTTATTTCTGATCAAAACAATAAAACTCAAAAAATAATGGTTATTTCTGATGAAATATAAAAAAACTCAACATATAATGATTAAATGGCGATTTTTATTATAAAACTCATAATGATTACGGTCCCTGGTTTAAAACAAATGGAAGTACCTCAATAACCAAGCTTTCACCGGGCTTCAGGCCTCAGCTAAAGTCAAATACGTTAAAAAAAGTGAGTGAAAAAATGTATATTTTCTTCAGGTCTTTTTCCTCTTCTCGATCGTATTAGTCTCATACTCCCTTTCCCACTACTACTCCCTTTTCTTTCCCGTCTCATTCCCCTTGCCTTCCCTTCCCTTCCCTTCCCTTCCCTTCCCTTCCCTTCCCTTCCCTTCTCTTCCCTTCCCTTCCCTTCCCTTCCCGTCCCTTTCCCTGTCCCTTTCCCCTATTAAGTCTCCCCTTCCCCGTTCTACTCTCGCTCTCACCCCAATCCGGTCCATCCCATTTTCCTTTCATTTTGCTTCTCATTTCCCATCACTTTTCCTTTCCATTTACCTAGAGAACTGGATTGAGCATAACATCGAAGAGAGATCTATATTGTAGCCCTGATTTCCACTTCTCATTTGATACTAATATTGCTCAGAAATATTCTAGGGCATACGGGTCCACTTTTTTACCCATAACTGGGTACCCGACCTAATAACCATAATGGCAAAAGCTCTAAAACTTTATCAGAAACCTGAGAAAACAGATGACAACCTCATCTGAAGTATTACCTTGTTTGCTCGTCAGGTTGTACAGACTAATCCGCATACACATATGTATGTATGTAAAAACCTTCATATGTGCTCCGAATGCATTGAAGTGCATGCGTGAGGAAGCAATTTAAGTGCATGCGTACCCACTTGAGTGTGTTTTTGGGAAATAATTTGAAGTAGAGTATCGAGCGAGTGGCTGTCGGGTAGGTGTGCTTATGTATGTATGTCAGTTTGCCGTGTGCCACTCCAATTAGGCAACACCTTTGCTGATTCCGAATATGCTTTAGTTGTATTGTTGAATTGTTGTATTGCCTGAATTTCGATTGCTTCATGTGGATAAAGTGGTTATTTTCCAGTACGTACTAAACTTCAACTGTCAACTGTGGGCGATGTTGTGTAGTCCTTGATTGCAGAAAATTTTTATGACAAAGTGGTGGAGGTTGTTTGTCTTTAGGCCCTTAAGTTTACTAGTAAACATGTGTACTAGATATGTGCAGTAAATGTCGATTGCATGCAGAAATGGTTTTACTGAATGCAGCGGGAATGCTTATTTGCATCGATGAATAATAGGTTAGGTTAAGTTATAGTAGCGGCCGCCATAGCGGCTAACTCAGGCCTGCGTGGAGGCTCATTGTGATAACAGGAGAAAACAGGTTACCCTTGCTTTTTGAACCTCTCTGAAAACCTGATGAAGTTAACCAGGTGCTTTACGTCAAACTCCGCGACCTCACCTAGGCTATCCAGGAAAGGAGTCCCAAGAGAACGACGTCTGGCGCCGTCAAAAGCCGGGCAGTGGAAAATGAGATGTTCGGTCGTTGAATAATTTTTACTAGTATCGCCGGTAGTCGACCATGCAATTTATTTTTTAAACTTTGTATTGGTACAAAAATTATTCCCTTCCGCGGAGATAAGCAACACTTTCCAAATTCCAGTTGTACCGCAACACTGATTTGCCCTTTTGATCACGGTCCGACGCGAAATCATGGTCAAAATCAAGGCAGATCTAGGAAGGTAGGCCCGGTGGTGAATTCAGAAATTTCCCATGTATTTTGTTATTGTAATTGGTAGAGTGTAATGTCAAAAAGATATTTCGCCGTAGTTAAAATCTGAATTCGCTTGGGGCTCGTCCATTCCTATTGGCCATGATGTGAATTCGCTTTGATTTTGACATTACACTCTACCTTTGTAAATAAAAAAAGAAGTTTTTCAATTCGCCGCCGAGCCTACCTGTTAGATATGCCTTGGTCAAAATTAAAATTACTCAGTGTGCTCTCCCGCACTCTCTCTCATTTTTCGCTTTAATGGAAAAGCAATAGGAGATATTTGGCCGCGTTGAATTTGATCTGAGCGTAAACTGGGCCAATGCATATAACATAGAGAGAGCGCTTTTAAATTAAAGCGACTCTTCAACTGTGTTTACGATATTTGTAAACACGTTTACGATATCTATTTCTCTTAACTAAAAATTTTATTTATTAGTTATAAAGAAATTAAATAATTTATAGAAAAAATTATATGCCTATGCACTGCTCCTGACTCATACGAACACTTCCATATTAGATATTAAAACTGAAGTATCTGAGTTGTTGTCAGGGAAATTGATGCAAAAATTGTTTTCATGGAACCAAATCTTGGGTAGCAAAATAAATTTGTTTCAGATCCCGGCAGTTGGCAGTTCTCCAGTTATTGCTTTTACCAAAACTGTATAATTACAGATTATTTATATGAATTCCATAAACCACTTCATTTCATTTTTTTCCTTTTGCAAGTCGGAAGCGAATGCAATTCAAGTAATTTATACGATTTTTCTTTGATGCATTAAAAACTAAAGAAGGGAGGAAGTCAATTTAATGGACTACTTACTGCGCCTGCTGCTTGAATGAATTAAGTTATTTATGCACATACTTATGTACATACATATGTATGCATGTATGTATGTACATATGTACATATGTAGATGGGACAAAATAGCAGCGTCATATTCTGTTGGTGACAAAATTAATTTAATCATTACCATATGTATACATATATGTTTTTACACACATACAGACATACTTTAAGTGCATTAAAAACGCTTTAAACGCACAGTAACGCATGCAGCGCTCACAATTCAGAGAGTAGAGCTCGGCAAAATGCTGTGTGTGACACACAGTCCAAAGTAAAGTCAGCAATTAGATGCGTGATTTTCGTACAAATTTTCATTTTCACTTAAGTGCTTATTTATATGCAAAAGCAAAAGCACGCACGCACATTTTGATACTTCATTTATACCAGCGTGCGTGAGAAAACAGTATAATATACATATTTGAGAAGTTATAGGGCTTTATAAAGGTTACATACAGTCTAAAGAAATGCTTAGCTTCAACTTGAAGGTGCTACTGAAGCCTTCAAGAAACAGTCAAGCAAAAAATTTTAATTAGACTTTGGTCCAATGTATCAATAGTTATAGATTACTTTCTCTCGGGTGCGACTACAGTCACAAATAGTAATTGAAACAATTGCAAGATCATCACGAATAGCCTATAACCAACAATTCTGCTCGCTGTTTTTGAGAACGAGTTGCCATTCTCGCTGAATGAAATTAGTTATACTGAACGAGCTAAATACAGAAAAGCAACCCTACACTAAGATGAAAAATATAGGTAGAGGTCAAAGAAATTGTTTCCATATTTTCAAAATATTTTCTTGTAAATTTTTCATAAACCATCATAAAAATACGTTATACATAAATCAAAATAAGGAAAAATTTCTTATGGGCCCGTCAGTAGGAATACTTATCCGGCAATCCCGCTCCATTTAACTCAGAGTATAGTTCAATTTCATATATCTATTTGTTACAGCAAAGTTGAAGTACTGAATATGTCGATCGTCATTCAAGCACATCTAATTTTACTCTGTTGTCAGTTAAACGGATTGCTGGATTTCCGGAAAAGTATTAATTCTGACGGTGCTATTAAGCGGCATTTCATTATCATGTTTCATTTCCAACTTGTGATTGTTTTGAAGATTTTATTTCCTTAATTTTGATAAGTTGAATTCTCATACAAATCACCATGGCAACGAATTTGTTTGAATGTTTTTTAAGCATATTTGAGAAAATTTACGCAAAACAAAGAAAATAATGTATTGGAACGCGTGTTCAAAATAAGGAAAAATGTGTTTTTAATAGCGAGCATTATTTTTTTTTTTAGTGTAACTAATTTTTTTGTCATTGATAGGTTGTCGAAATTCCAATATTGGCGGCTGAATTGATGACTTATTTGTTTAGCGAGAGTTGTCAGTAACGAGTTCTGGTGCAATTCTGTGAAATCAGGTACTCGTAAAACCAAAGCCCAAAGCAACATATCTCAATTATGCAGTCAAGTAGCGAGTCAACTTTTGTACTCGATTGTGCTTTTGCAATAAAAGGCTTTCTCTCGTTTATTCAAACAGCTCGAAGTTTCACATCAATAGATGGCAATTTATGACAATATTTTGCAAACAACCTGAATATTTTCTTTCACACAACGGGGTATCAAATGTTCAACGCATCCGCACGCATTTCAAACTTCCTTGCTTCGCTTGCTCTTGATATTTTTTAATGAAGTTGTCGATGGAGAAATAAATTTTCTGTTAAATTGCTGTTAATTACGTACGAGAGTGCAGCGAAATTGGATGGAATGGAAAGTAATGGTATCAATTCTGTAGTGTTTCTGCTGCTGTTGCTGTTGTTGTTGTTGTTAATTTTCAAGACTTTTTTTCAACGATACGCTTGCATTAGCATTTCCGTCCACTGCACTGCATTTACAAACATATATATTTTGTTTCATATATAAAAACGTATAATGAAACACATGTATTTTCTCACATACTTACATATGTACATAATATTATTAAGTACCAATGTACACATGTAGCCTGCTCTGCCACACGTTCCTCAAATAAATCGTTGTACTATTACACGTTGGTAGCAAACAAAAAACTAAAAAAAAAAGATCTGAGCGTTATGCCGCCCTGCAACCCATTCCACTACAGCGCCGCTTCATTTACATTTCTGTATAAAATTTGTATGTGAAATATTTAGTATATACTTACATATGCATGAATTTAGTTCTCATAATTTACCCTGCAAAAAATGCGATTAATCCGGGATATGTCTGGGATCAATCGCAAGGGAGCATGCGACTAATACAATTTTACATCCCTTTATATGGAGTGAATTGATCGCATTTGTTCGAGCATGTCCTATGAAGAGACTAATTGTTCAACTTGTATACCCAAACGGGTACCAATGTAGATTAATCACTAACATACCGAACGGGTATAAATGTAGATCAATCGCTTTGAGCACGAACGTGTAGAAATATAGATTTTTCCAAGTTGTTAGCCAAGGCAATTTTTAATAACAATCTTAAAAAAAAATTGTAAATGTTCATGCATATTTAAATAAAGATTATATAATGTTTTACTTTTGTAAAAAAATCTCAATAAATAAATTAAAAAAATGTAAGTTCTGAGTATGCATTTTATGAGCGTAATGTAAAGGATTTTTTCATAGGATATTTTAGGCAACATTTTCTTAAAATTATTATTCATCATTGTTATTTAAAGAAAAGATGTTCAATTCGTTTTACCGGTTGTTCTACAATTTTTTAAATACATTGCATATTTTTTTAAAATTTCTATATTTAAGGAATCTAGATTTGTACCCGTTCGGAATGAAAGCGATTAATCTACATTTATACCCGTTCGGAATGAAAGCGATTAATCTACATTTATACCCGTTAGGGAATAATTGGGCTATAATTAGTCTCAATTTATACCCGTTCGGGAACAATTGGTCTACAACAGACCTGGGTAATATCAAGTACCAGTACGACTTGTGACAAGTACATTTTAAAAGAATTGTACTAGTACTGGTACTTGCAATCCCAAATTTTCAAGCACTAGTACAAGTACAAGTACAAGGAATTGAAAAAGAATTGAAGGTTTTTCAAGTACATTCAATTATTTTCAATTACTTTGAAGTATTTGCTAAAACTCAATTATTTTTCAATTCTTTGTACTTGTACTTGTACTAGTACTTGAATATTCTGAAAGTACTTAGTACGGACTCATTACTTCAAAATCAAAATATAAAGTATTTAAGTACGTAATAGTCCAATTACTAATCAGTATTACCCAGGTATGGTCTACAATTAGTCTACATTTATACCCGTACGGGCACAATCGGGGACTAATTGTGGACCGATTGTTCTCGAAAGAGATCAATCCGGGACAAATCTCTTTCGGGATTAATCGCACATTTTTTTGCAGGGTACATACAAACATGCATATATATTTAGTAATTGTTATTTGGGCGCACAGCTTTATTACTTAGCATTAATTGTTGTTATTTGTTTTAATATGTGCTGATTTTTTTCCAAATATTACGCAAAATTTTCTTACTTAGTTTTTGGCTTTTGTCTTTAACATGTGTTGCACAAGCCACATAAAGTTTTTATTGTTGTTGTTATTGTATGATGTATCTCATAGATTGCTTTGCCTTTTATTGTGTCTTATGCCTTATGCCGTTTTTCCGCATGTGAATGCGTTCGATTGCGTAGCCCAGCCCTCTATCGTCTTCATGTGCCTGTGAATCTTATTTAGCTGCAGATTGTTATACTTTGGCGCTATTGTTTGATCTCATGGCGCTAAGATTTTGTTGTTGTTGTGCATCTTGTTATTGTTGTTAAATTTATACAAACACATGCATTTTGTAATTACTCAACTTCAGTTTATTTCCTCATTTTTCATTTATTGCCGCTCAGTCCGTCAGTCAGTCAGCCAATTCTGCTTGTTTTTCTCATTTCAAACGAAGTTTCGAGTTTGTATGTGATTTTTTCCGACTCTCTCATAAAAGGTAATAAAAGGGTTAACATTTTTCTTGCCTTCTAATTAACAAGAAACTAAACAACTAGATTTTTTTTGTTCGATCCAATACTTCCGGTACATGACACCTCTTTAACTGAACGTATTTATATTGGCGTAGTTAAAAAATTTAATTTTTTTATCACTATGTACATTAGGGTGGGGCGATTTACTAACCTATGTCAATACAATATATGAACAGTATTTTAAAATATTAATTTATCTTCCTGTATAGGAAAACTAGATTGCACTCTTTTTTCCTTGGCCCAAAAGCGCGGTATGGGTTCTCTATGTTATAGTCATCCGATACCGATGATTTTCGCCGACAGCGCTTTGTGTACAATAAATGCTCTAAATACAAAATTTCAGAATTTTAGCTGCAAAAATTGAACAGTTATTCCCTAAAACGTAGGCTTATGCTTCTGAAATTTGTTTTTTGCTTCCAATAGTACGCTATGGCGTATGAGTAACCTTGAATTTTTGTTAGAGTTGAGGAAAGTAAAAAAACAAGTCCCAAACAGCATACGTCTACGTTTTGGGTTATAATTCTTCAATTTCTGCAGCTGAAATTCTGAAATTTTGTATTTAGAGCATTTATTGTACACAAAGCGCTGTCGGCGAAAATCATCGGTATCGGATGACTATAACATGGAGATCCCATACCGCGATTTTGGGCTAAGGAAAAAAGAGTGCATTCTAGTTTTCCTATACAGGAAGATAAATTAATATTTTAAAATGTTGGTCATATATTGTATTGACCTATCTTTAAGAAATTTGCAAAAAAATTTAAGATATATTGTACACAGCAAGAGATAATCGCGAAAATATGCGATTTTCGGCATTCAGCCTCCATAACCGGAAATCAGGCTATATCTCGAAAACGGATCATCCGATTTTAGCTTCGATCTCATATCTGGATTCAGCATAAAATTCTGCTTCAATTCGATGTGCATATTGGCCTGGATATTTTTTTGTAGATTTTTGCCCAATTTTTATTTTCAAAAATTCGTTTTGGTTAATAAAAACCAAATTCCGGAACATCAAAATTAGTTTTAGAAAAATGTCGTAGAGGAGGTTTCTACTCAGAAAGATGAGAGGAATCCGAATTTCGTTGGCGCGGTATCGATTAATTTCCCTCCATACAAATCGCCCCACCCTAATGTACATACATGCATATGTAACTATATTCGCAATCGAAGTCGCATTGGACGATTGGGCATGTAGATAAGTAGTTATGGACAGCACAGAGAATCGAAAATAAAACATCTTTGGAACGCCCATCACTAATCGTCAGTCAGTATATTATTGTCATAAACATGTTCTTAATAAAAGCTTTCGTTAAATACTTACAGACATAGTCGAAGATACTGTTATGTATAACCATAAACGTTATTCAAGCAGTTTGTGCCGATTTTGTGATATCGAAGATGAGACTGCTGAGCACATTCTCCTCGAATGGGGAGTCATATGTAGGAGCACACGGAGGACAATCGTTCAGTGTCAGCTCGTCAGCAGTCACATTTCAACCCTAAAGCCAAACGCAACACTCAATCTTGTGTATGAGATTGGCCTGGCGAGGTACCTATTATAATGAGCAGGAAGATGCAATAGACCCATAGGTGGAAGTGGGTATCAACTTTCGTATATTATATATCTATCTACATATATGTATATCTATATATTGTCATAGTAATCATCTTAGTCGTAGTTATAGTGATCAGTACTGTCATGGTTGGTTGGTTGGTTTATTAGAGTGGTGAGTCCCACTGACTTCAATTAGCGCCTCTCTGATACCACGACTCGTAACTAAGAACCAGAAGTATAGAGTAAAAGAGAATATAATTTCGGAAGCCACGGCAAGTAATACGCCCTATATCCTTCCTGTTGAATTTAGGTATCTAAGAAGCCCTGATGTCCTTGAGTTCCGAGAGGTTGCCGAAGAAAATTTTGCCAAAGGAATTTCATTCTGCATTCTGTACTCTACCGTCTCCTACGCTACAGGAAGATTACCTCTGCAGCATAGAGTGTTATAGTCTACTCCCAATCGGACCGCTTTGGCTATTGGTACTTATGCGGCCCGATTGGGACTGGACCATAATAAGTACTCTATGCCGCAGCTGTAGGTTATCTTCCTGGAGCGGAGGAGGCGGTCATAGTCATACACACATAGTCACATTCTTTTCCACAATTCATAATTTGTTTTATTTCTAAAGAATACATCATAATTTTTTCGCAGAAGAAATACAAAGGCAAACAATAGTAAATCGCGAAAGGACACTATTTATTTCATCTTTTGCTTTTGTTGTTCCCCAAGTTCCTATCTCATCTTATCACTTTAAATACATATATGTATTTGATATTGAGTGACAACAAACGCCATTTACAACTTAAAAGCAACATAAGCTAGAGTGAATATCTAACTTTTACTTAAACATTATATTTAACGCATCTTAGCGCGCTGGCCCCTCATCCGTTTTATCTTTCCACGCAACTTAAATACTTAGTGTAGACGCAGAATGACTGATGATCACTTATCTAGATATTAACCACGTCCATATACTATATACTCTTACATTTATTTAGGTCAGCGCACATTTCTTATGATAACAAACGCCTTTGGCAAATCTCAAATTCGCATAAATATTTCATATTTTATTTTGTTTATTATCTCGTCTCATATTATTCTTACTAATATTACATTTCATTCTACTAGTGACTCACTTAAGTGCCGCCGCTAAGTAAATAATTAATGATACATTAAAATTTGACGGATAAGCAAAATAAATAAGAAAACACTTTTATGGGAAAAAATGTCTAAAAACATAAACCAATCAAGTGAATTCACAGCAAGTGACAAGTGTCCAGCGTTGGTGACAAGCTTGTCAAAAGGAACGCCAGAACAATTTTTCTGCTGTGGACAAATCACATTTATCACTCTTGCGCTCATTTATGACTTTAATTATATTTTACTTGTTTATTTAATTATTTTTGTGTCACGGTTATGAACGGAATTTAAGTACATATTTGTTTTGCACCTTTTCGCAGTGAAAGATATTGTGTGCTGAGGAAGGGACTATTAAACAACTATAGCATTGACAGACGGCAGCGATAATCCCGATTACCGCAACACTTAATTCGATTAAAATTTTACCCTGACAGACGGCAAGTATTGCGGATTAACAAAACAGCTGAAGGAAGGTAGGCGCAGCGGCGAATTCAAAAACTTCTTGTTCTATTTCCAAAGGTAGGGTAATGTCAAAATCAAAACGAAATCGCATCATGGTCAATAGGAAGGGGCTAGTCGCAAACGAATTCAGATTTCAACCAAGGCGAAATATCATTTTGACATAACACTCTACCAATTAAAATAACAAATTACATTCGAAATTTCTGAATTCACTTATGCGCCTACCTTCCTAGATCTGCCTTGGGTTCTTCTTTTTCTTCCCTTTCATTCACAATAGACATTTTTCACCAGGGATGTCATTAAAAAATGCTCTAATCCGCTAAAATTTTGAGGATTAACTCAAGAGATATTCCGGATTACCTCCAGTTAATTCTCAAGTTATGTCCGAATTAGCTAGATATTCCGGATTATCGCTTCCGTCTGTCAATGCTATTATTTATTCCCAGATAATCGTCTATATATGGGAGGGTGGTAGTTGTTGATAAAATTTACTTTTAACAAGTAAGGAAGCCTAAGTTCGAGTGGAATCGAACATTAGATACTCAGCTGTATGCTTTCATTGTTTGTTTGCGTTTGATGGAAACACGGCGTATTTTATATAAGGCGAATGCTGCATAAAGTGGGCGTAGCCACACCTATTTTCAAACATTTTTTCAGTGATCCAACAAAGCATACGAATATTATTCTTTTTGCAAAATTTCATTCCTTTATGACTTCTAGTTACAAAGATGTCACGTTACAAATTCCCAAAGGGCGTTCCAGAAATATCTTTGTTAAAAAGTAGGCGTGGTCACAAACCGATTTCAATACATTTTTGTGTGTCTAGTAACACAAGTTATAAAAGTGTATAAACCAAGTTCGTCATAATATATCAATTATTTGTCGAGTTAAAGGCTAAAAATTCTCGTATATTCCTTTGTCTAAAAAGAGGCGGTACCACGCCCAATTTCCAAAATTTTTCTATTTTTTGTTTCAGGTCTACTGTTGAACTTATGCCACAAAATTTCAATGAACTATCTTTATATTTGACAGAGATATGGCTTAAAATGTTCCTATTAGGCCACTTTATAATACCCATATATAAAAGTGGGCGTGGTCGTCAACCGATTTCGCTGAAATTTTCAACATGTATTACCACAAGTAATAAAAGTCTACACATCAAGTTTCATCATTATATATCAATTATTTGTCGAGTTATGGGCTCAGAAATCTCGTATATTCCTGCTTCTAAAAAGAGGCGGTGCCACGCCCATTTTCCAAAATTTTTATGCTTTTCGTTTTATATCGGCAGTTGGACTCCTGCCATAAAATTTCAATGACATACCTTTATATTTGACAGAGATATCGCTTAAAGTGTTTTTATTAGGCCACTTTATAATACCCATATATAAAAGTGGGCGTGGTCGTTAACCGATTTTGGCAATTTTTCGTCCAAACATTTGCAAGTAAGTATATCACGCCTACCAAATTTCATCGATATATCTTCAACGGTTTCTGAGTTATGACATATAAAACTTTCAATGTTTGGCCCTTAATAAGTGGGCGTGGCACCGCCCATTTTTCAAAATCTCACCAAATTTCTTCATAAAGGCCTGGGCTCCACACGTGGGTGAAATTTTATCACTCTAGCTCTATTAGTGACTGAGATACAAAATTTCTGATTTTTACTATATAGGGGAAGTGGGCGTGGTCATGGTCCGATTTCGCCCATTTTCAATACCATCCGTTCCAGTCTTGATAACAACTTGCATTCCAAATTTCATCAAAATATTTCAATTTTTGCGCGAATTATCGTGCGTACAGACAGACAGACGGACAGACGGACAGACGGACGGACATGGCTCAATCGATTTCTTTTTTCACCCTGATCAATTTGATATATATAAGTCAATATCTATCTCGATTATTTTATGGTGTTATAATCCACCGTTATGTGATTACTCTGTGTACTAGTACAGCTGAGTATAAAAAGCAAGTGAGATACTATAACTCGTATGACCAGGGCCGTGCGCAGGAATTAGCCTTGGGGGGGGTTTTAATTTTGGTTTGCATTCGCATACATTTTTCGCTAAGATAAACATATTTGCTGAAACAGATATCCAGACCCATACACCATAAATTTAAATGTTCCCTAACTTTTCTGAAACTCATTATGATTCATCAAAACTTAGTTAACCAGATCCTGAATAGTACACGGAAAGATTTTTTTACTAGAATCAATGCCGAGACAAGAAAAATTAGACTTGATTTTGAACTTAGAAAATAATTTCTTAATATCAAGAAAATCCACGAAAATTGGATTTTAAATAATTAAGTAAAAATTTTCTTGATTCAAGTGAAATTGGATTTTAAATAAATAAGAAAACATTTTTTGAAATAAATAATTAAGAGATTATTTTTTTGTTGCAAGTAAAACTTTTCTTAGACGAGCTTAAGTAGGTAAGAAAATATTACATTACATTTACATTTACATTTATTTACTTAATTTCATTGTACAACTAAGACTAGCCAGTCTTTTATATGTACATCAGCAATGGGATACATTCTTATTAAAATTTGAAAAACATTATTTGAGGGATGTAACAAAATATATGATGTAAGCTTAACCTAGTATAATGGAACTTAACAGCTAAAATCAAAAAGTAACAGATAGTAACTCAGATTTAGAAAATAGCGAAAGTTGGAAAATAGAAATTAGGTTATTAAAAAATAGGAAATTAGCAGCTTATTTATAGTTATGAAGCTAGAGTCATATTGAGGTCACTAAAATATTCGTATATTAGCTTTCTGAAGTTGCTTCTATTTAGTTGAGATTTTATATTTTCTGGTATTCTGTTCCACATTTTAACTGCACCAATGAAAAACAGTCGGCTAGATGTTAGTGTACTATATTTCGGGATTATTAAGTTATTCAGTCTCTGAGATCTGGTTAATTGAATCTTGTCATACAAATATATAGGGGTTTTCCATTCCAGCAACTTAAACATGAAAATACAGTTCCTGGCAGCCAGATATTGCATAATACTACAGCCTAAAATTTTATCTTGCCATGGTGATATGTGGGCATAACGACTTATGCCATAAACATAACGTGTTACATTGTTGAAGGCTACATTTACCTTATTTGCTGATTGCGAGTCAAGTTTACTGTATATTAATTCCGCGTAAGTGAAATGGGGCACAATTAATTGTATCGCGAGTTTTTGACGTGTTTCTTGTGGCGTAAACGCTGCAGACATTCTCAACCTACGCAGAATAAAATAAACATTGCTTACTAATTTGTTAACATGATCACAGCAACTAAGTTTATTATTTATTATAAACCCAAGGTTTTTTATTTTGTGAGTGATCTCAAGGGTGGAGGTACCAATTACTAAAGGCGGTATGTCAACCGGGTCTATTTGAAATATTAAATTAAGTAAATATTTTCTAAAAATATTAAAAACGTAAAAAATAAGGAAAATGAAAACTAATCATGAGGGATTGGAAAACCATAATTAGTCAACTAGTATTTTCCTAGGACTTCTTTAATGAAATGACATTTTATTTAATATAAATGAAGATGTAAATAGTGAACTCCTTATACCAAATGCTTCACTAACAATCTGAGAATTGCAAAAATATTCAGAAATATGCAAAGCGGATGGCAAATGAAAAAAATACATGTAACTTTGGAAATGCAAATTCAGCAAGAAAAATTTTACTTCGCTCAAGAAAACGTTTTCTTATTTATTTTACATTTTTTTTGCCGTAGTTTGCTGATATGCTCAAAGAACTTTGGTGTTCAAATTGAGCAAGAGATATTTTACTTCGGCCAAGAAAACGTTTTCTTATTTATTTTCAATTTTTTTTCGCTGTATTTTGTTGTTCCAATTCGTCGAAACACAATTTTCTTAAATTCTTCTTGATATTAGCAAAAAGATTTTCTTCATTTAAGTAAATTTAAGAAAAGATGTTCTTATTTATTTAAACATTTTTTTTCAACATTTTTTTTTTTAAAGATTTTGTTAGTGTTCCTGAATAAGAAATTAATTGTCTCATTTTTGGAAAACTCAATTTCCTATTTCCAGTAATAATTATTTCCCTAAAAATTTTCTAAATTGAGTTCAAGAAAGCATTTTTCTTGATTCAGGTATACAAATTTCTTTCCGTGTACTGTTTACAGTACGTGTTAATTGAAACTGCTCACTGTTTTCACAAAATGAACATTTTTTGTTATCAGTACAATTTTTTTAAAAATGCCAAACGAACATATGCTACACAACTTTGTAATTTCGGAAAGCTCCAAGTGCAATTCAAAGTGCCGAACTTATGTATTGGCCAATCTTATTTTTTGCAACTTTCACCAATTTCTTCTTACGTAAAATTATTGTAACTAATTTTGTCAAAAATTATGAGGCAAGATTCAATGCAAAATTTATAAACTGTATTTTGAAAATTTTTGCAAAATCATTGCAACTTAGATTTGGTCATGGGGGGGGGTTTAACCCCCAAAACCCCCCCGTGCGCACGGCCCTGCGTATGACTAAGCACACATTACACATACATATCAAAATTACTACTCATAACTTATGTGCTAGAAAATAATAAGATAGGAGTAGCCTCTCTTATTAACGATAAGTAAATAGAAATGGTTTTAGAAAAAACATATACCTACCTAGGTACTACTGTTGGGTTGGTTGCCGATACGATGCGAGAATGTTTTTTTCAATTACTCTCAACTACTGGTAATTATACTTTTTCGCTTTCTAATGACTTTGTATGTAAAGCTTTCGATTTCATCCGCCACAATAGCAATTTGCAATTAAAGTAAGTACACATCGTGGTACCTTACGCAAAATTTCAATGAATTATCTTTATATTTGACAAAGATATCGCTTAAAATGTTTTTATTAGGCCACTTTATAGTTCCCATATATAAAATTGAGCGTGGTCGTCAACCCATTTCGCTAAAATTTTGAACACGTATGTATTACTACAAGTAATAAAAGTGTATACACCAAGTTTCGTCATAATATATCAATTATTTGTCGAGTTATAGGCTAAGAAATCTCGTATATTCCTGCTTCTAAAAGGAGGCGGTGCACGCCCAATTTCCAAAATTTTTGTGTTTTTTTTTTGTCCATACTTGGACTCCTGCCATAAAATTTCAATGATATATCTTTATATTTGACAGAGATATCGCTCAAAATGTTTTTATTGGGCCACTTTATAATACCCATATATAAAAGTGGGCGTGGTCGTCAACCGATTTTGACAATTTTTCGTCCAAACATTTGCCTAAGTAAGTAAATCACGCGTACCAAGTTTCATCGATATATATATCTGCTACGGTTTCTGAGTTATGGCTTATACAACTTTCAATGTTTGACCCTTAATAAGTGGGCGTGGCAGCGCCCAGTTTTCAAAATTTCACCAAATTTCTTCATAAGGGCCTGAGCTCTACACGTGGGTGAAATTTTATCACCCCAGCTCTATTAGTGACTGAGATACCACATTTCCGATTTTTACTATATAGGGAAAGTGGGCGTGGTCATGGTCCGATTTCGCCAAATTCCAATACCATCCGTTCCTGTCTTGATACCAACTTGCATTCCAAATTTCATCAAAATATTTCAATTTTTGCGCGAGTTATCGTGCCTACAGACGGACAGACGGACGGACATGGCTCAATCGATTCTCTTTTCACCCTGATCATTTTGATATATATAAGTCTATAGCTATCTCGACTATTTCGTTCTGTTACAATCCACCGTTAGGAAATCAAAATTATAATACTCTGTGTACTAGTACAGCTGAGTATAAAAACACAAGCACCTAAGTACCTACATAGTACCACATACATACATACATATGTACATAAGTATGTGCTTGTAATCACGATTTTTTAATTAAATTACAATATGTTCAATTTGTTTACTTATATATGTACATATTGGCATTGCATTTCAATTGCGCTGATGTTTGTCTTTTGGTTGTTGGTGAGTTGATACAACAGCAGAAAAAGGCACATATGTATGTGCAGAAATATGTATGTTTTTATTTAAAAAAAATGATAAATAAATAATTGCTATTCATATATCTAGTAATATTGTGCATTCATATCCTAAAAGAAACTCAAACTTAAGCATATATTTGTTTGAGTTGAAAATAATTGCATATTAGTTAACGTGCATTGACTTTAGGAGTGTTGCTTTGCTTACACGACAAATGAAATCGAAATCGAAAGTTCATTAGCTTAATAAATTATTAATTGCATAAATTGTAGGAAGAAAAAAATTATTTTTATCGCATAGCTAAACAGACAATGTCCGTGTCCAAACACAGCAACTCTGCCGCGAAATTATCCAACGATTCTCTTTTGTGCCGCTGTTCTGTCTTCCATTTGTCCAAACACATCAACTCGTCGCTGGCCAACTTTTGTTCATTATGTTTTGTTCTGGCATTCTTCGAACGCTCTGATTGGTCACTGGCGATAAGAATTGCTGCACAAAGCGTGTTGTCCGAGCACCGACGACTTGGTGTCCCCCTCCTTTCCTCGTCGCCTTCTCACCAACAAACGAACAAAAGCAGCGGGTTGCTCAACTTCGTGTCTCCGTGTTTGGACGTCGACATTGGGAATATTTTTCTTTCAACAACTGCATAGGAACGAGTGAATTGATGCCAGGAAACAAATTTTCCTCAATCTCAAATCCTACGTTGGCACGTAATTAGAACTTTAATCACTGTGCGACATGCCCTTAATATCGAAAATTTATGTACATATGATAACTTTGTTCGTGCTACTACCAATTGAAGGAGTTGTAAAATAGTGTGCATTTGATATTACGCATAATTCCTTAAGGAATTTAGATTCGATAATTGGAAAAGGATAGCTGTTCTTGGTAGTTCTTTGGTAGTTTACTTTGTGTGTTGAATCATGTATCCGACATTATCTTATCTCTTTAACCATATTTTATTCCTGCTCGCATGATATATTAAGTCCCTCTTCGTGTCCACGTTTCAGGTCAACGTTTTTTCATTTCAAAAAGAACCCAATTAAAATTTTTGCTCAATAACCTCCTACATATTTCGGAAAAAGATTTCACCCAACGGCATCCACCCACTTAACAAGCAACAACAAAAACCTATCCTCTCACTTTTGGTCATACATATGTACATATTTATACTACATACATAATTACGTACTACACATTTTTATACTCAGCTGTACTAGTACACAGAGTATTATAATTTTGATTTCATAACGGTGGATTGTAACATAATGAAATAATCGAGATAGATATGGACTTATATATATCAAAATGATCAGGGTGAAAAGAGAAATCGATTGAGCCATGTCCGTCCGTCCGTCCGTCCGTCCGTCCGTCCGTCCGTCCGTCCGTCCGTCCGTCCGTCCGTCCGTCCGTACGCAGGATAACTCGCGTAAAAATTGAGATATTTTGATGAAATTTGAAATGCAAGTTGGTATCGAGACTGGGACGGTTGGTATTGAAAATGGGCGAAATCGGACCATGACCACGCCCACTTTTCCTATATAGAAAAAATCGGAAATTTGGTATCTCAGCCACTAATATAGCTAGAGTGATAAAATTTTACCCACGTATTGAGCTCAGGCCCTTATGAAGAAATTTGTTGAAGTTTTGGAAAATGGGCGGTGCCACGCCCACTTATTAAGGGTCAAACATTGAAAGTTTTATATGTCATAACTCAGAAACCGTTGAAGATATATCGATGAAATTTGGTGTGCGTAATTTGCTTACCTAGACAAATGTTTTGGCGAAAAATTATCAAAATCGGTTGACGGCCACGCCCACTTTTATATATGGGAACTATAAAGGGGCCTAATAAAAACATTTTAAGCGATATCTCTGTCAAATATAAAGATCTATCACTGAAATTTTGTGGCAGGAGACCAACTAGGGAAATAAAACAAAAATTATAAAAATTTTGGAAAATGGGCGGTGCCACGCCCACTTATTAAGGGGCAAATATTGAAAGTTTTATAAGCCATAACTCAGAAACCGTTAAAGATATATCGATGAAATTTGGTACGCGTGATATATTTACTTAGCCAAATGTGTGGACGAAAGATTACCAAAATCGGTTGACGACCACGCCCACTTTTATATATGGGTATTATAAAGTGACCTAATAAAAACATTTTAAGCGATATCTCTGTCAAATATAAAGATCTATCACTGAAATTTTGTGACATGAGTTCTACAATAGACCGGAAACAAAAAATAAAAAAGTTTGGAAAATGGGCGTGGCACCGCCTCTTTTTATACAAAGGAATCTACGTGCCTATTACTCGACAAATAACTGAGATATTATGACGAAACTTGGTTTATACACTTTTATAACATGTGTTAGTTGGCCGCTGTGGTGCAGTGGGTAGAGTGCTCGCCTGCTATGCCAGAGGTCTCGGGTTCAAACCACGGTCCGAGCCAAACAAATTTTTCTAATTAGTAAAAATCCAATTATTGGGTTTTTTAAGAGCAGCGGTCACCTCTCGGCAGTGGGCGGCATACCCTCCGAGAGTATTTCTGCCATGAAAAAGCTTCTCACAAAAAATGCATTCGCCGTTCGGAGCCGGCATAAAACTGTAGGTCCACCCAATTAGTAGGAAAAAACAAAAAGGAGCACACCTCGAATTGGGAGAGAAGCTCGGGTAACTAAAAGTCATAGAGGGATGCAATTTTGCACTAACAATAATATTTATATGCTTATTTGGATGATTGATACAAATTTTGAAAATGGGCGTGGCTGCGCCCTGTTTATGCAGCACTCGTGTCATATAAAATACACCCTATATCGAACAAACGCAAACAAACAATGAAAGCATACAGCTGAGTATCTAATTTTCGATTCTACTCGAACTTAGGCTTCCTTACTTGTTCTTTTCTAACTGACCTATTTTACTTGCTGCTCGTTTGTTATTTACCTACTATGTATTCGCAAGGCCATTTTCACTTTTCAAAGTTTAGAAGAAAGAAATTGCTAGATACCCATCGACATTGCCTTATACACACAGTTCGATTCTTCAGCGTACATACATATGTACATAGATGGACAGCCTTTGGCCGCTGCGCATGCGCAAATCATTTGCACATTTAACATTCAAAATCATCTCTTCATATCCACATACATATGTATGTATGTATGTAGTATTTTGCATAAGTAACTAGCAATACGAAAGAAAGCATTTCTTACATTTTATATGTACATATGTTTCAGCATCAGTATCTCATCAGCGCGTCTCTCAGTCAATAGCTTCACTTGAGTGATGGTGCTGCAACATTGGCTGGCAATCAAACAACTTGTTGAGATTCATGCCTGTATGTATGATTTAACAATTTACATACGTATGTACGAGTATACGCTCCTCCAAAAAGTGGTCTAAGGAATTGGAAAATAAGGCAGGTATAAGTTAATTCTCAAATAGAAAGAGAGGAAATTGAAACAAAAAAAAACACCTTTATATAATTCTTTATATATGCCTTGTTATAAGGTTATTGAAATCCACATAAGCCCTTATTATAAGGAATTATCTAAGCTTTATTTCACATGGCGAATAACCCTTAGGAATACAACTGACGCTCCTTAGAAATTTCACGCGTTTTTTCTAAGCCTTTTGATCATCTGAAATAAGCCTCAATTAGATAAGGTGTAAATTCTTTGGAAGTTATGCATGTACATATTTATGTACATATGTATATGTACATTTCTTTCATCAATTTGCTCATCCACATTTCATTTTATTATCGCGGCGCGCTTTTACCATTAGTATAAAATAAGGTTAATCACGATTTGCATATCAGTCGAAAGAGCCAAAAGTACAATTAATTTTTTTCAAACATGCGATTACCTATTTGCTTACTGAAGTAGGAATTTGCTTCGTTGTTTTTTTCCTTTCAAATATGCAAGCATGCAGAAAGTTAAATATTTTTTCACATATGTATGTATTTTTAAGGTTTTTTTTATTTGCACACACAATTCTTTTGCGCTACTGAGCAAACGCTTTATAGCAAAAGAGGTTAATGTACGAATAATAAAAATTTTTTTTTGTAAACATACATTTTTTCATAATACTTTTTGTGAAATTTGCATTTTTTTTTTTAATTTTTTGCTACAATTTTTATTTTTTATTTTTATTTTTATTTTTTTTTTTTTCAAACCCATTTATTAAAATTTTCCATTTGAGGCGCGCTTATTTAATAAGCAAATATCAAACAAAAAAATCACTTCTTTCAACAGAAATAAATTTGCTACTGCGCTTAGCGGTTTATGCTTAATGCAGCAACAGTATCTAGATACATACATGCACATGTATCTAGATACATACATGCACATGTATCCTCATTTGTAACTCTAACGAAACTTGACTGAATTGCAAGACAAATCAAATACATAGATTATTCGAAATTTGCCCACCCCTTTCGTAGCTTTATTTATTGCCAAGTAATTACAAATTCTTTGCTGTCATTTATCTACTTAGCTGTCAGCTTTTCTGCTTTCCAACAGCAGCAATACTTACAATTAAAAGGTATGCTATCATACCAATGTATGTATATGATTTTGAAGAAATTGAAAAAATTTGCATTGTTGTTGCGCCATTGAGTGGCAGACATTTGAAAAAAGTACATAATAAGTAGTACATGTGTACACACATATGTGGGTATAAGTATATGTACATATATGCCTTTTGCCGCTAAGCAATAAAATTGCGTGATTTCGCCTTTGTAATTAGGTGGCTTTTTGCATGGTAATGTATTTCAATTACTCATACATACATACATAAAGTAATATACATACAACATATAATTTATTGAATTTCTATACGAACAAACCATTAGTCTTGCGCTTTCTTCTGCCTTTCTATATTGCTTTAAATTTAATGCATTGTTGCCTTTTTGAGTATCTTATGTCAATTATATTTTGCAAATTTTAGGCTATATTTAAGAAATTTCACATCTCAATGCGAACTATATTACGAGGGTGTGGCTTACGCAATTACATTTATGACTATGCTGTCAATTTCTTTTTTGTTAAGCCACCACAAACGGCAAAAATGTTCATGTTTGACAGCTAAATTCCAATAAAAGTTTCAATTTTGAAAATTTCAGTGACACATGTATATGTATACAAATTTATTTAACCCACGATATTGTAGGCGGTTTTTGTGAAGTAATAAAAACTAAGTAAGATCGCCACTGCCTAAGACCGTGCTAAGGACTGCGTACGTTTCATGAAGGAACACTTACTTATTTTTACCCCGGGAAGGTGATAGGTATATTTTTGATTTATCAGAATTTTGGCTTTATCGTTCTTTGGATTTGTGTCTTACAGATTTATCGGCCTCTGGATTTCTGTCTTATGGATTTATCGGTATTTTCATCACTGTATATGAATTTATCGTTCTTTGGATTTGTGTCTTATGAATTTATCTATCTATCTTATGGATTTATCGGTATTTGGATATTTTTCTTTTGGATTTATCGGTCTACGGAGTTCTGTCTTATGGATTTATTGGTCTCTGGCTTTATGTCTTATGGATTTATAGGTCTTTAGAGTTTTGTCTTATGGATTTATCGATCTTCGGATTTCTGTCTTATGGATTTATCCGTCCTTAGATTTCTGTCCTTTGTATTTATCGGTCTTTGGATTTCTGTCCTATGGATTTATCGGTATTTAGATTTCTGTCCTTTGTGTTCATCGGTCTTTTGATTTCCGTCTTATGTATTTATCGGTCTTTGGAGTTCTGTCTTATGGATTTATTGGTCTCCGAATTTCTGTGTTATGGATTTATCGGTCTTTGGATTTCTGTCTTATGGATTTATCGGTTTTTGGATTTCGGTCTTATGGATTTAACGGTCTTTTCATTTCTGTCTTGTGTATTTATTGGTCCTTCGGTTTCTGTTCTTTGTATTAGTCGGTCTTTGGATTTCTGTCTTGTGGATTTACCGGTCTTTGGATTTCTGTACTGTGAAAAATCAATCGGTCTTGTCGGTTTTTGTCTTTGGTCTATGGGTTTTCTGTTATCGGTTTCTCGATTCCAGTCGGAATATATGTTTTTGGATTTGTCTTGGCGAAGCGGGCAGGGAATTCGCTAATATCTTACATTGTACCGATTTGGTGGAATCCGAACTCAGGATAAGAAATCAGACATCTCAGAACTGCATTCACCAATCAAACAGATGTACCCATCAGACGTAGGTACTACATGGCTTAATAGAAAGGCTTAATCGACTCCTTCCTTCTGGCGCTTATAAGAAACAAAAAAACAACAACAAAAAACCGTTGATATTGTGTTGGTTTCGTTATGTTCAACAAAATGTATAACGGTAAACTAACTAATATCATGTTAAGTACTAGCCTTAATGACGAAACAGGTTTACTGCTAGCATACTCGTACTATCTAACAAAATTAGCTGCAACTTGTTTGCACTTTTTAATTAACAAAATAATTTGTAAATCGTGCAAAAGTAAATTGCCAAAAAAAAAATCCGAAGGAAAGGAAAAGGCAAGGAAAGCTGACTCACGGAAATATATATAAAAAACTAACAACAAAGTGGACTTCCAACAATTATGGGCCAAACTCCAATACTTGCATTGCAAATGGGTAAACGTGTGTAAAAAAAAAATAGTTGTGGTAGCAATAAATACTAAATAAACTCCTTCCTTCAAGCAACGGAAATTCATTTCACAAATCAGTAAACACCTTTCAAAACAAGAAACAACAAAGCGAAAGAGCGAAAATATCAAAAATATACTTGTTAAATTTTGTAAAGGAAAAAAAGATTTAAGCGCTGTATATTGTAAATTGCAAAAAAAAAAATTGTAATTTGAAACGCTGCTTTTTTCTCTTTTGTGGCTAAATAACTGACTGCAACGCTTGCATGTCTGCCACTAACTTGGCCTGATTTGTACACATTTACCAATATTATATGTATTGTTCACGGTTAAGACTTCTTGTACACTTTGCTGTAAACACTATACAAAACCAGAAATTAATGAAAATAGTTTCAGAATAGAGCGGTCCGATAATTCCAATCTTTTTTTTTCATAAGATTTTCATACGTAAAAATCTGTGTTAAACGAGATTAGCAAGATTCAATTTCAACCTACTAATACACACGAGAGCCATAAGAGAGTGGATAAGGAACGAGGCGTAAGAAGAGTTAGGTTAGATTAGGTTAGAGTAGCTGGCCGTTAAGAGCCTCACACAGCCTGATTGAGTTCGTAGTGCTACCAGAAAATTTCTCGAACATGAAAACTTCTACACTAAAAGCCTTGACTCAGACTGAAGAACAACCTCGACGCTTTGGCAACTACCAAAAGCTTCTTTAACACTATTTTGGATACCGATCCAAGTTCACAAATACGACCTGCCCTACTTAGTAGCCGAGAGAAATTATTTTTTTGCAAGAGTTATAGATCCTTTGGCGTTGGCGACGGTGGGTTTAGCAGAGGATTTAATGATAATCGTTTAGATGATTAGGCATCCACTAAAACGAGGAAAGGCTCCAGAACCTACATGTTTATACTTCAACCACCTATCTGAATCGTACTTTTTCGTGTTTAAACGGCATATGTCCATTTCACAGTCTAAAAAATAAATAAATAAATTTAATTAGATATGCATATTTACGCTGCCGCTGCTAGTTGCGTGATTTTGTCAAACACGTCTAACGAAAATTCGCATATATGTACATATGTTGCCAAGTTAACAGTTACAGCCCATATACATACATCCCCACATGTAGAGATGGTAGGAACGATTGTTATAGTCCAGTTAGTCGAGAACGTAAACCCGTGTTCCGTGTCAGCTGATCCAACCTATTTAATGGGATTTGTATGTAACCGAATATTCAACGACGTACGTCGTAGAAGCACATACCGCAGAAATCAAATTCATTTTGATTCTTTACGTAAAAACGTGTCAGCTGATCGCTCGCATGGTTGCAAGGTAGAAGGGTTGTCAGTTGAACATTTTTAGTTATTAAATATTTAAACAGTAATTTTCACAGCATTATACAACTAACTCAACAAGATTGTAAAATGTTATCGAATATACATATATGTATGTGTTCACATGGAAAAAATAGTATGTCTACTTAAACGAACCATTTATTATTACTTTAATTTTTAAAAAGAAAGGAAAGAAAACGTTTATAAATTTTTTTTAAATCCCAAACAAAATGTAAATATATATGTATATAAATTAATAACAAGATAATAGCTTTGTTCAACAACTTTATTTGCAAGTACTTGCAAAAAGAGCGTCAATGTCAAATTAAGAGTAAAAACGAGAAAAAGAGAAAATTATCAACCAAAGTAATTGAACACAAAATCGTAAACATTCGCAAGAAAACAGCTGATACGCTGTTTTGACAATTTGATTTTTAGGTTAGGTTGTAATTGAAATTTTTGAAATTGGAAATGAATGGAAATAACTGAATTAGGAAAACAAAATTCTACTTTGGCTATTCTACAAAATCATCAAGATTCGTTATTGCGCTAACTTATTTAGTACACAATTAGAAATTTGCGTTTAAAATGTTTGTATATTTCCAATTGAAATTGTGATCATATATTTTTGACACTTCTATTTTTTTTAAAGCTGCTAGTAGTTGCAAGTGAAGATTTTACTAGCAGCTTTTATCAACTCTCTCGAGGTCTTACTCTCTCAATTTGGCTCTCTTTTGCGAATTTTTTGGGTTATTGAACATAAATTCGTAACTATTCGTAAAAATATGTAAAAATTTTGAGATATTGAATACTAAAATTTAAACTATAAATTTAATGTTCTGACTGTGTTTTTTGTTATTTTATGTTTTACCCTTGATAACTATCACCAAGGTGTGATGGAAATATATTGGGCAGCAACAAAATTACAAGAAAAATGTGTTTTAATTACCAACTAAGCCGTAAAAAAGTAACTAAATTAATAAAAAAAAAGTCGTCAACGACAACTTTAAAAACGATTAAATTAGTATTTTCTTGTCATTTGGCAAATAATGCACAGTTGTGTATTGAAGAGTAATCCGCATAACACTTTGGAGATTAGTAAAAATCTTGTTAGTTCAAAAATGACTAAACGGCAACTCTGCCAAAATGTAAACAAACTATTAGGTGATTCACAGTGTCATAAAGTCATATGTCATATTAAAATATTTTACGAAAATAGTTATAAAAGACTTTTCCGAAGCCTTATGAAGAAGTAAACAAACACAGCTGATCAAATACGACGACCCAAAAACATATCGTTCAGAGTTGTATTTATTTAGTACACATATAGTAGCATAGAATGCAAGAACAAAATATTATGACTTATGACGATATGACGCAATATGACAGGTTGTGACTCCTCTATATATGTATATATATGTAAATATGTGTGAGTAAAACAGCTGATTGCTCCGTTGCCCCACGGGCTCAAAAAATCCTAAAAATTGCATACGGGCGTTTGCGCAAGCGGGCGGACCACACGTTCTTGACTAACTGGACTATTACTATCAACAAGGCGTTACAGAAATTTCAAAAATACCTAGAAGCGCCAAGCAAAGTCAGAAAAAAAAGAATAGAGAAAATGGTCAAATCCTTTAAGAATCTATCGTCTCGCTCTCTCCCTCATTATTTCCCTCGTGCCATCGCATCTATCTACAGCTGTTGAATTTTTAGCGGCTCCTGTAATACCGCGGCACTATCGTGTGCTTTGATTGAAATTTCTTAAAAATTTCTTATTTATTTTCTTCCACATGCTGCGTGTTTAGCGGTGGTTGCTTTTTTTTTGCTCTTTTTTCATGTGTGTGCCATTCTAGCTCTTCCTTTTCACCGTTGTCCACAGCTGATTTTAGCAACTTTGCTTGTTATTATTGCTTTTACTGCTACTGCTGCTGCCTTTCTGCTAGCTTTCGCGGCTGTGCGTGACTTGATCGTTTTGGTTTGATATTATTTTGTTACATTAAAAAATAATTACTTCGATTTTTTTTTATTTATTTTTTTTTGGCTTCTTGGCTTTTTGCTATACGCTTTTGCTAGACGGATACTCACGCCTCTAATACTTTTTTTCATATAGGTAAGCATACAAAAATAAATCTGCTAAGTTGGCTAACTTTTGCGAAAGCTGATTTGTTGTTTTTGTGTTTTTTTTTAATTGACTTCTTTATTTTTGTATAAGCGAAAGCAAGAGTTAAAAAAAAAAATTTCTTTATTAGCAAAGCCAGCAATTTTACATTTCGTTTATTGCAAAAAAAATTATATTCATACGACGTATAGACGTAAGTAAGTTTATAATGAAGTAACAATGGTTAAGACTTTTAGCGGTTCTCCTCCACTTTTAACAGGCGATATCATTCGATTTCTAACTTTACTTATTTGCATATTTAGTCACATGCGCGAAATTAGTAGGAAGAAAGTGGAGAAAGCAAATTACTCAAACCCATGAAAGAAAATCTTTACTAATGACTTAATAAATGATTCACGATAAATCTTCAAAATACCCTACACAAACTGCTGGCTAAAGGCTTTTGTTTCCTTTGTTTTTAAATTCACATTAAATTTTATTAATTTTCACTTAACCGTCTAAGCGATTTTGTCTCAGTCCCATAAAGCGCGCTACTCCTTTCTGTTTATTGTTAACTTGCGCTAATTAGAACTACCAAGATATGAAGAGTCGCTGCCCAACGGATCTTCCCAACACAGAGGAGATCTCCCTTTTCTTCTGCCTTTAGCGGGTTTCGATAGAAATACTTTCTGGGTCAGGGCAGCTTCATCCATTCTCACAACATGACCTGCCCAACGCAGCCACTGGATCTTTATTCGCTGAACAGTGTCGATGTCGACGTAAAGCTCGTACAGCTCATCGTTAAATCACCGTCGATACTCGCCCACGCTAAGGTGCAAAGGTCCATAAATACTCTAAGTCTCACCTCATCTGATTTTGATAACGGTCATGCTTCTGCGCCGTACATGAGGACTGGAACCATGAGCGTCCTGTAGAGCGTGACTTTTGTTCGTCGAGAGATGGCTATACTTTTCAATAGCCTACTTAATTAGTCCAAAGTAGCACTTGTTGACAACAGTGATTCTTCTTTGGATTTCCGTGCTGACATTATTTTTGGTGTTAATGCTGGTTCCCACATAGACGGAGATCCTTAACGGGTTCGAATTTGTTGTAGTTAACAATGACGTGGCTTCCAAGATGTGCTGTTTCTTTGTGTTATGACAGGAGGTACTGCAGCTCTTCCTCGTTAACCGCCATACCAAATTTCTTAGCCTCAGTATCAAACCTTGAGTAGGCAGAACATACGGCGCGCGTGTTAGTGCCAATGATGTCGATATCATCAGCGTACGCCAGCAGTTGTACACTCTTGTGATACAAGATGCTTCCTGTGCGGTTAAGTTCTGCAGCTCGAATTATCTTATCTAGCATCAAGCTGAAGAAATCACACGAGAGGCAGTCATCTTGCTGAAACCTCGTTTGATCTCGAACGGCTCGGAGAGGTCCCTCCCAATTCTGACGGAGCTGGTAGTTAGTTACCCTATCATAAAAGTCATTCTATGTGATCATATACACCAAAATTCTTATCTAAATCTTCCTCTCATATTATATCTATGTAAGTACTACAATCGAATTCCTTACTAACATGATCGCTTACAATTGAAAAAAAAAAATTTAATATGTTATCATTAATTTAAGCACATAAGACAAGCTGATGTATTGTGGAACGATTTTCCGTCATCCCTTGTCAAGTTTGGTTTGGAGACAGACTCCAAACCAAACTTGACAAGGGATGACGGAAAATCGTTCCACAATACATCATATTCCTACCCTGTCGGAAAAACAAGCAACCAAAAAGTTATACATAAGACAAGCTTTTATTCATTTACAAACAATTAACTATTGAAAATAGCCCTTTTATCGCATGGTGATTGAGCGGAGATCTTGCGTATATGTACATACATATATTGTATTCGTAAAAGAAAGATCGCTTAAATTTTGTCCCATCAATCAAAAACTTCGCCTCACTTCAATGACAGCTGAATCCACTGACTCACATACTCTTTCTCCATTCTTTTGTATACACATTTGGAAATTCATAGTAATTTGGTGCTATCAGCAGATCACGATCACTTGTAATCATTCAATCGCATCACATGCTCGCACTCAAAGGCTTTTTTACATATCATCATTCATCGCGGAGACAAAAATTTGTCACGCTATTATTAGGTAGGTATTTTGGTATGCACGCACTTTGAACCGTTATTTCTTTGTAACTAAAGCAGCTTTGGTAGGGAAATTTATGTACATATTAGGGATTGGACTATTCGAATAAAAATTATTGGAAAAAAAAATCCCTTTATTCGAAAGGTATTCGTAATTCGAATAATATTTATTCGAATAATTTATTCGTATATTCGAATAAATACTATTCGAATAGCTATTGAATATATGTATGTATGCTTTTGCTTTTGTAAATACATACATATGTATGTACATATATATATACGTACTCGGGCTTGCGCGGAGGCAAGTGGAATGCCCAAATTATGCATGTACATGCATATCATTATTCGAATGGTACTATTCGAATTTTTCCCTCGAATATTATTATTCGTTTATTCGAATAATATTTATTCGAATATTATTCGAAAAAAGTCCCACACTAGTACATATGTATGTTTGTAATGAGTAGGGAAGCTAAAAATATGCACGAAAAATTTCAAAATATGCATGCTAGTATGCCCGAAAAATAACTGAAATATGCTCGTAAATATGCACGAAAAGATCTCATTATATGCATATATGCCTAAAAAATACCTGAAATATGCTCAAAAAATGTATGTATTTCATTTCAAGCTTACATTTTTATTTAAAGAATTTTGCAAAATAATAATAATATAAGAACTGAAACGTACAATTCACATTTTCCCCATTTAAAAAAATTTGTTTTTTAATACTATAAAATACTTTAAATTAATTTTAGATTTGTATACATGAGATCTTTTTACAAAGCAAACGAAACTATTCTATTAATATTGCGCAGGGTTGCATTGAACTATTGTATGTTTTACTATATTTTCCAGTGTGAGTTTTTGGCGGTTTTCCGAGAAAAAGCTCTTGTATGGGAAAACGATTAATATTGACCGTGTAGCATCGAGTATTGATGGATCGCGATTCTGGATTGCAAAATATTTAGAAATTTTGAAATCCGCGATCCGGAACGAAATATTGGCAATAAACGAATTGAAAGTGAAAGTCTGAAAAGGACGGAAGTAAAATATTTTAAACCTCAGATCGAGAAAAATATCGCAATATTCATATTGAACGTGTAGCACTAGTCTGCGATTGATCAGACCATCGCGATTCATATTGACAGTCTGAGGTTAAGTGCTTAACCAGAGATGGTGAAAACGGCCCTTAGTGTTTATCGTGGTGAATTTTTATAAGGAAAAATGCTCCGTTCCGGGCCCAGATCAATAGTTAAATAGCCTTGTTTGTATGCATACGCAACTATCTAAATTAACCACAGATAAGATGTTGCCAACTTAATATTTTTCGATATTGCCAAAATAAGCACGAAATGCATTTTGAACGTAAATATGCATTTTAGGTCTAAATATGCATTTGCATATGCAATATGCATTTGCATATTTTTAGCTTCCCTAGTAATGAGAGAAAAGAAAGAAGAAGATGAATGAGAAAGAATGAAAAATGTTAAAGAATGCAAGTTGGAGGAGTGAAATTGATATGCTAAACACACACTCGAAATCTATGTGCTTACATGATTAGGGAGAAAAATTGTTGGTGGTATTTTGGGCTTTTGGACTTTTTTCTCTTCAGTTTTTGGTATTCGTTTTTTCTTTTTGTTTTCCTAAGATCGACGATATCACTAATAGTTTGTGCCCATAGATCATTTAGAAAAGATCTGAGGCGATCATGAGTGTTTGAAATGCAGCATGTGCGTTAGAAAAAGGCAACTCTGAGGTGGGGAGTAAATGACTGAAAAGCATAAGGGCAAGCAGAAGACGACAGCAACAACAAAAGGGCAAGAGTAATGCAGTGTCGTCAAAAGCAATCACCTTTGACAAAGTGCATGACACTGAGTAATCAGAACTGTCAGAGGCCGCCACAAAAGTTACATACATACATAATATTATCTATGTTGTACTTATGTAGATGCAAGTGGTGTTGCTATTGATGAATATCAAATAACGACACTCATTATATCTAGAAAATACATTTTTGTAATGCATTAAGTGTCAATAATAATTGCCAAGCAATGGTTCGTAAGCTGTTGTAATGAAAAATGCTGCACAGATGCTGCAATGAAACAAAGACAGTGTGTGTAGTGTGAAGTGTACAGAGGCGGGCGGCGCGGCGGCTTGTGTTTTATCTAAGCATGGCATGTCATTGCCGAAATTATAACAATTTTTTATTTGTTTATTTTTGAAAATGCTTCTTTGTCAATGTCAATTCAAGTGTAGCTTTTGCTGTACTTGCAGGAGAGAGAGCGGAAAGAAGAAAGTTGCCTTTAACATATGATGAACGCGCGTATACCATGTATATATGTGGACACCACTGCTTCAAGGCATAGCTATTGTGTGCAAATTTTTTTTTTAAATCCACTAACTTTTAACAGTTTTGTTTTATTTGTAAACAAGTTTAGTCATACGGTCATAGACACTATTTTTAAGTTTTATTTTTGTTTTTTTAGCAAAACCTTTTTGGAGTATAAACGAAAAACAGTCTTGGACTTCAAAGCAAACGCTTGGTTATGTAAGTAGTAAAAATCAAAAAACCGGCCAAGCGAAAGAACAATAAAAAATTGTTTGCTTGCAAGTCGGAAAAAATTGCGGCAAATGACCATCAAAAGCAGCAAGTTTGACAAAGCAAACAAAAAACTTCAAAAAAAAAAACACACCAAAAGCAATTGTGATACAGGCAAAAAAAAGGATGTCAAAAGATTGTGCACCGTAAGAAGTACTAAATGAATGTCGATGGACGTGCTTAGAGCGTTTTCTAGAATTTAATTGCTAACAGTAAAAGAAAAGGAATTAAGAAGAAAAATAACTGAAGTCAAAGTAAAGTTGTACAGAAGCTGAAAAACAGGAAACGTAAAATTTACAAAAAAATAGCATTTTAGGCCAGAAGGAGTAATTTTTTTTAGAAAGTACATAGTTGTTGAATTTTGCTTATAATAATTTCACGTCACTTTTGTGGGACATTCAGAGTTTGATGCAAAAATAGCGAAAAAGAAAATTTTTCCGAATTGGAAATTGTACCTAACTTTCAAAATTTGAATTGTAAATTTCTAAACTTGAATTGTAAATTTCTGAAATTGAATTGGAATTTTCAAAATTTTAATTCGAAATTTTCACAACCTGAATTTTAATTGTGTAAGTTTGAATTGTAATTTTCTGATCTTGAGTTGTAATTTTCTGATCTTGAATTGTAATTTTCAAAATTTTAATTTGTAAATTTTTGAGCTTCATATTTTTCTCTTTTTGAACTGTAATTTCCCTAATTTTAATTTGTAAATTTGAGATGTAATTTTCGGAACTTGAATTGAAATTTTGTAAATTTGTGTTATAATTTTTTGAACTTGAATTGTAATTTTCAAAATTTTAGTTGCAAATTTCTGAACTTGAATTGTAATTTTCAAAAATTTAGCTGTAATTTTCGGAACTTAAATTGTAATTTTCTGAACTTGGTTTCTTAAGCGCTAAGCAGAATCAGTACTTCTCCGTCAAGACGTACGTTGTTTTCGACTGACAGGACGTACGTAGCGGAAAGAGTGGCACATAAAATATGTGTTCGGTGAATGCACTAAAAGTGTAGGGTAGAACAATATCAGACATTTGTCACAGAAGTTTTAGGTAAAGGCGTCAAAAAACGAAAATTAATGAATTGCTAAGAGCAAAATCGCATGGAATATGTATTAATAATATTAATTAATACTAATATTTAATTTTAAGTTGGTTACAAAACACAATATTGCACAGTTTAGTACAAAAACGAGTTATCGAAAGCAATTTTCTGCACTAGAGTACTCTAATGCCTTCACCGAACACATCTTATATTACTGACGTACGGCAAAATAGAAAATTGGCAAAGTATGCCGGATCCGGCGACTGATACGTTGCCAATCTAGCGTTGCACGAGCAAAATATACACAGTCTACTCAGCTGTCAGTTTCTTCCTTGTCCGTCATGACGTAGATGTACTGATTCTGTTTAGCCCATTATTCCAAGAATTTGAATTGTAATTTTCAAAATTTTAATTAAAAATTTCTGAATTTGAAATTAAATCTGAGTTGTTATTTTTTGAATGTGAATTCCAATTTTTTTAATTCGATTTCTAAAATCGAAGGCGATATAACTCGTTTCATTGCATCGGAAGGAAGGACTTACAAAAACACCATGAACGACCTACAGGCCAGACTTGTATTTTTTTTTTTAATTCATCGTGCATGCGTTAAAAAAGGGGAACAAAAAGAAAATTGGATTTCAAAAAAAAAAATAGAGCCAAACAATCCTTTTCCAGTTTAAGTTCAGAAAGTTACAACTGAAGTTCAGAAAATCACAACTGAAGTTCAGAATTTCTAATTGAAGTTCAGAAAATTACAATTGAAGTTCAGAATTTCCAATTGAAGTTCAGAAAGTTACAATTGAATTTCAGAAAGTTACAATTGAAGTTCAGAAAATTACAACTGAAGTTCAGAAAGTTACAACTGAAGTTCAGAAAATTACAATTGAAGTTCATTTGGAAATTCTCAACTTCAATTGTAATTTTCTGAAATTCAATTGTAACTTTCTGAACTTAACTGGAAAAGGTGTAGTATGAGTAAAGCAACAAAAAAGTGTGCTAAAATAAAAGTACTTGTAAGTGTGCCGCTTTGAACCACAAATAATTTTTTTTTTTTTTTTCAAATTTACATTTCTATTTGTCCACACAAAGCTTTTCGCCATAAAAAATGGCATGTGCACATATGTATGTAGGTATGTATGTTTTTCTGTACAGTCATAACTGCACGCATCTGCACGCACTCAATCATCAGCCGGCTGTGGCCTCGATTGTGTGTTGCACAAGGCCTGACACTTTTGATAGCATCTCTTCTCTGCCTCTACACTACGCGTGTGTGCACGCTAGTTGAACTGAACCCTGGGCTTGTTAACCGTGTCTTTAGATGGTCAGATGGTCAAGCGGTGAAATTGAAATTTTTTTCTGTGAAAAAATGATTGTGGAATGGCAAAATCAAGTTAACACAATAACTAACGAGGTGGCATGCAACATTGTTGTGCCCTAACCAGTTTGCCATAGCCCAGTACCCCAGTCTGTGCGTGCGTGTGGCGGTTTGTGCTTTTTGTGTATGTAAGAAAGTGCGTCTAACATTATTGCATTTTCATAGTAAATTTTATTTGTAAGTAAAAAAAGGAAGACATGTGTAGTTTTGACATTTTTGAAGCGTTTTAGCGGCTTTTGGCTTTAGACATCGAAAAGCTGCAACGTCGCTGCTTCCTGTCGGTGGTTTTTTTTTATACTCAGCTGTACTAGTACACAGAGTATTATAGTTTTAATCACATAACGGTGGATTGTAACAGAATGAAATAATCGAGATAGATATAGACTTATATATATCAAAATGATCAGGGTGAAAAGAGAAATCGATTGAGCCATGTCCGTCCGTCCGTCCGTCTGTAAACACTCTAACTCGCTCAAAAATTGAGATATTTTGATGAAATTTGAAATGCAAGTTGGTATCGAGACTGGGACGGTTGGTATTGAAAATGGGCGAAATCGGACCATGACCACGCCCACTTCTCCTATATAGGAAAATCGGAAATTTGGTATCTCAGTCACTAACATAGCTGGAGCGATGAAATTTTACCCACGTGTTGAGCTCAGGCTCAGAAGAAATTTGATGAAATTTTGGAAAATGGGCGGTGCTACGCCCACTTATTAAGGGTCAAACATGGAAAGTTTTATATGTCATAACTCAGAAACCATTGAAGATATATCGATGAAATTTGGTATGCGTAATTCACTTACTTAGGCAAACGTTTGAACGGAAAATAGTTAAAATCGGTTGACGGCCACGCCCACTTTTATATATGTGTATTATAAAGTGGCCTAATAAAAAGATTTTAAGCGATATCTCTGTCAAATATAAAGATATATCATTGAAATTGTATAGCAGGAGTCCAACTGCGGACATAAAACAAAAAACACAAAAATTTTGGAAAATGGGCGGTGCCACGCCCACTTATAAAGGGGCAAATATTGAAAGTTTTATAAGCCATAACTCAGAAACCGTTAAAGATATATCGATAAATTTGGTATGCGTGATTTACTTACTTAGGCAAACATTTGGATGGAAAATTGGTAAAATCGGTTGATATGTGTATTATAAAGTGACCTAATAAAAACATTTTAAGCTATATCTCTGTCAAGTATAAAGATATAGCATTGACATTTTGTGGCATGAGTTCCACAATAGACCGCAAACAAAAAATAGAAAAATTTTGGAAAATGGGCGTGGCACAGCCTCTTTTTAGACAAAGGAATATACGAGATTTCTTAGCCTATAACTCGACAAATAATTGAGATATTATGACGAAACCTGGTTTATACACTTTTATAACTTGTGTTAATAGACACGCAAAAATTTATTCAAATCGGTTTATGACCACGCCTACTTTTTAACAAAGATATTTCTGGAACACCCTTTGGGAATTTGTAACGTGACATCCTTGTAACTAGAAGTCATAAAGGAATGAAATGTTGCACAAAGAATAATATTCATATACTTAGTTGGATGACTGATAAAAATGTTGAAAATGGGCGTGGCTACGCCCACTTTATGCAGCACTCGCTTTATATAAAATACACCTTGTTTCCATCAAACGAAAACAAATAATGAAAGCATACAGCTGAGTATCTAATGTTCGATTCCACTCTAACTTAGGCTTCCTTACTTGTTCTTCTTTATTTTATCTTCTCCTCCGGATTCGAACCATGACATCAACCTGAAATTCAATCCAACACCATCACATAGTGGAACATTAAACATTGTATTGAATTGTAGTAACCTATTTATATTTCTCTTTTCCTAAAAAAGAATCCATGAATTATCTGAATCATTGTAAAAACAAAATTTAAAAAAAAATCGATTCTCATTATTGTTTTTGTTGGATTTCTCAAAAAAATTATTTTCTCACAAAAAAATTTTGAACAAAGAGCGAGGTTTTTAATCAACATTCATCTTCATTTTTAATTTAAGCATGTTTCTTTTTAAATCGAAAATGCATTTTTACTTCAAAAATTTCATTCTTAATTCAAAAATTTCATTTTTAATTTAAAATTTTTCATTGTTAAAATAAACATGGTTTGGTTATGAAAACAAAAATTTTGATTTTAAAATGCTGTTTTTCCCTGAGTGTACTAAGGGAATAGCGAACTGCTCGCCCAACTCTTTGAAAATCGTCAGTTTTCTACCGTTCTAGATTTAAACGTAAGAACTCCGAAGGCTTTTCAAAGCTTGTCTCCTTTATGAGATGAACACTTCATCGTCTTCGATTTCCTTTTTTCAAGGATTCAGCAGTCCCTTGTCGGCTCAATCCATATGAAATTTTTTAAAAAGAAAAAGATGCTCAAAAAGATTTTTCTCAAATTGCTCTGACTACTGTTTTACAATATAATATTAATTTTTTATTTCTTATATATATTTATTTAATTGCTAAGTGCTTTGTAATTGATCTTCTTTAAGTGGGTGCTTTATACTTCGAGTCTTTTTGGTTTCATGCCATTTGTGTAGATTATTTATAAATAGAAAGGGAATAGTATCTATCCATCAAGCAATATAACACAAATTGAAAAGATCAAAGCAGGCGACGACAGGTCTATGTATGATATAGTCTCAAAACAAACCGTAGACATAAAAGGATGCAAGAAAGAAATTACAAAAACGATGAAACTTGACAGCACAAAATTTGCTGGCATAAACAATTATGGTTAATTTTAGTGCTGAGATTGTCAAGAGTCTTGACTAAAGACGGTATACATACATACATATGTTTCTTCTTTTTAACCAAAAAATAATTCCTAAAGCAATGGAAATAAATACAAAATATCTAACAGAAGTGGAATAAAGAGTTCACGGCACTTTGAGAAAGACTATGAATTGATCGGTTTGCTATAAGCGATGACTGTTTGTATGTATCGGGTGTTTGCATTTACACTTCCTCACATGTCTACATATCTACAACATACATTTGTCTATATGTCTATAGGTATGTCTGCAATGCATCTGACAGCCAGCCTGTCTGCTGTGTTGAAGTGTCTGCCACACAAAGTGTTGAAATGCAAGTGCTACAGAAGAAATTCGTGAAACTCTTTAGGCTGAGAAGCAGCAGCACAGCAGCGCCAGCAATGAATTGTTGTTGGTGATGAGTGATGCAATTTGGTGTATAGCCGTATATACATAAGTGCATGGATGCATACGTATGTATGTTCATACAAGTACATATGTATGTATGTTACAGCTGTGTGGATTTGAAAGTTTTGTTGCATGCGTTGGCTAACTTTGTAAGGGGCCAAAGCTATTTGTATGCTTACAATGTATGTATGTATGTATGTATGTATGTATGTATCTACATATATTTGAACTCATAGATGTTGATACGTCATTGCAATTTGCCTACAACCGTATGTATGTATGTAAATAAAAAACTGATGCAAGGCAAGTTTCTTTGTATAATTTCGGCAACAGCTAAAGCGACAACAACAATCTTACAAAGTGAAAAAGAAAACAATTGAGACAGAAAAAAATTAGAAAATAAAAAGCATTTGGCATTTCATTTGAAATCCAACTATGCAACAACAAGAACTCAAGTGGTTTGTCAGCAACATTTCAAACAAAGCGACGCAACACACCATGACAGCCGAGGCGGCCAAGAAAAAAACGAATTTTTTTAATGGAAATAGCTACATACATATCTGCATGTGTACTTATGCCTACTCTGAAAAAAAACGTTGTAAATCTAAAGACTTTCTGAATCATTGTAAAAACAAAATTTAAAAAAAAATTGTTCTCATTAGTCTTGTTAACAACGGAAACTGTTGGGTCAAATACTTTTGCCTTTAAATCAACAACGGGGACTTTTGGAGAAAATTTTCTGCTAAAAATAAACTTTTGTTTGGATTTTTCTCTCCATCTTCTCTCCATCATTATTGTTTTTGTTGGTTTTCTCACAAAAAAATTTTTAAAAGCAAGCAAGTTTTTGAAACAACAGCACCCGTTTTTGAATCAATTTTTGGATCAAAAACTTTGTTGTAAAAACAAATACTTTTGCTGTTGAATCAAAGACGGAGATTCAACAGCCGAACGTTGTTGATTTAACTACGGGTATTTTTTTCAGAGTACATATCCACTCACAAGCGCTTCCCTTTTTTATTCGACGACTTTTCCATGAACGTGTACTTGTAAAATGTGTCGTTGTTTGGGGTCAAAAGACACAAAGCGTGTGTGTGGAAAATGGGCCGTTTATTGGAACAAACAAGTAAAAAAATTACATACTTAGAAGTTAGAAAAAAAAAACACAACAAACGTTTGTAATGAAATAAGCCGTAAAAGCGCTACTACAAACTTGTACCCTGCCGTTCTCACTTCTCACACAACTACACAGCACATATTTCATGGGCAAATGCGTTTGTCGCGAACTCGGCATGTTAGTTGCTTTGTACATACATACATAGATAATAAATATGGCTTCTAGATCCCAACTCGACTTGGCCTTATGTACATACATTTGTATGTGTGAATTTTTCATTTGAAACACTTTTAGATACTTTTCGTTAACTCATTATCAGATACTCACTTAATCAAAAAGGCGAAAAGCGACGTGCATATGGTGGTTTGTATGTATGTAATTATAATAGCTGGTTTAAAGTGCAAAACCGCGTAGGTATCTGTCTACTACCTATACGTATATAAATGGTTTTGCCTATAAAGGACGAAGTGTACATTATATGTACATTAGACCGTATCGCAAAAATAAAGTTCGCCGACTTTCCAAATACTATTTTTCCTGAATTTCTAAAAGAAGGGTCAAAATAACCCTTTATTGGCGGTGCTAGAGGGTTAAAATGTTTTAGAAAACTATTCGCCAAAAATTTCATTAGGGGTCTCCTCGATTTTTTTTTTTTCTAAAAATAACCTAACTGGCCACAGGAAGCGAAAAACATATGTACTTTGGAATGTTAAACGTGTTTTATTTCGGGTTCTACCTACTGAAGTGATCGAAATACTTCTAAAAGAAAATGGTTAATAATTTTTGACTACGTTTAACATGCATGCATAAAAAAGGTACATTAGGGTGGCATAAACTAAGTTCTGGGTGGTGGTGACCCCATTGGCGCACATAGGGTTTATAATATTACATAGTAGTGGTCGGAAACTATCGATGGCACTATCGTCACTATCGATGGTTTCTGAACATCGTTTACACTATCGATGGTTTTCGACTATCGTTTGAACTATCGATAGTTTATTGAAAATTCGAAATGTGACCACTAGGCACCAAACAAACGGTAACTATTCCATGCAGGGTTTGAATTGCTGACTAGCAAGTAGTCAAAGCAACATAAATACGACTATGCGTTCTAGTCGTATGGTCGTTTAAAATGTGATTACGCAAAAACATTAAAATTACACTACAATATGGGTATCAAACGAAAGGGGATGACCCCAGGTTTCATTTGGACTTCGATATATTTCGACAAATTTATCGATAACTGAGTTATCGGTCAAAATGTGATTGCCCAAAAACATTAAAATTACACTAAAATATGGGTATCAAACGAAAGGGGATGGCCCCAGGTTTTATTTGGACTACGATATATTTCGATAAATTTATCGATAACTGAGTCAGCTCATAATTGTGGAAAAGCGGATAAATATGGATACGGAATACGAATATAGAATACCGAACAACGCAAAATGGGTATCAAATGAAAGCGCTTGGCTAGGGCTATCATTTGGTCGAGTCTTAATTAATTATGAACTGATCTAAAAAATATCCATCATCCAGTAATTGTTATGGAAGATCGAAAAAATATAAATTGCTCATAACAATTATGGGATGATCTACAGAATATCCATCATCCAGTTATTATTATGGAAGATCGAAAACAATATTAATTGCTAGTAACAATTATGAGCTAATCTAAAAAATATCCATCATACAGAAAATGTTATGGAACATCGAAAAAAATATCAATTGCTCATAACAATTATGATCTGATCGAAAAAATATCAATCTTTGAGTAATTGTTATTGATGATGGAAAAATTTTTTCATTGCTCAATAATTGTTATCAAGTGATTTTTATATTTATTTGTTATAATTGTTATGTCCTCTGGTTAATATATTAATTTTCTTGAACAAGAATAAATGGCTAATAAATAAATAAAACAAAACAATGTACTGAAAAAAGTTTTATAGGATCATCTTCTATTACTTTCATGTATTGGTAAGAATAAGACCAGGACAGGTGGGCAAAGTTTGTTTACATTCGGGTGAACTCATTTAAAACAGATGTGTTTGTGGATGTGTTTGCTGCCGGACGGCAAAAGGCGGTTACAGTGTGAGCGTAGCCGTAGACTCTCCCAAATCACCCGAAACTATCGTCAACTATCGATATACTATCGATAGTTTGCAAAAAACTATCGTACACTATCGATGGTGCTGACTATCGATAGTTTCCGACCTCTATTACATAGCATAAACCGTCATTTCAAGCCAAAGACAATGGTGTATTAAACTTAGAGATCGGACTATAAATACGGGAGATATAAAAAAAAAATTATTTAAGCGACATCTAGCGGCGTCCAAAAAAAATTAAATTTTTTTCCGGAAATGTTTTCCAAAAAGATATCATTTGGGGGTCTTTTTTGGTCCCTATAGGACAGACGGCCTAATGTACATGTGTATGCATGTAAATATGCGTTTTTTTTTTGTAATTGTTGTTGTACTTCTTTTATTTATTTTTGAATTTATTATTCGTCATTGTTGTTTTTGTTGTTGTACTTTGTTGTTTTAATTGAGTTTCATTTATTTATTCTTATTTCGACGGCTGAGTAGAAGATCACCCTATTTCAAAACTTGTTTCGAAAACACCCTATTTTAGAATTTTCTTCAATAACGCTCTATTTCAGAATTTGCTTCAGTAACGTCCTATTTCCGAAAATTATTCAAAAACGTCCTATTTCAGAGAAATATATATGGAATTTTCTCTGAAATAGGGCGTTTTTGTAGCAAAATCTGAAATAGGACGTTATTGAACAAATTTTTGAAATCGGGCGTTTTGAAACAACTTTTGAAATAGGGCGATCTTTCACTCAGGCGTCGCACATTGGTAGATTTTCATGTTTTATGCGGCCAAAATTGAATTTTGTGAAGTTGTTACAATTACAGAAAAAAACATACCCACATATTGGAAATAGACTGGGGAACAATAATTCATCGCTTTTTTCCCGACCCCATACTCTGCACTTGCTCCCAGATGGTCGAAACTTAGCATATCTACTCTGAAAAAAAAACGTTGTAAATACAAAGACTTTTGCAGTTAAATGAACAACTTTCCGCAGTTGAAATGTGCCCAACAACGCTCCGTTGTTGTTTCAAAGATGCGAGCGTTTTTTATTCAAATACTTTTCGTATTTAAGTTAACAACGGAAACTGTTGAATTAAATACTTTTACATTTAAGTTAACAGTTTTTGCTTTTGAATTAACAGCAAAAAATTTTAGTCCAAAAGCGACACTGTTGATTCAAATACTTTTCGTATTTAAGCTAACAACTTTTGCTTTTGAATTAACCGCAAAAGTTTTTGGTCGAAAAACGGGCACCATTGAAGCAAATACTTACGCATTTAAGTTAACATCAAGAAAATTGTAAAAATAATATTTTTTTTTTAATATAACAGATATTATCTTATTTTATTTTTTTATACATATAACATATGTATGTATGTTTACTTATCGAGCCCTAACCGCCATAAAGTGTATCCAACGAAATTATAGATTTTTGCCTTTTTAATCACTCCCACAATTTCATAGACTTAGGGCCGGTTTCACCACCTCCGGTTAAGCACTTAACCAGAGATTTTTGCCCGGTGAACCAATATATTTGACAGCTCGCCATACAATTTACGTCAAACTAACCAGCGATTAAATTAACCGCAGATTGTGAAACCGGCCATAAATAAATTTCAAGGCTGATTACCAACTGTACGAAAAGAAAAAAAAACCTCCTGTAAAATTTAATTTTTGTTGGATACACTTTTTGGCGGTTAGGGCTCGATATGTAGTAATATTAATAGTAAGGCCCGCCGTCACCAAACGAGTCATTCATCCATTCACCATTTCTAAACGCATCAGTACATCTGCAGACAACTCTCACTACATCAAAAAAAGCTGAGTTTATGAATAGATATTAGTTTTTGTTTAATTAATTTTTTTTTATTTATGTATGTATTTATGTATTTATGTATATTACTTTCTTTATTTAATTTTAAAATTGAAACAAATTGAACGAATTTGAAAAATTTTGTTTATTTTTTTAAACGGTTTTATTTAGCTCACCCCGTTTGTTTTATTATTTATTCTTTATTCTTGGGTCAAATTTAGTAATTCAAATTTCACCCTCTTCCTGTCAACCGATTAATCTGAAATTTTGCACGCATGTATAACCCCGATGACAATGCAATATTATGAAAAAAAAATTCCGATAGGTGGCGCGTGGGTCGCTATATTTACAAAAATCGCATTTATGGTCCTATTTGGCTGAAATTCGGAACATGTATTACTACCTTGAAAAGAAATATTTTCTTAAAAAAAAAATTCCGCTAGGTGGCGCGTGGGTCGCTATATTTACAAAAATCGCATTTATGGTCCGATTTGGCTGAAATTCGGAACATGTATTACTACCTTGAAAAGAAATATTTTCTTAAAAAAAAAATTCCGCTAGGTGGCGCGTGGGTCGCTATATTTACAAAAATCGCATTTATGGTCCGATTTGGCTGAAATTCGGAACATGTATTACTACCTTGAAAAGAAATATTTTCTTAAAAAAAAATTCCGCTAGGTGGCGCGTGGGTTGCTATATTTACAAAAATCGCATTTATGGTCCGATTTGGCTGAAATTCGGAACATGTATTACTACCTTGAAAGGAAATATTTTCCTAAAAAACTTCCGATAGGTGGCGCGTGGGTCGCTATAGAGGCGTTGGACTGCAATAAACTAACGGGCAAGAAACCTTGCAATAATGAAGCACTAAATGAATTAAACAGAATGCGAAATAAAAACTAAAAACTAGAAAATAAAAATAGGTAAAAAAACTTTTTAAGTTAAACGGTTTTATGTTATACATACATTGCAATGTTTAAGATAAATGTACTAAAAACCAAAAAATAATAAAATATATACAGTCGTGGGAATTATAAACATTTGCATAGACTAGACTAAAATAAAACCGGGGGGCACGTCAATTGTCTACAAATTATCGACTTAATGTGCGATAGAAGAATCGTTTAATTCGTCGTTAGGCAGTTGGCCCGCAGACGGTGAGGAAAATACTTACTATTTTCTTGCTCATGGAAATTCCAATAGTTATACACTCCATGTTAATAAAAGAGATGTTGCAACTAGTTTATCGTTGGACATTCACACGAGGAATCGTTTCACTGCTCGTAGTTTGTCTTTAATCGACAAAACATATGATAAAAGTACTACTCGCTCACCACTATGAAACCCTAAAACTCGCTTATAATCGAGCTTGCTAGCTTTTTTCCACATTCTAGCCCTACTTATCACACGTCCATCGTTGTCGGTTGAACAACTGCCTAATTATAGTGTAACATTACAAAACAAACATTTTAATCAACGATTGTAGACAATTGACGTGCCCCACGGTTTTATTTTAGTCTAGTCTATGCAAATGTTTATAATTCCCACGACTGTATCTATTTTATTATTTTTTGGTTTTTAGTACATTTATCTTAAACATTGCAATGTATGTATAACATAAAACCGTTTAACTTAAAAAGTTTTTTTACCTATTTTTATTATTTTTTCTTTCAAATCCTTCTTTCTTTTTACTTAAAAATATTTAACAGCAAGCAAGTTTTTGAATCAACAACGCACGTCTTTGAATTAACTACGGAAATTTGTTGAATCAAAAACTTTGCCGTTAAAACAAATACTTTTGCTGTTGAATCAAATACGGAGATTTAACAGCGGAAAGCTGTTGATTTAACTACGGGTATTTTTTTCAGAGTAAAGTTAATATTTTAATTTTTTTTTTTACATATTTTTAAGTGCTAGTTTCAACGTGAATATTTATTATTTAAAGCATTTCATTTAAGTAATCGTGGTGGATCCTAAATCTTCAAGTAATTATTAACACTTTTCAATAATATCTTTGATTTCCAATAATTCTAAAGCTAAGATCACACGATTTGTACATTTGGCTAAAAATTTGCCAAATTCATAGGCAAACCGTGTGAACGGTAAATTTCATTTGACACAAATCACAAAAGCCAAATATTTAGCCTCTTGTGGAAAATCAAAAACAGCCCTTGTAGCCAAATCATGTGTACACAAATGTGATACAGAAGGTAAATAAAAATTATGAAAGTGGACAAATTTTGATTTGCCACTTGGATACAAATGATTGTGGCAAATATACAAATCTTTTTTGACAACTATAAAATAAATTATGTTTAAAATAAAAAATATATGGAAATACAAGTTTTAAATTGGCCTCTTATAAGCTTCTGCTTTGGCCGTAAGGGGAAAGAAGAAGTCCGGAAGAAACATTATACGGCGCACTGGCTTCTCTTTATAAAATGGAATACAAAGATATCCTGCCATTTGAGATGCATAATTTTTTTATTTCAGTAATTTGAACTCCAATTTCGAAAAAAATTAATTTCTGAAATAAATATTATTTTCATTTAGTTTGAATTGTTTTTAATGGAGTACTTAGCTCTGTTCGTGGCCGCTGTAGTGCAGTGGGTAGAGTGCTCTCCTGCTATACCAGAGGTCTCGGGTTCAAACCCCAGTCCGAACAAACACCAAAACAAATTTTTCTAATTAATTAAAACTCAATTGTTGGGGTTTTAGAAACAGCGGTCACCTCTCGGCAGTGAGCGGCAAGGCCGTGCGCAGGAATTAGCCTTGGGAGGTTTTTAATTTTGGTTTGCATTCGCATACATTTTTCGCTAAGATAAACATATTTTCTGAAACAGATATCCAGACCCATACATCATAAATTTAAATGTTCTCTAACTTTTCTGAAACTGCATACTCTGATGCTTAAAATTATACCCAAGAAATTTTTTTGGTTGTAAAAATTGTTCTGTATTTGATAGAGAATTTGTGATATGGTGGCATATTATTCGCGCTTTTATGAATACATGGCAATAATTAAAGTCCGTTTAACATTGCGATTCTTCGAGGTACGGAAAAGAATTCTGTCAAATATAAAGATAATTGATTGAAATTTTGTGGCATGAGTCCCACAATAGGCCGGAAACAAAAAACAGAAAAACTTTTGAAAATGGGCGTGACACCGCCCCTTTTTGGACAAAGGAATCTACGAATAATTTTCCAAATACTTTCCGGATCCTAAACCGAACCCCAATACTTTCCCAAATCAGGAAAGAATATTTGCCCGAATCTGAACCGAATGTTTTCCCAAATGCTTTCCCGAATCTGAACCGAATATTTTTCCAAATACCGGATCCGAAACCGAACCCGAATACTTAACCTATTATTTTGCTAATAATTTCCCGAATCCGAACCGAATATAAATAAACATGAACCCCTGGTAATAACTCAGTCATTTCCGAGCGAATTTAACAAAACTTTGCACGTGACTATATCATACTATTACCCTAACCATTTCTAAAAATAATCGAAATTGATATATGATTTTGATCCTTCATTTGTTTCTAACTCCGAAAATAGTCATTCCGAGCAAAAAAGTAACATAATCACTTTCATTCAAAATGAGTACATAAAAAATTTCTTCATATACGATTTCGACGTATCTGCAACATTTCATTTACTTTTGTGCAACCAAAGTCAACATTTCACAATGACAATTTTTTTGGAGCTCGTTAGCACACGTATTCTATTGAATGAATTAAATTAACTTTATATCATCTTACAGAGAATTAAAAGAAGTATTATCCAGTTTTGAAATCGTGAAAATACATGTACTTATAATGATTTAATACCTATTTGATTAATTTTTGTTTGTTAATTTTTCATAAAATTTTCTTCCAAATAATGCCCAAAAGTATGCTTCTATATTTTTCATACGACTGTTTTATCATGATTGGTTAAATCGTGTGAACGAATGTGAACAAATTTGCCACTTTACTTCTATGTACAAATGTGTGGCAAATCAAAAGCTAATAAATCGGGCAAATTTAAATTTGTCATTTTTTGTACAAATGCGTAAATCGTGTGATCTCGGCTTAAGTTTATAGTTTTAAGCTTTTAAAGTTGAGATATTTTAAAAAAAAATTTCACTCTCTTTTGTGTTCAAAATTGATTTTGTTATATTACTCTGTCAGACTCAGGCAAATTAACCCTCGGACATGATATCTAGTACAATTAGTATTTTTCCGGCAAAAAATTACGTCGCACAAACCCGCACTTCACTACTAGATACAGGGTTTTTCATATGAACCTACAATAATTTTCTTTTTTGTGTTTTATATTTGATTTTAATGTTTATATTTCTAACGCATATCTTATTTAAAAAAATTTGTTTGTAGAAAATGCTGGCCAGTCTTTTTGAAGTTTTTTTTCATAATAACGTGAGCGTATAAAATGAATCACGAAACGAATTTTTTAGTTTTTCTTCCAATAATCATTTGAAGAAGTGGTAAAATTAATAATCCATGTTATTCAAATTGCCAGTGAGAGAAGTCTTAAATGGAAATAAATTATTTTTGAAGGAAAAGTTACGTTAACGTCGAGGTGTGGTAATTTTTACCTCGATATCATAATTTATCCGTTATTGGAGATCTTCCACCATAGAAACTATACTGATCGATAATTATGATGACATGAGTAGATTCTAAACGCATCAAAATGCTGCAGAGAAGCGAGAAGTGGTAAATTTCCAAAAATTGCATTCGAAGAAAAACTAACGTTACCCTAGACGTGAGGTAATTTTTACCTCACCATCATCATTTCTCGTCAAATGTTACACCCTCCTCCATAAAAACAAAACGGGTCAATAACACTGGATCACAAAATGAAATTTTTTGTCTGTACTTTGGACGTGACCATCCTATCTATATGTAAAATCGGTCGCTGATTCCGAAAATCGGGCTCATTTTTAATTCTATGGGAAGGTTTTTGAGATATCGGCAATTTACCGTTATTTGGCCACTGGCTCCACTTAATCCTGTATACCTTTTTAACGCAGTGAGCTATCTTCCTTGGAGTGACACTCAACGAAAGAAAATTAAATTTCCTTTTCATCGCTGCTATAACATTTTTCTGTAACTCTTATAGTTTCTGAAATATTGACGATTCAATTTGAATTTTTTCGATTTTTTACGATTTTTTGAAGAAAAAATTGAATTTGTCAGGCAATATCTTTTAAACCAATGTCTTCACCTTCGGTTTTACTCCTTTACATGAAGCTCCATTCTATTGGGAAAAATATAAGCTATCAACGAAGAAAATCCATGGTAAAATGGAAAAGTTATAGGCGATCAAGTAAATACATCCAACTCGCGCAATGCCTCTGCACGGGTATATTCTATGCATGTTATACCCGTAAATGGGCTTTTATCTACTGCGCTGCCAATGTGCTGCTACTGCAGATGTGTAGGTATTGGTATAACATGCATAGAATATACCCGTGCAGAGGCATTGCGCGACTTGGATGTATTTACTTGATCGCCTATAACTTTTCTATTTTACCATGGATTTTCTTCGTTGATAGCTTATCTTTTTCCCAATAGAATGGAGCTTCACGTAAAGGAGTAAAACCGAAGGTGAAGACATTGGTTTAAAAGATATTGCCTGACAAAGTCAATTTTTTCTTCAAAAAATCGTAAAAAATCGAAAAAATTCAAATTGAATCGTCAATATTTCAGAAACTATAAGAGTTACAGAAAAATGTTGTAGCAGGGATGAAAAGGAAATTTAATTTTCTTTCGTTGAGTGTCACTCCAAGGAAGATAGCTCACTGCGTTAAAGAGGTATACAGGATTAAGTGGAGCCATTGGCCAAATAACGGTAAATTGCCGATATCTCAAAAACCTTCCCATAGAATTAAAAATGAGCCCGATTTTCGGAATCAGCGACCGATTTTACATATAAATAGGATGGTCGCGTTCAGAGTATTTTTTGGCTGTAGAGCAGTGTAATTATAACGAGATGGGAAGATACTAAGAGAATAAACTTGCTGGATGGTAAGTTAAAAGAGATATTTAAAGAAACTGTAAGTCGGTGTAAAAATTACCAACACGTCGTATGTTAAAGGTTAAAAGAAAGGGTGTTCAATTCGTTTTACCGGTTGTTCTACAATTTTTTGAATACATTGCATATTTTTGTAAAATTTTGCATTTAAGGAACCTTAATTTGCGTCCGTTCGGAATGAAAGCGATTAATCTACATATATACCCGTTCGGGAGCAATTGGTCTACAATTATTCTAATTAACTAATTGTGGACCGATTGTTCTCGAAAGAGATCAATCCGGGACAAATCTCTTTCGGGATTAATCGCACATTTTATTGCAGTGTACTTTAACTTTTACAAACAATGTAGCATTGGAATTCTGCGTATGTGCGTGTGTGTGTGGTCCACAGCTGTCATCTTGAAAACTTTTGAATTTCTCACTTATCATACAGTTTGGGCGTTATTTATTTACATCATCATCATCATTTTCATTGTGTCGGCCCCGATTAAAAGTATATGACTTTGTAGCTTCAAGTGTTTTCGAGAAATATTTATACACACATACATATGTATATATTACGTACATATGTATGTATGTACATACATAAATATCCCTGTAGGAAATTTAATTAATTTTAAATCACTTTATAAACTACTTTATTTTCAATAACAACTAATTGAAAATGTGACTTTTTCCTTTGCAATGAACTGACTTTTTTAACACGGCGATGTCATAGCAAGCAGTCAATTGCCCTATCCTGCATTTGTTTTCAACTACTTTACTAGTAGTTTAAAATAAATAACTTTATCTTGAGTTTCTTTTCAACTACTTTATTTGTAGTTTAATATAAATAACTTAATCCTGCATTTGATGTCGAAATTCAAGAAATGGTAAAAATGCGAAACAAATTTTCCTCAAATTTCGCAAATCGTTCTCAAGTTGATAAACAATATTTGAGAAACAATTGAATTTATGTTAATTTTCAAATGATAAATATGAAACAATATTTTCTCCGTTTGAGAATTTCGTTTTCAGTGTTTAATGGGAAGTGAGGCTGAAAACGGTAACCAAAAAATGGAAAAAACAATCTTGGCATACTTAGATCTGAAAACATGTGTTTACATATAAATATGTACATATACAAGAAACTGTCCCGCGCTGCATTTTTTTAAAGCTACTTTAAAATTAGTTGAATATAAATCACTTTTTAATATATTTATTTTTGCAACTAACTTTTTTTTTCCGTGAGGGATGTGAGTACATAAAAATAATAAACTCACGCAAATATAACGGGTAAGTATAATACCAAGCTTCTGCTCCAATTTTTTTTTCTACAAATTGGCGTGATCCACAAATTTATGTCGCCTCCGAACGGATCAATTTATGTGAATAGCCTTTGAAAGCCAGGACACTGAACTAAGATTTCAGTACAAAAACTACAAGAATAAAATGTGTAAAAATTTACACAGCAAATATGCATAAATACAAAAGTGCTAAGAATTGTTGTTTTCGCAAAGGACGTGATGCCCTAACCACCAACGAGAACAAAAGCAACAAACGCAAAAGAGTAGCAACAAGCAAAGAACTGCTACAAACAACACACTTGACACATTTTCAAAAATGAAAAAATAAAAATTACCAATAACGCACGATTCCCAAGTGCATACATGCGAACTTCTTTTGTTATCAAAACAATAACAAAATACCCGCATCTACAAGCAGTTTTGCATACTAAAATGTGAACGAAAATGTCGTCTTTAGTTTGCATTTTGAATTGAATTATAGTATTTCATTCCATTTTCAGTTTTTTTCTTTTTTTTTGCAATATCAACACAATAATTCCGCACTCGCGACTACTCAAGTGGCAAAGCCAAAAGTGTTGAAAGGAATGCAAAGTGCGAGTATGAAACAATAAGACCTACTATGTATAATGGAGAAGGAAGTATGGGCTGTGAAGCGAATGCGAACAGGCAGCCAGGCTTCTTTGTCATAAAAATTGTGATTATTTTTACAATTAAAATTTAATGATTTTATTAACCCCCTTTTTTGCTCTTGTCAAGTTATGTTGCAGCATTCAAAGCATCACATTACTTGTAACTACTGAAATTCAAGTATTATTTGAATGCAATATAAAGTTATAAGTACGTCCATATCAGTGCCGGATTCTTCATACAAGCCGAAAAGCCCGACTTGCCTAAATATTTTAGTTCATTTAATTTCACGAAATGCTGTAACAGTACCACACATGGGCTTTTATAAGGCTCTCAAAACAGAATAATTTTTCTTTCTTTAAGGGGAGATCAGTTGCTTATTTTCAGAGTTAAATTAAACAAAAAGTAGAAAACCGCTTTTTTGATTCTAATATTATCTTCTCTTCGCGTTTTATAGCTAATTCCCTTTCTAATGGTGAATAACTTGAATTTACTTTCGACTGAACCAAGCATGTTGATGTGCTGACCAAAAGTTCAGCTAAGACAATAAAAGTTATATATGTATATACATATCTTAATATCCATTGTATATCAAAACCTAATTATTCTTCATCATCTTCATTTTCTCGATTAATTTCAAAACATTCAGTTTCATACGCTATGAACATAAACAAGACACCGAATATGCAAAACGATTTAAATCAAAGTCAATGACGGAACAGCAATCATACTATCAGCACTGAGTTTCTGTAACAGAACTCTATCAATCTTTTCAATTGAGTGACGTCATAATGACGTCAATTGATAGATTCTCGCCTGCCTTTTAGATGGTGACAAAGTGTGAAACGTATTAATGTGACGTCAATTTTATCGAAAATTTTCGCGATTTTCTTACAGAAACTCACTTCAGATAAAGCAAAGCAAATTACATACATAAATAGAAAATGGCTATGCTTTATACATAGGCTTGCCCAGCCAACTTATGCTAGGGCGCCACTGGTGCATATGTAAGGGTAAGTGAATATATTCATTTTATAGAGTTTAATATTTTTCTGAATGTCTGAATGTAATTTGAACGTGCTTGCAAATGCAAATGCAAGCTAATGCAGTTGGGTTGCGTGCCTACTCTTTACGGAACTTCTGGTATGCATACGAATATACTAACTACAGTGGAGTTGTAAACGTGAACGTTTCTCCATACTTCAATAGATATATTTTTCCAACAGAATTAGAGTCTACCCAGTACATAATAGTTTAATCGAATCGGGAGCGATCCGCCATACCTCTGTGTTTAACCATATATGTATGCTTCTATTTAACCCAAAATATTCTCAAAACTACCTCAGTATAACTTACAAATATGCCTTAGTAGTTAGCTTGCCATTAAAATTATGTATCTCTTTTCAAAAACCTTTCATTCAAATATTTCAAAAAACATTTTAAAAACAAAATTCATAAAAAATTAAAAATCAAAAATAAATTAAAAAAATAAATTAAATTTTTACCTCTACTAAAATATCTTCAATGGCAAATTAAAACCAAAAATTCTAAAAACAAACTAAACAACGAAATTAATCAACTTGAAATTGCACGATTCTGAATAAAAACCAAACGCATCTCCTGCTCGTAGTAACCATATACATAAAGAAGCAGCATCAAAAACTGGAAATAAACGCTTATTCTAATTTAAAGTTTCATATTACATCTACTGTACCCTACAAATTCAAAAATGGCGCTCTTGCAGGCAATCGGCAAGAATCTTTTTCCAACTCTAATGCTACCAACGCTGTTCACCAACTCTCTAATACGTACACTTACCACCACCGCCTCCGCCGGGAGGGCAACACAACCCGGTTATCGCACGAAATGCGCCAGCCTTGAACCACGCTGTAGTGAGAAGAGCTTGCAGGCTAAAAAGACGAAAGGTAAATGCAGCACGGCAGAACAACAAAAGCAATTCTTGCTAAATCCAGAATGTTGTAATTCACCTTGCCCCGACATATTGCCACGTTTCGATGATCTCTATTACCGACCATCCGATAAAGCCAAACACCGGTACGTACGCACTTGGAACGAATTTACCGAATTGAAAATTGCGCCAAAAAAGATTTGCTGCTATGAGCATTTCAAATATCCACCAATGGAAAGGCGTAAGAGATCGGAGCGGCCGCAAACGGCATGTGAAATGCATTCCAAAGACAAAGGTCAAGGTCAAAAGTCCTGTCTGGGAATTGATGGTAAAACACGTTGTACGAAGATTCGTTTGCCACGCTGTGCTTCTGCACGTGATCCGCCAAAATGTTTTGTCGTCAGAGCGCCTTCAAATTGCAAGAAAGTGTGCACTCCCTATCCGGCATATTCCGAATGTAGATCGCCCAAGTCAAGGCAGAGACGTCCGGTAGAATGTAATTGTTTGTCGGTGGGTCCAATTTGTACTGTTTGAGGGAGGTAATCAATATCTGTCCAGAGAATACATACATATGTTCAGCATGGAAAATTATTTGATGATTTGGCCAATCCCCCAAGTATAAATGATGAGCGATATAGCAGATCGTGCACATTGATTTATTTATGCAGCTTCAGCTTTCAATGTATCGCTTGTCTGTTGTTGTGGTCAATCGGTATTGAAAGCTGAAACAAGGGCTGTTAACTTATGAACACATCATAAACCATAGATAAGTAATTGGCTAAATTTGACTGCAGATTTAACTATGGAAATTTCTGTGATAAAGTTTAATCAATGATTTAACTATAGTATGACACATAAGTTAACGACCCTAGATAGGTAAAGGAGATGCAAGAAAAAAAAAACGAAACAAAATATTTAGCCATTTCTGCCAATTTCTAAATAATTTTTTATTACAAGTTGCAAATAAATTATTTGTAAAATTAATACAAAAAGTGCTTAAACTATTCAGTTCAAATAAAAAAAATGAGCAACGAAAAATGTGACTACCTTGAGCTTATTTGGACAGGTTAGTATAGCTGTTTGTGTATGTGTGTAGTTTACATATTAAACGTCGTCGAACATCATTAATCTTTTACAAAAGAAGTATTTCGATCGCTTCAGTAGAACCCGAAATAAAAAACGAGTGTGTAACGAAATCCCGAAAAACAAAATCCAGAAACACATAATCCAGAAATACACAATCCAGATTCGACCAAATCCCGACCAATCAAAATCCAGACACGACCAAATCCAGACCAATTAAAATCCAGACACGACCAAATCCAGACTAATGATAATCCAGACACTACGCAATCCAGACAAAAAATCCCGACAAAAATCCCGACAAATATAAAAATCGCGCGATTTTTTTTAAACTATTTTTATATTTGTCGGGATTTTTTCACGTTTAATAAGTATGATAACAGTGTTATGGTTTTTTATTTTATTGTTGTTGTTGCTGTTGGTGTTGGTGTTGGTAAGGATCTGGTTGTTGTTTCTTTCATCTTCTTCATTTTCTTCTTCTTATTTTTATTCTTCTTCATCATCATCATCATCATCATCATTCTTCCTTCTTCTTCTTATTTTTATTCTTCTTCATCATAATCATCATCATCGTCATCATCCTCATTCTTCTTCTTCTTCTTCTTCGTATTCTTCTTCGTCTTCTTATTTTATTCTTCTTCTCCTTATTTTTATTCTTCTTCTTCTTCTTATTTTTATTCTTCTTCATCATCATCATCGTCATCCTCAATCTCCTCCTTATTTTTATTCTTCTTATATTTTTTTTCTTCTTCATCATCGTCATCATTCTCATTCTTTTTCTTTTTCTTCTTAGTTTTATTCTTCTTATTTTTATTCTACTTTTTCTTCTACTTCTTCTTCCTCACCTTCTTTTTCTTCCTCCTGATATTATTTTTACGCTTGTGCTTTCGAATTGAATTTCGCTTTCAGAGCTACAGAGTGATGGCCCTGTCTGGATTTTGGCTTGTCGGGATTATGATTTGTCGGGATTTTGTCCTCTCTGGATGTTAAATTGTCTGGATTTTGTAGTTTCTGAATTTTTAAAATTGTCTGGATTATGTCCTGTCTGGATTTTAAAAATTCGTGATTACGGTGCGCACCCAAATGCATTTCTTTATCATAAAAAAAGAGGTTATAGCAGGAACGATTTCAAGCTTTATTGCTATTATTGTTTTCTTTAGAAATGTCATTGTGAGGGAGAACAAAAATCACAACAAAACATTTTCCAACCCATATTGACATTCGTAGAGTTTTAGTATACATACACAATTTAAATCAGCTGATCTGTTGCTATAAACTCTGTTGAATAAACCTTGATAAAAGCCATACCCTACTAAAAAAAAATGATACCTACAATTTAATGCTTATGAAAGGCAACAAAAAATAAATAAACGAGTTTTTGTCCACTACTAAAATTTTGCAAATTTTATCTACTTTTCATAACTATAGCACCGTCCCATGTAAAGCATGCAAATTATATACATATTTATTTTGTTGAGTTCACCAGTGGCTTGGACATCATATTTAGTAATTGCAAACTATCCTTCATTGGCGCTGCTGTCACCGGTCTTGGTTGCTTGGCCTTTGCCTTTTCGTATTCCTGCAATTCTTCAGCACATTCACAATTAGGAAACTGAATATGTTTTTTATGATACACACGTTTATTTTTGCTCAGCTGGTAGTAGAAATCATCGTAGGACAATTGTTCCGCTTGTCGATTGCGCATCGCTTGTCGATATTTTTCTTCGCCATTGCGATAATAATAACCATCATCATAGTCCAGCAAACGTGTTTTCTTCTCTTTGCTTGTGCGATGGTAGACCATGCTGCGAGCACGCAACAGTCTTGGTAGCAGTGATTGATTGCGTCCAGCGATCGTCAAAGTGTTGATTGCAGTACGTAGAAGGGACATCGTGGTGCTTAAGGAAATACTATACAGCGCTATCTGGGATTACTGGAAATTTTGTGTTTGTTTTTCAGATTTTTTTGGAATTTTGTATTACGTTCGTTGATAAAAGTTTTTCAATATTTTCTTTCTGAGTTAACAAAATTTTGTAGAAAGTTCACATGACAACTTTTAACGGGTTGACTTCGGGAGGAAAGCAATGCTTTAGTGCAGTAAGAATAGCAAGTAGAAAATTTACTGGAATAAGGAAGACATGGGCGAGAAATCGAAATCGATTTCGCAATCGATGTAGAAACCGAATTCAAAATCGAAGTTGAAATGCTAAGGAAATCCTGCTTAATTTTCCGCATATTTTCACTTTTTAAATGTGTCATGCACTTATTGCTTCAATAAATAAATTATAGCGACACAAATGGCTCGTAAATTAAAACAAGGATACGTGTTGACGTATGCGTTTATATGCATTTGTACCCTGCAGGGAACTCAATAACTAGTGAGCAAAATTTCTAGTTCCGAACTAGCGAAAATGTGTCAAAAGGGAACTAGATCAATTGTAGTTAGACCCTCACCAGTTCAGAAGGAGTGAATTGAGTGACCATTATAAGACACACTTTGATTTGTATGCAATTTCGAAATGACAAAAATTCTATGAAAATTTTTCGTTCGTTCAATTGCCGTCGGATTTGTATATTTCTACAATTCTCAGATGTTTAGTGAAGCATTTTATATAAAGAGTTTTCTATTTGCATCTTGTATGAAATGAAATGTTCCTCTAATTATGCTTTTCCCATCCCTCAGGCTTATTTTTATTTTTTTTTTATTTTATTATTTTCTAAATATTATTGTAAATGTTTATTAAATAAATAAATAAAAAATATTAGTTAAAAAAATTAAAAAAAAATTATCATTCACCTTGACACCGACAGGATTCGAACCCGCGCTCCTCAGATTGAAAGGCACATGCGTTAGCCAGTCGGCCATCGCGCCACTTGCGTGAAGTGTGTCAAAGGCTGCACTTAAGCGGCAGATGTAAAACTGTAGAATTTGTAGGTACTTGTAGCTAGTTCAGAACTATCGAAATTGTGCCAATAAACGAACTAGTGTAAACTGTAGAATTTAGTACTAGTTCGGAACTATCGAAAATGTAATGCAGAGAGTGACAATTGACACCGCCTAGGACATCGCCGTGTTAAATTCGCCAGTTGATAACATGCAAAAGAGATTTAGCTCGCACTAGTAGTGTCGAAAAATGCACTAGAAGCGACCTAGTTCGGAACTAGAGATTTTCCCTACAGGGTATGTACGCATGTACTCGTATGTATGTGTAGATGATCAAAAATCATTGCGCATAACTTAACTAGGACGTCGCGACGTAGTCTACTTTGTGTGTTGTTGGCCTGCTTTTCTATTAAGTATGTATGTAGTATTTATTTATGAGCTCATATAATAAATGGCTTTTAGCAGCTCACTAACTGAAATGCTAATTTCAATGAGCTTCGTCAAAACGCCAACGGCAAAGCGAACTCTGTGTATGGACATATTTAAAAGCTGATAAAAGGCTAACCAACGTGGGCTTTGACACGCAAGTGATTTTGTTTTGCACGAATAACGAATTTAAATATTTGTATGTACATATGTATGTACCGACATTTGTTTGATAAATAGACGCTAGATAAGGGCAACATGTTTTTCGGTACGATAGACTTTTTATGATAAACGATATCGAGAGGATTTTAAAGGTTTCAGAAAAGTTCGGTTAGCAGAGGGGACAGCTTCTGTAGATTATTTCAGAAAAACTATTATAGAATATGAAAACTTGGTATCTACCATGTTAAACTTGATATCAAGAGATTTTCAGAAAAAAATCTGAAAATATTCTTAAGAACTAAGCCTGCACCTAGGTTAGATAGATAAGGTTGAAGTGGCTGCTAATTTCCATTTAGCACACTTACGCCGCGAAGTTTTCCTGAGTTCCTATTTATGTAGCTAGATCTCCTAGATCCCTAAATTGAAAAGCTCTTAAATGCTTCAATCGTTTTCTTCCTTGTGCTGGGCAATCGCACAGCGAGTGGTTTCCTGTTTCCGGCTCCTCTTCGTCCTCACAAGCTCTCTAATAATCATAATATAGAGCATTCTTCCTTTATACAAACTTCCCAAGGATTATATGGCCTGTCAGTTTTTGTCCCGTCATAAGTGCAAGCCCGTACCTTCCGAGTACGAGCATTCTCTTTGTCCGTTCGTCTGTCATCTCCCTTCCTGGTTCAGTTATAGTGTCCAGGCACCCATACCAGGTGAATTGCAAACCGCTCAGCCTCTCTCTAGAGATCTGCAGTAATTTTTCACTGTTCTGGATTTACATAAATATGACAGTCCCAAGTGCAGTCCGGCTGTCTGAGAAAATGTAAACTTCTTTACATTGCATTTCCTTCTTTTCAAGTACTCGTTGATACCTCCGCCTTTCAGACACTACATTGGTCCGGTAAGCGAAATGTCGGCTGAACCCCTACTGGACCTAAGTACGTTAAGAAACCAAAGTCACGCGGGACTGAAAAACTAAACACGTTAAGACATACCTGCATACGTAAGAAAAGAACGTCGAAAATATACATATGTAAGTACTGAGTACATATTTCAAGTTATAGCAAATTAAAACAATCGCAAATTTTGCGAAATGATAAACTAAAATCTCAACAGCCAACTAGTGGACGACTAAGCGCCACCAAATGTCCTTCCACGTATGTGTGTACGTGCATATGGTTTTGTTTTTAAGTACCATAAAGGCGGTAGTGGGTTGGAATGTTGAAATATGAAATATGCAAATAAAGTGAAATTTTTCGATTTGCGCCCACTTATAAAACACGAAAAGTGCTTTTTGCAATCTAGGCAACAAACCAGGCCCGTCGAGAGGGGGGGGCTGAGGGGGTCAATTGCCCCGGGCCCGGGCTTTAGAGGGCCCGGGAATCTCAAAATGATATCCAAGTTTTTGCTTACAGAAAACAAACAAACAACACCTTTAATCACCTTTCGTAGATAGCAATCATTTTAAATTTCAAACAATTTTATAAATCTCTTAACGGTCTGCACCCCACTTAAGGAATTGTTGGTTTTTGGCGTCGGCTTTGCAGCATAAATTTGAATTCGTTTTCTGTTGCAACAGAAAAATTCGGTATGATGCAAATTCTTATACAGCGATATGGGTATTTCCTGGGCGTTTCGGACGGTATGTTCGCACGATTTTTTGAACTTTTGAGGCAGAAATACCGCGAAATAGTGTATCGTTTTATGATAAAAGGAAAGATTTAGGCCACAGCTAATGACTAAAGTATGTTAGCGACAGAAATTTAGTTTAATGCCTCTGTTTTAGCCACTTAAACTGCGTTCCGGACGCTAAAAAAACACTTCCATTTTTTTTTTTAAGTGGCTAAAATAGAGGCATTAAACTAAATTTCTGTCGCTAACATACTTTAATCATTAGCCGTGGCCTAAATATTTCCCTTTATCATAAAACGATAAAATATTTCGCGATATTTCTGCCTCAAAGGTTCAAAAAATCGTGCGAACATACCGCCCGAAACGCCCAGGAAATGCTCATATATGTACGTGTATGTATGTATGTAAACAGCGATACGCCGAAAACAAACGAAGCTTGCGAAGCTAAAATTGGCTTTGGTGCTTCCTACAGTTGAATTCGATTGCTGTTTCACTAAGGGCCATTTTCACGGTGACGAGTTAACTGGCATTCGATAGTTAACCATCAATTTTTTGTTTTATCTCTCTATAAAAAAAAAATGGCCCTAAAGCGTTCAGCAGAATCAGTCTTTTGATATACCAAATTCCTACCAACAAATATTTGTATTCCAATTTAAAGAAATTTATTTCATACAAATAAAGCAATATGTATTTAAACAGAATTCATTCAGACCTATGGTCCCATGGACAATATTACTCAGTATGACCCATGGATTCGGAAACTGGATGTGCCTTTTGAACAATACATTTGACCCACCCTAATATGTATATTTCTATGTAAACATATTTACTTGATCTGTATTAATGTATAGATAAATCAAAGTTCGTAACTATATATTTATTGAATTTTGATTTTGAGAATTTGTTCATTTAGTATGGGGACCCGTAGTTATTTTGACCCCGGGCCCGGATTTTCTCTCGGCGGCCCTGCAACAAACAAGTACCTACTCTGTACAAAAAGAATGAAATAAGCGTTGCATGTAAAGCCGCATTATAATAAAAGCAAGTGCGTTTAAATGGAGTTAAATAATTTGAAAAAAAAAAAAGAAAAAGTTCTGACAGGCGGTTAAAAAAAAACACGTGCTATACCAAGTAGAGAGTTTTGTGAATACCAACTTCAGATAAAGTCACTATTGCGAGAGTAGACTCCTCATAGCAACCACGCTGTCCAAAGAATTTGATAAGAATTATCAGTGAGAGCACTATTTGAGGACAAGTCGGTCAAATCTGACTACTAAGGAACTACTCGTAGAATGCATAAGACGATTTAGGCTGCAAAAACATCAGTTTCGTAAAGAAGATTCTGTGGTCCTCAATAAATTTCATTTATAGCGCAATCGAAGGATAAGAAAGGTTTGTCATAAATATAACAAAACGCTGTTTTCAGCCATTTTTTATCTAAAAAAAAAGATGGGAGCATTGTTAACCAATTTCAACTGCTTGTTAATACAAACCATATGTTCACTCACTTTTTGTCCGGGTCCCGAGATATAGGTCAAAACTTGGACCCGGATGACCACGGAGTATTTCTAAGCAATATTGGTATCAAATAAAAGGTCTTGAGCAGGGCTTCTATATACATATATTTTCATTAGGTTTCTTCGGCAAAAGGAAAAAGAAAAGCAAAAGGAAAAGGAAAAGAAAAAAAGAAAAAGAAAAATAAAAAGAGGAAAAACAAAAAGGAATATAAAAACAAAAAGAAAAAGAAAAAAGAGGAAAAAAGAAAAAAGTAAAGAAAAAGAAAAAAACGAAAAAGAAAAATAACAAGTAAAAGCGCGGCTGTCTTCGGCCGTACCGAAGACTTCATACCTTTCATGAGTGGGGAAATGAAAAGTTACCTATGTATGTACATAGCCGGATTAAGTTTAATTTATAATTTTAATTCTGTGGGTTATTTATGGAAAGATTTATTAGAAAAAATGGGTTCTTGGCTATTTAAATGGAGGAGTTATACACCAAAATGTTCATATCTGAACAATCGGTTGTATGGGAGCTATAGGTTATAGTGGTCCGATCTTAACAATTTTCGGTAATCCCGTTGGGGCCCATATGGGTACAAATACTTAAAAATTTCACGCCGTTAGCTGTTAAAATGGAGGAGTTATACACCAAAATGTATATATCTGAACAATCGGTTGTACGGGAGCTATAGGTTATAGTGGTCCGATCTTAACAATTTTCGGCTATCCCGTTTGAGTCCATACGGGTACAAATACTTCAAAATTTCAGGCCGTTATCTGTTAAAATGGAGGAGTTATACACCAAAATGTGTATATCTGAATAATCGGATGTTGTGGAACTATATGTTATAGTGGTCCGATCTTGACAATTTTCGGTAACCTTGTTTGGGCTTAAATGGGCACGTCTACTTCAAAGTTTCATGTCCTTAGCTGTTTAAATGGGGAAGTTATGCACAAATTACATCCAAAAATTTCATGTATATCTGAATAATCGGTTGTTTTCTATATGTTATAGTGGTCCGATTCGGCCGGTTCCGACAAATGATCAGCTGCATATAACAACATACCTGTATTCCGAATTTCATTCAGATATCTCAAAAACTGAGGGACTAGTTTGCGTTCACACAGACGGACGGACGGACAGACGGACAGACGGACAGACGGATAGAAGGACAGACGGACAGACGGACAGACGGACATGGCTTAATCGACTCAGTTCGTGATTCTGATCATATCGGTATATATTTTGGTGGGTCCCCCACGCTTCCTTCTGGTACTTTCGACAAAAATTTTTTGGCACTAAATTATAATACCATTTCATTCTCATGAAAGGTATAATAAAAATAGGTAAAAAAACTTTTTAAGTTAAACGGTTTTATGTTATACATACATTGCAATGTTTAAGATAAATGTACTAAAAACCAAAAAATAATAAAATAGATACAGTCGTGGGAATTATAAACATTTGCATAGACTAGACTAAAATAAAACCGTGGGGCACGTCAATTGTCTACAATCGTTGATTAAAATGTTTGTTTTGTAATGTTACACTATAATTAGGCAGTTGTTCAACCGACAACGATGGACGTGTGATAAGTAGGGCTAGAATGTGGAAAAAAGCTAGCAAGCTCGATTATAAGCGAGTTTTAGGGTTTCATAGTGGTGAGCGAGTAGTACTTTTATCATATGTTTTGTCGATTAAAGACAAACTACGAGCAGTGAAACGATTCCTCGTGTGAATGTCCAACGATAAACTAGTTGCAACATCTCTTTTATTAACATGGAGTGTATAACTATTGGAATTTCCATGAGCAAGAAAATAGTAAGTATTTTCCTCACCGTCTGCGGGCCAACTGCCTAACGACGAATTAAACGATTCTTCTATCGCACATTAAGTCGATAATTTGTAGACAATTGACGTGCCCCCCGGTTTTATTTTAGTCTAGTCTATGCAAATGTTTATAATTCCCACGACTGTATCTATTTTATTATTTTTTGGTTTTTAGTACATTTATCTTAAACATTGCAATGTATGTATAACATAAAACCGTTTAACTTAAAAAGTTTTTTTACCTATTTTTATTTTCTAGTTTTTAGTTTTTATTTCGCATTCTGTTTAATTCATTTAGTGCTTCATTATTGCAAGGTTTCTTGCCCGTTAGTTTATTGCAGTCCAACGCCTCTATAGCGACCCACGCGCCACCTATCGGAAGTTTTTTAGGAAAATATTTCCTTTCAAGGTAGTAATACATGTTCCGAATTTCAGCCAAATCGGACCATAAATGCGATTTTTGTAAATATAGCAACCCACGCGCCACCTAGCGGAATTTTTTTTTAAGAAAATATTTCTTTTCAAGGTAGTAATACATGTTCCGAATTTCAGCCAAATCGGACCATAAATGCGATTTTTGTAAATATAGCGACCCACGCGCCACCTAGCGGAATTTTTTTTTTAAGAAAATATTTCTTTTCAAGGTAGTAATACATGTTCCGAATTTCAGCCAAATCGGACCATAAATGCGATTTTTGTAAATATAGCGACCCACGCGCCACCTAGCGGAATTTTTTTTTTAAGAAAATATTTCTTTTCAAGGTAGTAATACATGTTCCGAATTTCAGCCAAATAGGACCATAAATGCGATTTTTGTAAATATAGCGACCCACGCGCCACCTATCGGAATTTTTTTTTCATAATATTGCATTGTCATCGGGGTTATACATGCGTGCAAAATTTCAGATTAATCGGTTGACAGGAAGAGGGTGAAATTTGAATTACTAAATTTGACCCAAGAATAAAGAATAAATAATAAAACAAACGGGGTGAGCTAAATAAAACCGTTTAAAAAGGATAAGGGACAGAAATCAAGAAGGAAAAGGAAACTAAAATGGCATGGGAGAGAGAAATGGTAGGAGTGGGGAAGGGAGAAGGAATAGGAGGGGAGGAAAGGTTAAAAAGAGAAGGAATAGGAAGGTTAGAATAGGAGAGGGAGTGAGCAGGAGAGGTAGGTAAAATAAAGAAGGAGAAAGACAAGGAAAATTGTGACCAGAAAGGAGAAAGAAAAGGAAAAAGGAAACGGAAATGAAAGAGAAGGGAAAGGAAAGAGAAATAGAGTGAAAGGGAGTGGAAGACGAATATGAACCAAAAAGAGATAAGGATATGAAGAGGACGAATTTTTGAAAAAAAATTGCAGCTCGAGGAAATCTCGGTCATCCAGGCACTACATGATAAAATTTGTATTTCCACTACTGGGTATTGGCATCATAAATGGCATATCCCTAGAAATCAAGTGGAAGTAGAAGTATTAGCAGAAATATGTGCAGGCGACTTTTAAGCAATCATGCCGTGCGCTGATAAACTTACCACCAGTCAGCAACTTAGCGGGTTAACCCAATTATTTTCAAATTTTTCATTTGTAAGCACGCGTTAGAATTTTCTTTTTTTTCTGCGAGTGTGCCATTTCCATTTTCACCAATTCCACCTCAACCTCCTTCCAACAACATGTGTGTGTTCCGCACGCTCCTCACCAGCTACTCATAACGCGCTTTCACGCCTCTACTTCCTTCCTTTTCCTTGTGTCGCTTTATTTGCTTTGTTTTTGTGTTTTTACTGTTCGTCATTTCCTTTATTGCTCACTCATTCTAGGACTTGACTAAAATGGAGAAAGCACTACACATTTAAATATCGCTCATAATTTGTTGACTTTGTTGCTGCAATTAACTCTAGTTAGTAAAAAATAGGCGCAAGTGGCGTGCATTTGCTGCAGCGGCTGAATGTTGCATGTGACCGTTGATATGCCACTGAACAAGGATATGCAATTTTTTTTTTTTCTGTGTTTTGTTTTTTTCTTATTTGCATTACGCTTACAGAGTTAAAAGCCTGCTAAAGCCAACTGGCTCGCTGTACGGAAAGCATTAGAGATTCTCATTTAGCAGTGCAATATTCATAAAAAATATATAACAAAGTTGCCGTTAGTTACTGTTGAGTGCCTGGAAATGGTTTTGCATTTCTGCGTATTTAGATGGACGGCCGGCAGCAACAGCTTTTAAGCGCCATGAATTATTAAATGTTTTTATTTTTTTTTATTACGAGTATTTTTTCTTTTTTGTATTAATGACTTGTGCGCGTATAGCATTCAGCCATGAGTTAAGTAAGTGATTTTCTGTAAAATCTATGAGTTTCAATATTTTAACAGTTTATTAGTTCTTTTTTTTTTTTGTTTGTTTAGAAATCAAAAAAGCTTGCACTTTACTTGGCGGATATCGGCTCTAAAGTCTTATGAATTATTATAGTTGATTTATTCAATGTGGCGGCCAACCAGAAATGACTTCAATCCTATGAAGATCTCAGTTGTTTAAAGCCCGTCTCCACATAACTTGTTTCACCAACAAAACATCTAGCAAAACATCTCGCTAAATAACCCGTCTCCACGTGGCTGATCGTGATTCAGTTTGACATTTCTCTTTCTTGCTCTTCTTAAATGTTTGTATGTTTGCTTATATTTTGCGTTTTTGTTTTGGTCTGTTTGAGATTTCGATAGATTTTTGATACAAATTAGAGAAGACATCGATATCATCGAGGTTGGCAAGATGATTCAGAATGAAACAGTGTTTCAATATTCACTCGCTCTCAGAAATTTGCATGGAAATTGGCGAGTTTCGCCACTGGTTTCCGTGTCGAAACAAGATTGAGAGACAAAATTTCTGCGAAACACGTTATGTGGAGACATGGTATTATACTGTGTGCACATTAAATACCTTTTCCGCTGGTTCTGTGGGAGTATCGTCTACGTGGCTGGCCAGACTTAGCGTATTTATGTCTTGTTGCTGAATAGATAATTCGAGCTGCAGAACACAGGACGAATCTGGTATCACAAAAGTACGCAACTGCTAACGTATGCCCATGATATTGACATCATGACACTACCATGCGCGCCGTATGTTCTGCCTTCTCCACGCTGGACAAAGAGGATAAGAAAATGGGTGTGGTGGTCAACGAGGAAAAGCAAATTACCTCCTGTCATCACACAAATAAACAGCACGCCTTGACAGCCACGTCACTGCTGACAGCTACAAATTCCAAACTGTTAAGGACTTCGTCTATTTGGGAACCAGCATTACACCAAAGATAATGTCCGCACGGAAATCCAACGAAGAATCACTCTTGCCAACAAGTGCTACTTTGGACTAAGTAGGCAATTGAAAAATAAAGTCCTCGCTCGAGGAACAAAACTCGCGCTCTGCTAGACGATCACCGTTCCAGTCTTCATATGCGGCGAAGAGGCATGGACGATGTCAAAATCTTCTAGAGGGTTACGCGCCAATTAAGAACAAGAAGAATCACGTCTTCATACATAATTTAATTCTCTTTAAAAAAATTACCGAAGTTGATCTTTAGCTGACTAGCATTAATTATCTCAGAAAAAGTAAATTTGTGATTTTAGTGGCCGAATTTTAATGGAACATTTAAGGCTCATAGAATTTCACAGCTGTTTTATGCGTCTAGTCGGTATAACTAACACTACATAAACTGAAGGATAACAATATACATACATTAAACAGCACCAAAGTTCATATACATAGTACATACATATGGAGGTAATCGTAATGAGTTGCTTAAAAGTAGTAAAACAAAACGACGACCCGCCACATAACCCTAGTTGGAAAGGTGGTCATGCATGACCTTGCGGACGCATGAAAAGATGTACGAAAAATTTACATTGTATACATATTATAGTATGTATTCCAAAAAAAAACTATGATTTCATCTAAATTCTATGTTGTGTGGCTGCCAACTTATAGGAAATCGGATACACTCTAGAATGCAACCCAAGGTAAGCGAACAGGTCAGTCATCGGCTCTCAGCTTTAACTTCCAACTTATAGGAAATCGGATACATTCCAGAATACAACCCAAGGTAAGCGAAGAGGTCAGTCATCGGCTCTCATTTATACCTTCCAACTTATAGGAAATCGGATACATTCCAGAATGCAACCCAAGGTAAGCGAAGAGGTCAGTCATCGGCTCTCAGCTATACCTTCCAACTTATAGGAAATCGGATAGATTCCAGAATGCAACCCTAGGTAAGCGAAGAGGTCAGTCATCGGCTCTCAGCTATACCTTCCAACTTATAGGAAATCGGATACATTCCAGAATGCAACCCAAGGTAAGCGAAGAGGTCAGTCATCGGCTCTCAGCTATACCTTCCAACTTATAGGAAATCGGATACATTCCAGAATGCAACCCTAGGTAAGCGAAGAGGTCAGTCATCGGCTCTCAGCTATACCTTCCAACTTATAGGAAATCGGATACATTCCAGAATGCAACCCAAGGTAAGCGAAGAGGTCAGTCATCGGCTCTCAGCTATACCTTCCAACTTATAGGAAATCGGATACATTCCAGAATGCAACCCAAGGTAAGCGAAGAGGTCAGTCATCGGCTCTCAGCTATACCTTCCAACTTATAGGAAATCGGATAGATTCCAGAATGCAACCCTAGGTAAGCGAAGAGGTCAGTCATCGGCTCTCAGCTATACCTTCCAACTTATAGGAAATCGGATACATTCCAGAATGCAACCCAAGGTAAGCGAAGAGGTCAGTCATCGGCTCTCAGCTATACCTTCCAACTTATAGGAAATCGGATACATTCCAGAATGCAACCCAAGGTAAGCGAAGAGGTCAGTCATCGGCTCTCAGCTATACCTTCCAACTTATAGGAAATCGGATAGATTCCAGAATGCAACCCTAGGTAAGCGAAGAGGTCAGTCATCGGCTCTCAGCTATACCTTCCAACTTATAGGAAATCGGATACATTCCAGAATGCAACCCAAGGTAAGCGAAGAGGTCAGTCATCGGCTCTCAGCTATACCTTCCAACTTATAGGAAATCGGATACATTCCAGAATGCAACCCAAGGTAAGCGAAGAGGTCAGTCATCGGCTCTCAGCTATAACATTGAATCTAGCAAAAAAAAAAAAAAAGAAACAATTAGGAGAATCAGGTTTTTCTCTAGTTTTGCTTTTTTACAATGACGACAACAATTCGCAGAGTCTATTTTAACAAACGGACGCATAAAAGCGACACTAAAGATCAATATAATGTTGAATGTCCCACATGGGTGAAGCAGTGAAGGGGAAGATGGTGCGACAATGAGAGTAGCAAAGGAGAACAAGCTGGAGTGAAGTTACATATTTCTAGTTGGAAATCGGATGGAGAGAGAATGAAGAGAAAAATGCAAAAAAAAAGTATTTTTTTATTATTTTTAAGTGAGAAAATAAACCGACACTGAGATCACGGCAAGAGCGACTCTCATCCAAACATTCCTTTTTGCCTTACCTTGGCAGGGAAAAGAGGATGCATGACTTCCCTAGGACATCACAATGAAAAAAATCATGCATTCTGGAATGCATAGATCCTATGGCCTTTATATCCATTTATAGATGACCATACATTACCTTTTCCAACTGGGACGTAAACGTTTACATGTGCCGCCAAGCGTGAAGTGCCCAGTTGGAAAAGGTAATGTATGGTCATCTATAAATGGATATAAAGGCCATAGGATCTATACATTCCAGAATGCATGATTTTTTTCATTGTGATGTCCTAGGGAAGTCATGCATCCACTTTTTCCTGCCAAGGTAAGGCAAAAAGAAATGTTTGGATGAGAGTCGCTCTTGTCGTGATCTCAGTGTCGGTTTATTTTCTCACTTAAAAATAAAAAAAATACTTTTTTTTGCATTTTTCTCTTCATTCTCTCTCCATCCGATTTCCAACTAGAAATATGTAACTGCACTCCAGCTTGTTCTCCTCTGCTTCTCTCATTGTCGCACCATCTTCCCCTTCACTGCTTCACCCATGTGGGACATTCAACATTATATTGATCTTTAGTGCCGCTTTTATGCGTCCGTTTGTTAAAATAGACTCTGTGAATTGTTGTCGTCATTGTAAAAAAGCAAAACTAGAGAAAACCTGATTCTCCTAATTGTTTTTTTTTTTTTGCTAGATTCAATGTTATAGCTGAGAGCCGATGACTGACCTCTTCGCTTACCTTGGGTTGCATTCTGGAATGTATCCGATATTCTATAAGTTGGAAGGTATAGCTGAGAGCCGATGACTGACCTCTTCGCTTGTCTTTGGTTGCATTCTGGAATGTATCCGATTTCCTATAAGTTGGAAGGTATAGCTGAGAGGCGATGACTGACCTCTTCGCTTACCTTTAGTTGCATTCTGGAATGTATCCGATTTCCTATAAGTTGAAAGGTATAGCTGAGAGCCGATGACTGACCTCTTCGCTTACCTTGGGTTGCATTCTGGAATGTATCCGATATTCTATAAGTTGGAAGGTATAGCTGAGAGTCGATGACTGACCTCTTCGCTTACCTTGGGTTGCATTCTAGAGTGTATCCGATTTCCTATAAGTTGGCAGCCACACAACATAGAGTTTAGATGAAATCATAGTTTTTTTTGGAATACATACTATAATGCAAATTTTTCGTACATCTTTTCATGCGTCCGCAAGGTCATGCGTGACCACCTTTCCAACTGGGTGGTTCGTCGTCGGCCAAAGTAAAGACGGCGGTTGGCCAAAAAGCAAGATAACAGAGTGAAGGACATTTGCTACCACAAAAAGGAGTTGGAAAAAAAAAGAATTGGTTAAAAGGATATACATACATATGTACATAAATATCATATACAAAATGCTCGTTTACATATGTATGTATGTACATACATACGTATATTTCCATTCCATTTTTTCTTTTAAATTTCCCAAATCGAATAAAATGAATGAAAATGCGTTGTAAGTAAGGTAGAACAAAAAACATTAAAGATAACCACAAGCTATAAAAGTGTGACCTTTCAAATTGTGTGAAAATAAAAATGGTAGACATTACGTATTGTAAGCGATACTAAGTGGTTGAGCTTACCCAACAAGCGCTAAGGTTAAATAACGATTAGAGATGACTACAAAACTAGCAAATTTTTTCAAAACTCTAACGTTAGAGAACGACTTGGGTAACAGTGGAGAATCATAGTGTTCTAGAAAAAAAGAACATACTTAATTCTCAAATCAAGAAAATTCGAATTCGTTAATCGAAATCTCACAACAAAAAACACTTTGCAACGGCAAGGAGATTGTACAAAGATTTTGTCTGAGGGTACCCCTAGTGAAATTTTATGGAGAGTAATTTTCTAGAACATAGATTGTTACTCTAGCGACCTTCGAAATACTTACTATTTTTTGGAACTACCTAATAAAGACGTCAAAATTAGCTCTTTGTGGAGGTGTTAGAGGGCTGACGTATTCTACGAAATTAAACATTGCCCAATTTAACTATATGTTTCCTAGCAAACATATCTGTGGAAATTTGCAATAATCGCTTAAGTTGAAAAATAAGATTTCGAAATAAATTGAATATTTATATTCGAAGGCGTTTCTTAACAAATCATAAAAGTCGATTAAAAACTATGGACGCAAAATCAGTGAGCCATCCACAATGTTACGATCAAATTTTGTAAATAAAACAAAATGTCATGAAGAAATTTGATTAAGTATATACGCCTACTTTGGCTGTTATAGCAAGTTTAATACACTTCTATTGTAAGTTAAGGCTAAATGTTTTTATTTATATCTTTTTATAGAAATAAGTTATAAGCATGGGGGTTTTACAGATATATAGAGTTTTAAAAAGAGAATAACGTGGTATATATAACTCGAAATCTTCCTAAGTCGACTTAAGCGGTTATTGCTTGTGGCTACATATATTTTTATAATGACTCAAATGATATTTCGCAAAATTAAAATTGCGATAAAAAAATTGACTTCAGGGAGAAAAATGGTTTGGGGGGTTTGATATATGGATAGTAGTGGTCTTTTGTTCTGTGAGAGAATTATTCCCCGAAAACAACCTTCATTTTTTGTCACAGTGTAATAAAAAGAAATCTTATATACCTAGTTATCTAAAGAGATTCTAATAAGAATTTACAAATAATTCAAAGCCACTGAGATTTGACACTCCCTCTAATCGTTTTTCAATCGAGTTCTAGCGTAGTTTATTCTCCTCGCCATCGATTGGAGCATTGCTAGAGAATTACACTAGCTGTCTAATGTAGTCTATAAAATTCTTTAATGTTTGCTGGGCACACATGAGTACACTTTGCATTCGCGACAATCAAAAAGAAATAATTCCGTAATCGCACAATAAAGGGCTATAAAATGAACCGCTTTGTTGTTTTATTTATTTCTATTTTTCTTTATTCTTTTTTTTATTCTTTATTCAATTTTATGCAAGTTGATTAGATAACTTTAGTATGTGTGCGGTTAGCCGGCAGCGTGTCACAGCTACCTCTTTGTACAAAGACAGGACCTTTAAATGCTGGCAGGACATAAAGTAGCCAACCAACTATATAGGACTTAAAAGGGGTGCCACAGATATCTTTATTGTAAATTTTTTATTGTTTTTTTTTTGTGTTTTTATTAGAAGTATTTTCTTTACTATTTTATACATCGACAGCATCCACTTATGCGCCATTTGGGCCATTGCATCTTATTGCTATTTTAACATTTTTCTTTTAGTTCAATTATTTTACGACTGCTTCAGCGTCAGCGTCTGTGTGGCAGCTGCACTTGTTTTTTTGTTTGACCGTCTGGCCACTTGCTTTGCTTGTTGCTTTGCTCTATTTGGTGGCATATCCGGCCAGGCATCTATGCAGCTACGTTTGCATATACATATGTACGTCCATATGTAAATGCTTTTAAGCATGTTTGCTTTTATTGCAAGTAGGTAAAGGGAAACAAAAATTTAAATGCATGTGCGCAAAGAACTGGACTCACTCAACATACATACAAACATATTTACTTACATAAGTTACTTCGCCAAACATTTACTTAATAGCTACGCCTAGTTTGCAGCAAATTTCACATATTAAGACAAATATCCTGTCGACAAAAATTTAGTTATCCTGCCGCCAGTCGAGCACAAATGCCAGAAAATCCAGCCAGAAATAAGTCATTCAATATTTGAGTTTGGAAAAGAAAAAAATAAATAAAATTGTATGTAAACTGCAGCGCCGCAGCACTTGGGATTTGTGCCGACTCCGACTGGCTCAGGTTGCAGTTTGCAGGTTGCAGGCACTTTAAACAACAAACAAACATCTGTGAGCTCGAGGATCATGTATGTATGTACAAAAAAATGCTTGTTTGCGTATGTCAGATTTTTCGACAGCTCCAATGTGGCGGCTGACTGCTTTTTAATGATGCAGAAAATCGCTATATTTGCTCCTAGTCGGCCGTCAATGACTGTGTATATTAGACTGGTTGCCATTTGTATGAAAATCCAATAATTTCGAATCAAAAAGTGTGAGGTTTTAGCTCATACCGGCAACACCTAGCGATGCACAGTGGCTGCCAAGTAAACAATTTGTGCACTGAGTTGAATTATTTAGTATACGTATATACATATATTAATATATTCTTCGGTCTCAACCTGCCGATGCCCAGCGGTGTAAACCTAAGTCTTTCCGAAGAGGTAAAATATCTAGAAGTGATTCTAGATAAGAAACTGAACTGGAAATCACATGTCGAGGTGAAGGTAGAAAAAGCACTGCAAGTTTTCGGTCAATGCAGAAGAAACTTCAGCAAGACCTGAGGTCTGAGAACAGCGATGGTGATTTGGATTTACACAGTTTTGGTCAGACCGATTATCACGTACGCCGCTGTAATTTGGTGGCTTAGAATCATGGCTATGTTCACGGTTGATATGCTGAATAGGCTACAGAGAAGTGTATGTATCAGCATTACGGGTGCAATGAGTACAACAAGAGGTCAAGCAGAGAAGGAAGGCTCATCGGCCCTTGTGGGGTTGATCACATGGCACAATCCACGGGGACTGCACATGGCCACCATAGGCATCATAAAGAGCTCATTATGTCTATCTTGTCTGGAAGAGGACTTTGCTAGATTAAGATAGCGTATTCTCGAGTCGGATGTACTGAGAATGGTGGATGCACATTCTCTATCATACGACAAACTTCTCAGACTTATTAAATAATTTGGGAAGTTTGCAGAGAAACCCTGATTCCAATATTCCACCCATTCTATTCGAAACGTTCATAGATTTCGTACAAGAATTTTTCAACCAGTCTAATGCGCACATCCACATCCACACTTATATAACAGCTAAGGCCAAGTTTACGCTCAGATCAAAATCAACACGGTCAAATACAATTTTTCTCTCATTTTACGATTTTTACTCTCTGTGGGAGATTGGCTGCACTTTGATTCGGTGTCAGCGCCAAATCTCGGTCAAAATTGTGTCCTCTCCCACTCTCTCTCATTTTTCGGTTTAATGGAAAAGCAATAATAGATATTTGACCACGTTGATTTTGATTTGAGCGTAAACTGGTCCTAACTGACAGGATCTTAGATAAGGATCATATTTGAATATGTATATTTGTATGTATGTACATATATATGTATGCTTGCATGCCTTAATATATGTCAATTGCTCTAAATAAGCAATTCAAGCTGTCATACATTTCCATTTTCATTTTCATATGAATTGTTGTTGTTGTTCCTAAATATTCTAGTTGCAATGCCCATAAAATAGATGTATTTGTTGTTAGTGCGCTTATTTGCCTGCTTTTATTGTTTTTGGTTGTTGTTGCTATTGTTTTAAGTCAAATACCCGTGAAATATCGTATTTTAAGAACGCGCGCCGCTCTTCACTTTTGCATACTTTTTCCTTTTGTGATTCTCCTTCGCTTCTTCTGCGCTCCTTCGTATGTAATTCGATATGAATTTTCCTTTTTTTCGCCACATTGACTTTTTCTGCAAGATGGCAGAGCTCGTCGCTCAATTGATAATTGTTGATGCAGCAGCAAAGGTAATTGAGCAGATGCACATAATACGAATAAACGAATACCGAAATGCAGCGAAAGCGGTACTTTTTTGTGTACCTTGCACGGCCACTTAAATGCAAACAATACTTTTGCGTATGGCAATATTTGATATGCACTCGTATGTTTTTCGGTCGGCCTTTCTTCTCCAAAATAAGCTATATTCACCTTTTTTTGTTTGTTTGGCTATGAAACTCTATACCTGCCACTTTAGATCATACGCAAGTGATAAAGCGTTTATCGTGCTTAAACTACTGCCAATCTGAACTATTGGCTTCAACTATTCACTTCCTTCCTTTTATGCTTTTGGCGGTGACATTTTCATAAAGAATAGGGAAATTCAAAGACACACTCGTACATAAATAGCTGCAGTTGAAAGGACATTTTTGTTAAAAAAAAATTCAAAAGCAAAATATCTGGGAAAAACTCATGTAATTTAATCATATCGTTTTGTGCGTAAAAGCAGCGCTTTAAATGCAACAGCTGGAGCTCTTTTATAAAATTCGTTGGTTGGTAAGTTGGGAAAGAACTTCTTTTTGAATTTCTCCATTCAGTTTAGAATTTTTATGTGACTGAAAAAAATGGCGGAAAAAAATTGCTTTCAAGCTAAAAAAAGGAAAGTTTTTGAAATTACGAGAACGAAAAAACATACCGAAGATGGCACATCGCCGAAACAGCTTTATAAAACCAAATCAAATTTGACTTCGTTCCAAAATAAATCTCAATTCTACCCCGTCGCAAAAATAAACAGCAATAAAGAAATGCCTGGAATTATATTGTAACTAGTTATTCATTCTTCCAAAGCTTCTTACTCACACTCAAAGGTCTCAAGCCTGCAGCTTAGTAAGGCAATAATATGTAGATACATTTTTCACATACTTTATTACTCTAAGCTGGACAATTCTTGGCGCCATGGAAGTTTTATTTTTTTTTTTTGTGCTCTCTATCTTTTCTTTAATTGTACTTCTCTGCTACTGCATATATTCCCTGATTTGTGTATAAACATATATACATATGTTCGTACCATACCCTCCAAAAATGGGTCTAAGCACTTTGTTCAATTAAGTCAGGTATAAAGTATATCTCAAAGATGGGGTTACAGACCGGCAGGGTCTGCAGAGGTCTGTGGCCTTCACAAAATTAGAGGCAATCGTCAGCCCTTCTAAAGATGGACAGGAAGAATATTTCCCGCTTAAATGCAGTATTCACAGGATATTGGGCTATTGGTACTCACGCATAACACTCTGTATCTCAGCTGTAATCTTCCCGGAGCGCAGGAGAAGGTGGAGCACCTGCTATGTGAGTGTGCTTCGCACTGTCGAGACATAATGAAATTCCTTGGAAAACCTTTCTTCGAAATCCTCTCGGAACTTAAGGACGCCAGGCCTGAGGGGATTCTTAGATACTTAAACTTGACATGGCTTCGAAAACGCCTTTATTATTTGACTCCATTTTTCTGGTTGTTTAGCCACGAGTCGTGGTATCAAAATGGCGCATCGGCGCTAATTGTAGTCAGTGGGACTCGCCACTCTAACCAACCAACCAATCAATCATATCTCAAATAAAGAGAGAGAGCAAATTGAGTTTTATAAACAAGCACGGAAAAATCCTTAAACCTTATTATAAGGTTAAGCCTTATTTATCACGGCGAATAAACCTCAGTGATCTGGTGATCTATTATTAATATCTTCAATGCATCATAGATATTGAGGCAACTTCAATTCGATTTCTGACTGTCGGACTAGCCTGTGGAAAGTTAAACATCACATCACACTAAAATCCTTCACTTACTACTTATCCGCTGTTCGTCAAGCAAGTTTTTGACATATAGCGCGTAAGGCAAGGTAAAGGTTTTTAAAAGTTTATGGTATGAAATCGGAAGTTTACTTCAATGATAGGATCTATCTACATGCTCAATAAATTTTACCTCCGTTTAAGTACATTTATTCTAAATACGACTTTATGGCAAACGCAAGTCAGATACTTAAGAAAGTGTAAACTTATAGTTGTACGAGTACCACTTATCCAAGCAATACGTTCGTGCATTTTCCAACAGCATAAAAACAAAAGCATATAATTTCTGCATATTGGCAGTCTATCATTGTAAGTTTTCTTGCTTTCCACATGCAATGTCCGCCTGTGCAGTAAGTTAGATACTCGTATGTATGTACATACATATGCATTACTGCTGCACGCTTATTACTCAACACACCACAAAAGCCATCATCAACAACATCAACAGCAACAACAGCAGCAGCAGCAACTGCAAGCTTAACCTTTCTAATCAATTTATAAGATTACCTCTCAGGGAGAGATACAATTCCTTATGACATCAACACAGGCAAATAAGCCTTATTATAAGCCGTTTTCATACAACTGACGTTCATCAGATGTTTCAAGCTTTATTTTATCAGCCTTTTGTTCATATAAAATAAGCTTTAAATAAGCCGTACATTTTTTGGAAGGTATTAAACATAGTGTGTATGTAAATGCATTTCCTTCATTGATTTTTTTCTCCGTAAAGCAGTTTTCTTTTGGCATACATTCTTTCTTATCAATTTTAGTTTAATTTTAATGTTCACATTTTTAATCAAATTTAATTAGATTTTTGGTGACATTTTAGTGTCAGCTATTAGCGCCCTTTTACTTCGATCGGTGGCACTTCAAAGTAGATAAACCCTATTCCAGCAGCAGATCTTTAATTTATACTCGGGTGAGCGTGTGAAACTCAAGTGCGCCGCTTTTAATACACGTGTCTGAGAGTTAGCTAGTGGCATAGCTTGAATATTCATATAAGGCCATAAATACTCAGTGTCGTTTGATTAATGCTATTAAATTAGTTTAAGATCAATTAGAGAAGAGCCGGGCACCAAGTTAATTGAAACCTTTTACAAATCAAATAAAATATTTCTTTAAATCAATTGGAGTTTTTTTCAGATCAAATAGAGTTTCTCTCAAATTAAATGTAGTTTTCTCAGATCAAATTAAACTTGTTTCAAATCAAATGGCATTCTCTGGTTTCGGTTGATTTGAAAAAGTTTTCCTTTTGATCTGAGAGAGCTATGCATATTTGAATTGACAAATAATTATATTACGTTATAATATCTTAGGTTGTCTTAGATTAATTGCACTTGATTCTCAACTGAAATAAATAATATAAAAAAACCAATTATTTTTTTTGTACACATCAAAAATTAGAATAGTATTTATTGTTTTATGCAAAGTGATAACAACGGAAAAAAATAAACAAAAAACTCTTCAAATTTATTGTCATGACAAAGCACTTTAACAATTTACAGCAAACAAAAATTAATAAATATTTCAAGTAGATTTCATGTTGATTTCCTGCAATGATAGACGATATTAATGAAATGCCATGTTTTACTAAGTAAGCTTTGGCGAAAACCTTTTATATAAACAAAGCAAAAAAATAACAAATTAAGCCATAGCTAAAACTCCCACACTAAGCTATTTTGAAGACAAAAAAAAATAAATACAATTAAGAAACTGAAATCAAAAGTGTGAAAAGGCGCAAGTAAAACAGTTGAAAGACAAAAGGCAAAGCAGCGAGCGAAATACACGGCGGACAAGCAAATAAATTATAGCTTGAAAAAGTTGCTTTTATTTTTTTTTGTACACCAACAACAACAAGTCACAAGTAACGCGTAAAGAAACATTAGTAGCAGCAAACGCCAAAGCACACAGCCAATTTCAAGGAAACAATAAAATTATTAACAAAAGACTTAAACAACGAACCCGCCGAACAGCTGTCCCCGTTTTGGTCAAACTGACTGGCCAATGTCGTTTTGCTTTTTCTGTTTCTTTTTTGTTTTTTTTTTTTTGTATTGATGAATACTTTACACTTGTTATTTTACTTTATTTTGTTGTTGTTGTTATTACGCTTCATAAATAATCCTGGTAAAAAAAAGCAAAAAACACGAAAGAAAACAAAAAATTGCCTAAAATTATTCAGCGCTGAAAAGTTTTTAAATGAAACACCTACAAAATATGTCAGCAATACGGCAAAATTAATTGCAATTTATGATGAGAGCGAGATCATACAGTGGGTTACTTTACAAATTAATAAACAGTACATTCTTCCTTTCAAGCTCATTGAGCAAAAGCTTGATTTTTATTTCAATACGTTCTTTGATTTCATCATCATCATCATCGTTATTATCATAATCATCATCACCACCATAATTATCATCATCATCATCATCATCATCATCATCATCATCATCATCATCATCATCATCATCATCATCATCATCATCATCATCATCATCATCATCATCATCATCAATACCATCATCATCATCGTCATCATCATCATCATTATCATCGTCATCAATACCATCATAATCATCATCATCATCAATACCATAATCATCATCGTCATCATCATCATCATCATTATCATCGTCATCAATACCATCATCATCATCATCATCATCATCATCATCATCATCATCATCATCATCATCATCATAATCAGTTAAGGAATTAATTGTCCCAAACCAACATGGTTTTGTCCGAAACCGCTCCACAGTTACTAATTTATCTGTTTTCTCAGAATATTGTATAGCATCGTTTAAGAGTGGATATCAGATCGACACCATATATACTGATTTCTCCAAAGCCCTCGACAGGGTGTCGCATAAGTTTCTGCTATATAAGCTCAAATGTTTAGGGTTTCACTCAGTTTTTCTGTCATGGCTGGCCTCGTATCTGACAAACAGGGAATCTTATGTGGAAATAGAAAAAACCAAATCATACACTTTTGTGGCTACGTCAGGAGTGCCCCAAGGTAGTATCCTTGGTCCTCTCTTGTTCGTTCCATTTGTGAATGATATCCACACGTGTTTTAATTTTTCTCATTTATTACTATATGCTGATGATCTGAAAATGTATAGTAGAATTACGTGCTTGCAAGATGCCATATTACTGCAAAACGAATTAAATAATTTGAGTGAGTGGAGTATTAGGAACAAGTTATCCCTCAATATAAGAAAGGGTTTCCATATGACCCTTTCTAAAGGTCAAAATCGTATCAACACAAGTTACTCTATCCTAAATACGCAGTTGGATATAGTAGAGGAGTTTTCAGATCTAGGGGTTGTTTTTGATTCTCGCTTCACTTTCGTAAGTCATGTGAACTGCATTGTGCCTAAAGCTTACTCTAATCTTGCATTTCTGAAGCGCTATGCCAAGGATTTTAAAGACCCTTACACAAGGAAATCGCTGTTTGCTTGCCTAGTTCGCTCTAAGTTGGAGTACGCCTCAATAATCTGGAACCCTTATTATTCTACACATTCTGATAGAATAGAGTGTGTGCAACGAAATTTTACTCGTTTTGCCCTTCAGCCTCTTAGGTTTGCTGACCCCTTCCCATCTTATCATTCACGCTGTCTTCTCATCAATTTAAAATCCCTTGCTAATAGACGCATGATCCATTCCTTAATGTTCTTCTTTGATGTCATTAACGGCTCAATTGACTGTCCACCACTCCTTGAGAAGATCTATATAAATGTACCTTCTAGGATGTTACGTTTTTCCTACCCTCTTCATGTTGATGTAGTGAAGTCAAATTATTTTAATTATGCACCTATATCGAGAATCGCTAGTGAGATGAATAGAATATATCAAAAATTAGATCTTGATTTCGCCATGCCTCGATCTCAATTTATCTCTAAGATATATTCATACTATCAGTGACTCGGGTCTTTGAATTTTGTTGAACAAAAATTATTTATTACTAGCCGGACCCGTGCGCATCTTGCGCAAAAAATAACAAAACATACGAGGCGCCAATCGGTATGGTTTGTGCTGTCACGCCCATTTTAAAAAACTTATTATTTATTTGGTTTGGTGGACCTTATGGAACTTTCAATGAATTACCTAGATATATGTTTGACAAAGATATCGCATAAAATGTTTTTATTATTCCTATATAGGTATGTGCAATATATTTTTATATATTTTATATATATTTTTATGTGCGTATGTGGTTCTTGCCGACTTGGGTAATTTTTTTCCACACGTTTGCCTTGGCTTAATCGATTTATCTGCTACAGTTGTTGAGTTTTGACTTATAAATCTTTGAAAATTTGCTCCTCTTGGCCCATTTTTCAAAATTTCAGCACGTTTTATCATGTTTTACGTGCTTTTCGAAATACACACATATGCCTTATTTTCAACCCCAATTTTCTCTGTTCCCATTAGAATCTATGTACCAAATTTCATTAAAATATTTCTATTTTTGCGCAAGTTAGAGTGTATACGGCCGGACGGACGGACATGGTTCAATCATTTTTTTCATCCTGATCGTTTTGATATACTCTTATATATTAAGGTGGAGTGAAAATTTTTTTTTGGAAATTCAATTTGTTCCAAAGCCAGAACGGCACCTTTCTAGCCCATTAATAAGCCTTTAAAATTTTATTGACCTACTCGCATGTTTAGAGGTGCCCTCACCCCCACAAAGTTAAAAAAAATAGCACGATCTGGTACAAACGTGAAATTTCTACAATTATGAAATAAAAAAAACCAAGTATGAGGATTGATAAACAGGCTAAGTTGAGTATAAAAGTGAATTTTTTTTTGGAAACAACAACAACCAAAGTTATTAAAGGTCAAAGTTTATATTATGCATTTTTTAAATTGCAATTACTTAAAAACTACTGAACCGATTGCAAATATTTTTATACCATTCGATAGGTATTTTGAATCCCTTTAGTTTGATATACATTTTATGTGGGTTCCATAACACTCCCCGCTGCGGGGGTAAACCCCCCTTTTACCCCCCTTACTTTTCATATAAAGTACCACGCCCAATAAAACACCGTGTCGCATGCATAGCTAATTAATACCTTTAAAACGATGCCTTACTTATTAATTTTGGTAAATTATGTGAGCAGAAAAAGGGATATTTATAAAACACCAATTAGAAATAATATATATGATATACGTACAAATTAACAAAAATTATTAAAACAGTGTCAATATTAATTTTTGACTGGGTCCTTTCTGGCCATTAGTGCCCTTTAAGGCACACTCGCCCCTTACTGGGTATATCACTCCCTACTGAGTGAGTCTAATTTTGTATTTTATTGTTTGCAAAAATGTATATGCATATTTTTGTACATTTATGTGTTAACTTAATATTAAAAAAAAAAAAAAAAAGAAAATAAAACTTGTATCTAAAATTGTATCTAGTCTGTAAGATTTTTTGTAATCATAGACTTAATAAATTGAAATTGAAATTGAAATTGAAATCATCATCATCATCATCATCATCATCATCATCATCACCAGCATAATTACCATCATCATCGTTATTATCATCATCATTACCATCATCATCAATACCAACATTATCCTCATCATCATCATCATCATCATCATCATCAATACCATCATCATCATCATCATCATCATTATCATCATCATCATCATCATCATCATCATCATCATCATCATCATCATCATCATCATCATCATCATCATCATCATCATCATCATCATCATCATCTTCATCATGTTAGTAATCTTCATCATTATATTTCACTTTTGTTATATTTGAACTTTTGTCTGGCAACATTTATTTTCAAGATTTTTGTTGCGAACCACTGTATAGACAGCAACAATAACAACTCTAAAATTATATACAACAAAAAAGTCGTGTCGAAATCTGAGCTCTTGCAGAAAAAAAAACGAAAGGGAAGTAAAAAAAAGAATACTACGCAAATAACGTGCTGATGCTAATTAAGTTGTAAAGAAAAATGTTTAGCGGCGACAAAAAGACTTGCGAACATTTATTGCTGTTTTCCAGTGCATACACATATGTTCGTTGTTGACATTTTTCTCCTTTTTCGATATAAAACATACGGTGAAACAAAAGTATTTATAAGCCCTGCGACGAAATAAGCAATCAACGCAACGCATTTTGTCGCCGACTGTGGAGCAACTAAAAAAAATTTAACAAGACAAGCAAACAAAGCTACAGCAAAATCTTTTATTTTATTTATTTAAATTTTATTTTTTGCCTTTTTAACTCATTTTGTTTGTTTGCGCACATGTGTGCATTAACAATGCAATAAACTAATTAGTTAATTGGCATCTACTACCCACCGCCGCGACTAAAAATGTTGACAGCGTTACGGCTGCGCAGCAATAAAATGAATTAACTTGACTGTTGCTGAGAATGACTCTTTTAGTAGGTGCAAGCAGCATGTGAAACAAGCAAGTAACTCAAGCAGGTACCTAGATATACATATATATGTAAGCTACGCAGCTGTTGTGCGCAAAATACATATTTGCAAAAGTTTGTAAGCACATTCGATGATGATGCTCATTATGAAGTGTGAGTTTATGCAATAAAAGCAACGTGTGTTAATGATGAAGTAAGCATAAATAAACAGCTGCACATACAATACAAATGTGAATATTTCTCACTTTAGTTTTAAACTAGAATTTAGGTTCGAAGGTGACTCAGAGGGATGTGCATAAAGAAAAGCAAATAATACTGAAGTTAATAGCATGCGCAGTTTCTTTCCGAATTTAATTCAACAGAGGTTGAGGTGGATTTGTAATACGTTTTGTTTTTCAACAAAACAGCAAAAAAGCTCTTATAAGTCCATCAGTGCGTTTAGTGGATACTTACAATTTTATATAAGCCATTCAGGAAAGAGGCTTCCAGGAAGCGCTGTCTAGCGCCGCTATACGCCGCACCGTTGCAGATGAGATATTCAACCCCGTCCTTCTCCCCATCCTCTTTACAGCTTCTTTAACATCTACGATAGGATGCACCTACCCTCTCTGCATGCTTTCGTATGAGTCACTGTCCGTGAGTACTCCGACGAGTTCAGAAATGTCTTCCTTTCTTAGGGCGCATTGTTGACGACATCTCTTGTGATCCCATTTCGGCCATGTTTGTTTTGAAATTCTACAAACTTGGTTTTGCTGCCATCTATTACTTGCTTGTTTGTACAGGTAACCTTTAAGCATTAGCTTGCATGTGGAAAAAGGCATAGGTATGTATGCGTTATTTGTCGGGAAGAACTCGCTCGATAGAACCTTGCAAGCTCATCTGCCATACATTTACGCTCCACGTCCCTGTGTCCGGCGACTCATATGAGGCGCAAACAGTTCTGTTTGGCCATTTTCTGTGGAGAATGGCAGCAGTTTAGTGCCAATTTAGAATTGAATGAGAAAAAATCAAGAGATCTACTGGCCGCTTGGCTACCGCTAGAGATGAATAGATCTTTGTGGATAGGCTCGTACCCTGTGCAGCTCACCGCTTCCATTACTGCTGAAATTTCAGCTTGGCAAAGGATACAATAATCTGGTAGCCTAAAAGAAAGCTGTAGGTTCAGGTTTTGGGAAAAGACACCTGCTCAAACTTTGCCGTTTAGTTTCGAGTCATCGGTGTAGATGCTGCCTGGGGAAGAATAGCACCGTTTTGGCTTTCTACACTCTTCCCTACTTGGAATATTTGTTTCAAAGTTGCTGTCTGGAACCATCTTAGTAGCACAGCGATCCGAAAACTTAAATTTTTCAGAATACTGGAGTGCCCTGTGGCTTTTGTGCAAAAGGAAGTGAAATCGAAATGCTTTTTTTTATCATTATGCATAAAACTCTATATATTTTTGTACCTAAGCGCAAACAAAAATCAATAAAGACATATTTGCGTAAAAAAACAACAAAAACATATCTGTGCTACAACTCAATTTCACGCCAAGCAACAAACAGCAAAGACTGCCAAATGCTGATAACAACAATGTTGCCAACGCGTATTTACATGATATGCATACATATACTGAAGCACTTCAATGCCACGACAAATTACACATGTTGACAACAAAATCTCAGAAAAAAAAGGTGACAACAAAGTCTCGCAAAAAATGTTGACAAAAAATGTTTACAACAAATGCAGTTAACGAAAATGTTGCTCACTCATGTTTTACATCATTCAGCGCAACACTCATTGATCTGTATTTTTTTTTTGTTTATGACGAATTTAACAAATAGCAAAATTTTTGTTGTAAATTCTTTCTTTTGCAAATTACTTTCATATTTTTGTTTTCAGCATGTGTTCGAGTTAACAAGCAAGTGAATAACGCGCATGAAAAAATAGAAACTGCATAAAAAATTTCAATTTTATGTGAACTATTTACAATGTTGTTTTTTTTGTTATTTTTTTTTTTATTAGATAGATACCGTTATCTAAATACTTTTTATCGACGCAATCAGCCGACAAGTTCGTCAGACTTTTAGCAACATTATTAGTGTTTCGTTTAGTGATTTGTGGTTTGGTGTTTTAATTTGTTAGTCTTAGTGTGTTTTTTTTTTGCTTTTAGCGTTTTTTTTATTGTTTGCACGTTTTTGTAGACATTTGGTGTCTATAAAATAAATATATAAATGTAAATATGTATGTTAGATGAGTTTTTTTTTGTATGGGATTCTTTAAACCTTCTCAGATCCTCCCTCCGGCACCGGAATATGAAAATAGGATGTTTTAGAGTAAGTCAACTGAAAAAAAAAATTAAATTTTCCAAAAACTGGATGGAGCTACATCGAAAACCGCGCAAATTCCCAGAATTTCAAGGTATGTTTAGATTTATGTCTGAAAAAAGTTAGAATTTTGCACAAGAAAAAAAATTGATACCCACCCATATGAAGAATTAACCGCTAAATCGAATGGCATATTCAGTTTTTTGGTACACTACCCAGGGAAGGTATACACTTCCTGAAATCGGAAATTATTTTTTAACTAAATCACACGGTAGGCTGCGTTATTTAATGCGCTTTCCATAAATGTATAGCTATTAAAAATCGAATAAAATTTGGATGAGTTCATCAAGTTTAAGTGAAGTAAAGTCGGGTATAAAAGGGTAACATACCTTAAAATTTCTAATTTTTTTTTTAAATTTTGCTCTTGAAGACGGTTTTTTGGGTTATTAGTGATTGTTTTATTTGGTTGGATAACTCCACAAATGTAAAAAAAAATTCGGAAGATCGAGACCGTGGATAGCGGAAAAACCGTGGACCCGGATGGCCCCAAAATATTATTGGGCAATATTGGTATAAAATTAAAGGTCTTAACTAGGGCTTTAATATGGAACTCATTACATGACAATTTCTTAGCCAATTTGCGATATACTGGCGAATAAGTGGTCCAGGATGACTACAGAATATTTTAAAGGATATTGGCAACATTTGAGTCTAATTTTTTACTTATATGTGTCGAAACGGTGGACATAGCAAAATGGATTGGCTTTACATTTAAGTCCTAGGTAAAATCTTTATTTTGATACCCATATTGCCCACAAATGTTTTGGCGCTATCCGGCTCCACTTTTTGTCCGTTATCCACGGTATCGACCTTTGTATTTTTTTTATACTCAGCTGTACTAGTACACAGAGTATTATAGTTTTAATCACATAACGGTGGATTGTAACAGAATGAAATAATCGAGATAGATATAGACTTATATATATCAAAATGATCAGGGTGAAAAGAGAAATCGATTGAGCCATGTCCGTCCGTCCGTCTGTCCGTCCGTCTGTCCGTCTGTCCGTCCGTCTGTCCGTCTGTAAATACTCTAACTCGCGCAAAAATTGAGATATTTTGATGAAATTTGAAATGCAAGTTGGTATCGAGACTGGGACGGTTGGTATTGAAAATGGGCGAAATCGGACCATGACCACGCCCACTTTTCCTATATAGAAAAAATCATAAATTTGGTATCTCAGTCACTAATATAGCTGGAGCGATTAAATTTTACCCACATGTTGAGCTCAGGCCCCTAGGAAGAAATTTGATGAAATTTTGGAAAATGGGCGGTGCCACGCCCACTTATTAAGGGCCAAACCTTGAAAGTTTTATATGTCATAACTCAGAAACCATTGAAGATATATCGATGAAATTTGGTACGCGTTATTTGCTTACTTAGCCAAACGTTTGGACGGAAAATAGTTAAAATCGGTTAACGGCCACGCCCACTTTTATATATGTGTATTATAAAATGACCTAATAAAAACATTTTAAGCGATATCTCTGTCAAATATAAAGATATATCATTGAAATTTTATAGCAGGAGTCCAACTGCGGACATAAAACGAACAACACAAAAATTTTGGAAAATGGGCGTGGCACCGCCTCCTTTTAGAAGCAGGAATATACGAGATTTCTGAGCCCATAACTCGACAAATAATTTATGTATAATCATGAAACTTGGTGTGTACACTTTTATTACGTGTGGTAATACATGTTCAAAATTTTAGCGAAATCGGTTTGACGACCACGCCCACTTTTATATATGGGTATCATAAAGTGGCCTAATAAAAACATTGTAAGCGATATCTTTGTCAAATATAAAGATAATTCATTGAAATTTTGTGGCATGAGTTCCACAATAGACCGGAAACAAAAAATATAAAAATTTTGGAAAATGGGCGTGGCACCGCCTCTTTTTAGACAAAGGAATATACGAGATTTCTTAGCCCATAACTCGACAAATAATTGAGATATTATGACAAAACTTGGTTTATACACTTCTATAACTTGTGTTAATAGACACGCAGAAATTTATTGAAATCGGTTTATGACCACGCCTACTTTTTAACAAAGATATTTCTGGAACACCCTTTGGGAATTTGTAACAAGACTTCTTTGTAACTAGAAGTCATAAAGGAATGAAATTTTGCACAAAGAATAATATTCATATGCTTAGTTGGATGACTGATAAAAATGTTGAAAATGGGCGTGGCTACGCCCACTTTATGCGGCACTCGCTTTATGTAAAATACGCCGTGTTTCCATCAAACGCAAACAAACAATGAAAGCATACAGCTGAGTATCTAATGTTCGATTCCACTCGAACTTAGGCTTCCTTACTTGTTACATTTGTAGAGTTACCCACCCAGATAAAAAAATCACGAATAACACAAAAAACCGCCTTCAAGAGCAAAATTGTTAAAAAATTTAAGAAATTTTAAGATATGTTACCCTTTTATACCCGACTTCATTTAAACTTGATGAGCTCATCCAAATTTTATTCGATTTTTAATAGCTATACATTTCTGAAAAGCGAATTAAATAACGCAGCCTACCGTATGATTAAGTTAAAAAATAAATTTCCAATTTCAGGAAGAGTATAGGGCAAGAAGTTGAAGATTCATGAGAAAAAAAGAAAATGATCACTTTAGACCGCGTTATTACCTTCCCTGGGTAGTGTACCAAAAAACGGAATACGCCATTCGATTTAGCGGTTAATTCTACGTATGCACTCAGAGAAAACCCGCATTGTAAAAATGACTATGAACATATTCAGCTTTACTATTCGCTTTTTTACTATGAAAACACGGAAATATGACTATGAAACAACTTAATCTGAATATAAACGTATTATTTCAACCGTTCAAGTATGAAAGATATTCAACTTGAATATGAAAAACTTTGAGTTGACTAGTAAATACTAATCCAACTGGACAAGTATTAACACCTGTCATTATAAAATTTGTAATAGTCATCTTCAAGTTGAAACATATTTATTTTAACTACTGTTTATGCTTCAACTTCAATACGATTCATAGTTAACTTAAATATTTAGCACAGTAAAAGCAATTTATGCTGCGTAGATTTTCGTTCCTTCATTTGAATGCGGCTTATCAAATTTACGTAACTCTTAGATGATTTATACATTGTTCGAGCTATATAGCATGATTGATCAACTCAAATATAACTCATTTTCCACAAGGGAAATGAGTTGGCTTATTTAAAGCCATTTTTCATAGCCCAGAGGTTGGCACTCTCGCCGAACCTTGGAGCTACAGCGCTCCCCCACGTGAATACATAAAAGGGTTTAAAAAAACACATATGTATACATATGTATGTATGTGCATATGTACACACAAAGTCTAGACACATAGTTAAATTCAATATGAAATATATTTAAAACAAACACGCTGTCTCTTAGAGTTGAATAAAAACATATTGAACTTCAATATGAATCATAGCAAACTTAAGAATATGTCATAGTCAGCTTCAATATGAAAATTTTTTAAAACAACTATGTTGTAACTTTAACTTGACTATAAAAATATTCAATTTGAATATGCTGCATTTTTCAACATATTTAGGACAACTATTTTTCATAGTTGTTTTTACTATGACAACACTTCAAGTCGAGTATGGTTAATTTTCATTTTAACTACTTAATATTTATTATGATGGTATGAAGTGCAACGTAGTCAGAATCACTATTTTCATCCTAGGCGCAAAACCATTGGTAAAAATAGTCAAATCAAGGTGTAAATAGTCAGATTTACGTGCGTTTTTTGCTGAGTGTGGATGGATATAAATTTTTTGTACAAAGTCCTAACTTTTTTCATACTTAAATCTACACATACCTTGAAATTCTAGGAATTTGCGCGGTTTTCGGTGTAGTTTTTGGAAAAGTGAAATTTTTTTTCAGTTTACTTACTCTAAAACATCCTATTTTCATATTCCGGTGCCGGAGGGAATATCTATAAAAAACTCATCTAATGTACATATATACTCCAAGCTTTTACACCGCTCACTGTTGTTCAGCGAATTTGGCGTAAGTGCTGTGTTGCTATCGTTTTTGTTTCAGCGTAAACTATGCACTCTTGCTGATAATCGCCTGCTCGCCATGTGCTGCCCATTTTGTTGTTTTTCAAACGCTCTAAATCAAGTTGGCCGGGTAATTGTTAGCTAAGTAGCAAAAGCAACTAACCACATTAGCCATTAAGGCTCAGCCAGTTAGCCACTTATCTGCTTACATATGAAACAGCATTCACTAGCGTACAAAGCTTTCCAATATGTACTTTATTGTAAACTTCTAAATCCTCCAACTTCGTTTTCTGTAAAGATGTTCTTTTTATTCTGCTTTGCTTTTCATCAGGGACCCAACCAGTAATGACTTTTATGATAAAAGTTACGATAAAAAAGTTATTTTTTGACTTTAATTTTTTTCGGCAGACTATAACTGTTAAAAGTTGACTTTTATTTTTTCAGTCAAATAATAACAGTTAAAATGTGACTTTTATTTTTTCCGGCAAAAATAAAAGGCAATTTGAAATTACAAAGAGACCGTCAGCCTAACTAGGATAAGTTTGGCATCAATGGACTCGTCGTAAGTCCTAGATTCCAACGACATATAATACATGTATATACATACAATTATATACATATATTATGACCAAAGATGTAATCTATGTTATTGTATGATGAAAATATCAAGCACTTCTTAGAAAAAAAACTGCCAAAAATCAAACCGATTTCCTCGAAAGCTAAACGTTACACTTTGTTAGGCTAGAATTATTTGGTCTATAAGACTGTATACTCAGAAGTTTGCTAAAAAATCAAAAAATAAAATAAATTTTTTTTTTTCGAGTTAAACTCTCAAAAGCAGTGATTTACGACAAAAATAAAAGGCAATTCGAAACTACAAAGAGACCGTCAGCCTAACTAGGGTAAGTTTGGCATCAATGGACTCGTCGTAAGCCCTGGATTCCAACGACATATAATACATGCATATACATACAATTATATACATATATTATAACCAAATATGTAATCTATGTTATTGTATGCTGAAAACATCAAGCACTTAGAAAAAAAACTGCCAAAAATCAAAATGATTTCCTAGAAAGCTAAAAGTTACACTTTGTTAGGCTAAAATTATTTGGTCTATAAGACTATATGCTCAGAAGTTTTCTAAAAAAAAAATTTTATTCGAATTAAACTCAAAAAGAGCGACGAATAAAAGGCAATTCGAAACTACAAAGAGACCATAAGCCCCACTAGAGTAAGTTTGGTATCAATGGACTCGCCGTAAGCCCTGGATTCCAACGACATATAATACATGTACAGTCTGTCAATTAATTCTTTGCAAAATGAAAACAGCTCAGAAATTTAATTTCATTCTGGTATTTGGTCAACTAAACTTAACTTTTAAATTTTTTTTAAATGCTAATATTAAATTAAATATGTTTACAACATTTAGGACCAAAAAAGTCCAAATGTTAAGGCATAGAAACAACACAAAAAACAAAAGTTCAAAAAATTATAAAACACACATTGTCAATTAATTCTTTGCAATTTTTTCATATGTGACAGAAACTGAAAAAAAGCCGACCTGATCGTTGAAATTTTGATATGACGGCCACTAACCTCAACCACACATTGTAGACCAAGGGTCATGGAATGTATCAGGTCCTTCAGCCCATAAATTTCGCGTATTTTATGCCATTCTTCCTGAATGGCATTAATTACAGCCTTTTTCGCTAGTAGACCCTCGTTTTCTATCTTTTTATTTCAAGAAAGGCCAAAAATGGTTGACTGGGCTTAAGCTGGGACTTTGGGCAGGTGTATCCATTGCTTTGGTGCAATTATGCAGTACCCAAAACCTGCACAGCAACGATTTTTTTTAGGATTCTGATGTTCTTTTTCGCGATGAAACAAAAATACGCACGATGCATCGCTATGGACACGGAAAAATTTCGAGAACAACCGAGCTGCTACAGAAGAATATTAGACCAAATTGTCCGCAATAATGTGGAGTTGTTTATCCTCCAAGGGTGTTGGCGGACTGCGGATTTTTAATGACCTGATGATAAAGGGGAAAAACGGCATAAACTACGCGAAATTCATGGGCTGAAGGGCCTGATTCATTCCATGACCCTTCGTGTACAATGTGTGGTTGAGGCTAGTGGCCATCATACCAAAATTTCAACGATCAGGTCTGCTTTTTTTCAGTTTCTGTCACACGTGAAAAAATTCCAAAGAATTTATTTACAATGTCTTTTCTAATTTTTTGAACTCTTGTTTTTTTCTGTTGGGTCAATGCTTTAAGTTTTGGAGTTTTTTGGCCCTAAATGTTGTAAACATATTTAGTTTAATATTAGCTTTAAAAAAAAAATTAAAAAGTTATCGTAGCTGACCAAATAATAGTATGAAAACAAATTTCTGAACTGTTTTCATTTTGCAAAGAACTAATTGACAGACTGTACATATATTATATGTCGTTGGAATCCAGAGCGAGTCCATTGATACCAAATTTACTCTGGTTGGGCTTACGGTCTCTTTGTAGTTTCGAATTGCCTTTTATTCTTCGCTCTTTTTGAGAGTTTAACTCGAAAAAAAAATTTTTTTTTAGAAAACTTCTGGGCATACAGTCTTATAGACCAAATAATTTTGGCCTAACAAAGTGTAACTTTTAGCTTTCTAGGATATCGTTTTGATTTTTGGCAGTTTTTTTTTCTAAGTGCTTGATGTTTTCACCATACAATAACATAGATTACATCTTTGGTCATAATATATGTATATAATTGTATGTATATACATGTATTATATTTCGTTGGAATCTAGGACTTACGACGAGTCCATTGATGCCAAACTTACCCTAGTTAGGCTAACGGTCTCTTTGTAATTTCAAATTGCCTTTTATTTTTGCCGGAAAAAATAAAAGTCACATTTTAACTGTCATTATTTAACTGAAAAAATAAAAGTCAACTTTTAACAGTTAATATCGGACTTTTTCCGAAAAAGTTAGAAAAATAAAGATCATGTCTTATTCTTGGAGAGGAGGTCGAGAGGTCTTCAGAAATGTCAAAATTTTTTGTCTACGGCGATATTTTGATTCTGACTTTTTTGTCTAAAAATATTTCGATAACAGTTATTATGGGTCCCTGCTTTTCATAGCTGTTACTATGTCTGTTTGGGATTTTCCTTTATATATTTCTTATTTATTTTTTTATTTTATTACTTGCGGTTTAAAGATTAATTTCCGCCACTCTTGCTTTTCACACTCGGTTGTGTATCTCGCATTTGCTCTATGTCCCAGAGCTCATTTTTATCGTCACCAAATGAGCTGTTGAATGGTGTAAATTTCTTGTTGGCATTTTATTTTTATTTTTCCTTTTTTTTTGTTGTTGTTCCTGTACTTCCTATCCGTATTTGTTGCGGTTGCAGTTTTTCGATTTTTTTTATAAAGGTAGTTATATACAAGTTGACTCAGAAGCTTCCAACCAGAAGGTATTTCGCAGTAGAAAAATACTCAACACATAAAAATAAACCTTATTATATGGTTTATAGTTGATAAGCCTTATAATCATTTGAAATATTCATATGCCGTTCCACTGCTCCTTTTTTTCATTATTTCCCTTTTTTCTTTGGGGGTCGTAGTATGGTGGCCTGCTTTGAGCAAGGCGTCGAACCTTAACTTTCGGAGTTAAGTCCACAGATCTAGCTTGATCAGCATAAGTGGCGCACTCAGAATGACGCCTAGCGAAGCTCTGCAGGTCATTATAAATATCCTTACATTAGATCAGGCAGGTTTCCAAGTGGCGACTACGTCAGCCCTACATGTAAGAGAGTCGTCCGAGTGGCGCACGAAATGCACAGGACACTCTAGTATTTTGAACAATTTCAGGTTTCTACCTGGAAGTTCGGAACGCTGCATTTCTACAATAGTTGCAGACAGTAACTCCGAAACAATGATTACCAAAAGGTATGATAGGGAAGAGCCAAATTGGTTCTTACCAGCCTCATGTAGTTTTTAGGCTACCAGTTCAACTTCAAGGAAGATAGCTCACTGCGTTAAAGAGACATTCAGGATTAAGTGGAGCCATTGGCCAAATAACGGTAAATTGCCGATATCTCAAAAACCTTCCCATAGAATTAAAAACGAACCCGATTTTCGGAATCAGCGACCGATTTTACATATATATAAGGTAGTCACGTCCAAAGTACAGACAACAAATTTCATTTTGTGATCCAGTGTAATCAGTGTAAGTTGTTTTTTTTCAGTGTACATGTATAATATTCTTGTTAATGTTGTTGTATTTATTTTTTTATTTGTCGTCTTTTAGTTAGTTCGTATGCTTGTATGTATGTAAGTATTTTAGTTTTCATTGATTAAGACAATATCGTAAAAAATGGCATTTATTTTTGCTTTCATGTGAAATGTGATCGTGTCGCCGCCGCACAGCTAGGCAAGGCAATCAAAGTGCAACGATCGCATCGACAACGCTACGCTGCCGATAGTTTCAGGTTGCATTTAGTGTCAGCTATATAACAATACAAACATCAGTTTATATACAGAAACCTACAGACATACACATTTATTTCTGCATTATTGCCACTTTTTTTCTTCTTCTTGCGTTTTGCTTAACTTGTTTTACCGCAAGCTTAAGCGCTGGTAAACGCTGGCGGTTTCATATATCGTTTATTCGAGTCCACTTTTTGCTTTTTTCGTGTTCTCTTTTCTTTTGCTTTTTTACGTAAATTTTTCCTTTTTTTCTTTGCTTCATTTTTTCCAGTTGCAATTGCATTTTTGTGTTAAATTAAGCAAAAATGAAGCTTAAATAAGGAAAGTGTTGCACCGCTTGTGGTGGTGGTTAAGGTGCGGAATTGGCTACGCCTGCGGTTGTTGTTAGTATTATTGGTGTTGTTGTTATTGCCTTTGCTTGTTGCTAAATGCGGTTAAAGCTTTTATCTTTTTTTTGCTTCTTCTTTCTCTTTTTCTTGCTTTATATACCACACTTACAGACATACTTACATACATACGTACGTTCGCCACAGTTTTTAGTTGCGGTAATTGCAATTTTCTTATTTCCAGTTGAAGATCTTTGATTTTTCTACGCCTCAGCGATTTATCATTTTGCTTGCGGTTTTTTTTTCATATCGTAAGCTTTATTTTATTTTATTTTTTTTTTGCTTTACACTTTTGCTTTTTTTGTGCAATTTAGTTTACTTTAATGAGATGGTTGATAAACAAATATTGTCGGAACTTTTCGATCTTCATGCTACAAAATGTTATGAATATTGATACTTTATTATTATGATACAAAATGATTCGCCATAAAATTTAAGTAGGGTTCTCCTAAAAAAAAAATCTATGTAAAATGAATCCACAAGAAGCGAAAAACATATACATTAGACTTAGTTGGTCCCCATACGAAATAAAAAAATACATACATATGTAGGTATCTAGCCACTCTTAACCCATTGATGATGATTAAGGGGTTAGTTTACCAAGCTTGTTTGTTCTATGTGAGAAAAAGAATTGATGCAAAACGCACACCAAAATCTCGGCAGTGAAAAATCTAGACCAATAAGGAAGAGGAGACTGGTATGAAACCGATACTTTTCTCATCGATTGCACCTTCATACGTAGACTTGAGCCAATAACCTTAAACAATCTGCGACTACTTATAACCCGGTTAAATCCCTCTTGGAGAGTTTAGTTGAGGCTTTTAACTAGGCCTTCACATTTTGCTTGTTTCTATTTCATTTTAATTACATTTTCCTATTTCCTAATAATTTCTCAAACTGAAATGCGCGCACATTATTATAGACAAAATATTTTTTTTTTTCTCTTTTTTAACTCAAAATGACAAAAATGCAGTTCAATTGCAGCAAACAGCGAGAGGAACAAGATAACTTCATGCCGCGGCAGATACACAACTCAACCGATACAAAATACAAAAACAAAAACGACTGAGAATGAGCGGCGGAAATGGTAAATATGTATGTACATGTGTACGCTGTCAAAGTGTGAAGCATTTTAATGGAGCTCAGCTAATTTAATGAGAGCAAAAAATCGAGCACGCCAGCTCGATCTGAATGCAGAGAGTCTAACGGAATTTTGTAAAAGTATGCGGGAACGTGAATTCACCTTAACTTCAATTGAGATAAAGCAAACATAAGCGCAAAAGGTAGTGGAAGTGAGAAAGCATTAGTTGATAGAGAAAGCATTATTCGATTGGGAAGGAGAGTAAGAAAGAGAGCACAGAATATCTATGTGTGCGTGCAGTTCCGTTATGCATGTGTTTGTGAGAGCGAGCTCGCTTCCTCTTGGTATGCGTGACAGCATTTCCCCTGCGCAGCAACAGAGACAAATACTGAGACCGGTGTAAAAAATATATAGAAAAATAGAGAGCGAGATGAATTCTACGCATTCATGCAGATCAGTGATTTTCAAGCTACCTGCTACACATTTATTAACTGCCTAAATGCGGTCTACTGTCGGAGCTCATGATCTTGTGATAACATAGAAAAGCGAACGATGCGACGTTTTGTGGCCAGGCAAGCAGCATACACAGCTAACATACAGACAGAAACGGATTACGTGCCTTTTTTTTTAGTAAACTAGCAATACAATTGCCAAGCAAATGGCAAATAGACAAGCGTACAATGGGAACACAGAGGCCCGAAAGAAACAAATTTGTGGGTTTGCTATATGCTGTTTGGCTGTCAGGCTTAAGACCGGACTTAGCCTCTAAATGTGTTTATATAAATAACTTATTAAAAATTTTACTAGACCCTTTTTTCATTTCGAAATCGTGCTGAAATATTTAGTGTCTAAGGATTAGCTCTTGTTTTCTTAGGCTGCTGCATATAACTCAACACACTTGTTTTATGTATGAATATGGGGAATTTTCGGTTGCAGCAAGGATTTAATACGCAGTAGTGCTGCTCTTTCAATGGAATATAAACAAAAACAAGCAACGCTTTTGTGCTGAGTGATGTTTTTACAGCAGTTCCAATGGTTCTTGAAGGGATGTTGAATGTATGAGGAAGGATATTTTTGGGTTTGTTATTTTAAGTGAGAATAATTAAAGAATCTTTTAGTTGCTTAGCTGCTGCATGACAGTTCATTTTGGTGCAGATGGAAGATGGTATAGAGATCTCTGTAGGTACCTACTAATAAATATTAAAATGTATTAGCTTGAGATTTTGCTTTGAAGTTGGCAGGCAGAAATTCTTGGAAAACGAACAATTTTCGCATTACTGCAGGTTCAATTGTGAAACATCACTTTTGCTGTTGATGCTGATGATGATCTAGCAGCAAAAATAATAAGCATAGTAGGTAATCTCTTTCCGAAACTAATTTTAAATTAACTAAATATAAGCGGATAATATTTAGCTCTATCTAAGTAAAAAGATCAGGTAAAGCCGAGAAGATCAAAATGAAAATGTCATTACATGGCGTTTTTAAATAAAGCTTACTGGGATTTGGAAAAATTCTAAAAATCCTGGATAAGATACTTTAAAGTTAATGCACACTTTTTGGTTGGCTGCTATTGGACCAAGGCACCATTATATCAACAGAATGTACATGCAAATATATTCTTAACAATTTAAAAATAAACCATTGACTCAGAATTAAAAAAAAAAAATTTGAAAAAAGGATTTTAGAAATTGCGAATAGCTTAATAAAGTCGAAATTTTTCAACAAAAAACGACCTTTTATATTTCGTAAACGAAGAATTTTTTTTTATATTTTAAAATTTTCGGCCTTTAAATACCTTAGACAAATGGCTATATGTGCAAAAGATATATCTATTTTCTTTTAGATTGAAATGACCATTTCTCGCTTCTGAGTATGCAATTTGGTTCGTCAAAGTGTTGTGCATATGTTCCACCCATTTATTTCTACTTTACACCAAATTTGTTATACAATATCCTTGCTTACTGGAAAGTGTCGAGAGTTCAATAGAAAATAGCTATATGTGCATAATGCTTTATTGCTCTGAAATGACTTTGACGACGGAGTCGTAGCTATCCAAGTGCCTGTAACTGAAAAATAACGCATTTTGTCGACATAAAACCCAATACGTTGCACATTTTAAATTGAAACTATTATTTATTAGGTAATAATCGCGCGGGGAACAGATATTTCTATTGAGGAGCAGGATAGGATCAGGGGAATGCATGAATGCGGGATGAGAATCGGTCATATAGCGTCTGCTATAAACCGACACCGTACCACCATTTCAAATTTTTCGAAAAGTTGCCTGGACTATGCAATTTGCAGACGGACCGGTCCAAAAACTATCATTGTCGAGCGAACTAAACGCCGAATTCGGCCATTAGTTACACAGGACATGCATCAAAATTAAAACCGAATTAAATCTTAATGTTACCAGGTAGCGTTTCCAACAAATTCTGACCCACGACTTGCAGCTTCAATATCAATCAAAGGTATCTAAACCTCGTCTAACTAAGCACCACAAAAATGTCCGAATCGCCTTTTACAAAAATACCAATTTTGGGACATAGAATTTGAAAATGTAATTTGTAATGAAAAAAAGAAGTTTAATCTTAATGGTCCAGACATTTACCACAAATATTGGACGGATACGCGACATCCACCATAGACTTACTTCGAACGAATCCATGGTGGTGGCACCCTTATGTTATAGGCTGCCTTAAGTGCTTCAGGCAAGTCCCACATATGCTTCTTAGCGAGCCGAATGTATAGATAATCATATATAGAGTTACTGTATACTGAAATGATTCCATTTGAAGAGGTCTACCATGGTCACGGTTGGATTTATGAGCAGGATAATGTGCCCGTTCATGTCGCACGGGCAACGAAACTTTTTGAATCGGACAATATGCCTTTAATGCAATGGCCAGCCTTCAGACCAGGCTTTAACCTGATGGAGGACCTTTGGGGTAGCCATGGGTAATGGCGCAATTTTTTTGGCGCTGATACAATAACACCAGCGCCAACCGTGGAGCCGCGCACGGTTCTGGCGCAATAACACCTTTAGCGCAATTGCCATGGAATAATCGATAAATAACACTTGTTCGCTTCTTACTGTCTACTATACCCGTTTTATTTCATTTGGCGCAATTCTGCTTACATACACGCTGGCAGAATAATTGTGCCACAATTAAATTTAATTTTAAAAATAATTTTCGTATATTTGTGAAAATATGCTGGCATCTCGTTTTGCGGCATCTTCATTATGAAATACGAGGGTCGGCTCCACCCTATTAAAAAGAAAGATTCCGGGTCCGGGCGCATTATATCGAAATTTCCCCTTACCATTTACCATGCGTAACAAAAATATACTATATGCTAATAAATATTTTATTTAATTTATTTTGTATTATATTTTTCTCTTCTATTCACAGATAATGTCAATTTTGTCTTCTTTATTTGTGAAAGTAAAATATCAATGCCCTTTCGTATTAGCGATGGTTCGGTATTGGCGTTAGCATACATAATTGTGACGGTGTCATATACGCTGTGCTGTTATTAGCTTTGTGGTGGTGCCATTTTACACTAGCGCTATATTGGTGCTGGTGTTAGCGCACGAAATTGAGTCAGTGTTATATTGCAATAGCGCATCATTGAGTTGGCGCTATATTGAGTTGGCGCATTTTCCAACTCGGAGTTAGCGCAATAACACCAGGGTTGGCGCCAGCGCAATTGCGCGGCGCAGCGCAGTGTTACCCATGCCTACTTTGGGGTATAATATCAGCCATAATTTTCCCTCTAACAAACCAATATAACACATTTATGGACTTGAAACCATCCATTGCCACGAAATGGGAAAAATTTACTTAGGTTATGTTAGGTTAGGTTGAGGTGGCTGTCTCCGCAATTCATGAAAGCGGGGACACACTTAGGCCGAGGTGGCCCATTGTGATACCACACGGGAGCCCTAGCTTCCTTATCCCTGTTTACAAACCTTTCCGGAAAAATTAGATTCGAAAGTATGATAAGATTAGATGCCCGTTAAGCTAAACCAGCGCGTTTGTTTCACGAAGCGCAGAAAATCTAGTGTCCTTGCATTTTCCATCTCCGCCAGGCACTCGAAAAAGTGTTTATGGAGAAAGCGGTACCTGGATTGCGACAGTGCGGGGCAGTGGCATAGATAGTGCTCAACACTCTCTATTTCCTCCACGTCCCTGCAGCTGCGGCAGAAGTCGTTTTTATATAGGCCCATGCGAGAGGCGTGAGTGCCCATAAGACAATGGCCTGTTAGAAGTCCCACCAGCGGACCTATAGAGAGCCGATTCAGATGCAGCACCGATACAGACCTAGCCTCATCCAGTCTAGGCCAGATTTGCCTAGAAATCACACAAGTTGACTCCCTGGCCCATCTAGCGTTAGCCTGTTCAATGGAGCGAGATCTCAACCAGTGCTTGCATGAGTTAAGCGGGGGGCCAACCCATCTGCAATGCAGTTGCACCGAACGTTGCTATGGCCTGGAACCCAAATGACGTTCAGGTCGCACCTTTCGGCTAGTTTGTTCAAAGACTCCCTACATTTCATTGCAACTATAGATGTTACTCTGTAAGGATTTTATGGCAGCTTGGCTGTCAGAGAAGATTTTGATAGAATTTATGTCTGGCAGATCGGTCAGGCGACGAGCTGCTTCCCATATGGCTATGAGCTCAGCCTGATAGACGCTGCAGTGATCAGGTAGGCGCAAACTTACTTTCAGATGAAGCTTTTCGCAGAAAAACCCACTTCCAACTCTATTGTTCAATTTAGAGCCGTCCGTGTAAAGGTGCAGTGTATTAGGGTCGGGATCCCCCAAGTTCTTCCACTCGCTCCTCTCCGGGATTCTTGTGGAGAATTTGTTATCCCAACAGAAGGCTGGTATTGCATAGTCCAGCTTTAGAAAATTGGCAGGGACTTTACTAAGAATTTGAGCGTGCCCGAATCTGGTGTCCCTCCAGGGTTCGGTTGCATTGAGCCTTGCCGCGTTGCAGCTGGCAATGAGTTTCCCCTGTATATCCGTGGGGAGAAGAAATAGGATGGTTTCGAGAGCTTTAGTTGGGGTGGAGGGAAGGGCTCCGCTAATAAGCATGGAAGCCATTCGCTGCACTCTAGTTAATTTGCTCTTATTGGTTTCGAGTTCCAGTGCTGGCCACCATATGGTGACTGCATAGAAGAGAATAGGACGCACTACCGCTGTGTACAGCCAATGGACGATTTGGGGGTTAAGTCCCCATCTCTTGCCTATCGCTGATTTACATGCGTAAAGTGCTAGCATGGCTTTTTGGAATCGTACTTCTACGTTCCGTTTCCAGTTTAATTTTCTGTCTAGAATAACACCAAGGTATTTAACCTCGGTAGAGAGTTTAATCTCCTTCCCATTTATGGACGGAGGTTTGAATTCAGGTATCTTATGTTTGCGGGTAAACAGAACCATTTCCGTTTTCTCAGAGCTGACACTCAGCCCGCATTTCAGAGACCAGGTTTTTACAATATTGAGTGCATTTTGCAATAGATCGCTCAGCACCGGTATATGCTTGCCAGTCGCTGTCAGGGCGATGTCATCGGCGTACGCAATGACCTGGCAGCCCGTGTGCTGAAGTTTAGAGAGCAGGGTGTTCACCGTTAGGTTCCAAAGCAGAGGAGACAGAACTCCACCCTGGGGTGTTCCCCTGTTGGCATACCTAGTTATCGATGAATTACCCATTACAGAAATAATGGCTCTTCTACTAAGAAGAAGTTCAACAAACCTCACGAGAGCCTCCTCTACCTCCAAGTCCCGTAGGGCGGTGGTAACGGCTCCCGGGAGAACATTGTTGAAAGCTCCTTCTATGTCGAGAAAGATGCCCAGTGTGAATTCCTTAAAGGCTAGCCCCTTTTCTATCTTGGAAGTGATAGCGTGTAGAGCAGTCTCTACGGACTTGCCTTTGGAATAAGCGTGAAAAATTTACTTATCTGCCCTTAAAAACTTGGCCAGTTCAATATACCGGAGACTAAGACTGGTAGAACACAACAGGGGAAGCACTGTTTCATATTAATTTAATACATACTTTTCTTAAATTTAAATAAATTTATATAAAATGATGTAAAGAAAATTTTGCACATATAGCCACTTTCTATGAAGGAAATATATTTTTTTTAATTTTTTTAGTTAAAATGTGGTTATTAAAAAAATTTCTATTTATATAGTTTACTTTAATAAAAATGAAACATAAAAGCATATATTCCTATTAAAACAACCGTAAGTTTTAATAAAACTAACCTATACACTGTTGCACATATAACCATTTGTCTAAGGTAATAACGTAAATTTTGTTGTTGTAATGAAACAAATATATTGTCTTCTTACATATGGGTATTTCCTCGGCGTTTCGGACGGTATTTTCGCACGATTTTTTGAACTTTTGAGGCAGAAATATCGCGAAATATGGTATTGTTTTATGATAAAGGGAAAGATTTAGGCCACAGCTAATGATTCAATTATGTTAGCGACAGAAATTTAGTTTAATGACAAAACGCCCAGGAAATGCCCATATATGTGTTTAATTGAATTTTTATTTTGTCGATATTTCGGTCTCAATTTGCCGGCAATGCCTTTAGCTTCTTTACCAAACAGCCTATACGAAGTCGCGAATATCAACATTAAGATACTGATAAGTTCGTGAGCTCTTACAGTGATTTAAAAGGTAGAAGTAAACTATGTTTCGTGGTATCAAAATGGGCCTCTGTACTGGCCTAAGTGGTCGCTGTTAAGGCAGCCACTTCAACCCCAACTAAACTAAGATTTTCTCATTTCTAAATTTAGTCTAGCTGGAAAATAGGTAGCAGCTCTTTGTCTTCAATTGAATACAGTGGCTCACAAAAGTATTTTGCTTATATGCATAATCAGTTACGACCAGTTTAATGAGTAGCTGGCATACTCTCTAAACGTCTCTTAAGGTCTCTAACATTTTGTAGGAAAACTGTCAGCTAAGAGAGCAGAATCCACTATAAGCGAGCGTAGAAATGCCCAAAGAAACATGCCGTGTATTTGCAAACGGATTAGGAATTCAATGCCATTTTTTATAGATTTTAAATTATACTAGTACTTTTCATAAATATTTATATATACATACATACATACATAACAGTTGATAACTTTTATAGATCAACTGAGCCTCCGGGTTATCACTTAGTGATTTTTAATACTAATTTGTGCTTTTCTTATTAAAAATAATGACGGGAATATTGATGCAAATGAGATTATTATACATATATGTATATGTATGAACATAAATATATATGTATGTAAACATGTACATATTTGCATATGTAAAAAATACATTGCATGATAACGTTACAAGTCATTTGTAGTGAGATGTTTATATAATTCTGTGATTTGCAAATCAAAACAGCAAAATGTGCAGTTGAGACAGATAAGTACTTATTTAAAAAATACAAAAAATAGTTTATAGTAAAATCTGTTCAAGGACTTTAACGAAGGCTATAAGCAATTATTGAAGTACCTTTTTACTTCATTAGCAACAGTTTTTTGCTCAGTTGAAAAAATATCAAAATTCCAATTTAACAAAAAATCACCCTCGACAGCAGCAACTGCATACATAGCTTATCGCTAAGCCTTGCGTAGTCAGTACTCTTATATTGCTGGTCGTCGTCGCAGACTAATGCATTCAATACACAACATTTTTTGAGAATTTTGTGTTTTCTTTAGCAACAATGCAAAAAGAAAACATCAAACCTTAAACGCTCTGCAAAACAAGTACAAAAACGTAGCAGATTTCTAGTAATTAATGTCAAGCCATGAATTGTAGTTATTTTTGTTTTTCTAAGGACTTAAATATCTCTAGCTATGTATACGACAGGCAGACAGTGTGAGTAAGTAGGTATTTTGGCAGCCGAAATTTGACAAAATACAAACGGAACAATTCAAACTAAATCGATATTTTCATGCAGTCGAAAAAAGAGTAGATTGTTTTGAAAGCTGTACGGTAATCATTATCATTGTTATACTTTTGGTGATTTTGATGGTGATGTTGATTATGGTGATGATGTTGATAATGATAATACCGTTGGTTGGTTGGTTGGTTGGCTGGTTGTTTTGTTTAGTTGTTTTGCTTGGTGTGCAATTAGTTGCTAGTTTGTATTGTTTATTTATTATTCTAAGGTATTATTTATGCTTTATTATTTCTTCAGTGGTTTATATTTATGCATGTATGCTCGTTGTTAAGCGATTTGTGTTTACTTTTCGCAAAAAAATCATTGCAAAATATCTCGAAAAATAATTGCAGTCTTTGCTCTAACATAAATTGCCTTGGTAAGTGGCATTATTGTTTGGTCCAAATATTTCCGGCGAATTAATAACTTTTTTTCACTAGAAAGCAGTAGACAGATTTGTTTTTTTTTTCAGAATACTTACCCACTTAGAATTATGCGAAAACGTACATGCATATGTATGTATCCCTGTGTATGTATGTTTGTATGTATATTAAAAATTGCCGTGTGTTCATAAAAATTTAACAGCCATCCTTATAGTTCAGCTGTAAAAATAATATTATATACCAATTTATTTTAATGATTTCGCTGATTTAGCCATGAGTCATGCATGATGAGCCGCATTAATGAAATGTGCATTCATGAAGTGCAGGCAAGGCTGAAATTAATAGGTGCATTTTAGAAGCTACTCTGAAAAAAACCCGTAGTTAAATCAACAACTTTCCGCTGTTGAGTCTGCGTCTTTGATTAAACAGCACAAGTAGTTGTTTTTATAGCACAGTTTTTGATTCAACAGCTTTCCGTAATTAATTCAAAGATGGGCGTTGTTGATCCAAAAAGCCGCTTACTACGAGTCTCCAGTCTTCACCTGATCTTCCCAATGCATCGGTGATCACCCCTTTCCCCGCCTTTAGCGGGTTTCGATAGAAATACTTTTCGCACTGGAGCACCTTCACTCACTCACGACATGGTCTGACCAACGCAGCTGCTGGGCTTCTATTCGCTGAATAATTTCGATGTCTGCGTAAAGTTCTTACAGCTCATCATTAAGTTTTCGTCTATACTCGCCCTGGCTAACGCGCAAAGGTCCATAAATCTTCCGAAAAACTTTTCTCTCGAATACTCCAAGTGCCACGTCATCTGATTTTGATATTGTCCATGCTTCTGCGCCTTACATGAGAACTGGAACCATGAGCGCCCTCTAGGGCGTGATTTTGTTTAACTAAGTAGTCCAAAGCAGAATTTGTTTGCAAGAGTGATTCTTCTTTGGATTTCCGTGCTTATCCAGAAATCGTTATTAGCAAACCATGCTCATCGCAAAAATATACGCACGCGAATTTATTATGGTTTACCTTTTTATACTCAGCTGTACTAATACACAGAGTATTATAGTTTTAATCACATAACGGTGGATTGTAACAGAATGAAATAATCGAGATAGATATAGACTTATATATATCAAAATGATCAGGGTGAAAAGAGAAATCGATTGAGCCATGTCCGTCCGTCCGTCGTCTGTAAACACTCTAACTCGCGCAAAAATTGAGATATTTTGATGAAATGGAATGCAAGGCCTCTATGAAGAAATTTCATGAAATTTTGGAAAATGATTTACATTATTAGCCAAACGTTAGGGCAGAAAATTTTTAAAATCGGTTGACGGCCACGCCCACTATTATATATGTGTATTATAAAGGGACCTAATAAAAACATTTTAAGCGATATCTCTGTCAAATATAAATATCTATCACTGAAATTTTGTGGCGTGAGTCCAACTACGGACATAAAACAAAAAACACAAAAATTTTGGAAAATGGGCGGTGCCACGCCCATTTATTAAGGGGCAAACATTGAAAATTTTATGAGTCATAACTCAGAAACCATTGAAGATATATCAATGAAATTTGGTACGCGTGATATACTTACTTAGGCAAATGTTTGGACGAAAAAATTTCCAATATCGGTTGACGACCGCGCCCACTTTTATATATGTATATTATAAAGTGGCCTAATAAAACCATCTTAAGCGATATCTTTGTCAAATGTAAATATAATTCATTGAAATTTTGTGGCATTTCTACAATAGACCGGAAACAAAAAATAGAAAAATTTTGGAAAATGGGCGTGGCACCGCCTCCTTTTAGACAAAGGAATCTACGAGATTTCGGAGCCCATAACTCGACAAATAATTGAGATATTATGACGAAACTTGGTTTATACACTTTTATAACTTGTGTTAATAGACACGAATAAATTTATTGAAATCGGTTTATGACCACGCCTACTTTTTAGCAAAGATATTTCTGGAACACGCTTTGGAAATTTGTAACGTGACATCTTTGTAACTGGAAGTCATAAAGGAATGAAATTTTGCACAAAGAATAATATTCATATGCTTAGTTGGATGACTGATAAAAATGTTGAAAATGGGCGTGGCTACGCCCACTTTATGCAGCACTCGCTTAATGCAAATACACCGTATATCGAACAAACGCAAACAAACGCAAACAAACAATGAAAGCATACAGCTGAGTATCTAATGTTCGATTCCACTCGAACTTAGGCTTCCTTACTTGTTCTTTGTGATTTTACATTATTTCATATACTTTCTTGCACATTGTAATTCATACAAGAGCAAAAAACAAATGCAAATGCAGTCACCTCATTATATTGACGATTGTAGCAAATGAATAATTGCTATGGAAATATGGTTTTTCTGAGCGTGTACATATATTATATGTATTTGGAATGCGATTTCTCATTAGGTATGTACCTTTTTTGGAAAAGTCAGAAGAATGGTGAAAAAATGGCCCACCTTTTCTCTGCTTGTAAAAGAAATGCACATGCATGCATACGTAGCGCACAAGCGTCTATACAATGAGGCGGTTTTGGATTGCTTTGCATACATACGAGTACAAAAAATCTTAATTGAGCACTAGAAGGCTGCATGAATGGATTCGAAACGGCCAACAAAATATTCGCGGCCTACTTGTTTCTGTCGTTTTAGAATAAACGCAAGTAGAGCACAACCATAAACAGAACCAATACAATTACTTATTCGTAGCGACAATTACATGACCTTAAAAAGGTTCTGCAAATAGTGTACACTACTCGCGAATACTTCGAATATAATCGAAATATATGTATATATGTACATACATATTTTCATAAACACGCATCCAGACGTTTTGTTTAGCAAAATTACGCTGCTAGTGTGAGTGTGTGTATGTGCATATGCATACACACTAGGGCGGGTCGATTGGTAGGGGCCAAAAAAAAATTAACAGGGACACATCGCAATTATAAAAATTTGGGTAATTTCAAGCTTTTTTGCCCAAGATACCATATGTCTAAAATAAATTTCGAACCAGAGCTTTTTACGATCTACATATTTCCAACTGTTCTATATATTTTAAAATAACTCGATAACCAATACTTCGATTCTTTTGATTTTTTCAGCATTAGTTAGGAAACTTATTTGGCATATTAAGGTGGTTTTATGAAGGAAATAAAGTTCTCCCGAAATTCGCGGAACAACCCGATTTGGAATATAATACGGAAATCTATATCTAAAATTTTTCCTTAATATATTAAAATTTAGAGGTCGTGCAAATGCCTCCAAATTTCTTTCTCCTTTTATATCAGTGATGATACATAATTTTTTTCAAAGTCCTTAATGAACAAGAAAAACATTTCTTATCATTAAAAAATGGAACATATGTTTGTTGGGCTTTTATTTTTTGTTCCACCTTAATGCCATATGCACATTAAATAAACAAACAAACCAAAGAAGCAACAAGGTTTTGTGAATACTTCATAACATGGTTATTATTATGTTCTATTCTATCGTGGCGAATAGTGTACACTAATCGCTCCAACAGAGCAAATAGAAATAGTATTTGTATTCCAAATGAAAAGTATGGGTTATATTCGTATCTGAATTGAAATTGTGCTGTGACTAATTGTACAATGCATAGAGTATTCGAAAATATAGAAGAGGCAAATGGTATTGTGCAGAGGTCTATTGAGCACTGCACAATTTAAATAGCAAACTTCGTTGCAAGAAAATTCAAATTTCTAAATCAATTTTGCATTCAATTGCTTTTTAATTTCTGCTACAAAAAAGACAACAACAACAAAAAATTGCCTACTCAATTTGCTGGCAAAAGTTTATACGTGTATGAAAGGTATGTAGATGAGGATGAGAATGAGCATGGATGGATCGGCATAAGGACATGTTGAGGCTTCTACATATGCTCAGACCAGGGTTGGGCACAGTGCATTCAATTTTGATTGCATTCAGCCTTGCATTCTCCAATCACTGATGAGTGGTAGTGAAAATTTGATTTGCATTACCATTCACTATTGAATGGTAATGCAAATGTGGTTTGCACTACCATTCAGTAGTGAATGCGAATGCAAATGTGGCTTGCACTACCATTCATTGCATTCCCACTACAAGTATGATTTGTGAAAACCTATGATCGTAGTTTAGGTATTAAGTAGCCAATCTATTTAATAACGGGAAGGAAGTTTGTGAGATATTCTACACATAGAATTACCTTAGAAAATTGATAATTTTATATTAAAGATGAAATGTGTTTATGTTTTTTAATTAATGTTTTTGTGTAGTATGAAGCTTCAGCTATCCCATCATGTCAAAAATTTTCAAATGAATTCGAAACAAGTAAGGAAGCCTAAGTTCGAGTGGAATCGAATATTAGATACTCAGCTGTATGCTTTCATTGTTTGTTTGCGTTTGATGGAAACACGGTGTACTTTATATAAAGCGAGTGCTGCATAAAGTGGGCGTAGCCATGCCCATTTTCAACATTTTTATCAGTCATCCAACTAAGCATATGAATATTATTCTTTGTGCAAAATTTCATTCCTTTATGACTTCTAATTACAAAGATTTCACGTTACAAATTCCCAAAGGGTGTTCCAGAAATATCTTTGTTAAAAAGTAGGCGTGGTCATAAACCGATTTGAATAAATTTTTGCGTGTCTATTAGCACAAGTTATAAAAGTGTATAAACCAAGTTTCGTCTTAATGTCTCAATTATTTGTCGAGTTATGGGCTCCGAAATTTCGTATATTCCTTTGTCTAAAAAGAGGCGGTGCCACCCCCATTTTCCAAATTTTTCTATTTTTTGTTTCCGGTCTATTGTGGAACTCATGCCACAAAATTTGAATGAATTATCTTTATATTTGACAAAGATATCGCTTAAAATGTTTTTATTAGGCCACTTTATAATACCCATATATAAAAGTGGGCGTGGTCGTCAACCGATTTTGGAAATTTTTCGTTCAAACATTTGTCTAAGTAAGTATATCACGCCTACCAAATTTCATCGACATATCTTCAACGGTTTCTGAGTTATGCCTCATAAAACTTTCAATGTTTTCCCCTTAATAAGTGGGCGTGGCACCACCCATTTTTCAAATTATCACCAAATTTCTTCATAAGGGCCTGAGCTCCACACGTGGGTGAAATTTTATTACTCTAGCTCTATTAGTGACTGAGATACAAAATTTCCGATTTTTACTATATAGGGGAAGTGGGCGTGGTCATGGTCCGATTTCGCCCATTTTCAATACCATCCGATCCAGTCTTGATACCAACTTGCATTCCAAATTTCATCAAAATATTTCAATTTTTGCGCGAGTTATCGTGCGTACAGGCAGACAGACGGACAGACGAACGGATATGGCTCAATCGATTTCTTTTTTCACCCTGATCAATTTGATATATATAAGTCAATATCTATCTCGATTATTTTGTGGTGTTACAATCCACCGTTATGTGATTAAAACTGTAATACTCTGTGTACTAGTACAGCTGAGTATAAAAATAGGCGAATTTCCAATATTTTCTCAACAAATGCCATATGCAAAATACCTCTGTGAGCCACTGTATAAGTACAAGTATTTTTTTACCTACGTGTTTAGAAGAATTTTATTAACAACCTTAAAACCTATATGATATACACAGGACATATTGCAATGCCGCGTTGGTTTCCAATCAGTTTTCTAAGCCTTATTTCATGTGTAGAATATCCCATAAACTTCCTTCCCGTTATTAAATAGATTTGCCACTTAATACGTAAACTACGATCATAGGTTTTCACAAATCTGTAGTGGGAATGCAATGAATGGTAGTGCAAGCCACATTTGCATTCGCATTCACTACTGAATGGTAGTGCAAACCACATTTGCATTACCATTCACTACTGAATGTTAGTCACTATTGAATGGTAATGCACTTTGAATGGTAATGCAAAAATGCCCATCCTTGGCTCAGACTATGTGCATATGTAAATATCAGGCAAAGTTTTTTTTTTACGATTAACTACTTACTTACTTGTATGCAAAAAATATGCAAACGTGTCAGTAGTACAAAAGTTGCATGCCAAACAATAAACTAGCTTGCATACTCCGCCATACATGTATGTTCACAGCTACTATTTTTTTTTTGTCTATACTGCTATGTATTTACATATGAGGCACTGTTTTTTATGCTTGTGCATAAAAATAATCCAATTGCTAGCGTGCAAAGCTTCCAGAATTGCCATAACCAAAATCCTATGAAAATTTCGTCCTAAAAATCGCGATTTATGAAAAAATGCACAAAAATGTGGTAAAGGAACAAACACACAAAGAAACACATACATACATAGAGTCGCAGTCGCAAACGTTAAATGTAGTTTTTTGTGCATACAAAAGGCGCTGAGATTAAGTATTAGACAAAACTCACAAAGCAATTGTGGGCAGCAGCACCGCCGCCAGTGGGAGTCAAGTCTGTCAGTGAGCCACACAACCAAGGCAAGAACAGTCCACGCGTCGCAGTTGGCAGCGCAACTATTGTGACTTTGGCGGTTGTGGCAGCGTGTCAGGCAGCAACATCGTAGCAGCGGCAGCAACATGTGCGCTTGACCCATTGCCATTTTCTAATTCAATTAAGCGCTAGTGGTAGCAACAGCAGCAACTATAGCCACCACAACAACAATAGCAACAAATACTTTAACTCACATCGACTGCTTCCGCTGCAGTGGTTGCCCATTTTTTCATGTGCCACATTTGAATGCGATTTTTCGTTGATTTTCTTCCTCTTAGTTTAGTTTTTTTTTTTTGACTTCGCACACAACCAATAAAAAATAGTGGCCAAAGTGGTCTCATAAAAAAGTTTGGATTTGAGTATATTACAGTCGGTCGGTAATGGCATTGCTGTATTGCATTGTGACAGAGTGAGTGCATATGAATGTACATTAGGCCGTCTCGCCTTATATGGACAATAAAAAATACCACTGTACGCACGCCCATATGATGTCTTTTTGGAAAACGTTTCCGGAAATTTTTTTTTCTTTCTGGACGCCGCTAGATGTCGCCCAAATACATTTTTTTATCATCATTATTTATAGTTTGATTTATCAGTTTAATTCACCTGATTGGAATGTTTCGACTATATAGTCGTATTAACCCTATTTGCAACGTTGCGGTCACTACCACCCAGTACATAATTAATACCACCCTAATATACCTTTTTTTGCATGCATGTTAAACGTCGTCAAAAATTATGAATCTTTTGTAAAGGAAGTTTTCGATCACTTTAGTAGAACCCAAAAGAAAACACATTTAACATTCAGAGGAATATAAGATTTTCGCTTACTGTAGTCTTTTAGGTTAATTTTACAAAAAATTTTTCTGAGGTGATCCCTACTTAAATTTCATGGCGAATAATTTTATAGATCATTTTAACCCTCCAACGACTTTAAAAATACTATTTTTTCTAATTCTCAAAAATTGTAGTCAAAATAACCATTTCGTGGGGATGCTAGAAGGTTAAAATGTTCTAGAAAATTATACGCAATAAAATTTCACTAGGGGTCCGATCATCCTGCAGCTCATTTTCTTCTATACATCTTTCGAAGAATTGCTCTCCGAAATACTCGAAGTGCCACCACATTTGATATCGATATTGTCTATGCTTAATTAGTTGTAGAACCTTGTTCACAGTAGCAACATCCCAGTCACCAATATCGAAATAGCACTAAAGCTCGCGACGCAACGTTATTATAAAATCAGATTTCACAAACCAAAGAAACATTCAAGTCCCGAATATTTCTAATTCCAATTCAAACACTTTGCCCATTACAAAACTTTAGTGCATGAAATTGATATATTGTGGAACGATGAAATTGTTGTTTTTGTTACTGAGTTGTTGCTGAGTTGGTATGGTTGACGAACTGGACAAAAGCGTTCAGCGATATTAACTAAGCGCGTCGTCATCGTCCTCGTTGAATAGCAAAACGAAATAAAAAAAAAATATTAAAAAGTCATGGGATATACTCTAAAAAAACACACACAGTTTTATGGTAGTAAAGCAATAATTTCACTAAAATTTCTAAGTTCAAAGCTGTATTGCTATAAATGCGTGTATGCGGTTATGCACTGGCTTTTTTTTAGCGTTTGTGGCAAGGCAAGTTCGACTGGCGTGCTGAGCTGGCATTGAGTGGCGTTCGGCGCTACTTCCACAGCAGCAGCAGCACTGTTGAGTGCATTCTGTTTAGCTTAATTTGATTGCTTGATGCTTGTCATACAAATACACCTATACAGTTACATATATACATATATATACCAGTGGCGGACCTAGCATAAATTGCCTGGGCAAGCCTATGTGTGAAGCATAACCATTAGCCATTTATGTAATTTCCTTTGCTGTATTATTTAAAAGTCTGATTGCGTTCCGTCATTGACTTTGATTTAGAGTTTTCGATTTCTTTTTAACATTTTCGAGTGGCCCGAATAAATGCTTTTCAATGCTCCAGCGCTCGTTTGTTTGTTTATTACGCGTATGTTTGTACGGGCATTTGAACAATTCGGGTATTTGAAGATAGTTTTTTCTCGTTTATTTTTTTTTTTTTTTTGTTTTTTTTTTCATACATATGTATTTTTTATTTTTGTTTTCCTGATACACATCTTTTTGTTTGTATACTCAGAGAAAAGGAATCAAAAATAAAATTTTTATTTTTATAGTGCACGTTTTAAACCGTCATTTTTATTTTATAAATGAAAATTTTTAAATTAAAGATTCAATTTTTTAAATTAAAATGTATTTAGGATTTAAAAAGAAACATGTTTAAACTAAAAATTAAAATTAATGGAATAAGAACGAAAGTTTTTCCTTCAAAATCTCATAGTGCTTAAAATAAAAATAAACATTTTCTAAATTAAAATTGCTTTTTCTTGATTTTGCAATTTTACTCCGAACATTTTTAAAATAAAAAATTTCGTATTTACATAATCCTTAAATATAAAAATGTGCGATAGGGAAATCTTACACGAATGCGCAGAGGCATTTTTAGTTTCCTTATACCGACGGAAATTTCAGCAGTAGCAAGTGTTTTTGCTTATTGCCTAAAAAATGGGTGCTTTAGTGTTTGAAAAACTGAGGTCCAATTTGATTTCCACCGCTTTTTAAAATTATCTTGATATTGTACCAATAGTCGCCAAAAATCACAATCAACCCTTTTATAATCTGGTATTTGATATTTATGTTTGCATGCACATGCAGATGTAAGAAATTATGTGCGTAAGTATGTACCTACATGCAAACGAAAATCAAATCAAATATGCATATGCCGTGAATACTGAACTTTTGAATGCCGAAGCCAGCTTCATATTCGCATAAAAATTTGATGTGAAAAATAAAAAAAAGTGCTTTGCTAGTTTTTTTTTCAATTTAAGTCTGAAAATAAGCGATTGGTTTCTCCTTAGCGAAAGCGAGAAAACAAGCTATGTTATTCTGTTTTGAAAGCCAGGTAAAAGCTAATGTGTGGAAACGTTGGAGCATGCTCACTGTGCTGTGATTCGCTGTACAAACAAAATACACATTGTGAGGTGGATTGGTGGTGTATTTGCGCTATTTTCTTAGCAGGCTTTTAGGGGCATGTTACAGTGGAGGCTATATTATTGAGAACTTAAATAGTAAACACATTTAAAACGTAAAATAACCAGATTTTAAAGAATTTCGTATGAAATGAACGAAAATGTGTACGCAAGCCCGGCTTCTCGGCTTGTATGAAGCGGCCGCTTCTGATATATACATACATACCTATTAGAGCTCTCAAAACTATTCGAATAATTCGATTAATCGATTATTCGAATATTCGATTTTAAATTTTTGTACGATTGCCAACCGAATTTAATTATTCGAATAGTTGACTTCTTCCGATTATTCGAATAATCGCAGCTCCACGATTATTCGAATAACTTGTTAAAATCGAATAATCGATTTTTGAACCCAGCAAAAATGTAGGAAAAATATATTGTTTGCGTTTTTTTTTTTGTTCAAATGAGTGACAATAAAGGAAAATGGGTTTGGAGCTTTTTTATAAAAGGCCGTGAAGGCAAACAAGTTTCCCGCTCCATTTGTGGATCTGCTTTAAATTTTCACAACTCTACCTCCTCGCAGAGCCCGAGCGGGATATATTGGAGAAGTTGTTTATTAAAGCAAAATGTAAGTCTTTCAACATTCCTTCCCAATAACTTCTGTTATAGAACAGAAGCAAGTAACCAGTTTTTTTTTTAATTCGTAGGAAATTAAGGATTTGCGGCTAATACGTATCAGAATATTTTTATTTCTTTACACAAGTACATATTTTTTTCTGTGTTAGAAAAAAGAATGTATGTAACTTGTTGTATTGTAAAAGCAAAAGATATTTGTTTCTGTTCTATCAAAGAAGAGTTACTTGGTTTTGTCGTGGACTCATTTTAACCCATCAGTACATTTAAAGTTACTTGGTTATATTTTTGTTTAGTTTAAGGTAGGGTAAAGTGGGGTCCTTTTGACTTTGGGGCACCGTTGACTTTGCCATTTTCGGTGTAAAAACGTTATAAAAACTTCACAAAAATAGAATTGAATGCAGCCTTATACAATAACACATGTGTATACCTAATTTGGCAGCTCTGCTTTAATACCTAGCGAAGTAACACATGATTCGATGATTTTCCGTTAGCTGATGTAATTTTTGTATAGTGCCACGTAAGCGTTTTCACAAGTAAAACGAACATTTTTTTTTAAATGAGTGTTCTTAACTAGGTCTTCGAAGCTTAAAGATTGAAAATAAATCTTAATTATTCAATGTTTCGAAAGAAAAAAAATGTTTGTGATGATTATTTTGGATAAAGTCATTTGGGGTACATTTGACTTTCCAGTTTGGGGTGCCTTTGACGAATTTCAAATAAAATAATATGACCAATTAAAGGTTTATGTGCCTCTAAGAAAGCTAAACCTGCCAAAACAAACCCATCTAGAACATTTCGATGCCGTATAAAATATTAATTCTATATAAACTTTCAAATATCCATTGGGTTATTCACAAGCTCTTTTAAAGTAGTAAAACGTTATGAAGTGTTATAGGTTTACAACAATTGTATCAGCAGGGTTAGTTTTTCCCATAAAAATTAGAATAACATCCATACAACAACGCAGCCTATGTTTATTGAGTTTCCTATTCGATTTTATTTTTATTTTTTGACTTTTTTCAAGTTTTTTATCATATATATTTTTATAATATTACCTTTTTCACTTTTGCTTGGTGTTTTTCATATTAAAATTTTAGTAAGCATCTGACAACAAAATACAATACAACATATGTACCTACCACAGGTGTTGTGTTCGAATACATGTTTAATTTACAACGTACAACATTAAAATAACTAGTGAATTTACCATATATTCGCTTATTATTATAATATTATTATACTGTTTAAATAAAAACTTTAATTAATTTAAGTTTATGACATAATGCCTCATTTTTAAAGATAAAAATTAATAAAATTTAGTTCACATTATGATGGTCAAATGTGCCCCTATTCAAGTCACCCCTACCACGGGACAAATTTGACAAAATGGCTTTTTTTTAAAGTATCTGAAAAAGGTATTTACGTGTATTTTTATAACTCATTAGCTACTCAAATATTGAGATAAATAATGAATAGTTATTGTCAATTGTTAAAACCGTAGTTTTTCCCAAAAATGTCTGAGATATGAGACTTCAAAAAAAAGTTGTCAAAGGCACCCCACCTTACCCTACTAAGGAACAAGATAGGAAAAAACGGATTAAAGTCACCAATAGATGTTTTTATGAGAATTCCAAAAATATTGAGCACAACAAAAACAAGTAACTAGCAGTTACTTGCTTCTGTTCTATAACAGGAGATGAACACGAACTCTAGATGAATTCGAGAAGGAGAATATAATTTCTCGGACTCGTTTCGAGTTCGAGATGGACTCGAGAAAAATCAATTCTCGCAATAGCATTTTCTTATTTTGTTAAATCCTGGTTTGCACGCAAAAATTCTCTATTAGGCTTAAATTTACCATTTAACCCTCTGCTCAAGAAACTCAAAAGATAGGATGACATCGTTGCTAATTCGTGTATTCGCCAATAAACCTAAATCTCGCGTGCATCACTAATGACAAATGACTGGCCTGAAATTCGGTTTCGCTGATTTATAGTCGCGAAGCATCGCCATGATAATATAACCAGAGAACTGAACTCTTCTCGAGGCGAATCCATTGTGTTTATTGGGTTTATAATAATAAGCGCTTCATGAACGATAATGACGCTACTGTATAAATGGGTTTCCGATATAAACTGTATTATGCATTCAGTGTGAATTAAAATATGTAAAAATACCAAAAAATAATAGGCAGACTGTTGCTTTTGCGTAATAATTATAATAAAAAAATTCTAAAAATCGGACACATTCAAATTTTATATAGACATATGTATGTAAATATTTCAACAATCGAATAATCGTTCAACAGCAGTTATTCGAACAGTTGACAACGAGCGATTATTCGAATAATCGACATTGGACAATTATTCGAATTTTGAAAATCGATTTCATGGTATTCGAATAATTCGAATATTCGATTAATCGATTTTCAAGAGCTCTAATACCTATGTTTGTACAGACGTTTGTAGGGTAGTTGTGCATTAAAAATTTTGCTTGCAAACGAACATGCTTTAATACAGGCAAATATGCCGCAAAAAAGCTTTCTTCGTTCATTAAAGTAGTGCACATCGCATTACATTTATAACCCCGAATAAAGTTATGCCAGTGTGACATGATGCCTGTCTCTTGCAGCTGCATTTTTTTGTCCATATAAGATTAGACGGCCTAGTGTTGATACCTGCTGATCGCCTAGAATGGACGGTAGCCGATTATGTTCAGATTTTTATTTTTTCAATTGCCTCATAACTGTTATTCATGAGAAAAAAATTTTTCCGTTGCTCGTAACTTTCCATTTCCAATTTTTTAATTTTTTCGTTATATTGTGAGTATTATTTTGCAGAATATGTTTCTTTTTTTGGTCATAGGACTTTATTTTTCGGTGAATAATATGAGATACATATGTATGTATGTACGTGAATGGACGATTAGATGGCTTAGTGTGGTAGGCATTTGTCGTCCATGCTAAAGGTCTTGGGTTGTGATATTTAAAAACAGCGTTTTCTCCTCGCAAGTGATTTTTAGATAAGCATTCGAGTAAATCATATTTGGTACAGAGAAAAGTTCCCCTACTTTATTTCCCCTTCAGTAGAAATCCTTAAAATCCTTATAACTCGGACTATTTGCGTAAATCAATGATATTTGGTAGGTATGTACATATATGGGCCACTACATCGAGTTTAGACAACTTTGGAAAAGTGTGCGTTGTCACCCATCCTTCTTAGCCCATCTGACGTTTTAGCTAAGGAAAGTGAAAAAAGATTGAGATAGGGATAGGGGTAGTTAAATATTGAGGGGGAGAGAGAGGGAATAGGAAAGGGAAAGGGAGAGAAAGAGGGAGAACTGAAGCTTGGTGGAAGATGGAAAATCATAAATTAATTCGATTTTAATTTCGGTTTCTAATGGATTTCGCTTGGATTTTTATTTTGGTGTATTGCCAATTTTACTTTAAATATTTTATAATTTAAAAAAAAAAAAATACTGAATTTTCTTCCGCGTAAGACTTCGCGGGTATGGATTAGTCAATAAATATAATAGAACGTTATATGTATGTACATTAGAGTGCGTTTAATTTGTATGAAAAAATTAAAAGTTCATAAAAAGACTGTATCGCCCCTCAATCGGTAGTAGCATGGTCAAAGATATCACACATAAATTTTGGTACCGATTGATGGCGGTTTATTGGAGTGTCACAGGAGTAAACAAATGTAAGTTCTATGGCCATCTGAAATTTGACCCCCGTGAAAGACCACTAAACCGTCATCAATTGGGACCAAAATTTATATTTGTTATCCTTGGGTATAGAAGTATTGATTTTTGGTATTAGATAATTTACAAAAATATTTTCGTTTTTTTAACCTTCATAGATTTTTCACCTCAATGCGCCGCGCCTTAACCGCCACAAATCTGGACCAAAATTTATCCGTTATTTCTTTAACCATGTTGAGGGGGCGATACAGTAAACTATCGTTAATTTGAATTTTAAACGCACTCTAATGTATGTACATACATATCGACGCTTCCGGACAATATCGTACTAAGTCTGACTACCACAATGATTTGTTTTCTTATTGCTATCGATTCTTATCACGAGATCAATTATTTTATTTTCGAAAAATCATTTGCGCGCAAAAAAATCCTATGGATTATTCTAAGTAACTTTGGATATGAAACCATGGGCCTAAACTGATTTCTAATCAGCATTTTTGAATTTTAGTTAGGATATATTTACAGCTAGTACCAATTGAAACATTGTAGCTTCGGGTTTGGATTCAGCGTACCTAAACCCTTCTAAAAAGTATATCTACTCAAGTTTTTAATAAAAAAAATTTTTTACTGCAGTAAAAGGCATGGTTTTGGCGGACAATGGAATAAAATAAATATACTGTATTACATAGCACCGGTGCCGTGATTTAATCCCAAGTGGCATAACCCCAATTTTAAAATTTGGGATTATGTCACTCACCATGGTGTGACATAATCCCAATTTTTTTACTTGGGATAATGTCACCTATGTGGGAGTGACATAATCCCAAATAAAAGGGAGCCAGAATACCAAATCACTCGAGTAGGTACTAGTGCGAACAAAATCGCGATTTTTGCTTCCAAATTTTTATTTTTTATAGACATATGTACATATTTATATATATTTTCATCTTTTTATATACATATGTATATACCTATCGATCTATTAAAAAAAGCGCCGCAGGCGAAAATTTGGAATCAAAAATCGCGCGATTTTCTTCTAAATTTTTATCTTTTTATAGACATATGTACATACATATGTATACACCTATCGATCTATTAAAAAAAAAGCGCCAGAGGCGAAAATTTGGAATCAAAAATCGCGCGATTTTTTCTTCCAAATTTTGATCTTTTTATAGACATATGTATATACCTATCGATCTATTAAAAAAAGCGCCGCAGGCGAAAATTTGGAATAAAAAATCGCGCGATTTTTTCTTCCAAATTTTCATCTTTTTATAGACATATGTACATACATATGTATACACTAGGGATTCCAATTTTTCCGATTTATACCCGGGATTTTCGAGATTTGTTTTTATAATCCCGGGATTTGTCCCGGGATTTGGACATTAATTATTTTCCCACATTTTGGGGTTGAAAAAGGTAAATATATATTTCGAGGAACGCTACAACTTTAAAGTGCAAAGAAAAAATTGATTTTTATTGCCATCTTTATTATTTCATTAGTAACAAAAAAAATAGGAACGTAAAATCATGCGTATTATTTAATAATGAGAGTTACTTTAAAAAACGCAACCAATAAAGAAAATTACATACAAAACATTTGCCTTTACAGTTGGTACTTTTAGGATATTAATAATAAAGCTTGTGATCATTTGATAATTTCCAATACAAATTTTTAGAATTTAATGACGTACTTCGTTTAAGCGAATATTTCCAAGCTTGCCGAAAAATACTGAAAATTAATACAACATTCGGAAAAAAATTAAAAATCGGATGCAGAAATTTTGAGATGAATTCCGTGTATACAACTGCGTTTTTTCTTTTAGTACGTAATGTGAAATTCTCAAATAAAATTAAACTTTTTCCTGGTTTTTACTAATTTTATTTTTGAAATTTTTTTTGCATTTTCTTCCATTATTTACTTTTCTTGGGAGGAAATTGCAAAAACCTTTGAGAAATAAATGGCCAAAAATCAGGAAATAGAAATTATCAAATGAATTTTACCACAAGAATTCTAACGATTTAAAAAATACCTAACGTACGTTTCCTTACAACGCGTATTTCACAACAAAAAAATTTAACTACACTAGTTTATAGCAAAAAAATATCTAAAAATTCAGGTATGGGGGAGGATAGGTATGGGACTGCTGAGCTCAGAACTATTTTTTTTTAATGTTTTCTATGGTTAGGTTTTTGAGATAACGGTAATTTGGTGTTTCTTTGGTTATCACTTCACTCAAAAATTATTTTCGGAAATCACAAATGCGATCACCACAATTAAGCAGGCTAATTTTTAAAAGAATAAAACTTTCCTGAATTTTACAACTTCCTACAAAAACTTAATTTTAAAATCAATTTTTTTTCAAAAATCGCAAGTAGTTAATAACATTTTGATTTCGACCAGCTGTCACTCAGCGAGGTAATGTCCAATTATTACAAGTTGTACATCGACAATTTTAATTGTCTTTCTAACGAGGTACTGTACTGCTTGTGATTATCCCATTTGTGACTCCCGCGAAAATAATTTTTCAATGAAGTGATAACCAAAAAAACCTAACCATACAAAAAATTAAAAAAAAAAATAGTTCCGAGCTCAGCAGGCCCATATCTATTCTACCCCAAACCTGAATTTCTTGGTATTTTTTTTTAATTATTTGTAGTGTTATTAAATCAAAAATATTAATCCTTACTTTGCTTTTTTTATTCTGGCAAAAATGTCAAACTTATTCTGCATTTTCTTCGGACTGTCAAGTTTTTTTATTCTCTTCCACAAAGATTCCACACATTTTTTAGGGCTGTTTGTTCTATAGACAAAATGTAAAACTGGCCCGACTAAGGGGCAACATTTTCTGTTCTTAGCACAAAAGGGTTGCATTATTTTTGTTTCATTTATCACATGAAAAATGCACCATTTTCATAGGGCACAGGGCACATGTTGATAATGCTGCCATGTAATAATGCAACATTTTCGTTCAGAATAGGAAACGCTATTAGTATACAGATCTGAGACCAATAAAAATTATATAAAATACAATTTTTCATTTTCATAGGGGAATATTCTCTCTTTATTTTATCCCGAAAATCCCGGGATAAAATTCTAGTAATCCCGGGATTTCCGGGGAGTCAAAAAGGGCGGGATCCCGGGTTTGGAATCCCTAGTATACACCTATCGATCTATTAAAAAAAAAAGCGCCGGAGGCGAAAATTTGGAATCAAAAATCGCGCGATCTTTTTATAGACATATGTATATACCTATCGATCTATTAGAAAAAAAGCGCCACAGGCGAAAATTTGGAATCAAAATCGCGCGATTTTTTCTTCCAAATTTTCATCTTTTTATAGACATATGTACATACATATGTATACACCTATCGATCTATTAATCGCGCGATTTTTTCTTCCAAATTTTCATCTTTTTATAGACATATATACAGTGTACACAAATATTTATATACCTATCGTTTTATTGAAAAAAGTCTGTATATATGTAAATATATTTAATTTTAATGTAATTTTTTAGTTTTAAAGTAATTTTTTGAGAACATGTGTATTTAAGTACATACATATTTCATCTTATACATATACTCAATGTATTATTGTATAACAACATTAACTTTATTGTCAGCTTTAATTTTTTTGCTTAATGTAATAAAATCTTAGAAAAAATCTGAAATGTTTTTTTGGGCTTGAAAATGACATTATCCCAATTGGGATTATGTCACTACGCCTAGGGTGACATAAGCCCAAGTAAAAAAGTTGGGATTATGTCACCCTAGGGGGAGTGACATAATCCCAAATAAAAAATTTGGGATTATGCCCCTTGGGATTATGTCAGGGTACCCATAGCACCATCCAATTGCATACACTAGTTACCGAAAGATGAAGTCCTATGAGCAAAAAAAGGAACCAATTCCACAAAATAATACTCAAAATACAACGTAAAAATCCAAAATCTGAAATAAAAATTAGCTATAAGCAACAGAAAAAAATTTATTTTCATGAATAACTGTTATGAGGCAACGGAAAAAATGAAAATTTCAAAATAAACGTGTGAGCAACGGAAAAAAATTTTTCTCATGAATAACAGTTATGAGGCAATTGAAAAAATAAAAATCTGAATATAATAGTTATGAGCAACAGAAAAATTTTTCTTTCCCATAATAACTTTTAATTGTAAGGGAAAAATTTTTTCATTGAAATGTGCCCAACGTTTTTGATTTCAAAAAATTCAATAAGAGTTATTTTTCGTCTCTGCTTTCCTTTCTTTCCTATAGTGAAAGAATGTCAACAAAGTTTTTCATATAGGTGGCAACCGGTTTTGTAAAAATTAAATTTTATTATCCATCTACGGAGCAAGCCCTTTCAGATGGCGTTTCAAATTTAAAAATCAAACAAACTATACCGGAATATTAAATTGTTTGACAGGTGGCAACCCTTTTTCTAAAATTGATAATAAATTACCAATTTTCAGGTTAAGCCCTTTCATATAACACCTAAAACTTGAAAATCAAACAAACTGGAGCATAAAAATGAATTTTTGAGCAGGTTGCAACCCTTTGTAAAAATTATAATAAATTACTCATTTCATACAACCCTCTTTCAAATGACAACTCAAATCGAAAAATCAAACAAACTATAACGTTAATAAATTTTTTTTTAAACAGGTGGCAACCCTTTTTCTAGAAGTTATAATAAATTACTCATTTTAAAGTAAAGCCCGTTCATATTGGCAGGCAAAGCACTTTCATACCACCACAAACTGTAGAGTTTAATTTAATTTTTTAAAAGGTGGCAACCCTTTTTGTAAAAATTATAATAAATTACTAATCTTCAGGCCAAGCCATTTCATGTGGTACCTGAAATTTAAAAATCAAGCAAACTAAACAGGTTAGTTAAATTTTTAAACAGGTGGCAACCCTTTTCAAAAAAGTTAAACCTTCCTGCACATCTACAGGCCAATCCCTTTCATATGACACCTCATTTTCGAAAATCGGTACAACGGTGTAAAAGTTATGGTGCGTACAAAAAATCGCTTAGCGTAATATATATAAAGATGTCATATTAAAATATTGTACGGAAATTGTTATAAAAGCTTTTCCGAAGCCCTGTGAAGGAGTAAACAAAACCAGATGATCAAATACTACGATCCAAAAACATATCGTGCAGAGTTGTATTTATTTAGTACACATGCAGCATAAAATGCAACAATAAAATATTATGACTACATGACGTAATATGACAGGTTGTGAATCCCCTAATTGATTTTAACATGATGGTCTAATTTCACGTCCATAATATTATTGCATTCCCCGTAGGCCGTCCACAGATATACATACATATATTACAGCTAAAAAGAAGTTTATGCGAAACTTTCTATTGTTTACCGAACTTCTAAGCTTTAAATCATCATCGTACTTCTTCTTGACTAAGTATTTGCAGCACAAGTAGTTGAATGCCACACCATCACCCCCAGTCCCTACTGCAAGATGAGAGGTACTTACAATTGTGTTTAGGGCTCGATAAGAACAAAAGAGTGCTATATAAATGTAGACGTGCGATATAATGCAGCTACTCGATTTTTATAACGTTTTTTATACTCAGCTGTACTAGTACACAGAGTATTATAGTTTTGATTTCCTAACGGTGGATTGTAACAGAATGAAATAATCGAGATAGATATAGACTTATATATATCAAAATGATCAGGGTGAAAAGAGAAATCGATTGAGCCATGTCCGTCCGTCCGTCCGTCCGTCTGTGAGCACGATAACTGGCGAAAAAATTGAGATATTTTGATGAAATTTGAAATGTGAGTTGGTATCAAGACAGGAACGGATGGTATTGAAAATGGGCGAAATCGGACCGTGACCACGCCCACCTCCCCTATATAGTAAAAATTGGAAATTTTGTATGTCAGTCACTAATAGAGCTAGAGTGATAAAATTTCACAAACGTATTGAGCTCAGGCCCTTATGAAGAAATCTGGTGAAATTTTGGAAAATGGGCGGTGCCACGCCCACTTATTAAGGGGCAAACATTGAAAGTTTTATGAGTCATAACTCAGAAACCGTTGAAGATATATCGATGAAATTCGGTACGCGTGATATACTTACTTAGACAAATGTTTGGACGGAAAATTGCCAAAATCGGTTGACGACCACGGCCACTTTTTTATATGGGAACTATAAAGGGGCCTAATAAAAACATTTTAAGCGATATCTCTGTCAAATATAAAGATATATCATTGAAATTTTACAGAAGGTGTCCAACTATGGACATAAAACAAAAAATATAAAAATTTTGGAAAATGGGGTTGGCACCGCCTCCTTTCAGAAGCAGGAATATACGGGATTTCTGAGCCCATAACTCGACAAATAATCGATATATTATGACGAAACTTAGTGTATACACTTTCACTACTTGTAGTAATACATGTTCAAAATTTTAGCGAAATCGGTTGACGACCACGCCCACTTTTATATATGGGTATCATAAAGTGGCCTAATAAAAACATTTTAAGCGATATCTTTGTCAAATATAAAGATAATTCATTGAAATTTTGTGGCATGAGTTCCACAATAGATCGGAAACAAAAAATATAAAAATTTCGGAAAATGGGCGTGGCACCGCCTCTTTTCCGACAAAGGAATCAACGAGATTTCGGAGCCCATAACTCGACAAATAATTGAGATATTATGACGAAACTTGGTTTATACACTTTTATAACTTGTATTAATAGACACGCAAAAATTTATTGAAATCGGTTTATGACCACGCCTACTTTTTAACAAAGATATTTCTGGACCACCCTTTGGGAATTTGTAACGTGACATATTTGTAACTCATAAGGGGATGCAATTTTGCACAAAGAATAATATTCATAAGCTTAATTGGATGACTAATAAAAATTTAGAAAATGGGCGTGGCTACGCCCATTTTATGCAGCACTCGCTTTATATAAAGTACACCGTGTTTCCATCAAACGCAAACAATGTTCGATTCCACTCGAACTAGGCTTCCTTACTTGTTATTATTATTTTTTTCTCCAACAATGCTTATAGCTTCGTTTTTATAGTAAATAGCAGTGCTTATGTCTGTCTATATGTACATATATGTTTGTGCGTAAATGGTAAGTACGTGAGCACTTGAATGGAGTAGCGGTCGTCGTGTGATTGAACCCGCATACACAGCGTTCGTTCAAATACAATAAAATATAAAATTGCAAAGAAAAATAAAACTTCCATTTATTTACATGCATACACACATACATACTCTTATATGGTAGAATACGTTTAATAAAACTTACATAAAGACAATGCAAATAAAACAAAGATAATGTGCAAAAAAGAAAAAAGCACGACACAGCACATAATAAAAACGTACATGTCCATAAAATGGGATTTTGTCGCCTCGCTTTAATTGCATACTTATGAGTACATACATACACGCTTTACTAGCTACTTTAGTGGCCAGTATTCAAGCAATTCCAAGTATCTATGTGCGTATATCCTTAGCTTCCTCCGCTGCTGTTAAAATATGGTGTTTATCTATGTATATAAAAATTATAAGGCTGTAGAGTACAATCAATTTAATCCAGGTTCAAATATAACCATTACTCTAAAGAAACATCATGTAAAACACTGTTATCGAAGTGAAAAGTGTTGCAATATTCAAAGAATTATTATTAAAGTACTGAATTTGGAAGCATTCTAAATACTTTTGCGTCAATTAGGAAGGAAAAGAAGTAGCACGCAGACTGTATTGAGTTCGTTCTAGAACTTGCCTTGCGAATTCATATGATTTGCAAATGATTCTGTTTGATCCTTAAGGTACTTCGAGACGACGCATCGCGACGCAATAAAAGTACTTTCCCACTTTTAGTATTCAATAGGGGCATTTCAGTTATTACATCTGGGTCTGTTTACTGAAACAATCCGGCTCATAATGAAAATTGGCTGCACTTGAAAAGAACTAAAAAGAAGAAGAAACATATATATATATATATATATACCCAGCAGTAAAAATCTGAAATGAATCCTTTATGAATCACTGATGAAATTCATCATGAGGAGACATCAGTGAATGCTTTCATATAAAGGCTGCTGAATTTTTTCAAATAAATGGTTTGCTTTCCTCATGCCTATATGACTCCGTTCGGAGCCGGCATAAAACTGTCCAATGGTAGGAAAAACAAAAGGAGCACACCTCGAATTGTAAGAGAAGCTCGGCCATAAAACTCGTCAGAGTTATAAAAGCGCAAAAACAATTCTTCTGTACGTTGAAAAGAGACAAATACTCCCTCAAAAACAATTTGATTGACTTTAAACTTCAAACTAAATGAAAATAACTATTTCAAAAATTATTTTTTTTGAAATTTGAATTTAAATTACTGAAATAAATTATGAAACTCAAATGGCGGGATAGCTATGTATTCCATGTTATAAGGAGAAGCCAGTGCGCAGTATAATTTTTCTTCCGAATTTCTTCTTTCCCCTTACGGCCAAAGCAGAAGCTTACAAGAGGCAAATTTGAAATTTGTATTTCCTTATATTTTTTATTTTAAATATAATTTGTTTTATAGTTGTCAAATTGAAAAATTTGTCAGAAAAGCTGCCGAATGTCAAAAAACCTACCGAAATACAAGCTGGCTCGTGGGTTTATAACCGCCTCAATGGTATTTCGTTTGGTTTTTTCAATATAGTTTGCACGCTTGTACCAACGCAAAACGACAGTGATGAGTATTCAACAAAGAATGATCAATGATCATTTAGCAGTGAAACAAATTTACTGCAGGGTATATGTATATATATGTATACATACACAAATGTCACTTTTCAGTTCTGGCAAATCAAAAAAGCACTGTGCTGCCAAATCAGCACGGAAAAAACAAATCGAACAGGGCGGATCAGAAATTGAACCAGCAATTTATCTGGTTTAATCGAGCTAAAATCTTTGTTGTTGCATTTACATGCAAAAATTTTTATCTGGGTTAGGATCACCGTATTTGAAACACGGCTAATAATACCGATTGGCTCCTTTTCAATACCACTTACAGCCTTTCACATAATAATGATCGGATTTCATTTATAAAACATTTAATTTTCTTCTTTAATTTAATTGTAGTTGTGGGTTATTGATAAAGACCTTTGACTTGAAGATATTTAATGGTGTTTGGTCAGCTAACGTAAACTTCGGAGCACCCTTTATGTACCATATATGTAAGTACTACGCACAACAATTGGCAAGTGGCATGAAGTGTGGAGAATGCAAATTCTTTCCAACAACTATGGCAATTTTTCTTTGCTGCTGCTGCTGCTGGCACTACTTCGATTGCAAGCAGCATTCACTCAAAAAAAAAATTTCTCTCGATCAAAGACATAATTTTCCTTATTTTAAACACGCGTCCCAATACAAAATTTTCTTTGTTTTGTGTAAATTTTCTCAAAAATGTGGAAAAAACATAAAAAAACATTCAAACAAATTCGTTGCCATGGGGATTTGTATGGGAATTTAATTTCTCAAAATTAAAGAAATCAAGTCTTCAAAACAAGGAAAGTTGCGAAAGGAATGGCGCTTAAAGAATTTTTCATTATTTTAATGTATGAATTTTTTCAAAACAAGTATATGAAACCATGGTAACGCATGTAACAACAATATTTTATAAACCTTTTAACATGTTTTAAGGAAAATTTACTCAAAACAAAGAAAGTAGTGTTCAAAATAGGTAAACAATTTCTTTGACCCCTCCATATATTTTTTTTTCTCTCAGTGTTTCAGCGAGTATGTAGCACCGTCGAAAGTGGCTATGTGCATTTTTCATATTAAGCCACAAATTAGAAAAAAAAACTACTACGGCCTAAAGCTCTATTTTATTTGAATATTTTTTTGTAATTACCTTTTAACGATATAAAAAAATAAAAGCGCAATATGACAGTTTTTTGAAAATTCATTGTTAAATATTTCACTTAGCTAGCTTTAAAATTGAAAAGCATAAAAGCTCGAAACAGACAGAAAGGTGAGACCTCCATAACGTTGGAATGATCAGGTAGAAAGCGATTTTGGCGTCAGGCATCGCGAAATAGAATGAATGGCGCGCTATATATTTGGCTCGGTCAAAATCGTCTAAAGACTCTAAACGGTTACGCGCCAATTAAGAAGAAGAAGAATATTATAATGCTTGTTCAACCCAAAGAGTCATCAGTGTGTTAAAACACGGACATTAAAGGTTTAAAACGCTTAAAATTTACTCTTCTAGTAGAAATCAAGCGGTTCTGGTGGAAATGAAATGGTTTAGGAATTTTGACCTCCCTTTATATGAGGCGACGCCAATGAGTGCCACGGCGTATGAGTAACCTATTTTAGATAGATAGAGACTTTTGAAAGTGTTGAAATGAAACATAGAGACTTTTTAAAGTGTATTTGTATTTAATGTTTTTGTTTTTTCAGACTACGGAAGGATTTTGCAATAAATTTTTAATGGACACCTTTAAATAATGGTACACAGTCCATCAAAAACTCAATATCGAACAAATTGTACATAACCACTTTTGAAAGGGGACTAACTACTCATATGTACATACATATTTACACTTGATCGCTTGCAATGACTGTTTTATGCGTTATTAAAGTTGTTATTATTGTTTTTATAACTTTTTGCAGTTGTTTATATGTTTCGTTTTAGTGCAAATGTACGCGCTTTTATATATGATGTAAGCTACATATGTACATACCTACCTATTTACTAACATATGTACATACATACTTTGATACTTATAGCATTCTTCTATTGTTGCTGCCAAGCTTTTTTCTGCACGTCATGTTGTTGTTGTTATTATTGCTGATAGCACAGGCCGACAAAATGAGACCGATTTTTGTGACCACAAACCAGACCATACTTTCCTAAAGGTTTTCGATGCGCTGAATTCAAATCTGGACGCAGAATTGCTCTATCACGTCAGGATTTTGAGATATCCTAACCTAAATATGCAAAAGACACCGTTTTTGCCTATTTTTGAGGTTATATATAAACTAAAAATTATTTTTGTAAAAAAAAGCACACAAAGCATCTTAAAGAAGAAGTTTTTCTCTTACAAATGGCGTTGAGTTTGCCGAAATATCTTTTTTTTTTCGCTAAGATGGAGCAATTGAAAATTGCAGACTTATCGTAAGAGGTATGTGTTCTACTGCATCATACCTACGTTAATTCATATAAACTTTAAATTGCTCTATTTTGGCGAAAAAAAAGATATTTGAGCAAACTCAACGCCATTCGTAAGAGAAAGATTTCTTCTTTAAGATGCTATGTGTGCTTTTTTTTAAAAAAATAATCTGTCGTTTATATATAACCTCAAGAATAGGCAAAAACGGTGTTTTTTGCACATTTTGGTTAGGATATCTCAAAATCCTGACGTGATAGAGCAATTCTGCGTCCAGATTTGAATTCAGCGCATCGAAAACCTTTAGGAATGTATGGTCTGGTTTATGGTCAAATTTCTTGTCGGCCTGTGTAGTCTTTGCATTGGCATTGTCAAGTGGCATATTTTGCATTTACAATAAACGCACGTTATTGCTGTTGTTTATTGTTGTTATTGCTACTACTGTTGTTGAACGATTTATTACTACATATTTCCATATACATATGTATGTATGTACTTAAGTATGCAATGGAATATAAGTAAATGGCAATATGTATATGCCAATCGAAAAGTGCATTTTTATGCGAATTTGTGTGCTTATTTTTGTGAGTGTGTGTGGTTGTGCGTTTGTTTATTTCGATGCGGCACGCATTAGCTACCCTCTTCTCTGCCACACTTTGCACTTGCTGATGCAAGCAACATACATACATATCTGTGCCCGCAAATTAAAGTAGCCTAACTCAAAATATGGTGAACGGAGAAAACTCAATTTTTTGTCAAAATTCAAACCATTGGACCAATTCCGATTTTTAAAAGGGGAAATAATGGATTTGTAGTATTAGAGAAGGAATAGTTGTGAACCAGAAATCTTAAAGCAAGGTTAATTGCAAAAAAATGTCTTTTATAACTTAAGTGCTTTTATTGGATGCAATTTTTACGAAAAGCAGGATTAACTCTAGTTAAGTTCTTTTATTGTGTTGAATTCTTCCCAATAAGGTTTTTATTTCCATTTAACTCGAGTTAAGTGTTTTTAAGCGTAGACCTACGTTCGGGTCGAAAACGACCCGAAACGACCATTTAAGTAGATATAACTAACTAAGTAGTGAAATTAGAAGTCTTAGAGTTTTTAACCTTTATATTTTGTTTGAAATGAATGAAATAAGACAAAAATCGTTTCGCTAATCATTGTTGATTGGGCCTGAAAAAAATAATCCATAATCCTACGCCGCAGATCGTTTTCAACCCGAACTGAATTTTCGTTTTATTTTACCGAATACTGAAAAAGGCATGGTACTAGGGAAATCACCACAATAAGCTTGGTTTATCCGGAAATGATTAATGAAGACTCCCAAGCGAGAGGTTCAAAGTTATAACAGCTGGAACCGCCGAAAAAGGGGCGCGGTAGCACTACTGTTTGATAGAAAACATTTATTTAAGTGTTTGAATAAGCACGATGCTATTCCATTGCCACCACGATTTGCAAGGGTCTCATGACACATATAACACGTAGGTTGTCCGGAAACACAGTTATGTACAGTTAAATAAAAAGTGTATAAAGTTTTTATAAAAATATTCAGAAGATCGCAAAAAGGTGTAGGCATAGGCTAATCAGCACTATCTGACCCCGTGTCCGACTGACTACACTGAGAGAAAAAAATATATGGAGGGGTCAAAGAAATTGTTTACCTATTTTGAACACTACTTTCTTTGTTTTGAGTAAATTTTCCTTAAAACATGTTAAAAGGTTTATAAAATATTGTTGTTACATGCGTTACCATGGTTTCATATACTTGTTTTGAAAAAATTCATACATTAAAATAATGAAAAATTCTTTAAGCGCCATTCCATTCCCAACTTTCCTTGTTTTGAAGACTTGATTTCTTTAATTTTGAGAAATTAAATTCCCATACAAATCCCCATGGCAACGAATTTGTTTGAATGTTTTTTTATGTTTTTTCCACATTTTTGAGAAAATTTACACAAAACAAAGAAAATTTTGTATAGGGACGCGTGTTCAAAATAAGGAAAATTATGTCTTTGATAGAGAGAAATTTTTTTTTTTTGAGTGTATCGTTAAAAAATGAGTCCTTAATTGAGTCATCGCTACTATAATCCATATTTAGAAAGTCTTCTTCCTCCATGTTACCAGGATCCATACCTTGTAAAAGGCAACACGATTAAAGTTTAATAACAATAATAACTTGCCGAAAGCCTGAGTTGCCAGTGCTATATAAAAAACAAATCTGTTAGTTTCTAGCTTTTAAGCTTAACTATCAATATTAATAAATAAAAAAAATAACAATAATAATACACTAGCGATATTAAAACCCTGACGAGTTTTATTGCCAAGCTTCTCTCCCAATTCGAGGTGTGCTTCTTAACTATTGTTTTTCCTACAATTTGTGTGGACCTACAGTTTTATGCGAGCTCCGAACGGCGAATGCTTTTTTGTGAGAAGCCTTTTCATGGCAGAAATACACTCCGAGGGTATGGCGCCCACTACCGAGAGGTGACCGCTATTTATAAAAACCCAATAATTGGGTTTTAATCAATTAGAAAAATTTTTTCTGGTGTTTGTCCGGACTGGGTTAGAACCCGAGAACTCTGGTATAGCAGGCGAGCACTCTACGCACTGCACCTCAGCGGCCACATTAAAGTTTAATTGATGAAAAAAGGTGTTTTATGTATACAGTATATAATAACTAATTGAATTTCTTTAATATATATCCTTGAAAAATCTCTTATCTCAGTTTATCATATCCACTTGCTTCCAACAAAAAAACCTAACTGAAGATAATAACGCATGAAATGAGAAAAATATTCTAACAAAAAAACCTATCTCGAGATAAATTGTGTAAAAATAAAAAAAAATCGTTGGGGTAAGTGGAAAAAAAATTCAACAACTATTTACAGCGAAGGTTGAGTGTATAGCTATTTCACGAAAAACCATTTTCGATCATCAGCACTCTTTTCGGAAGTGGATGCACCGGGGATTGAACCCGAGTCCATTCCATCTTCAGCCGCAATGACCCAACGCATAAACACACTCGGCCATTGAGACTCTGTGCAAGCTGTTGGATTTTCCCCACTTTTGCCTTTTTCATTTTCAACATTAGTGTGTTTATGCGTTGGGTCATTGCGGCTGAAGATGGAATGGACTCGGGTTCAATCCCCGGTGCATCCACTTCCGAAAAGAGTGCTGATGATCGAAAATGGTTTTTCGTGAAATAGCTATACACTCAACCTTCGCTGTAAATAGTTGTTGAATTTTTTTCCACTTACCCCAACAATTAAAAATTGAATTAAAATAAAAATTTCGTGCTAAGCACTAAAAAAACTCTTTCAAGTAAAAAAAAATCACTTAAAATCAGGGACCGTAACGATTATCATTTTTTATAAAAAAAATCATTTTTAATCGTTATAATTTGATTTTTATTTTTTCGATGAAATTTGATCGATATTTTATGATTTTTATTTTTTCGATCAAAAATAATTGTTATTACTGGATTTAAATTTTTCCTATGAAACTTGATCGATATTTTATGATTTTTATTTTTTCGATCAAAAATAATTTTTATTATTGGATTTAAATTTTTCCGATCATAATAAACTCTAAAAACTTGTTTCTTTTTGCAAATTTTGTTCTCAAATAGAACTGCGCCAATGTTGGCACAATCGTCAACTTCAAGCCATCAAATATAGGATTCACTAACGTTTGAAAAAGTGTACTATGATCGGAGAAAAAATAAAAAAATATTGATTAAAGTTGATCGGAAAAATTTAAATCCAATTATAACAATTACACTGTGGAACAAATTTAGGTCAACAAAAGTTAACTCGGTTCTGAAAGTTAGGGGTGAAAATAGAGGCTAAATTAGAAGACCCGTATCGCGGCGTTTGCTGAGGTTAGTTCGAATTTGTTTTTAATCGACCTTTGAACTTTGCGGGCAAATGCCGATTTTCAGCATATTGTTTGTATGGTTTTTTTGCTATAACTCGTCGACTAATTGAGATGCATTGCCCGACTTGACTGTATTTACATGATCGCCTATAACTTTTCCATTTTACCATGGATTTTCTTCGTTGATAGCTTATTTTTTTGCTAATAGAATGTAGCTTCACGTAAACGAGTAAAACCGAAGGTGAAAATTTTGGTTTTAAAGATATTGCCTGACAAAATCAATTTTTTCTTTAAAAAATCGAAAAAATTCAAATTGAATTATCAATATTTCAGAAACTATAAGAGGTAGGGAAAAATGTTATAGACCCCTTGTATAGGAAATTTAATTTTCTTTCGTTTGCTGTCCCTCTAACAAAAAAATCTCAATTAGTCGACGAGTTATAGCAAAAAAACCATACAAACAGTATGCTGAAAATCGGCATTTGCCTGCAAAGTTCAAAGGTCGATTAAAAACAAATTCGAACTAACCTAAGCAAACGCCGCGATACGGGTCTTCTAATTTAGCCTCTATTTTCACCCCCAACTTTCAGAACCGAGTTAACTTTTGTTGACCTGAATTTGTTCCACAGTGTTATTTTTGATCGAAAAAATAAAAATCATAAAATATCGATCAAGTTTCATCGGAAAAATTTAAATTCAATAATAAAAATTATTTTTGATCGAAAAAATAAAAATCGTAAATAATGGTTATTTAAAAATTTAAAAAATAAAAATCTTTAGAATAAAGATGAGCTCTTATTTGGATAGAATGTGCTAAAATCATTATGTCGGCATACTTGCATTTTATTGTTAAAGAAGTTTTCATAATGATTTTTTCATCCGAAGAAATTAAAATAACGATTAAAATCGGTCCCTGCTTAAAATAACCTATTTCCACTTAGGCTATGAAAACAAAATTGATAAAAAAAACTATAATTCCTAACTCAAGTTAAGTTTTTTTAATAAACTGAAAACGCAAATAAATACGTCCATGAAGTACCCACATAACTCTAGTTAGGATGTTTTAATAAAACGATTTTTCATACAATACTAGACTTAAGAGATTTGCTAGAAGATAAGTTGTTTTAACTGGTGCAAAATGTTTCTATCTGAGTTAGGATAATTTTTATATCTTAATAACTTTTTAAATATTACTCCAATTTAAATGGGGATAAGACAGATCGATGGGTTTTCCTCCAAAGATTAACACTATGACAATAACTCAATTTCGCATTATCTCGAGTTAGGCTACTTTAATTTGCGGGAACAGATATATAGAGCGTAAATTGCTGTCGTTTGCACAGCACAGACGGCTATCGATGACAGATATCGCACATACTATGTACTATAAAAAATATCAAAACATCTAGCTGCTGCAAGTTTTTTGCACGAGTTCAAAGTGCGGAGGAGATATACATACGTAGAATAACAAAATGTTTACGAATGAGATATATTAAATTTTTTTAGTTTTTTTTTGTGTGTGTGTTTTTTTATCGGAAATTGTGAAATGTAAGCTTGCAATGTAGTTGTTTTTTTTTTAGTTTTTTTGGTAAAGGAGAAGGGAATGTGGTTCACTCAGCAGCAAGTATCACTAATCGGTGCTCTAGTTGAAAGCGTTGTTATATGGATCTACTGCTGGTCATAATTCTCAAACACGGCCAAACAACCAGCGACCTCTAACGAAGTACCAAATTTCTTTTCTAAGCAACTTCTTGTAGCAATTTCTGTCTCTTTTTGGAAATCTAGCTATGAACCTACAACACCCGCGACGTTTTTTCCTTTCTTGAAAAAGAAATAATTCCCGCGGGCGTTATTACGTTTGATCCACGGGCTTTATTTCTCTTTCGGAAGGGCAATTAAGCCCGCAGACGGGCTTTTTTTAAATATGGTGTATTATTATTGGAAAAAGCGCCGCAGGGGAAAAATTGGAATAAAAAATCGCGCGATTTTTAATTGCAATTTTTCGTTTTTTTTTAAATATGGTGTATTATTATTGGAAAAAGCGCCGCAGGCGAAAAATTGGAATAAAAATTCGCACGATTTTTAATTCCAATTTTTCGATTCTTTGAATTTTTTTTAATCCCCTTCTATATATTCAAATACTCAATCAAAATAAACAAAGCTTCAGTAAATTTCTATAATCATTTGTTAGTAACAATTTTCAAGGTCTCTAAGTAAGTAAATATTTAAATACGCAATCAAAATAAACAAAACTTCATTACATACATATTGGCACTTTCAGACCACAATCTAAACAAATACTCATATAGAGTTTTCAACAATTTGACGACAAACCGGGCACAAAATATTTCTATTGCCATTTACGATTGCAACCTTACTGTGCTCTCCAAAGCAATCCGCATACAATTTAAAGTGATTGCATGGGCTTAAGAGAACATCGCGTGGCTTGGTAAAACAAATCACACAACAACATGCTTTGACTCTCGCAAAAATTGTCCGCCGTTTCTTCATAGTCAGAACAATCCATTTCGGATACATCAATGTCTTCTGTGTCTAGGCTTGCCATACGTCAGGCATTTGGCCTGATTGACAGGCATTACATACTTTGTCAGGCAATCAGGCGCCTAACGAATTTTGTCAGGCATTTTGAAACGTTTTTTTGTGTACATTGATATTTTGTGGCCGCTGGGGTGCAGTGGGTAGAGTGCTCGCCTGCTATGCCAGGGGTCTCGAGTTCAAACCCCAGTCCGACCAAACGCAAAAAAAAATTTTCTAATTAGTAAAAATTCAATTATTGGATTTTTTAAGAGCAGCGGTCACCTCTCGGCAGTGGGTGGCATACACTCCGAGAGTATTTCTGCCATGAAAAAGCTTCTCACAAAAAATGCATTCGCCGTTCGGAGCCGGCATAAAACTGTAGGTCCACCCAATTGGTAGGAAAAAACAAAAGAAGCACACCTCGAATTGGGAGAGAAGCTCGGCCATAAAACTCGTCAGAGTTATAATAGCGCCATTGTATTATATTATTATTATGATATTTTGTATACATTTTATTTCGTTTTATTCAAAGCCGTATAAACATTATATATGTAATCTTGTCGAGTGTAAACACAGCGTTATACCATTGACAGACGGCAGCGATAATCCGGAATATCTACACTGAGAGAAAAAAATATATGGAGGGGTCAAAGAAATTGTTTACCTATTTTGAACACTACTTTCTTTGTTTTGAGTAAATTTTCCTTAAAACATGTTAAAAGGTTTATAAAATATTGTTGTTACATGCGTTACCATGGTTTCATATACTTGTTTTGAAAAAATTCATACATTAAAATAATGAAAAATTCTTTAAGCGCCATTCCATTCCCAACTTTCCTTGTTTTGAAGACTTGATTTCTTTAATTTTGAGAAATTAAATTCCCATACAAATCCCCATGGCAACGAATTTGTTTGAAAGTTTTTTTATGTTTTTTCCACATTTTTGAGAAAATTTACACAAAACAAAGAAAATTTTGTATTGGGACGCGTGTTCAAAATAAGGAAAATTATGTCTTTGATCGAGAGAAATTTTTTTTTTTAGTGTAGCTAGTTCGGACTTAACTTGAGAATTAACTGGAGGTAATCCGGAATATCTCTTGAGATAGTCCTCAAAATTTTAGCGGATTAGAGCATTTTGTAATGACATCCCTGCTGAAAAATGTCTATTGTGAATGAAAGGGAAGAAAAAGAAGAACCCAAGGCAGATCTAGGAAGGTAGGCGCATAAGTGAATTCAGAAATTTTGAATGTAATTTGTTATTGTAATTGGTAGAGTGTAATGTCAAAATGATATTTCGCCTTGGTTGAAATCTGAATTCGTTTGGGACTCGCCCATTCCTATTGACCATGATGTGATTTCGTTTTGATTTTGACATTACCATACCTTTGGAAATAAAACAAGAAGTTCTTGAATTCGCCGCTGCGCCTACCTTCCTTCAGCTGTTTTGTTAATCCGCAATACTTGCCGTCTGTCAGGGTAAAATTTTAATCGAATTAAGTGTTGCGGTAATTGGGATTATCGCTGCCGTCTGTCAATGCTATAAGTTTAATAGGGTCTATACACGATGCGTCTGATTCAAGAGTCAGTTTAGGTGTATTGGTGAAAATGTGCATGACTCTGGCATGACTCAAGAAAATCAAAATTAGTTTGATATTTTTCTGTGACTCGCCTGTCAAATTTAATGACGGCGAGTCAACACGTACACAGATGACTCGCGAGTCAGACGCACTGTGTATAGACCCTATAAGTCTTGTGCGATTATCGATAACTTCTTTCTATCTCTTATTCCGTGTCATAAAAGCACATTCAGACTACATTTTAAATTGCGTTGATTATCCGATATTACTTTCCGAAATTACGTGCGTTCACACACGTTTTTGAGTAATTTATTTTAGCCTTGTTTCATTTAACGCCGATACTGTGCCAGATAAAAAACTTTACATGCGAATGCAATAACTACGATTTTAGGACAATAAAACCAAATAAATTTCTGGTGCAATATATAACACCGTTTGTTGGAATTGTCACAATTATTTGTCATTTATACTTGTGCTTTTGGTGCTATTTCCGTGAACATAATTTAGATAAGTCATCAACAGAAGAATCTAATAGAATTAATAAGCATAAAAAGACAAATTCATAGTCCATATTTGACAAAAAAATATCAGTGAATTGTGAATTGTTTTTTAAATGTGATAAATTTACATACATAAACTTGTAATTTTTAGACTGCTAAATATACTTGAATGAATTTTATGGTTTTCTAACTTTAGGCTGTTTTCATTTCGCTTTAGAGCGCTTTGACATTACTCGGTGCGGTATCGGATCGACATATTTGGTTTTTACCGAAAGTATACCGAAAGCTTACCGACCACATGTATTTCAATTGACACTTTCACACTAGTCTTGCATACATGAAATCGGAGCGGATTAATTTCGGTATACCGCAACGCGGTAAGATCGGTCAGTAAAATTTGACAAATGACTGCATACATTTTTGCGGCGTAATCAAAGAAGAAGAATAAAGTGTGAAATAATGCCTTCGTCTACGATGGAAGATATTATTGTTATAATTGAGTGATTTGTTGAATTTTAATAAATTATATTTTTAATTTCGATATTTGTTTTCCAATTTTCTGCCGAAATTATTCCCACAAGTGTGAAAAACACTGCAACGCCGACACGTTTCGGTAAGATGAAAATACCGAGAAAAAATTTCGATCCGAAGTCGTACCGAGTAATGTGAAAAGGCCCTTAGTCAGGCATTGGGATGAAAAAATTATGGCAAGCCTATCTGTGTCACATGTCTTATTTTCGGGATTACTCATTTGATTCGGCTGCGGCGCTTTTTCCAATACTAATACACCATATTTAAAAAAAAACGAAAAATTCCAATTAAAAATCGCGCGATTTTTTATTCCAATTTTTCGCCTGCGGCGCTTTTTCCAATAATAATACACCATATTTAAAAAAAACACGAAAAATTGGTATTAAAAATCGCGCGATTTTTTTTCCAATTTTTCGCCTGCGGCGCTTTTTCCAATACTAATACACCATATTTAAAAAAAAACTAAAAATTGGAATTAAAAATCGCGCGAGTTTTTATTCCAATTTTTCGCCTGTGGCGCTTTTCCCACTAATACACCATATTTAAAGAAAACCCCGTCTGCGGGGTTAATTGCCCTTTCGAAAGAGAAATAAAGCCCACATCACCGTATAGGGCGCGCGGGCGTTCTTTCCCTTTCTGAATGGAAATAAAACCCACGGGTTTAATTTCGTTTTATTCGCAGGCGCTATTTCTTTTTCAAGAAAGGAAAAAACGCCCACGGGACTTTTTGTCCCCCATACATTTTTTCTAATTTTAGGACAGTCAAATCTGAAATTTCTTTAAAAAAATTAGATTTTTTTCAAATTTTTTGCATTATTTTTGCCATTGTAACCAAACTACTTGACCAATTTCGGAGTGTGAAGGCAAAAAATGTTTGTTGGAGGTCCCTATACCAGCGCTTCCTAGATGTCAAATCGCCACGATGTCTAATAAATTTTTTGATGCACTTATGTGATGCAATGTCTTGCATATATGGCCTTTTCCACATTTTTACCAATATCTCAAAAACTGGGTCTGCCACAAAAAAATGGAATCAGCGTAAAATTTCGCTTTAGAAAAGTATTATTTCATTTTTGGTGGTTAAAGTTGATCAAAATTTGTCGAGTAGTGTAATGGAACAAGCCACTCGAAAAAACAGCTAGAGTAAAGCAACAACAAACACTTATTACACTGTGCAACACCAATTTCGGTTGAAATGCAATAATTTCACCGTAGCATGAAAGACCTAGACTAAACATTGGCAACACACAAATTTTAATCAATGTAGTAAAATCTTTCCAAGAATAATTTTATAGAACATTTTAAAGCAGGAGTGTAGGACTACACCTTTTCCAGATTGAAATCAGAAAACGCCAATTGAATTTCATAACAGGTAATTGGATTTCAGAATTTGTCATTTGGATTTAAGAATAGTTATCTGGATTTCAGAACCTGTTAATTGGATTTCAGAATAGGCAATTGGATTTCAGAGAACATAAATTGGATTTCAGAATAGGTAATTGGATTTAAGAATGTGTGAATTGGATTTCAGAAGTAGACAATTCGATTTCGGAAGGCGGCAATTGGATTTCGGATATCATTAACTTTATTTCGTAAAGATGGAAAATAGTTTGTAGGTTCAATTCAGGTTATAATTTCATATAAGTTATGTACTACAGATACAATTCAAAATAAGACATATGTACATACATAATCAAGTATTTACATTTTCTGAAATCCACTTTACGATTTCTGAAATCCAATTCACATATTCTGAATTCCAATTGAATATTATGAAATATAATTTTAGTTTTCTGAAATCCAATCGCTTATTCTGAAATCCAATTCACACAATCTGAAATCCAAATTATAATTTCTGAAATCCAATTATCAATTCTGAAATTCAATTAACGTTTTCGGAAATACAATTGGAGTCTTCTGCTTTCAATCTGGAAAAGGTGTAGTTACTCTTTATGACTCCCAACAAACAAATTGTCGCCGCTACAGCGCAACTCAAAATAAACGGTACAAAAGATCACATTCAATGCGTAGCTTTTTTTTTTCGAATCAGTTTTTGTCATTCGGAAAAAATTTTTTTTGTTGTAAAACTTATGATGTTGTTGTTGAGTGGCTCGATTATTCGATTTGGGTCTGCACACTTGTTTTAAAGCATTAGTTAGCATAAATATTGAAGTTCGTTAGAGGGTTAAAATGTTCTAGAAAAATTTTTTTTATACAAATTCTCGCAGACAAAATTTTGTAATTATTACAATTTCTTATTTTTTATATAAAGTGGATATAAGATTTTTATAGAAGAATAATTACCCTCCAAATTGTTGCATAGTGTTGTGACTAACAATAACAAAATCAGCACTAACAGCAACTGAACTGATTATCGAGATGAAAACATATGTGTGTACATATGTATGTGTATGCATATGTACATATTAGGGATGGGACTATTCGAATAAAAATTATTCGAATAAAAAATCCTTTTATTCGAAAGGTATTCGTAATTCGAATAATATTTATTCGAATAATTTATTCGTATATTCGAATAAATACTATTCGAATAGTACTATTCGAATATCAATATTCGAATACCACTATTCGCGAATAGCTATTGAATGTATGTATGTATGCTTTTGCTATTGTAAATACATACATATGTATGTACATATACAGAGAAACCTCTCCTAACGGACACCTCTCATAGGCGGACACCTCCCTTGAGCGGACATTTTTTCATGCACCAAGGTTTAGGTTCATTTTTTAGAACAAATTGCCCTCTCTTAGGCGGACACTCTCTTGGCCGGACGCGGACAGTTATTTACTATTGAATTGAACAAAAAACTTCTATTAAGCGGACACGAACCTCTCTTCAACGGACACTTTGATTTTTTTTCATAACGAATCACATAAAAACCTCTGTTAGGCGGACACGAACTCCTCTTAAGCGGACAAAATATAAGTAGGTATGTATAGCAATACAAAAAAAGTTCGCGGAATGTTCGTTAGCTAAAAAGCACTACGAAGAAAGGGGAATCACCGACTAAAATAAATGTCCGCATGATTTTATCGGAATAGATAAAAATACATTCACCGAGAGCACATATTTCCAGTTAGATGTTCTAACTGATGAAAACGTCGAAACCATTGGAGATGATAGTACCGATACTGAAAGTATTACCGCTGAATGTAGGTAATGCAATCTCCTCGAACGAAATGGCTTTGACTGCAGTTTCAAATTTGAAAAGATTTTGCACGGAAGACCTTAGTGCATTTGAATTGTTGCAGAAATTTAAAAGCCATCTGCAAAACAACTTTATTTTAAATAAGCAATAAACCCCTAGTCAATCGAAAATTTCGCTATTTTTTAAATAATTTAAGAGGTATCCCAACATTTCTAGTTCTCAGCAACGTAACTAATTGAAATGTAATATGTATGTTAATACTTTATGTATATACATACATACATATGCATATGTATTTAATTGAAATTTTGAAGACATAAGAATCCTTGTTTTTTCAGTGAAATATGAATAAATAAATCCTTTAAAATCCAAAAAAATAGCAACCCACTCCCTTAAGCGGACACCTCTCTTGAGCGGACAAAATTTGCCCGACGGTGAGTGTCCGCCCGAGGGAGGTTTCACTGTATATATACGTACTCTGGTTTGCGCGGAGGCAAGTGGAATTCCCAAATTATGAATGTACGTACATACTACTATTCGAATAGTATTATTCGAATAGTGTTATTCGAATAGTACTATTCGAATTTTTTCCTTCGAATATTATTATTCGTTTATTCGAATAATAGTTATTCGAATATTATTCGAAAAAAGTCCCACTACTAGTACATATAAGTATTTATATGAATAATGCACGCTTAAGCGCATCTTAAAGATGTTTCATAGCTAACGACCGCAAATTTAAAATATACCATATGTGTATATCTGCATGTATGAGCGAAAGTGTATTGCAATAAATATATGTATGTATGTATAACATATGCAAATATTCATATAAAGCACATTTATTAAATACACATACGCTATAAGTAAATATCTACTAGGTATTATATGCCGATAGATCTACATACATACATATTTACATATAAGTTCACATCTTACCAACTTGCCACTCAGCCTCTTCCGATGTGTTGCACACACACCTACCCATGCGTACATGTACATATATATGTATGTATGTATGTATGTTGCATCGCTTAACAAGACATTTTGCCTATTGTTCTAGTATGTCAAGCACAAATTTGGCTCGAAAGCTGCCATTAGAGTAGGATAAGCAATACTTATCAGTAGGGCAACAGAAGATATGCAAATGCATATTTTTCTGTTCCAGTCCTATTTACATATGATAAATATATATCGGCGTTTTAGCTCAAGACGAAGGGAATAAGCCTAACTTGTTAGGGCATATTTTCGCATATTTAGGTCAAAAGGCTTATTTTTGCATATCTTGACTTATTTGCATATTTTTGGCATATTTTGCTATAAATTCATATTTTAGCATAGTATTTCGTCGTATTTTTCCATCTCGCTTGTAAAATTGTTTATATTTAAATTTTATACTCTGGCAACTTTGTTTTGTATATGCGCATACCAAGGCCGTATCTAGGGGGGGGGGGATGGCAGGGATCAATCCCCCCCCCCCGAAATTAATGCGATAAAATTTTTTTTGTAATATAAATATGCTTAATTGTATTTTTTAGAAGCATAGAAATCATGTAAAAAGTTAGTCTCAATTATTATTTGTATCTATGTATGTACTAGCAAGTACCCGGCTTACTTCGCACAGTGGCACTTCTGCACAATCTAGACGTGAAAAATTAATAACATGGTGAAAACTGAATATTATTCATCCAAATTGATTTGTTAGTAGTATTAGGACACGAATTAAAAAATTTATGTGTATTTCTTCAAAATAGGCATAACTCAAAAAATGTTCTTTTATAAAAAATGTACTGCACATATACACATTTTAAATAAAAGTAAAGTTAAGCATGAATATATTGTATTTAAATTTAAATGAACACAAAATTTAGGATTCTTGAAGGAGCGAACGAACTTCATCGTTTATATCACTTCCGCTTTTAAAGACTCGCTTACGGGATTTGGATAAATATGTTATTATTGGATCCGAAGTAAATAATAATGTATGTATTAGGTCTTCTATTGTATTAGAGCGCGAGGTTTTCCTCGTATTAAATTCTCGAAACCTCCGAATATCTTTATTGCGAGCCTCCAGAGCTTCTTCGGACATCATACCTATTGGTAACGGGCAAGCTTTTATAATTGCAGCTCCATGAACTAATATCCTGTGCACGCTAGATGGCATGGGGTACCACCCATAAAGGTTTACATAGCGAATCGCTGTGTCTTTGCAATATTGACCAAATTTGTCATATGAAATGTCAGATCCACTGGACATACAACTCAGTATTATACCAAATCGACGGATAAGATCTTCATCCACGCCAGTTGCTTCAGCAGCTAAAGTATGCTGTTCAAAAAAACGACTAGCAGTATTACCATTGTTGGTTGTGCCGGAGCCGTGTTTTGGCATGTCTACAACGAGATATAGCGAATCTCTAATTTTTCTTTGGATTTGCCGTTTTTCATTTTCAAAAATTTCCTTGTTTTCTTTGGAAGTAACTCTCCACACTCTTATTTTGAGACGATACGCTATATGTAAGATACATTCCATAAATCGTATGTAGGCATGCAATGTAGATAAGCCATATTGGTAGTATGACTCATCACTCCGCTGTTCGAAAATTTCATCTAAATTATTCATGGTTTTGGGCGTTGCTTTGCAGATTGGACATTGTTGTACAGATGTGTCACTAACGACACTAAAAGTCTTTCCATCGATCATCGTTAATTTCATGTCATAACTTATAATGATGCTTTCATTGGCTACTTTAACAACCATGGACTTCAAAGAAGAAATTTTCTCTTGCATTTGTTGGATTTCTGTTCTGATAACTTCAGAAGTTTCCTTTTAAAATGAAATCTTTATAGGCCGACAAAATCGCGTAGAAGATGGTGCTTCATTAATCCAAATAAGGTTGCCTTCTACTGAATTTAATTGCAGTGGAACCATGCAAATAACGAACAAACTACTGTCACATAAGTTTTGATTATCGCCTTCAAATCGCTGATTATAATTGGAGTGATCAGAAGCTCCGTCGCAGCCCCATTTTACTAAAAGGGTTAGACCCTGCCTCAGCCGATCTATGTTTTGCTCCAAAACACTACTTTGAGCTTGCACTATTATCTTCATCGTGTGGTCAAGAAGTAGTTGGAGATCTACTTCAGCCTTTGTGTCTGTAACCGTTATTCCTTCCGGATAGCACTCTTTTTTAGCTGGAATTAAATTGTTATACGGTGGGTAGATATTTGCCTTCTTTTGCTTGGCACCTTGTTGCAGTAGCGTGTAAGTATACTTTGATAAATGCGCATCAACATATAAAGATAACGCTTCATCGGCTGTATATTGGCTGTATTGATGTGGAAAAGAGTGAATACTTTTCTTTATTTCATTAGCTTTTTCAGGCGTAGTTTCCGTGATTTGTTTTACCACATTTTCCACATCACGAAGTCCAGACGCATGTAAGCTCATTCTTGTCGCAAATGCAAGCTCTGCGTAAGAGTAATCCTTTACCAAATGTGCCACTTGCTTTCGTTTTGCTGAATCACTCAGTTCACTAAAGCTTTTTTTCGGTCTACCTGGATTTTCTAAAACAGTGCGCTCTGGGAAATCTATACCTTGCTGAAGCCATGAAGTGAACTTGGCAAGGAATTTCTCATTTGTCCTATTTAATTGCATCCATTTCTTATGAAGCTTTGCTAAAAAAATTTTAACCTTACTGCAGCATTCATTATACAGCTCCTCGTCTTTCTTTTCCCTTTCTTCGAGACCTAAAATGGTACAAACATAGTCCAAAACAGCTTTGCCTTTTTGATTTTGGTCGCGTTCTGCAACCCACACATCATACAACTCCCTCCTTATTATGGGCATAATACCAAAAGAGGCGCCTAGGGGCGGAACAATTCAGTTGATTTATATGTAAAAATATCGAATTAATGCAAAAACGAAAAAATTATTGTGGTTCAGCGCGGTTAATACTTTCAGCAAGCTTTTCTTTTTACACTTTCATATATTTTAAGCACTAAAATAACGCACGTAAAAATACTTCAAATTTAATAAAGAAAACTGAACCCAACAACTTTTAAACACATGTGAACAAACACACTTGCACGTAGGTTTTCAATAATGCAAAAATATTTAAATTTTTTTTTCAAAAACAATTGTTTTGGGGTTTAAATTAAACGCTTATTTCCTCCACTTCCTGGCAATTTTTAACATATTGTAAAAAACGTTCTCTTTAACAGCTGATTACGCAACAATAAATAATAATAAAGAGAAATGATAATTACCGTTATATACTGTGGGAATTTTGTGGACTAATTGCATTAAAAAAAATTAAAAAGTTTGACTTCAAAAATTTTGATATTGCGCGCCTAAATCAAGAAAAAGTGCCAGTGTGCTTCGTTGCGCTGCAAAAATTAAATATACTGATGTTGAGCTTTGAGTAGAGTGTAAAAATGGGTTACACATTCATATTTTGTGCTTGTTTTCTGCAAGGAATGTAATATACCACCCTCCTTTAGATGAAATGCAAACCCTTTAAAATTAAACAAAGTTATAAACAATACATTTATTAACAACAAAAAACTCAAAGTTATAATAATTCAAACAACGTTTGGTACCTACACAGAGCGAAAACCACCTAATAAAATAGAACAAAAGTAAGAATATATCTCTATAGTTTTTCTTTAAGAAGAATCCCTACTTACTTTTAATGGGATAGTCTTTTTAATAAAATCAAGAGGAAATCTTCGAATATATATGTGGATATCTCCTTGAATTAATAAAGAGGGCATTCTTCTTATTTTTATTAGGTTGTCTAATTAAATTTATTATAAAGTTAGTCTTATATACATACATATGGAAACTGAGTTAGCGGTTCACAGTCGACAACAATAATGCGTAAAGAAAAGTTGAGTGGAAAGTTTTTTATACTTTTAAATAAAATTAAAAAGATTTACCTCCCAAAAATAAGAAGAAATCTCTATGGAAATATCTTCGTCTCTGACTTCTGTCCTCTTTTTGGGCCACGAAGCTGTTCAAAGAGACAATCTTCTTATTTTTATGAGGATTATTTGGCTCTGTGTACATTAGTAGGCAAATTAGTTCATAAAATAAGGTACATCTTTTTCATTAATTAAAAACTTCCGTGAACACAACATTCTTTGTTTTGTTGCCATTTCCAGGTATAAGAAAACTCTGGTTTTGTGGTGAACCAGTTCGCGACAGAGCAACATACATTTGACCGTGAGAAAACACCTCGTTGCGAAGGTCTACCCCAATATAGCTAAATGTTTTCCCTTGGGACTTACAAAAAAACGCAAATTTCACTCATACGACCCATGAAAAGGGAAGAATGTTCCATATAGTTTAAATCCGGTCTGTAGTTAAATGCTGATTTCGTATGAATCGCCACATGTCTCCTCTGCATTCCACGCAACCGTGAGTTCTCTAAACGATTTGCATGTTCAGCGACTGTCCCGTTTCTTCTGAACCTAATTTGGCGCCTGTTTCCAGAAGATATAGATAACTGCGGTTTTGCTTTTGGCATGTCTAAGAAATTGTTTAACAAAATCATAAACTTATAATTAACTTAATTGGGTAAGAGCTTAATTTAAAATTTTACCATTGAAATTAATGGTGATTTCGTTTCATCAAAAAAATGCGCATTTTTGTTACACTCTTCAATTTTCCGTTTTCGTTTGCAAAATGAAAGAAAAACGTCAAACAGAATATGTCTTCTTTTTTTAGTGGTTTTATTAGGCTAGTGGATCTAGTGGTAATTTAGTGTAAAAAAACTACATAAGTTTTTCACTTGCTACCCTGTTTTCGTTTCCTAAAAATGTACACTTCAGTGGTGTAAAAAACTCACACTTTTTACCCTCTGAAGCTTTGACAGGGTAGCTGGTTGCACTGAAAATCAGCTGACGAAAATTTTATTTGACAGATAAATTTGGTGAAATTAATTGGATTTTGCAATAACAATTAAATATGGGTGATAAGCGAAACCTAATTATTCATGCACATAGCATAGCAAACGCGGCAGATATGTATGTAATTTGAATTTGAAATGTTTTTTTTTTAGTTAATCCCCCCCCAAAATGAAATCCTGGCTACGGCCTTGGCGCATACTATTTGCCATTCCTCTTTGTCTGACAAGTTCAAGGCGAATTTAATAATTTTCGCAATGCTTCATTCAAATGTGCTACACGAATCAGCTGTGTATCTACATACATAGGTATACGTCAGACGGTCAATATATGTTGATGAAATCCGTGGATCGCGATTCATATTGATAGTGTAGCATCGAGTATTGATGGCTCGCGATTCTGGATCGCAAAATGTTTAGAAATTTTGAAATACGCGATCCGGATCGCAATATTGACAATACGGATTGACTGTGTAGCATGAAAATTTTGCAATCCATCAAAATGCGTGTATATTTAGAAATTTTGAAATCAATAGTGCAATAGTGGCAATAAACGAATTAAAAGTGAAAGTGCGAAAAGGACGGAAGTAAAATATCTTGAACTTCAGAGCGAGAAAAATATCGCAATATTCATATTGAACGTGTAGCACTACACGCTACACAGTGACTGAAATTCTTGCTTTTAAATACGCACCGATACCTTCAGTTGACGTGGAAAGATCTTTTTCTACGTTTAAAAACTTACCGCGACAATCGACATAGTTTTCTATTTGAAAATTTATCGCAAAATTTTGTAGTTTACAGCAATAGCAATTTGAATAAATAAGTATGCAATTTGATTATTTTTTAGGGAAACACATTAATTTTCCAAAACCCTTCTTAAGAATTTCTCCCAATTATTTTATGTTACAACAGGTATATCTTCAAAGTTTGAAAAATCTAAGTGAAACGCCGAAACATGTAAACTTAATTTTTGCCTGTAGAATACAATGACGTATTCAGAATATCCGTAATAAATTTTGATTTCGAGATATTTAGAAAAGATGTTTGAGATCTCTGATAGTGAATTCTTTGTCGTTTGTAAACTTTACTCAAATTGATTAAGTTTTGTGATAATGTGTCGGCCGACGAATGGGTTCAACTCAAATAAATCTCAAAATTTAACAAATGTAAAAAAAAATTTTAGGGATGACTATCTAAAATCAAAATTGCGGAGGGTCAAACTTCATTTTAGAACTAGGCTCCTTTGGACTTTTTTGTTCAGAATTGACCAGAGAATGCAGCTGTGGCCGAAACAAAGTAGGTTTTTTTCCGTCAGTACAAATTGACCCGCCCTAATATATATACATTTTCGTATGTAAAAATACTTGTTTTCTTTTGGTAACGAAGATGTGTTTCACAAATGTGATTTTTTTTATTTCGTCTTTTGTACCTATAAAATGTACCTTTAACCCTAATCCTCTAAAGTGAGCCTCTCAGTCTCACTTTAAAGTTTAAAAGCGAATAATTCCTAAACCAAAAAAGTTTTTTGCTTGAAATTTTGGGTATTCCTCCATTTGTGTTCATAAATTATGAAATAATGTTGATCTTTGGGCTATTTATTTATTTTAACCATTTTTTTTGCAATCGTATAAAATTGTAACGAAAACCCGAAAGTGAGCCTCAAAGACTCACCTTAAGTATCTTTATCGTAATAAGCTTACATTTCTAGAATTCAACTAAATTTTGAATCCGTTGTTTACAAGGTTTATCCAGTGAGGTTTTTGCATTGTTAACTCACCATACTTCCCCCGGATTTTGGTGAATTCGTCGTATTTCACCATAGATCTTTAGATCATATGATGTCATAAAATTATGGAGAACGGTAAAGTGAGCAATATCAAAACCATTAAAATCTTATGATTTTCTGTTTACTGAGATTCTAAATTACGGAAAAGATGCGTTCAGATAGAGAAACGAACGATCGTCTGCTTTTATGTGTCAGTAATTTCACCACGAACGTTGCGTTTTAAAACTTTTAAATTTGATCGCGGAAATTATAATATGAAATATTTATTCATATTCATTTGATTCTTAGTTTTTCTCATTGTGTGCACGAAAACAAATTTATAACAGATGTAATAATACCATTTATAATGAACATTCAACAACTACAAAAATGTGTGAAAATTGTAGTTCATTAATATCCCCTATTTTATGCTGGCCGCTGTGGTGCAGTGGGTAGAGTGCTCGCCTGCTGTGCCAGAGGTCTCGGGTTCAAACCACGGTCCGAGCAAAACACCAAAAAATTTTTCTAATTAGTAAAAATCCAATTATTGGGTTTTTTAAGAGCGGCGGTCACCTCTCGGCAGTGGGTGGCATACCCTCCGAGAGTATTTCTGCCATGAAAAAGCTCACAAAAAATGCATTCGCCGTTCGGAGCCGGCATAAAACTGTAGGTCCACCCAATTAGTAGGAAAAACAAAAAGGAGCACACCTCGAATTGGGAGAGAAGCTCGGCCATAAAACTCGTCAGAGTTATAATAGCGCCATTGTATATATATTTTATGCAATTACCTTTTTTATCTTTATATACTAAAAAAATTGTCATAAACCGTTATAAGAATGTATAAAAGTGCTTCTGCGTTCATTACTGCATAAGTAAAAGTAAAAAACAAATACCAAAATAATGTGTTTCAAAATTTCCCCATAGGTGAGCTTCAGAGTCTCACTTTCGGTTTTACGTAACTTTTCAAAATTCGGTGATTAGGGTTAATAAAAATAATTTTTTGTTACAAAAAGTATTATAATTTAATAAAATGAGAATTTTTTATTTCGCTTTTGTAACTATAAAAACAAATATGTACCTTTAATAAAAAATTTTTTTATTACAAAAAGTGTTCTAATTTTATTTAAAACTAATTTTTGATATTTGTCCGGGCCAGGGTTTGAATCTGGAACCTCTTGCATGAAAGGGGAGCACACAACCTATCATGCCGTATATCTTTTTATTAAGTATATAAAAAAAATTTTTAAGGGCATATTTTCAGTGCTTAAACCAAGTTTTAAGAGCATATTTTTAGCGCTTAAACTATATTTTTAAGGACATATTTTTAGCGCTAAAAATGAATTTTTTAGGGCATATTTTCTGTTGCCCTACTTATCAGAGATAAAGCATTACGTAGATATGCATGAATATACATGAGTGTCATGCATTTAGTATACACATACATATCTACATATGTGTAAATGTGCATACATACATACATATATTGGCAGATTTGTGCCAATAATAGATAGATATTGGTTTTGTCAAATTGAGGTTAATTAGTTTATAATGTTTTCGCTCTCATTAATAGCTTAAATTCAATCCTCCTAGATTTTGTGTATGGAAATAGCTAAGCATGCATTAAATATCTACATACATAAATACATACATATTTTAAACGCACACTCGTACATATGTATATCCTTTCGTTGTAGGGAAATTTGTTGAAATTTCAGTTGCACTCGGATGACAAAGCTGCTTGCAGTTGTTTGTTTGTTGTTGTATTTCTAATTTTGATTGTAGCTGCGAATACTTCCCTTTTTCTTCCCCTTTCAATGAAGCTATCTTCTATCAGGTGGACGTGAAAAAAGAAGTTTTATCATGTAAAACACCTTTCGTAGAAACTTACCTTTTGTGGGCAATATCTTATCCAAATCAAACGATAAAGTAATATTTCGAAAATAGTCATCAAAAAATTTATAATAAAGTACTTATCTAAGAATACATGTTTCGTAAGGAGTTCCATTTTCAGCCCATTGAAATTATCTAACTTTCTCAGCTGCATACGAATCGACATGTGATAACATCACTATCCTTTGTCTATTCATCGATGAAAAACAGTGTTTAGTTGAAAAAATTAAAATTTCCCTTTTTGGGATATTTTTCAATTTACATATTTTATGCTAAAATAAGATGTGTAACGTGGATATGAGCTAAAACCCGTCTTTGATTAATAAAAAAGAAAATTTCCTTCTTGGGATATTATTCAATTTACACATTTTATGCAAAATAGGGTGAGTAACGTCTATGTTTGCTAAAAAATATTTGCAGTTGAAAAGAAGAAAATATTTCCTTTTTGGGATATTTTTAAATTTCCACATTTTAGGCCAAAATAAATGCGTAACATCTACGTCAGCTAAAAGCTGTATTTAGTTGAACAAAAATAAAAATTTCCCTTTCTGGGATATTTTTCAATTTGCACATTTTGTGTTAAAATAGTATGTATGTATAACATAAATGTTAGCTAAAAACAGTGTTTAATTGATAAAAAGAAAAAATTTCCCTGTTTGGGATATTTCTCGATTTACACATTTTATACAGAAATAGGTTTTGTAACGTCTACATGTATATATTTTTCAACTCATGCACCTCCAACAAGGACTTGACGCATACTATTTTTTCATTGTATAAAAATCCAGAAAGAACTACAAAAACCAACTGAAATTTTACTTTCAAACCACGCCAAAAGTTTTAAGTGTAATTATTTGCATTTTTGTTATTGTAATTATTCTTCTAGTGGTTTGTGGGGCTTTTTGTTTGCTTATCACATTACATATTTGGCTTTGTAGGTACTGGAAAATGTTTTTGGTTGTTTTATTAATTTGCATTATGTTCAACATACATAAGTACACTGAGAGAAAAAAAATATATGGAGGGGTCAAAGAAATTGTTTACCTATTTTGAACACTACTTTCTTTGTTTTGAGTAAATTTTCCTTAAAACATGTTAAAAGGTTTATAAAATATTGTTGTTACATGCGTTACCATGGTTTCATATACTTGTTTTGAAAAAATTCATACATTAAAATAATGAAAAATTCTTTAAGCGCCATTCCATTCCCAACTTTCCTTGTTTTGAAGACTTGATTTCTTTAATTTTGAGAAATTAAATTCCCATACAAATCCCCATGGCAACGAATTTGTTTGAATGTTTTTTTATGTTTTTTCCACATTTTTGAGAAAATTTACACAAAACAAAGAAAATTTTTGTATTGGGACGCGTGTTCAAAATAAGGAAAATTATGTCTTTGATCGAGAGAAATTTTTTTTTGAGTGTAGGTGCATAATAATATGTACATCTGTATACATATGTATGTATATATTATCTACATGCATACATAAGTAGGTAGGTATATACATATGTACATACAAACATATTTACAACAAATAACTCTTTTGAAGCTGTGCAGTTGTTTAACTTTTGCTGGAAAATCTGTCAAGCTTCTTGTTATGAAATTCCATCGAGCGCTACTCGCGTTTGCGGGTTTAATTCCTCTTTTCGTTAGAGCTTTTGTCTTTTCTTGATTTTTTATCTTTTATGAATTTTTCGAAGTTAATTCTCTTTTGATCACGGATGTTCCCCCTTTTCATTAAGCGATCAAAGAATGTATTACCATTTGTATCCATTATTGCTTCAACTTGTTTATGCTTTTCCTCCAGTTTTGCTTTACCACTACACCCTCATGCTGATTCCATGTCTAATAAACTGCATAAATCGCTTTCAAGGTACAATAAATTTAAAAGCTATGCATTTAAAGAAAATAAAAAAAAAAACAAAATTTATTTTAAGTATATTCAAGATTTATCCCTCCTACCTGCAAGTTTTAAAAATAGCACTAGAAAAAAAGCAAAAGCAACAAAAGTAAAAGCAGATCATGTAAATTAACATTTACTGTTTGCAGTTACAGCAAAAGAGAGATTACACTAACAGCAAATACAAAATGCAAATAAACTAACAGCAGCAAAAACAAAGCATTGATAGTGCCAAATACAAAAAACACTAACAGCAGCAAAGTCAGAGCTACGAAAACAAACGCAGCTAAAAGTAAACAAAGACAAAATCAGAAGCATAATCAAAGCAATCAAAAGGAATGTGAGTAACATTATTTTGCAGTAAACATAACATTTGCTCAACTCACCACAGTCATGTTAAATGACGGCTGTGGTAGCTAAATATGAAACACTGTATGGGCCACAATTATACCCCACAAACATTAAAATTCCAGCAACAGTAGACACGCGTGTTGCTGCTGCTTTTACTGCTGATGTTGTTGCTGCTGTTGTTATTTTGGGTGGCGCTGTTTGGCTCCAACACTCTTTTTGGGGAACATTTCTTTGCACTGCGCGCTCATTTGTGCGCATGCAAAGCGAGCACGGCGCTCAACTAGCGTTTGATTTTCAATATTTTCTTTTTTTCGTAACTGTTGCTATCGTGACTAATAGAATTTTCTTGTCGTACGAATTGGGGCGAATGTGGTGAATAGCGCTGATGTAGGAAATCATTGGAAATCGTAGCGGAAAAGTATAAGAGGCGCGGAAAACGCCTGTTGCCATCAGTACAAGCAGCAAGTGCGCCAATATTATTTTGGCAGCTGTTTTTGGCTGAATTTTTAATGTGTCACAGAGAATGCATCATATAGTCGTTGTAATTTTTTTTGGAGACGCAAGTGCGCTTAACACATTTTTACATGCAGTGGGTAGAGTGTTCGCCTGCTATGCCAGAGGTCTCGGGTTCAAACCCCAGTCCGAGCAAAACACCAAAACAATTTTTCTAATTAGCAAAAATCCAATTATTGGGTTTTTTAAGAGCAGCGGTCACCTCTCGGCAGTGGGCGGCACACAGTGCTTCGTCTCCATATAAGGAATCGGCAAAATTAGGGGAGTAATCGCAGAACAGTGAAATTTTGTGTACAGGTATAAAATAATAGAGATAAGAAAAAAACGCAGTTTTGGCCAAATCGATGCAAGGACATGACTACCTCCCATATGTCCTTGATTTTAAAGTTGTGATTTCAACTTAAATTTCAAACAGAATGAAATCAAATTTGGCATATATTTATAGAATAATGCTTTTAAACTAGGTTATAAGTTTAGTTCTTGTATGTGAAAGGATATAACTACCTCCCATATATCCTTAATTTTAAAATTGTGATTTCAACTTCAATTTTAAACAGAATGAAATGAAATTTGGTGAATGTTTATAGAATTATGTTTTTAAACTAGGTTATAAGTTTCGTCCTTTTAAGTGCAAGGACATGAATGCCTCCCATATATCCTTTTTTACAAAAAGTAATTTTTAGATTAACATGTAATCACAATACATTAAAAACGAACTATAACATATATAATTATCCTTTTAAAATCAATGATAAACTAGGTACTCCCGTTAGTTATTGCAAAAATTGTTCTAAAGAAAATTACTCTTAAATTTGTTCAGAAAATATGTTGGTTGTTTTAGTTTAATGCACTATTTTATTGCAAAATATCAATATGATTTTGGCACATATCCAATTGCAACTTTTAAAAGCGCGATATTATCAGAGTTAACATAGAAACAATTTTTTATTATAAACATTTTCCATGTAAAAAATAAAATTTTTGGGGTGTTAAATAAAGTACTAAATTAGCGATTTCCGCCATAATTTTTGAACCTTTTTCTTTTTTGGTAGCAAGACCTCCTAGCATAGAATCGAAAATTAAAATAAAAAAAATAGTCGTTCTTTCTTGTTTTTTTTTTTAAATTTTGTCAAACTTTGTAAAATTTTATGTGTCTTACCTAAAAAAGTTAGTATTACATGTATGTTTTTTTGTTAGTATTTGTCACATATTTATAAAAACTGTATATTTTATCCTAAGTAGGCTAATTTCCTATATTATTAGAGAAAAAATAGTTCCATATATTAATTTTTGGTAAATTTCTTCTATACCATATATTCTGTTCTGTAAAATTTTCTAAAATTTTGAAAATATGGCTTTACAAAATCGTACAATATCTACATTTCCGGCAAAAAATAGTGCAATTTTTTTACAGATTCTACTAGACCACTTCAAAGTTAACCAAATTCCCAAATAAAAAAAATAGGCGTTCTTTTTTTCATTTTTTGTTTGACTCCACCAAACTTAATAATTAAGTAATTTTTTGAACTCCAATAAAAAAGTCGCAAATGTTTTCGATGGGACAGTCACCTTTCTGAAATAAATTACACTGTAGGGAGGTCAAAATACCACAGCGAAACGCCGAGACACCCCAACTAAATTTTTGGCTGTAGAATACGATGGCATTTACAGAAAGTCAAAGTTAGCTCTTGTTTTCGAGATACTTAGGAAAGAAGTTTCAGAGCTCTGAGGGTAATTTTTTTTCCGTCTATAAACTTTACTCAGGCTTGGAACCCTTTACGCGCATAAAAATTTTGACAGTTGCTCTTACTTAATTGGGGCATTCTAAATTAAATGCCGCCTTTAGTTTCCCCAAATTAGCTCCGGTTTTCGAGATAACGGTATTTAAAAATTACCATCAATTTGGACTTTTTTGTTAATAACTCAGTCAGTTTATGAGATAGATTGCCAAAACTTTGCACGTGACAATATTTTAGTATTACCTTAACTATTTCTGAAAATAATTGAAATCGGGTGACTATAACATATAGCTGCCATACAACCGATTTTTCAGATGTGGACATTTATGGGTATAACTTTGCTATTTAAACAGCTAAGGACATGCAACTTTGGAGAATTTGTACTCGTATTGGCCTTAATCTATTCCCTGAAAATTGTCAAGATCGGGTCACTATAACATATAGCTCCCATAAAACTGATTGTTCAGATATATGGTTTTGCACATTTATTTCCTTATAACTCCGAAAATAGTCATTCTGCTTGAAAAAGCAATATAAACACTTTCATTCAAAATTAATAGGTGAACAATTTTCTCATGATTTCCACGTATCTAAAGCTTCACTTTAAACATAAACTTCTTACACTGAAAAGTTTCAATTGAAAAATCTTAAATTGCTGAAATTGTTGAAAAAGCTTCAATGAAAAAGGTTCAATTGAAAAGCTTCAATTGAAAAAGCTTTATTTGAAAAATATTCACTTTAAAAATTAAATTGGAATGCAATTGAAATCGAACTAAAAGCTTCACTGGAAAATGCTTCACTTTAAGAAAGAACTTCTTACACTAAAAAGCTTCAATTGAAAAAGCTTCAGTTGAAAAGGCTTCAATTGAAAAAGCTTCAATTGAAAAAGCTTCACTTTAAAAATGAACTAACTTACAAAAGCTTCAATTGAAAAAGCTTCACTTTAAAAATGAACTAACTTTCAAAAGCTTCAATTGAACAAGCTTCACCTGAAAAAGCTTCAATTGAAAAAGCTTCACTTAAAAACTGAACTTCCAGCTTTCGAAATCTCTTACCTTGATATTTCACTAAGTTGATTGTGTGACAATTTGAGCACGACTAAATTTCTGGTGTTCTGGAACAATCCATCCGGCAGTGCTTGTAACCGGTTATGTGACAAGTCCAAATCATACAGCTCATATTGATCCATTAGCAAGCGCACCGGCAAGCTAGTCAACATATTCTCCTTCATTGTCAAATTTGCCAGTTTCGTTGAGTTTGCGAACAGATCCTCAGGTACAGTTTCCAATTCGCACGCTAAACGTACATCCCGCAAATGTGGAAAATTGGAGAACAGGCCCGGTGGCAGTGTAATGAGCGCAACTCGATTGTTAATCAGACGAAATTCGGTGAGATTCTTATTATTTAAAATTTTCCTACAAAACTATTGTTTGAAAACTATTGAAGCATACTTTTAGGCATTATTTGGAATAAAATTTTATGAAAAATTAACAAAAAAAATTATTCAAATGCTTATAAAATCCTCAAATATGCATATATTTTCTTCATTTAAAAACTGTATAATAGTTCTTTTAACTCTCTGTAAGACGATATAAAGATCATCTAATTCATTTAATACGATATATGAGTTATTGGGCTTGAAAAAAATGCCTATGGTGAAATTTCAACTTTGGTTGCACAAAAGTGCAATAACTGATGCAGATACGTGGAAATCGTATATGAGAAAATTGTTCATCTATTAATTTTGAATGAAAGTGTTTATGTTGCTTTTTCACGCGGAATGACTATTTTCGGAGTTATAAGGAAATAAATGTGCAAAACCATATATCTGAACAATCAGTTGTATTGGAGCTATATGTTATAGTGACCCGATCTTGACAATTTTCAGGGAATAGATTAAGGTCAATACCAGTAGAAATTCTCCTAAGTTTCATGTCCTTAGCTATTTGAATAGCGAAGCTATACCCCAAAATGTCCACATCTGAAAAATCGGTTGTATGGCAGCTATATGTTATAGTCACCCGATTTCAATTATTTTCAGAAATAGTTAAGGTAATGCTAAAATATTGTCACGTGCAAAGTTTTGGCAATCTATCTCATAAACTGACTGAGTTATTAACAAAAAAGTCCAAATTGATGGTAATTTTTAAATACCGTTATCTCGAAAAATGGAGCCAATTTGGGGAAACTAAAGGCGGCATTGAAGTTAGAATGTCCCATATAAGTAACAACAACTGTCAAAATTTTTATGCGCGTAAAGGGTTCCAAGCCTGAGTAAAGTTTATAGATGGAAAAAAAAATTACCTTCAGATCTCTGAAACCTAAATATCCTAAATATCTCGAAAACAAGAGCTAACTTTGACTTTCTGTAAATGCCATCGTATTCTACAGCCAAAAATTAAGTTGAAGTGTTTCGGCGTGTCAAGGAATGTCGCAAGGAATGTCGCGATGCCTCGGAAAGAAAGAACGCCGCCTACAGGGCTACATTGTGTGCGGGCGCAACGCGAAGCGTATGGGAGCGTTATCGAACGGCGAAGAAGGAAGAGAGGCGCCTTTTTCGAAAGAAGAAACGGGAGGCTGAAAGGCGCGAGTGTGAAGAGCTTGAGATGCTGGCGGGTAGGAACGATGCTCGAAAATTCTATCAAAAAATCAGGCGGATGACTGAAGGTTTCAAGACCGGGGCAAATTCCTGCCGGAATGATAACGGTGATCTGGTAACTGATGTCCAGAGCATACTTAAGTTGTGGAGGGATCACTTCTCCTCCTTGCTAGATAATGGCAACAGTGAAAGTGCGGAAGGAGAAGATGTACGACCCGAATCCCCAATAGCAGATGATGGTAGGCATGTTCCACCACCTGATCATGACGAAGTGCGAATAGCAGTATCTAGGCTTAAGAATAACAAGGCCCCGGGCGCTGACGGCTTGCCAGCCGAGCTATTCAAACATGGTGGCGAAGAGTTGATAAGGAGCATGCATCAACTCCTATGCAGAATATGGTCGGACGAGCGCATGCCCGACGATTGGAACTTAAGTGTGCTCTGCCCAATCCACAAAAAAGGAGACTCCACAGTACGCGCCAATTATCGTGGGATAAGCCTCCTGAATATCGCATATAAGGTCTTAGCAAGTGTATTGTGCGAAAGACTGAAGCCTATCGTCAACAATCTGATTGGACCTTATCAGTGTGGCTTCAGACCTGGTAAATCTACCATCGACCAGATCTTCACAATACGACAAATATTGGAAAAAACCCATGAAAAAGGATCCGACACACACCATCTCTTTGTCGATTTTAAAGCCGCTTTTGATAGCACGAATAGGAATTGCCTGTATGCCGCAATGTCTGAATTTGGTTTCCCTGCTAAACTTATACGGCTATGCCAAATGACATTGACTAACACCACCAGCTCCGTCAGAATTGGGAAGGACCTCTCCGAGCCGTTCGAGACCAAACGAGGTTTCAGACAAGGTGACTCTCTTTCGTGCGACTTCTTCAATTTGATGCTGGAAAAGATAATACGAGCTGCAGAACTTAACCATACAGGAAGCATCTTATATCACAAGAGTGTGCAACTGCTGGCGTACGCCGATGACATCGACATCATTGGCACTAACACGCGCGCCGTATGTTCTGCCTTCTCCAAGCTGGATAAAGAGGCTAAGAAAATGGGTTTGGCGGTCAACGAGGACAAGACGAAGTACCTCCTGTCATCACACAAAGAAACAGCACGCCTTGGCAGCCACGTCAATGTTGATAGCTACAAATTCGAAACTGTTAAGGACTTCGTCTATCTGGGAACCAGCATTAACACCAAGAATGATGTCAGCACGGAGATCCAACGAAGAATCACGCTTGCCAATAAATGCTACTTCGGACTAAGTAGGCAACTGAAAAGTAAAGTCCTCTCTCGACAAACAAAAATCACACTCTACAGGACGCTCATCGTTCCAGTCCTCATGTACGGCGCAGAAGCATGGACAATTTCAAAATCAGATGAGATGGCACTTGGAGTATTCGAGAGAAAAGTTCTTCGTAAGATTTATGGACCTTTGCGCGTTGGCGTGGGCGAGTATCGACGGAGATTTAACGATGAGCTGTACGAGCTTTACACAGACATCGACATTGTTCAGCGAATAAAGATCCAGCGGCTGCGTTGGGCAGGTCATGTCGTGAGAATGGACGAAGGCGCTCCGGCTAAGAAAGCATTTCTATCGAAACCCGCTGAACGCAAAAGAAAAGGGAGACCTCCACTGCGTTGGGAAAATCAGGTGGACAGCGATGCTGCCTCCCTAGGTGTTCCCAAGTGGCGCCATGCTGCACGAAACAGAAGCAATTGGCGCGCTCTGTTGGACTCGGCCAGAATCGTCTAGACGGTTAAGCGCCAATCAAGAAGAAGAAGTTTCGGCGTGTCTCTGTGATATTTCAAAAGTTAAAAATTTACCTACAGTGTTATTTATCAAGAGTTATTTCAGCTATTTGGGCATATAATGGTAAGCAAATGTGGCAAGTTTCAGAGTAATACGATTTAAAATGAATTTTTGGCAATTTTTTTTGTAACACACTAAAAATCGTATTACCTTAAAACAGTTTTTCCTCAAAATTATACTGATTTTAGCGACCTCTATTGGCAACAAAAGCATGAGATTATAAATTCTACTTATATATTTATTCCAGGTGATATATTAGCTTCACAAAAATATATATTACTTGAATAAATTAAGCAGTTTATTTTATCTTAATTTTGCCTATGGGACTGTGCGGCATACCCTCCGAGTGTATTTCTGCCATGAAAAAGCTTCTCACAAAAAATGCATTCGCCGTTCGGAGCCGGCATAAAACTGTAGGTCTACCCAATTAGTAGGAAAAACAAAAAGGAGCACACCTCGAATTGGGAGAGAAGCTCGGCCATAAATTGTTTTTGTTGTTGTTGCTTATTGTTGCTACAAATTTACATAGATATCACGTTTTAAATCTCATAACCGCCTAACTGACAATTGTAGCAAAAATTAGAATCGAGTTCCTGACGCCCAACTCTGCGGCTTCAGAGCTGAAAAGGGCATTAGAAGGAAATACAGAGCTTCACTAGCTTCCAAAAGACCAAATTTATGGTATATATATTCATCGAGCTGAGCGCTAGGAGTTAAAGTTTGCCAAATCTCAATTTTGGCATGGGCGATTATGAAAGTTTCACTTAGGCGGTTATGAAGTTTAAACAACAATATGTGCAGTAGTACAATTTAAAAGTCGATGCCTAGAAAAGCAAGCAAAACAATAACAAGCAGCTGTAGATGTCATGTGTAGTTAGTAAACGGCTCATTGCACTTATTACATTGCACATTCACTTTGTTGTTGTTTGTGTGCCCTTTTATTTTTTTATTGCTTTTGGCTGGCTGCTCCATTCTCATTCGATGCCGCTGACCGTTTAATTACAGCTGCAGTGTCGTTTAGTCAAGTTTTATTATTTTTATTAAATTACATCAAGAATTATTATTGCGACTAAGAAGGGCTTGTGGGTTGAAAGTGCTTGCAGATGGACATACAAACATATGTACATATGTACACTTATCGATATGTGAGTATACTTAATAGGCATTCAAGTTAAATGGCATGAAAATGTTTAGAGTTGAAGTTGAAAGGATGCAAAGTTTTTAATTGAGTTTCGAAGCGTTCCACTCCTTATGATCTTACTACTCCATCACGTTGGTCTCCTTTTCGTTGGGGATGGGGCTTAAATGGGGACCAGGGTGTAGTCCCCGCGAGGGACTTGCCCTGTCTCTCCATGAACTAAGAGGGAAGCTCCGTATGGTACCCTTGGGCGCATCCTGCTTGTCGCGGCAAGCAGGCTGTATCCCAGGTGTCCTATGCGGAGATCACCGCACCAACACACACACAAAAACCCCTAATCCAGGGTGTCATGCGTTTCCGTGCCCATTGGATGGTTTGCAGTCAGGGGTAACCGACTGTATTCTTACGGAGCCTCCCGGATACCGGTCCACCTCCGGGAGTAACGGTGGACTTGCTGCGGTAAGGGGCTCTGCCGTAGTCGACCGTTCCCTTTCCCCCTTTCCTTACTTCAGGTCGCCGAAAGGTCTCGTCTCAGTAGGCGACCGCACAAAACAGATGAATATGCACAAAAACCAAATAGCCTCGGATCCCTGCACGGGTAACGATGCCGCCGTTGGACTTGGCGATAAAAAAGTAACCAACCCCTCGGGTGCCGCTATGACGGCGCCGAGCGGGCCTTCACGGCCCACATCCCAAATTCGACCACCTACGCAAGCAGGCAGGAAGACTAAACCCCTTGAGGGTAAGCCGACTACTGCCGTCAAAGCTGGTACAGCTAAGCCCCTTGAGGGTAAGCAACCACCAGCTGAGCTGGCACGGGTGGTCACCCCAGCCCCTCAATCGGGCACCTCTAAACGGCAGGCAGTGGATAGCGGCACCAAGTCCTCAACGGGCGAAGTGCAAGCCCCTGCTCCTGCCGGGGATGCTCTTACCAAGCCCGCTGAACACCCCGAGTGTTCTAAGGCTAGTAAGAGGATTCCGATGTCGATGCGCAGCCAGCGAAATGTTCGCAACGCCGCCAAGATCGTAGAGAGGACTAGCAATCTTCCCTACGACAAATTGACGGCGGAGCAGAAGGGTTCGTTGGCCTGGGCAAAGAAGATTCTCGCTGCCAAACAGGCTAAGGCGACTTCCGGTCCGACAACCACCCCCCAGTCTGGTCCCTCTACTTCAAACCAGGCACTGGCCTCAAAGAGACCCCGATCTCTAGAGAACGCTTCGAACGTTCCAAAGAGGCACAGGCCGTCAAACACACCTCCTGCCCTGACCAAAACGTTCAGCGAGGCGGCGAAAGCCACCTTAACGCTGGCCGTTATGGACCGCGGCCACCCGGATGAGAACCTGTCCCCGGAAAAGTGGAAGATGATCCTCATAGGTCTCCTCAGGAACTATGAGGAGCTTCTGGACCGTTTTCCGGGGCCTCCTCCTGATATCCGGGATGGCGGATGGCATCAGGGCAGAATAAAGCTCGTGACATGCGCCGATGAGCGCTCGTACGAGCTTTACAAATTAGCTATGTCCGAGGTGGGTGAGCTGTGGCCCGGGTCTGACTTGGTTGCGGTCAGTAAGGAAGAAATTCCGAACAGACCGAGAGCCTGGGTTTGGGTCCCGGCTGAGCCATCTGATCCGGACAAAATTCTGAGGATCATCTCTCGATCTAACGCGGAAATGCCCACAAGCGATTGGAGGGTAGTACGTGTTGGTGACGTGAGGGAGATGCAACGCCAGGTTGGGCTGGTCATCAGCGAGGCGTCTCTCCCGTGGATTGAGAAGCGAGGTGGTACAATCGGCTACGGCCTTTTTACCATCACGCCGAAAATCCGAAGGTATGATCCCCAGAAGGAGGATGAATTGGTAGCCGACGAGGACAACCCTGGTCTTCCGAGCCTTGGGGCTGAGGGCAGCGCCTTGAGCGCACCCGATCCGCAGGGCTCTGGGGATGGGGGGTGTTCTACGAAAGCATCCGATTCCAATTCTGTGGAGGTAGGGGGCAACGCCATGAGCGAACCCACTACCCCCTTAACTACTGACGTCCGGGCTCCATGCAACACCTTGAGTGGACATGGGGCCGCTAATGAACGGGCAGACAGCACTCTGGACTCCGAGAGCGATACGTTCTCGGTGTCTGAGTTGGTAGGCCCGTTCTACAACATGCTCGACGAATGCACGCTGCTGGATTCGGATCCGGAGGAGGCCGACTTTGACTCCACAGTCATTGAGGTCTCCGAAGGAGCGGGTACAGTAGCGGCGGACGTCGAGATGCATTCCGACGACCAAAATGATGCAGGTACTGCAAATTAACCTGCATCACTCCAAAGCAGCTTCGGCTGCACTACTCTTACGTCTCAGCAAGACTGCTGAGGCGATCGTTCTGGTCCAGGAGCCTTGGGTCGTTGGATCCAGGGTCTGTGGCCTCAAATCTGGGGACTACCATGTGGTGGCAGCACCTGCGACAGGTAGGACCAGATCATGTATTCTAATACACAAAACTCTTTCCTACTTTATGGTGTCTCTTTTCAGCGACGAAGATATGGTCTGCATCAGCCTCGAGCTGAAAGGCAAATCGATATGGATCGCCTCTGCCTATTTGGCGTATGACTGCCCCATTTCTGGGCAAGATCGGCTACTTGGTGCGGTTAGGGAAGCTGAACGCTTAGGGCTCCAACTGCTGATAGGGGCCGATGCCAATGCCCATCACACAACATGGGGCTCATCGGACGTAAACGCGAGGGGTGAGTCTCTTTTTGATTTCATTATTTCTAATAATTTATCTATATGTAATTCTGGAGGCAAACCTACTTTTGTCACCGCAAACAGGAGTGAGGTACTTGATATCACTCTGGTCACAGGCCCGCTCTCTGACTATGTCAAGGAATGGCAGGTGTCCGGAGAAAACTCCTTCTCTGATCATATGTATATAACTTTTAATCTACTCTTGAGACCTCCACTTAGAGCGGGATACAGGAACAGGAGGCGTACGGATTGGGCTCTGTTTAGTCAGAAATTGTCTGCTACGCTCCTTGAGCACGCTTCTCTCGGTACGTCAAGCCTACCGTTAACAACTGATGAAGCGCCTATCTCCAATAACAGGTCTGTTTCTCTCGGTGTGCTGGACACATCGTCAAAAATCGATGAAGCAGTTGACTTTGTTACAAAATCCTGTAACGCTGCTTTCAAGAGTGCCTGCCCGTAGGTCAAAGTTCGGGGTAAAAAGAAACCTTATTGGTGGAACCCCGAGATCTCCAAGCTTCGGCTTAACAGCAGAAAGCTCTTCAACCAAGCGAAAATAACTGGCAACTGGCAAGCCTACAAGGATGCCTTAAAAATTTTCAAGAAGTCGATCCAAAGAGCTAAAAGAGACTCATGGAAAAACTTCGCTAGCGACATAGAAGAAATCTCTGAGGCCAATCGTCTACGAAAGGTCCTCTCTACTAACCCAGTTCCCCCAAGCTGTATCCGAATGCAAAATGGGGACTGGGCCACATATAGTACTGATATTCTGAACACCCTGGTCACCACACACTTCCCAGGGTGCACCTCGGAACCTTATAGAACCTACTCTAATCCCAGGACATTTAATGACTTGGAGCACATAATTACTAATACAAGGGTAAATTCCTGCTGAATTACAGGCAGCAAGTGATACTCTAATCCCTCTTCTTGTTCCTATCTATAAAGCCTGCCTCAACCTGTCGTACATTCCTCGAAGGTGATCTTTATTCCTAAAGGGGGCAAAGCCTCCTACAGCAGCCCAAAGGATTTCAGGCCGATAAGCCTGACCTCTTTTCTACTCAAAGTTCTTGAAAGATTGCTGGATGTCTATATCAGGCTCCGTGCGAATAATCTATCTCCTTTTCAACACGCTTATTCCAAAGGCAAGTCCGTAGAGACTGCTCTACACGCTATCACTTCCAAGATAGAAAAGGGGCTAGCCTTTAAGGAATTCACACTGGGCATCTTTCTCGACATAGAAGGAGCTTTCAACAATGTTCTCCCGGGAGCCGTTACCACCGCCCTACGGGACTTGGAGGTAGAGGAGGCTCTCGTGAGGTTTGTTGAACTTCTTCTTAGTAGAAGAGCCATTATTTCTGAAATGGGTAATTCATCGATAACTAGGTATGCCAACAGGGGAACACCCCAGGGTGGAGTTCTGTCTCCTCTGCTTTGGAACCTAACGGTGAACACCCTGCTCTCTAAACTTCAGCACACGGGCTGCCAGGTCATTGCGTACGCCGATGACATCGCCCTGACAGCGACTGGCAAGCATATACCGGTGCTGAGCGATCTTTTGCAAAATGCACTCAATATTGTAAAAACCTGGTCTCTGAAATGCGGGCTGAGTGTCAGCTCTGAGAAAACGGAAATGGTTCTGTTTACCCGCAAACATAAGATACCTGAATTCAAACCTCCGTCCATAAATAGGGATGGCAACAATAACCGGAAAAACGATTATAATCGGTTAATTTCTTTCGGTTAACGGTTAAAATGTATCGGTTTTTTCTTTTTGATTATTTTTTCGATTAACCTTTTTCCTCTCAAGTCGAAAATAATCGAAAGGAAATAATCGACGTTGAGAATTTCCGCCTTTTCATCCGAGTCCGAATTCGGTTACCTACTGTTTTGTGAGTATATCCAAAAAAACCGCAATAAATGTTCCCTCCAGTTCCCGAATAGACGATTTTATTGTCATTTTGACGATTTTTCCTAATAAATTACGATTTTTTTCGTTTATTATATATTTTTTTTTAAGGAATAATTGTAATTGAAAAACGGTTTTAATCGGTTAGTTTCCCACAATTATTCGCGATTAATAATCGAACACTTTCGATTAACCTAAAAAGCGGTTAATCGGTTATTTCATTTTTTTTGCCATCCCTATCCATAAATGGGAAGGAAATTAAACTCTCTACCGAGGTTAAATACCTTGGTGTTATTCTAGACAGAAAATTAAACTGGAAACGGAACGTAGAAGTACGATCCCAAAAAGCCATGCTAGCACTTTACGCATGTAAATCAGCGATAGGCAAGAGATGGGGACTTAACCCCCAAATCGTCCATTGGCTGTACACAGCGGTAGTGCGTCCTATTCTCTTCTATGCAGTCACCATATGGTGGCCAGCACTGGAAGTCGAAACCAATAAGTGCAAATTAACTAGAGTGCAGCGAATGGCTTCCATGCTTATTAGCGGAGCCCTTCCCTCCACCCCAACTAAAGCTCTCGAAACCATCCTATTTCTTCTCCCCACGGATATACAGGGGAAACTCATTGCCAGCTGCAACGCGGCAAGGCTCAATGCAACCAAACCCTGGAGGGACACCAGATTCGGGCACGCTCAAATTCTTAGTAACGTCCCTGCCAATTTTCTAAAGCTGGACTATGCAATACCAGCCTTCTGTTGGGATAACAAATTCTCCACAAGAATCCCGGAGAGGAGCGAGTGGAAGAACTTGGGGGATCCCGACCCTAATACACTGCACCTTTACACGGATGGCTCTAAATTGAACAATAGAGTTGGAAGTGGGTTTTTCTGCGAGAAGATTCATCTGAAAGTAAGTTTGCGCCTACCTGATCACTGCAGCGTCTATCAGGCTGAGCTCATAGCCATATGGGAAGCAGCTCGTCGCCTGACAGATCTGCCAGACATAAATTCTATCAAAATCTTCTCTGACAGCCAAGCTGCCATAAAATCCTTACAGAGTAACAATGCTACATCTATAGTTGCAATGAAATGTAGGGAGTCTTTGAACAAACTAGCCGAAAGGTGCGACCTGAACGTCATTTGGGTTCCAGGCCATAGCAACGTTCGGGGCAACTGCATTGCAGATGAGTTGGCAAGGGAGGGCACAAGCTTGCAGGATATCACATCTGCGACATGGGTTGGCCCCCCGCTTAACTCATGCAAGCACTGGTTGAGATCTCGCTCCATTGAACAGGCTAACGCTAGATGGGCCAGGGAGTCAACTTGTGTGATTTCTAGGCAAATCTGGCCTAGACTGGATGAGGCTAGGTCTGTATCGGTGCTGCATCTGAATCGGCTCTCTATAGGTCCGCTGGTGGGACTTCCAACAGGCCATTGTCTTATGGGCACTCACGCCTCTCGCATGGGCCTATATAAAAACGACTTCTGCCGCAGCTGCAGGGACGTGGAGGAAATAGAGAGTGTTGAGCACTATCTATGCCACTGCCCCGCACTGTCGCAATCCAGGTACCGCTTTCTCCATAAACACTTTTTCGAGTGCCTGGCGGAGATGGAAAATGTAAGGACACTAGATTTTCTGCGCTTCATGAAACAAACGCGCTGGTTTAGCTTAACGGGCATCTAATCTTATCATACTTTCGAATCTAATTTTTCCGGAAAGGTTTGTAAACAGGGATAAGGAAGCTAGGGCTCCCGTGTGGTATCACAATGGGCCACCTCGGCCTAAGTGTGTCCCCGCTTTCATGAATTGCGGAGACAGCCACCTCAACCTAACCTAACCTAACCTATGATCTTACTAGTTTCCATAGTAATTCTTTTAAAAAGTTTGTCTTAGAGGTGATATACGTTACTAAAAGCCACAGAATATGATTAATGCTCAGAGTCTACGACTATTCGATATTCAAATAGGAAGCTTAAGCTTTGAGTTGAGTACATTGTGGCTAGATTGACCTGACCACTGGAAAATAATGCAAAATTCAACCACTCGCCCCTTTTCCTTTCCGCTTTCCAATTACCTTACACATCCTCTAGTACGCTCCTCGAATGCACGGCCATATCTAGAAGGAGACAGAGGACAATTGGGCAATATCAGCTTGAGAGTAGCCAAATACCAACCCTGGGGCCAAACGCAATACTCAACTTTGTATCTGAGATTGGCCTAGAGGAGGTATTATAATGAGCTGGAGGGCACAATAGACCCATAGGTCGCGGTGCGTATCAGCCTCCGAATACCTATCTATCTATCTATCTACACATCTTCTACCTTTTCACCTTATTTTTCTCTTTGTTTTTCCATACGGAACCGAGATCTATAAAAAATCCCTGTTCAGCAACTTCCATTTGAAACCAATATCATTAAAAACCTTCCGGGTCATACACGTCTACATTTTGACCCTTATCTGGGGACCCGACTTAGCCATCACAATAAAAAGATCTCTATGCTGATGCCTCCCAATTCTTTATAAACAAGTTCTCCATAACAAACACATTTGATTAAAATTAACAAAAAACGGACCATAAATACAGATTTCCTGAATATCTCGACTCCAGCGCCACCTAGCGGATTCATTTTTTGTAACTGGGTTCTTCATTGCATAAGAAGCATACCTGACAGAAAAGAATAGAATCGGATCATATATACGGATTTTGAAAATATAGCGACACCATCGCCATCTAGCGAGACAACATATAGCCTACGTTGACAGAACTTATGCAAAGAATAAACTGGCCGAAATTTGGCTAGTTTGCGCCATTTCCTTGCACAAAAATCCTACATAATTTTATATATATAAATGAAATCAGTCATAAATCCCCAAATATAAATATTTCAGTCGAGAATAAATCCAGGATCTCGGACGGTAAGTCGTCAAGTTGCCAATGGAGCGCGGTTTTACTTTTGAAGGGCCTTAAACCATATTACTGTATGTAATCAACAGGAAAAGAGAGGTCACACGCACAAGTAGAGACTGGGTAGAAAAGCAGTATCGTCAATTAAACTTTCCCACTGTTTTATGCATATACTTTTATAAATCTTACCTCCTATGCAAAACGACTAACTCTCTCTAGTGGTTGACAAATTTTCAAAAACCCCCTAATAATTCCTTTTCATAACCTCCAGTCTTCTCACAATTCATAATTATTTATCTACTTGTTAATTTTTGCAAACATTTCCCAAATTTAACTACAAAAGCCATTTAATATTTGCTCGACCATTTAATTTGCTTTCCATCATCGTCGGCTTAGAGCTCCTTAACTTTCCAAGCCCCTCAATCGTTCTTGCTGCTTTTATCACTTGACTAATTAATATCCTGCTGCCAGCAACTACGCTTACAAACATAAACAAGCACTTACAATTTTCATTGAAATTTATTAGCTGTTTCGTTTGCCATAACCGTTGTATTTGTATTTGAGTTTGTAACTTTTTAGGTACTTTTTTTATTATTTTTGTCGCTACACACAATGGCTGTATTTTTAATGATACTACTAAATAAATGCTGTATGGCCTTGATATGTATTTATGCTATTTGCAGCCTTATTAGGTCTAGGTATGTACATTCATAGGTCGTTGACAGAAAATGGTTTTTTCTATAAAGTTAGTGAGCCAGCCGTGAAGTGAGTATACGAATTACCATCAGCAAGAATTTGGGTTAACTTCAAGTGTTGTTAGAGGGATATTATTTTATTAAGTGGGTGCTTTCTTTTGAGTTAGTGTGGCAAGTTTTTAAGCAAACAATTTTATATTATTTTCGTGATGGTTTCCACCAAAATTGGAGCGGAGCTGGTAGGCTAATGGCATAGATAACCACTTGCATACCCTCTTGCATTTTGCTTTGTTTAAATTTTCCGTTTTACAGCGTACCTATTTTATTATTATTATTATCATATTCAACCCTAATTTGAAAGAAGTTTCAGCAAGAAAATAAATTTACGTATTTTCTTCCTAAAGAAAATCTTGTTAACTAGCGAATCTATCAATGTTCCCACATGCAACTTCTATGCCCTAATAACTGCGACTGGCTCTGACTTTTCACCAAAAACTCAGCAAACCGACCGGTTATTATTTGCTACAGAGAGAGAGAGAGAGAAAGTGCAACACCGCCAGCCACTCAGAATGCATTGTGCAGAGAAAATTTTGTTCTGCCAACAAATGTATGGAATGCAATATGAATTTTTATGACGAAAGGCATGCGAGTCATGCAATCCCCATCCACATGCCAAGGCCTATGCCGCCAAGCAGACCATGTCTGCAGTGCTCTATGCATGCAATAAACTGCCTTTCCCCTTCCTTTGTGCAAATTGTAGGTGTGTGATGTGTATGTGACGTCTCGTATACGTATACGCATATCCATATATGCATTCAATTGTATTTGTACCTGTCTCTCTGCATGCTGGTGCATTCATATTTTGTTTGCATGCATGCAATTCCTGTTGCATTTCAATGCATTTCTAAAGAGCATTATCTCAACACGTACATACGTATGCATAGGCGAGAGTAAAATTTTATGAGAAATATGTATTTGTCGGCCGTTAGCAGTTGTTGTTTTATACCCCGATGTGATTAAGATAGCTTGCAGAACTATTCGTCATAAAATTTCACTAAGCATCTTCTAAAACAAAATTTTTGTACAAGGAACCTAAAAGACCACAGAAAGCAAAAAAACATACATACATATACCTATCCCTTGGAATATGCTAACAACCCAGTTGGAAAAGGTAATGTATGGTCATCTATAAATGGATATAAAGGCCATAGGATCTATATATTCCAGTATGCATGATTTTTTTTTCATTGTGATGTCCTAGGAAAGCCATGCATCCACTTTTCCCTGCCACGGTAAGGCATGGATGAGAGTCGCTCTTGCCATGATCTCAGTGTCGCACAGTGGGGGCACCTCCATACAAACGCGGCCAAAAATAGTAATATTTGAGCTAGAATCTTGAAACTCGGAACTTAAGCTTTTTTGGTTGAAATTAGTAAACTGTGAAAATTTTAACAAAAGCCACCCACAAATACGCCCACCTCCGGTATTTTTGAAATTTCAGCATTTTTCTAACTATTATAGCTAAAATGCTTAATTTTGATTAGTTTATAGATTTTTTAAATATAAGTCAAATTCATTAATCATTTTGGAAAAGGGGTAAAGCACTTCACCGTTTTTAAATTATAATATATCCACTTTTAAGTATTTTATAAGCATTTATCATAAAATTTTCATACAAAAAATCGCATTTCTGAGATATTCATGCCCAAATAGGCAAAAAACACGTTTTTTGGCTTTATTCCCTGCTTAATATCTTTTATGTAATTACTTTCCACTCAAATTCGATTAAACCAGTTGAAAGCACAATCATTTGCCTTGAAAACAGCGTTTAGTTCTTCGAATATCTAATTTGACAAATATTCCCCATACAAAAAAATTTAAACTTTTTGAAACATACTTCTGGGCATTTTGTATGTTAAAAATGTACGAAAACTTAAAAAACACCTTCCATAAAAAAGTTCATAAAACAAAATGGAGCAAACGAATTTTTACGATTTTTTCACCTGTTTATAAAAGACATTGAGGACCATCAAATATTAAAAAATTGGGGAGATCATATTTTTTGTTTTTTTTTTAATTTCATTTTAAAATTTTACAATTTTTATACATTTTTTTTTATATTTCAAAAGAAAAAAGCTGCCAAAGATATGAATTAACGCTGATAAAAAAAATTACCTCATAATTTGAAAGTATGCACCATTTACTGCAAGACTATAAAGAAATATTCGATTAGTCGCCCATAAATAAACGTTTTTCATAGTGTCAAATCTAACGTAATTAATGCGTTTACAAAAACGCAGTTTTAGGCAAATGGGAAAAAAATTATAAAAGCAAATGGAGCAACTGGGAAACCGAGTGCTATCTTTGCATGTGTTGTTCACACATATGCAACGAATGGACATACAATGGACAAAGTTGTTGCGTGATTTGTGATTATTATATCCTGACGGTTTTTGCGTTCTTTGTAGAAAGATTTTGTCTGAGGGGACACCTAGTGAAATTTTATGGCGAATAATTTTTTAGAACATTTTAACTCTCTAATGGCATTCAAATTGCAATTTTTTCCGACTTTATAAAAAAGCGGTCAAAACGACATCTACGAAACTAAAGCTCGTGCAACTTTACTATGAGTTTTCACAACATATTTCTATACGATATGTATTTTAATCATTTTTTTCATTTATTGACAAATCACTCAGACAAAATTTCGCACCGAAGCCTACTTTTAGGAGTTAAAAGTATTAAACGTATTAAACAAAGACAAAGCAATTTTTGACTTAAGATCATCATTTTCCACTGTAATTTAAACCTATAGCTGGGTATATAATGTTCTCAACCACTCGCAATTAATGTCTTTGCTATTTATATATCATATGTACATACATATGTATGTACCTATATGAATATTTTATGTGCTGCTGTTATTTATAAATTTTATATCATTCCTGTTTCTAGCCCTTTTTAGCTCTTCTGATTGCATTGCATTGCTGTCGTCGGTGAATGTCTCATATATACATATATGTATCTACTTATTCATATGTACATATGTTCGTTTAAAAGAGTCTGCAGTGAAATGGCATTAACTTCTTCTCTAGAATAGTTTAAAGTAGTACATTTACTTGCATCAAAAAGTAAGAAAATTCAAATTCTTGCAACAGAAAACAAATTTTCTTTCTTTTGGCATTCGTTTGTAGGCAAAACTGGGCAAAACTTTTAAAATAAATGCATTCATTCTCTGCTATAAAAAATAAATATGTTTGTATGTAAGCGAGCTCCATTAAGAGCGCCAGCGCAACACACTAGTTAAACAACAGCTCAAAGTATTAAAAGCAAAGTCAATATGTACATGTGTATATATATATATATGTATATCTTTTTGTTTTTGTTCCCTTCAAAAAATGGACAAGGAATAAGGAATGAATAAGGTAGTATACTGCTTGTTGTTGTACGCTCATTCGCTCTGCTCCAAACATTTTAAAGCTTAATTTTCTGTTAATAGAAACAAATGCTATGATCTTTCTGTTATGTGTTCACCTTCTCTATTCATAGAAAAAAATTCTGTGAAGAAAATTAACTAGGCTATTCTGGCAACTTTCTTTCCAAATACCTACAACTATCTTTCGAAAGGAAACAAACATATTTTTCCACCTAAAAGATAGTTGTCTTTGGAAAGACAGTTGCCAGTATAGCCCTATAAATTAAAAGAAATCAGAGAGAATTTACTGGGATTCGAACCCTTGACCTCGGTATGAAGGGCAGGTTGCTAATCGATAGGCTAACGAGCTGCGTTACCAGTGTAGCGCTAAATGGAGTTATGTATATTTTTCAATGCCTGTGAAAATAATAACATAGATAATACTCCGCCTAAATGTATGCTTTAAAATGTTATTGAAAACAAATTAACAGAAGGAGATAACGCTGCTTATGAACTGATGACATCAACACAGAAAAATAAGCCTTATTATAAGGCTTATTTCAAAGGACGCTAGTTGCTTATAAATTTCAGTCCTTATTTTCTAAGCCTTATCATCGCATGAAATAAACCTCTTATAAGGCCGATGGGGTTTTGCTCATTTTTTACAACACATTCAACTACATTGCTCTCCACCACGTAAAATCAATGCTCCCCACTAACACACGCACACACATGCACGGCGAGTGTTTTCTCTGCTCGCACTTACCAACCACCTCAGCTGTTCTACCATTGCTTTTTTGCTGCTATTTTATGTTGGTAAACCACCCAGTTGGAAAAGGTAATGTATGGTCATCTATAAATGGATATAAAGGCCATGGGATCTATACATTCCAGAATGCATGATTTTTTCCATTGTGATGTCCTAGGGAAGTCATGCATCCACTTTTCCCTGCCAAGGTAAGGCAAAAAGGAATGTTTGGATGAGAGTCGCTCTTGCCGTGATCTCAGTGTCGGTTTATTTTCTCACTTAAAAATAAAAAAAATACTTTTTTTTTGCATTTTTCTCTTCATTCTCTCTCCATCCGATTTCCAACTAGAAATATGTAACTTCACTTCATCTTGTTCTCCTCTGCTTCTCTCATTGTCGCACCATCTTCCCCTTCACTGCTTCACCCATGTGGGATATTCAACATTATATTGATCTTTAGTGCCGCTTTTATGCGTCCGTTTGTTAAAATAGACTCTGTGAATTGTTGTCGTCATTGTAAAAAAGCAAAACTAGAGAAAACCTGATTCTCCTAATTGTTTTTTTTTTTTTGCTAGATTCAATGTTATAGCTGAGAGCCGATGACTGACCTCTTCGCTTACCTTGGGTTGCATTCTGGTATGTATCCGATTTCCTATAAGTTGGAAGGTATAGCTGAGAGCCGATGACTGACCTCTTCGCTTACCTAGGGTTGCATTCTGGAATGTATCCGATATTCTATAAGTTGGAAGGTATAGCTGAGAGCCGATGACTGACCTCTTCGCTTACCTTGGGTTGCATTCTGGAATGTATCCGATTTCCTATAAGTTGGAAGGTATAGCTGAGAGCCGATGACTGACCTCTTCGCTTACCTTGGGTTGCATTCTGGAATGTATCCGATTTCCTATAAGTTGGAAGGTATAGCTGAGAGCCGATAACTGACCTTTTCGCTTACCTTGGGTTGCATTCTGGAATGTATCCGATTTCCTATAAGTTGGAAGGTATAGCTGAGAGCCGATGACTGACCTCTTCGCTTACCTTGGGTTGCATTCTGGAATGTATCCGATTTCCTATAAGTTGGAAGGTATAGCTGAGAGCCGATGACTGACCTCTTCGCTTACCTAGGGTTGCATTCTGGAATGTATCCGATATTCTATAAGTTGGAAGGTATAGCTGAGAGCCGTTGACTGACCTCTTCGCTTACCTTGGGTTGCATTCTAGAGTGTATCCGATTTCCTATAAGTTAGCAGCCACACAACATAGATTTTAGATGAAATCATAGTTTTTTTTGGAATACATACTATAATGTAAATTTTTCGTACATCTTTTCATGCGTCCGCAAGGTCATGCATGACCACCTTTCCAACTGGGCAGTTGGAGGCCTACATACATGCACACAACCATATTTGATTTTATTTCTCCCCACAAATACAACACAATTTCTCACCATTCGTTCGCATGCATTCGACAATTGCCGCTCTTGCTGTACGAGTATGTTTCCTTTTGTGCGTTTTTCATGCTTGTGCATGTGTGTTTGCTTGTATGTTCGTTGACTGCATGCAGCGCTTCGTTCTCCAACAAGCAAAAGGCAACCCTGTAAAAAAGTGTGCGACGAGTCTCTAAAAAGATTTGTCCGGGAGCGCTCTCTTTCGGGTACAATTAGTCTACAATTGTTCCCAATTGTACCCGAACAGGTACATATGTATACTAATTGTAGACGAATTGTACCCGAAAGGGTATCAAACGGGTACAATTAGTCGCACAAATGGATGTGTCGCATTTGCTACCTGTTCGGGTACAAAACGGGTACAATTGTGCGCTTTTGCTACCCGTTCGGGTACAAACTGGGTACAATTAGTCTCTTCATAGGACATGCTCAAACAAAAGAGAACACTTCAACCCATATAAAGAGATACAAATGGGTAGTAATCGCATGCTCCCTTGCGAGTTGTCCCGGATGTATCCCGGAGTGATCGCATTTTTTGCAGGGAAATTGGAAACACAAACACATGCACGCATGCAGGACAATTGGCAAAGAGTATGGCGCGGTGGCGTGTTTCGTGTTGAGGCAGCCAGCTGTAGCTGCTGACAGTGGCGGCAGCAGCAGCATTTCTACTAGTGTAAAAATTTTCAATGAACCAACAGACTCACAACGAGCAAAATTTTTAAACAGTTCTCTTTGAAACGTTAAGCGGTAAACATGGTTTTTTGAAATAAGCGGTATTTTCAACGTGAAAGTTACTTATTTCCCAAAGTAAAAGTTGTTATAGAATTCCATCATTAGTCGCGCCACAATTTGGATTGTATAGAAGACGAGTTGGACTTTAGCCGGTTGGCGTTGAAGAAAAAGTTGACAAGTTTTTCTTTTTTGTTCGACGGCGCGCTGTTTGCTGTTATAGACCAATAATAAATTTAAAAAAAATTATAAAATATGAGAAGGAAAAATTTTGCTAAAGAAGAAATCAAGAAAAGAATAAGAAAACAGTGAAGAGTAATTAAGTGTTTTAGAACAAAGTAATGCATCTAAGTTAATATAAAAATTCAATGCAATTGTTGAACGTTAAATAACAATATATTGCAGCAGAAAAAAAATATTTTACTTACAAAAATAATTTACTAACTCAAAATTGGAAAAATATAAGTTGAATCGCTCGTTCGCTTGCACCACCAAGGATTACGGTTTGCGCGTCTAAAAAAAGCGATTGAAAAATCGGGAACTAAACAACAATTTTTGTGACGGTGTGAAAAAAAAATTGGAAAAGAAATTTTTTGAGCAAACAAATAAATATGCTTTACCAGTGATAATACTTAGCTGTAAAAAAAATCAGCTGCTTGCGCTTGATTGCAGCTAATATGCAAGTGTTCGAAACAAATTATGTTAAGTGAAAAAATGCCAATGCATTAAAATCGAAATCTAATAGAAATTGCATAAAAATAAAAAAAAAAATAAAAATTACACAAAATCAAAAGAGTGACTTTTTCAAGTCCTCAAAAGCATAAAATATACTACACTTACACCCACACACACTACACAAATCACAATCAAGCACAATGCGTTCCTCCTCCACATACACCACAACGGCGACCTCAAGCATACGCAGAACTTGGCTGTCATCCTTCTCCTCACACTTGCCGTTCCTGCCGATACTCGCCATTATCATCACTAGCCTGACTAGCAGCTCGACGCACGCGCAGCAATGCTCCTGGGAATTTATGCGCACCACGCTCGACATCAAGTGCAATTTGCGCGCTATCGAAGCTTTGCAGCCGCTCGATCTGCAAGTTGCCGAAACGGCCAACCGCTTGGAAATACAATGTTCCGGCGATCTGCTGCATGCCAGCGAGTTGCCCGCTAATGCTTTTGCGCGTTTGCAAAAACTCGCCGAATTGCAAGTGGATGCGTGTAAAATGCAACGCATCGCAGCGAACACATTCGACGGCCTAATGTCGCTCAAGCGTCTGAGCGTACAAACACACAACAGCATTTGGGGACCGGGCAAAACTTTGGAAATTGGCGCTGGCTCATTTGCCGGTTTGCGTGAATTGAACGAATTGAATTTGAGCGACAACAATATACGCCAGCTGCCGGAGGGTGTTTGGTGTACGATGCAAAATTTACAAGTGCTGAATTTGACTGCGAATCGCATACGCGCTGCGGAAAATTTGGGTTTCTCCGAGAAGATGTGCACGCTAAATGGCGCCAGCGGTGGCGCTGAGCTGCAAGTGTTGGATGTGTCGTTTAATGAGTTGCGCGCGCTGCCCGATGTGTGGGGCGCATCGCGTTTGCGTCGCCTGCAGCAATTGAGCCTGCAACATAATAATATTACCACATTCGCACCAAACGCACTCGCCGGCTTGAGTTCATTGCGTATTTTGAATTTGTCCTACAACCATCTGGAAACGCTGCCCGCCGATGCTTTTGCCGGCAATAAGGAATTGCGTGAAATACACTTGCAGGGCAATGAATTGTACGATTTGCCAAAGGGGCTGCTACATCGGCTGGAACAGCTGCTCGTGTTGGATTTGAGCGGCAATCAGCTGACCAGCCATCACATTGATAATAACACCTTCGCTGGGCTGATACGCTTGATTGTGCTGAATTTGGCGAATAATGCATTGACGCGTGTGGGCGCTAAAACATTCAAGGAGTTGTATTTCTTGCAAATACTCGACATGCGTAATAATTCGATTGGCCACATCGAAGATGGCGCCTTCATGCCTTTGTACAATTTGCATACGCTCAATCTTGCCGAGAATCGCTTGCATACGTTGGATAATAAAATCTTCAATGGTCTGTTTGTGCTGACAAAGCTAACGCTCAACAACAATTTGATTAGCATTGTTGAGACGCAAGCCTTTCGCAATTGTTCGGATCTGAAAGAGCTCGATCTCAGCTCGAATCAGTTGAGTGAGGTGCCAGAGGCAGTGCAAGATTTGACTATGTTGAAAACGCTCGATTTGGGCGAAAATCAAATTTCCGATTTTAAAAATGGCACATTCAAGCATTTGAGCCAGCTGACGGGGCTGCGTTTGATCGATAACCGCATTGGCAATATCACAGTCGGCATGTTTACTGATTTGCCGCGTTTGACGGTGCTCAATTTGGCCAAAAATCGCATACAAACAATTGAACGTGGCGCGTTCGATAAGAACAGCGAAATTGAGGCCATACGCTTGGATAAGAATTTCCTCACCGATATCAATGGCATTTTTGCGACACTCGCTTCGCTGCTGTGGCTGAATCTCTCTGAGAATCATTTGGTTTGGTTCGATTATGCTTTTATACCGTCCAATCTCAAATGGCTGGACATACACGGCAACTACATCGAGGCTTTGGGCAACTATTACAAGCTACAAGAAGAGATACGCATCACCACTTTGGATGCTAGTCATAATCGCATTACCGAAATCAACGCCATGTCTGTGCCCAACTCGATTGAATTGTTCTTCATCAACAACAACATCATCAACCAAATACAAGCGAATACATTTGTCGATAAAACACGCTTAGCGCGCGTGGATTTGTATGCGAATGTGTTGTCGAAGATCAGTTTGAATTCGTTACGCGTCGCACCGTTCGCCAGCGATAAGCCGATGCCTGAGTTCTATCTAGGCGGTAATCCCTTCGAGTGTGACTGTTCAATGGAATGGCTGCAACGCATAAACAATCTGACCACCCGCCAGCATCCACGCATTGTCGATCTGGGCAATATTGAGTGCCTGATGCCGCACAGTCGGCATGCACCCATACGTCCGTTGGCGGCGCTGGCCAGCAGTGACTTTGTCTGCAAATACGAGACACACTGTCCGGCGACGTGCCACTGCTGTGATTTCGGACAATGCGACTGTGAAATGGTTTGCCCTGAGAATTGTACCTGCTTCCACGATGCTACCTGGTCGACCAACATAGTGGACTGTGGGAAACAGAATCGCATTACATTGTCCGTACGCATACCTGCCGATGTGACCGATTTCTATTTGGATGGCAATAATTTGCCAGTGCTGGACGCTGAGGTATTTGCCGGCAAACGCAATTTACGTGCACTCTACCTGAATGCATCGAATGTAATGAGCGTAGCGAATGGCACCTTCGACGATTTGACGTTGCTGCGCACGCTCCATTTGGAGAATAACAAACTGCAAACGCTGGAGGGCCACGAATTTAGGCAATTGTCACTGTTGCGCGAACTCTATCTGCACAACAATCTGTTGACACACATTTCGAATGCCACATTCGCGCCGCTGGTGTCGCTCAAAGTGTTGCGGCTCGATAGCAATCGCATGACGGCCATGCCGATTGCGCAGCTGGCCAACTTGCAGTATCGCAACAATTTGCAAGGTTTGACGATTGGCCGCAATGCGTGGTCGTGCCGTTGCCAATTCTTGCAGGAATTGGCGCAATTTGTGGCGGATAACGGGCTGGTGATACGTGATGCACAGGATATCTATTGTGTGGATGGCGGTGTGAAGCGTGAACTCGATTTGCACACCACACAAGGCGTGGACTGCAGTGAGCTGTTGGAGAGCGCCAGCAATATGGCATCGCAAGACATTTCAGGCGGCTATGTACCGTTACTCGCTGCCGTTTTAGTGCTCATATTCCTCATTGTGGTGCTGATTATTGTTTTTGTATTCCGCGAATCGGTGCGTGTTTGGCTGTTTGCTCACTATGGTGTGCGCGTTTGTGAGCCACGCTTCGAGGAGACGGGCAAACTGTATGATGCTGTCATTTTGCACTCGGCCAAAGATTACGAGTTTGTGTGTCGTAATATCGCCGCCGAGCTGGAGCATGGTCGTCCGCCTTTCCGCCTGTGCATACAACAACGTGATCTGCCACCAGAAGCTAGTCAATTGCAAATTGTCGAAGCTGCGCGCGCCTCACGCAAAATCATTTTGGTACTCACGCGTAATCTGCTCTCGACCGAGTGGAATCGTTTGGAATTTCGTAATGCATTCCATGAAGCGTTGCGTGGCTTGGCGCAAAAGCTGGTAATCATTGAGGAAACGAATGTATCGAGCGAAGCGGAAGAAGTGCCCGAGTTGGCGCCATATCTCAAATCGGTGCCCTCAAATCGGCTGCTCACCTGCGATCGTTACTTCTGGGAAAAGCTGCGCTATGCTATACCAATTGAGCTGTCGCCACGCGGCAACAACTACACGCTCGATCACCATGAACGCTTTAAGCAGCCCGTTTCGCCAGGGATGATCTTTCGACAAGCACCACCACCGCCCGCCTACTATCAAGAGGATATGGAAGCGAACTATTCATCGGCCACAACGGCTACGCCTTCGCCACGCCCCAACCGGCATGGCGCCGCCCGTCTGGTCGATGCCATACCCATGCGTCCGCCATCCGAACACATTTACCACAGCATTGAATCGGAGTATAGCGCTTATGATGCACAGGAAGCACTCTCGATGATACCGAATGGTGGCAGCGCGGCCACATTTATGCAACATCATCCCCACCACCATCACCATCAACACCAATACCAACACAATCACCAACAGCAGCAGTCACTATCGCATCAACCCCTGCAACATGCGCAACAACAACAACAACAACAACAATTGTTGGCGCCCAATAGCTATCGCCACCACCATGCGCAGCAGACCAACCCTCGTCTGAGCGCGTCTGGCCAGCATGCGTTGGTTATGCAACTACAGCAACAACAACAACAATCGCAAGCACAACCTCAAACGTGGCGGCCATCGATGTGCATGACCCAACAACAAACATCATCAGCGAATTTATTAACATCGGCAGCGGCAGCCTCGTCGTCATCATCATCCACCAATCAGCAGCAGCAACAACAAATGGGGGGCGCGACAACAGCTCCCGTACATTTGCGTCAAGGTAGTAATTTGAGTCAGGCGAGCACAAGCACACAATCAACATCCGCGACTGCGCAAACGCCCCAACCGCAAGCATCCACTTCCGCGCAAGCGGCTGCGGCGGCTGCGGCTGCGGCAATGGCAGCTGCAACTATTGACAATGGTGCTAATGGTAATAATGCTGGTTCAGGTGCGACGACAATTGCAGCAATGGAGGGCAATGCGACCGGGCAAGGAGCAGCAGGCGGCGCAAGCTCGAATGCGGCGAATAAGAACAATGGGCAGTCATTTTTGGTATAATGAAAGGCTCAACAAAGGCAGCAGCAAACAGAGGAATTGCTAATACAAAAAGCACAAAAACAATTGCAACAACAACTAATACAACAGCAGCAACAACAATTACAAAGCTTACGCAGAAGGAACTTGAAACTTGACGCGCTAGTTGCTGTTGTAGTCGAGCGCTTAACTTAAGAGTGAGTTTGCGACTGCCTGTCTGACGATGGAATGTGCTCTAAGTGAAGTGAAGTGCCGCATTGTCGCGAAACTTTTTGCATTTGCTTTTGTACATACATATGTTGTTGTTGCTTTTTATAGTTTAGTTTGCGTTTCGAAACACAACACACAAACTGCCAACACACCACCATCAAGGGCAAAAAGCAACCACCAACAGCAGACCCTTCGACAGCAATACTTCCATTTTGGCGTTGTATAAACGATTGTGTGACTGATTGTGAGCTTACATACATATGTACATTTATATATATGTATATATATACATATATATATATACATATATATACATATGTATGCATATGTGGGTATGCATAAAACTCTGACTGAGCCAGCTTCAGCACACACAAAAGCCCTTCTTCTGCACGTTTACCTGTCTGTTGTGTGGACGTTGACGATGATAGTGTGGGACGCCATTTTAAGCCGATCAATGCGCGAAAAAGAAATAAAAGAAAAACGTAGCAGCTTTTAATGTTATACAAAAAGTTAAAAAAAAATGTAGAAAAATAATAAAACAATAAAAAATAAAAAATAATAAAGAATAAAGAATTGTAAGCCGTAGCAAAAATCATGTTCAGCAACACGCGAATGTATGTACTTATGTATATAAACATATGCTTAGAAACATGTGTCTGTATATAAAAACACGAAAGCATGAATTAGCTAAACCATGCCAATACACAACAACAACAACAAGAACACTGCCTCTCATAGACATGCAGCATACAAGTATACGGCACACCTTCTGCGCGCACAACAAAACGACAACAAAAGCAAAAACCCAACAACAACAACAACAAAAGAAAAAACCGAAAAAAGCAAGAAACAACAACAAAAAATCGTAAAAGCAAAAAACGTTGAACTACGTGGAATAAATAAGTTTTCTTTCTTTTCGCTGTGAGAAATAAAAGACTTTCCATAGGAGTTAAAAACAATAAAATTTAATATAAAAAAAAAAACAAATAAAAAAAATAAAATCAACAACTAAAAATCAACAACAAAAACCATGTACATATGTTTATATGTAAGCACCGTTAAGCTATTAAGTATGATACATAAATCCACTAAATCGAGTTCGTACGTAAAAGTCAATCTGCGCAAATCAGCTGTAGCACTAGAGCAAGCAGTCTGGACGGACAGCAACAACAAAAGCAGCGCAGTGTGAGGTGAAGAAGAAGAAGATACGTGTTTGTAGCTGCCGCTTGCGCTTGATTGTTGAATGAAATACTTTTTTCAAATTTAATGTGATATTATAAGTAATTAATTTAATAAAGAAAGAAGAAATCTAAATTATATATAAATATAAAAAAAAACTAACTGATAGATATGCCTATATATATGTATGTATATGTAACTAGTATACTAAATAGTTAATAAAAAAAATGAAAATTTATGTTTTGTACCATAACCACGTATATGTATGTAAATGTTTGTATAGTGCGTTAGTGAGTATAATTAACTTTATTATTTCATGTGCATAATTATAACGAAGCATAATTATTATTATAATAATTATAAACTGTAAATTATAAATTTTACTAAAAAATGCGTTTATTTCTTACTGCAAAGTGAAATGCGAGGAAATTTTGTTAAATGTTCAAAATTAGAAGATTTGCTAACAAGTGCATTTATTGCTGTTTAAAAAAAATATGCAAAAAAACAGAGTAGGACGAACAAAAATTTGTAAAAAAAAATAGTTAAAAAAAAAATTGTAGTTAAAAAAATTGTAAAAAAGCAAAAACTTGTTACAAAGAAATTGTAGGTAAAAAAATAAAAAAAAAGTTATAAAAAAAAATTTTTTAAATAAAATAAAAAAATATGTAAAAACAAATTAGTAAAAAAACCGAAATTGCGAAAAGTAAAAAAAAACTTGCTAAAAAGCGAAGAAGCAACAAAAAACTACTAAAACCCTTGCAAGTGTACTCAAAAAAAAAAAAACAATTAGTTACCTTTATTGCATAGAAAAATTTGCATTTTTGTGAAATAGCAGTTAAAAAAAATAAATAAATAAAGAAGTAAATTTTGCGTAACTTATATATGTATATACAACACTCGCTATAAGTGCATATGTTTGTATATAAATAAAGTTAATAAATAAATAAGTTCATAAATAGTATTATAACAAAAAAAAGCGCAAACAAACAATCCAATGAACTTGAAAATTTAATTAGTTTTAGTTTAATTAGCTTAAATAGTTATAAAAAAATAATTAATAATAATTTAAATAATTAATAATAATTTAAATATTTAATAATAATTTAAATAATTAATAATAATTTAAATAATTAATAATAATTAAAAAAATTAATTTAATTATAAAAAAAATTTAATTATAAAAAATTTAAAATTTTTAATTTTTAGTTATTTAAAAAAATTTGTACATATGTAAAACGAAAATGATAAAATTGCGATAATTGATATAGCCATCAAAACAGTTACTAAACAACAAATACATGCATATAAACATAAAAAAATTAAATAAATTGTGTACTTTGTTTTCTTTCTTTTTTCTCTATAACAGAAAAAAAGCTGCGTGCTGTGGAATTAAATCATTTGTATGTTAATAAAAAAGCTCATTAACTCATTCATTTTCATTAATTGTTTGTGAAAATTGAAATTGCAGTTAAGTAGATATGGAGATTTCATTTTTTGTCGCTGTCGCCTGGGCTAAAGAGCCTTTGATTATATGAAAGTTGTTAATTTGCGCGCTTACAGTTATTACATACATACATATATGGAATATACTTATGTAAATAACGCACCATTTGACAAGCCTTTGACGATTTGTTAGCCGAAAAAGAAAATATAATTTTTATTATTAATAAATGGAAAATGTTTAAGTTTTTAAAACCAGTAATACATAAAGGCCTTTTCTTACTCAATTTGCTTAGAAATTTTGCACAGTAAACACTCCCTTTGTCAATTGTAGCGTTATATGGAAGTTAATAATAAAGATGATGTGTATAAAAAGTTAAGAAAATTTCAAAGCACAACCTCATTTAATATCGGAGCTACATAATTGCGTTTGAGCTGAAGAAAATATGCGTGATATGTAATTAAATGGTTTACAATATTTCCTTTTGCTGGAATATTATTCCGGTCTTCCTGTCCTTATTTTGACGCTATTATGATGAAACGTTTCTTACAGGTATTGGTTTGCTCTCTTTCGTTTCTAGTCTATAATGACGTCAGAACTTTCAAAGCAGCGGGCGAAGAGTAATAGAACAACTTAGTGTTTTATAAGTTTTTCTCTCCTTTGTGATAGCTATTCAGATTTTGCCGTTTGCCGTATACTATTTGTTACTTGCTCCTTTTCTTAAATCGTCTAGCGGGAACGTTTTGCTTGCGGTTTTATCGTTGGAACTGGAATATATAAAGTTCCATGGTGCTCTGGACTTGCATATTTGGAGTTTGCTTAAATAGATTCATTTCATTCGGCCGCTGTGATGTAGTGGGTAGAGTACTCACCGGGTAAGTATTCAACAAACACACCCTGCGTAGATTCGGGATTTAGATTTTAAGGAAATCGCATTTAAGCTTCCGATCATTAAAGCATTACAAGCATGCATACAAAGGGTATGTGCAGAAACGCAGCATGAAACGCAACAGCGGCAGAAGTTATTTTTTTGATGATTGTGATGAGCGACGCTTCATGCAAAATTTACCTTAATGGACGCTCTGCTTGTACTACAAAAGCAGGTTGCGCTTCAAACTGAGTTTCTGAACAAAGCCTTACCTACCTACATAGGTACTACTTAGTGCTTAAATAATCAAAGTAGCCATCTTATTTTGAACTTTTAAAAAGGCTCTGCTGACCGTTTCTCGCTTTAGTATTGTGTATGAGATAGCAGTTAGTGATGGGATGAGTGTTATTGAATTGGGTACTTAATTTAAGTCTGCATGCGACTGGTCGGTAAGTAATCGCATTTGGCCTACTTACCCGATAATTATAATCTTTTTTGATGGCGGAAAATCGTTCTTTTTTATTACTATTTTCATTTTGTGTAAAGGATTTGGATAGATCAATAATTAGGTAGATATAATTTTTTCGTATGTACCGTTGCGAGTTCGTATCCTAAGTCTTTTGTTCTGGATGTACTTGCAACCGTATATGTATATCGCTTCGCTTATCACATCAAATTTTTTTCCCATGCTGTTGGAAAAACAAGCACAAAAAAAAAAAATATATATATATATATATAGATCAAAATTTAACGTTTTCGCTATTTCTAGCTCTGAAGCAGCACTTTAAAATCGTGTTGTTATATATATCGAGCCGTATGCGCCGGAAAGATGTAAAGGCCATGATTTCCGATTTTCACTTTTTTGTAGAAATAGCTTACTTGTCATCACCCACACCTTCGCCATAAATTTTATGTCTGAAAAATGTACCGTTATGAAAAGCAATTTTGATGTAATTACATAAGTTCAGTTTGTTTACTTTTTTTGTGAGTACGAAGTGGCTTTTACATCTTTTTTGCTTTTAAAATTATTGAAGACTAGTGACAAATAAACAAATTTAACGGGGTTTTGTTAGAATTTAACCAAGGGTTTTATCACTTTGAAGACTTCTACTTTGCCATTGTAACCAAACTACTTGACCAATTTTTAAGTGCAAAGGCAAAAAATGTTTGTTGGGACTCTCTTTACCTGTTCTTATTAGATGCCAAATCGCTACGGTGGCTAATACAATTTTTTATGCACTTATGTATGTATGTCATGCAATGTCTTGTATATACGCTTTTTTCTAAATTTTTACCGATAACTCAGAAACAGGGTCTGCCACAAAAGAATGGATATGCTATTCGGGATAAGCGTTAAATTTCGTTTTAGAAAAATATAGTTTTATGCCGTTTTCGTTTCTGGAAAAAATGTTGCCCTGCTTGATTTTCTTACCCATCTTGTAAGCGTGTGTGGTAATTTCAGCGAATATTGACCTCTAGCTAAGTCAGAGGGCATAATTATCTACAAAACCAGCCATTTAAAACGGAGACTGATTACGTAGTTTGATAATTGAGATATTAAAGGGTTACATTTTATGCCAGAATCGAAAACGCCATTATATTTTTGGTGGTTAAAGTTGATTAAAAATTGTCGAAAAGCAAAAAAAAAAAAAAAGAAATCGAAATAAAGAAATAAAAGTAAAAAATTTTTAAAAAACCTTCTCCTGAACATTTTTGAATTTGGCCTTTACATCTTTCCGGCGCATACGGCTCGATATGATGATGGCTTTCCTTATGTCTCATTAATTATTCAATGAAAATATTGTAACGGATAAAAAACACCAACAAAAGCCAAAAAAATCGTCGAAAAAAGAATATACAAACACTAATTTGTTTATTGAATAATTTAAATTAATTCTTTATTGACACTTTTTCTTCATGTCACTAATAGCTTTAACTAGAATTTTCTGACTGATGGATGACCTTAAAAAATTAGTTTATAAATAGTAGAAAAAAGGTTTAAAAGGAAAGCAGTAAGTGTAAACACTAACAAAAAGGTAGCAAAAGTGCGTAAATGAGCTGATTTGCGTAAAAAAAACGAAAGTAATCAATTATTTAATTTGCATTTCATATTAAAACTACAAACTACTGAATTGTGATGCGCATTTATTATATTTGTAATTATTTTTATTTAAAGCACTTACAAAAAATTTACAAAAAAGTAGACTGTTAAAAAGAACTAAATTATTTAAAACAATGAAATTAGTGTAATGCTATACATTAATTATTTTACCGCACACAGCTTTGAAAAAAGGCACAAAAAAAGGAATTTTACTTGCCATCAAAAAAAAGGTAGTGCAAATGTAGAAAAAACTAGTGTACAAAAATTGTGTTTGTAATAGATTGTAAAAAACGTCGCTGGTTAGTTATGTTGCTAGCTCTTTGAGTACATATGTACATGCAAATTTGTATATACATGCATAATACACATACTATATATGTAAACAGTTGCACTTAATGAATTAAATCAAATTAGTTAAATGCAAAATAGTAGCAGATAAATGTTGCAGATAAAAGCAAAGCTTACTGTAGCGAAAATGTTGTAATTGAATTAACTCAAATTTACAAGACAGAAGTAAATTATTAGTTTTGAAAAGCGTTTAGTTAAATAAAAGCAAACCCACTGAATATATGTACACACAAGTACATGCGAGTATTTATGGGACTATAAAACTACTGTGTACATACATAGAAAAACCAAATAAAGTGACTTTCGTGATTGAATAATAATAAAAAGGTGTGTGTTTTTAATCAAACGAAAAGAAAACTAAAAAAAAAGAATACAATTTTGTATTTGTGGGTAATTGGAAATGATACATAAAAAAATTGGAAGCTGAGAAATTAGAAATATTCTATGCGGGTCAATTAGTAAATGTTTATTTTCTCTGATATGCTACATACTTTACAAAAATTGCTGTAACTACTTTTCTTGAGGGCAATAGACTCTGGAAAAAATAAAAAATGTACTACTAGCATGAACTTCAGTGAAGCTATTTAATTTCAATAAATTCTTTTAAGTATGTATGTATGTATATTAGGACGGTCCCCTAATGTATGGAGCCAAATGTTATATCATATTTCTTCAACTGCATTCCCTTTGATGATGCCAATATAGCCGAAGACACCACATATGTATATATGTTTGGCCCAATCGGAGACGATTACCCCACAAGGGTAAAAGTTGAGAAAACTCTATGAAGACTAAACAAATTTAATTTAGATTCATTCCATTTCTAATTATTATTGTTTTTGTTGTTTTTCGATTTATTTCAAAAAACTTACTTCTGTAAGCGTAATTCCCGTGTATTTAGATACGAGAGACCAATAACCGCATTTAAAATAAATAAAAAAAAATGTTTTTATTACAATAAGCGCCAGGCACAATCCAGTTTGAATTTTTTTTAAATCCCAGTAATTAATTGCATACGAGTATTTTTCGAAAGTTTCTACTTTCACGAAAACCTGTAATTAACAATGCCATAATGCAATTTTGTCACATTTCCCATATGAGTGTACGATAAAAAGAAAAAAAGCGACTTCCCACAATGAAAATTTTAATTCAAACCTTCATTTGTACAGCCATACATATGAGCGCTTAATAATATACTTCTGTGCTGCATTACTTAAGCTTTGCGGGCTTTCTTTCTTATCAAAACTACAAATGAATATCAATTATTTTAATACATATTTTTTTCGCAGCTCATTCTTCGCAATACACAACGTCTGTATAACGTTTCTTCAATCATTACCATTGCCACTGCTGCTCACTGACTGGCAATAATAAAAAAACACAGCAAAACAAAGGAGTGTAATTGAAGCCGAACATTTTAAATATTTTAATAGCCGCCTGACGTACATATCTTGATATCTACATATGTATGTATGTAAGCATATGTATATACATATATGTTGCATATTTTAAAGTGGAGTAATATGTGTAATTATTTCTATTTGCATAAATGCAGAAATGCCATTTTAATACACTCATTTTTATGCTTGAATATTGAACGACTATATAGCAGTATGTATGTAAGTATGTATGTAAAAAAGGAATATAGCAAATGTAAACCTGGCATACGTTCAAGTCATATGGGAATTTATGGATACACAGGGTACAACAAATGCTAAAATATGGATAAGCGGATATGGATACAGAGTGGCGTCAAGGAAAAATGCTTTAAAATAGTCAATTTTTCAAAGAAAAAGGCACCATGTGCTCCGTACAAGGTGTGGTAACAAAGCAATCGTAGGATGGCTGGGATGTAAAAATATTACTGTCATTTCAATTATCGTCCTTTTCATTTGCTTGTTGAACACTCCCCGCTATAATAATTGCACTGAAAGTCTTACTCGATTCGAGGTACGTTCATTTTTAATCGCCATTAATAAAATTAATTTTTTTATGGTAAATACAGCTTTGGCTTGAAGCACCCTGTATTTTGTAGAACACAAGCGCATACATAATTTTTTTTTTTTTTTTATATTTTTAATTCTGCAAAGGAAAAAATGTGGTTGAAGGATACTCGTGGGTATTTTTAAAAACACAATAATAGTATAGTTAAATGCCCAACGCAAAACGTGTGCTTGTGTATGCATATGTAGGTATGTAAATATGTAATTTTTTTATGTGACTAGTTATATCAAAAAAGCTTTTTTTGCATTATTAACTGACACATTTGTTTGTGTTTTTAATTTTTTCTTTTATTTTTATTCTATTTTAACGAAAAATGCAATACACAAAGAAAAGGCGGAAAGGAATATATGTATGTACATATGCAGGTATGCAGATAAAAATTCGAGAAACATACTAAACCAGTTATGCCACCTGGAAGAAATGCTATAATATTCAGTACAAACTAAGGTGCTTAGAATATAGAGCAGGGGGCATACATATGTACATACATACTTGTGTGTATATAAATATATTTATGTATATGTAAATGTATGTGAGCGTTTGTGAAAAATTTGCCACTCGAATGATTGCATTCAAATATAATATATAAAATGTATATTATATTATACATATCTATAAGGTATATAAATTTTTAAAAATAAATGCAGCCAGTCTTATGGCAAGTTTGTACAATAATAGAGATGTAAATATATGTATACCCGGCAGTCAAATCAGCTATAGTTGCAGGGTTGCGTGAATTTGATTTGGCTCAAGCACGAATCAAAAATATTTTCTGATACCTGATTTAAAATATTTTCAAATAAAAGATATATTTTATTTGTGATTCGCTTCAAAAAAGAATCAAAAATGGGCTTTGACTCGTCACTCAAACTATTTTCAAATAAAAGATAAATTTTATTTGTGATTCGTTTCATAAAAGAATCAGAAAAACCCTTTGATTCTTGATTCAAACTTGATTTCAAATAAAATTATTTTATTTTTATAATTTGATTCGAATCTAAAATTTGATTCTTTTGAGAAATGAATTACAAATCAATTTTATCTTTGATTTGAAAGTATTTTGAGTCACGAATCAAGTTGATTCTTTATTTTAAAGTTGATTTTTTATTCATATTAGCAACTGGTATTTTTTAAAACTGTGATGTCCTGTGAAATGGTAATTGCTCGCTCCCTCAACAGTGTGATACCTCGTGATTGACTAGCCATTATTCACACCATAATTATATCGCTTTGCTGGCCACTCAGTGTTTTAATCAAAGTCATAGAAGTCTCCGATTTCAATTGGGTTTGCTTGCTTCAGCGATAAGTTGTTTCCAAGACCCAACTCCTATTTTACATTACAAAAACAACAAGCGGCGTGTAACACTTTGCTGTGTTTGACTTGCATACAAACCTACAAACATACATACATTTTTACATACATACATAGATTTAAATACATATCTGTGCTCTATATTTGTTTGCTGCTTTTTGCACAGCCATTGGTTGCATGTTGCTAAAATAAAATTTAAGTTCATTTTATTGATTTTCCATTATGTTTTAGTTTGGTTTATGCACACTTTTTATGCATGTTCCATTGCTTCGCCCTTTTTAGTATCTTTTCCTATCTCTGTATGCTTTTTGGAATGCACTCAAAATGGTTTCCATTTTTTTTCTGTTCCATTTGCTTTTTAAGTATCCCTATCTCCACTTGATGAAATGACATGGCAGACATTAAATTGCATTAAAGAGTGGTCGGTTTCGAGAAAGCGTGCTGTATGGACAGAATTGGAAGCATCTTTTAGTTAGATTTTTTCATTTTATGTTTATTTGTAATCAGGCAGGTTCTGGAATCCGAGTGAAAGTGAATATGAAAATGAATCTTAAAACGAGTGAATTCAAATTTGGTGTTCTGAAAAACAAGCTTTTCATTCATTCTACAGCTCGTTTTTAATTCACCCAAAAAATGAACTGACATTTGACAGTTGCCACTGACAGAGTAAAAATAATAAATTGTATATAAAAATTAAACTTAAATTGAAAAATTGAGTGCAACTACGCTAGCAGTTATTTTGGTGGAAAATGAGGGTCATGCAGAAGAAGCATTTATAGAAAGAGACTGCGTGATCACTCAAATCCCTTAGAGGTGCTTGAATCTGTGTAAGTTTGCATTGCATGAGTTGTAATTGGCTTTCTGATTACCAAAAGTTTTTACAGATTTGTCTCAAGCTATCGAGTGAATAAAGAAGCTTTCATCATGCTATTAAACACTATCGAGCTCCACGTGAGACACATGTCTATTCCAACGTCCTTGCAAATGGCTGCAATTTTGCGCTTTCTAGCCGAAGGTGGGTTTCAAAAATCGCGATGGTACTCAAACAAGTGTTGCGAATTTTAGAAAAGTACTTGGTCGCCGGTGGGTGAAATTACGTATGATGCTTATCCATAAACTGGAGAAGAATGGTCTCCTGGCGCACATTTTTATGTTTACGCCTAAAAAATATAAACAATTACTTTATTTATTTCTTCTTATGTTTAAATTAACTAATTTCGTAAATTCATATTGCAATTCAGTTTACTTACATGCCTTCTTGCACCAAATTCACCAATTCAAATAGAAGTGATTACTAACCGACTCTTTAATGTGAATTCGTTTTCCAGAACAATCATATTCACTCGGAGTTCATTTTAGAAAAATATGTGAAAATGAAACTGTGAAAGTGAAATACAGAACAGGGTATATCGGATTCACAGTGAATTTGATTGATATTCACTCGGAAGTGAATCGCAGAACCTGCCTGAATATTTTATATTTCGAGCAGCGTAAGTAATAGATATTCACCCCGATTCTAAACGAAAAATCCACAAGGATTTTTCCGCTTCTCCCTGTTCTCTTATTCTGAACACAAATTCCTTGTGGATTTTTTCGCTTCTCCCTTTCCGGCTATTCTAAATGATGTTCGAAAAAGTGAAAAGTGAATAAGGGAGAAAAGTAGGTATCACGAATGAAAACAAAAGCGAGAATTTATGCAATTATTTTGTGAGATTTTTCACAAGACAATTTTAAGTGAATGCTGAACAAAATGTGAGTGGATATAACTTTTGTTAATAAAAAATACATAATTGAATTAATTATGTACTGGTTTGCTTACGGAAAGTATAAACAGCAAATAGATATTTTAGTAAGTTTATTGGAAGGGCAACCGGATATTGCGCGGCTTGTAGGCTGTAGTATCTCTTCCGGTTGTAGTAAGGGTGCTTGTTTTGATATGGAGCGATGATACGGACATGTGTTTCATCATTCAAGGACACTATGGATTTCTTAGTTTTAAAAAACGCACTTGAAAATTTTCTTTTTCTTTGCTGTTCATAGTTTTATTAATCCAAATCGGATACATCTCATTTTCAAAAATTTCAACAACTTTTAGAACTTTGCTGAAGGTGGATTGAGCCAATCAAACGTCAGGATTTTTTCTAATTCCCGTTTGATATTCGTCTTCAAGCAAAAAAACGGAAGAATGCGCATAGTTTTATAATAGGAGAGACTGCAAATAGTCTCTTTGGCTGCTGTCAGTGGCGGATCCACGGGGGGGTTTTGGGGGTTCAAACCCCCCTTGTGGTTTATCATAGATCCCAAATTAATGCCTTTATAGATTCTGCGCCCAAATTTCCCAAAGTGATCAAGGAAAACTCTATGATTCCAAAAGCAATGGTTGGACCACATAACATCCAAAATATGTATACATGCGAAAAAAGTTCATGTAGGTACATTTGGACGCACGCGCATAAAATCAAATTTGTCAAATGCTATTCGCAAATTGCCAAATCGCAAATTTATTTTCTTTTCTTTCTTATCCCTATTTTTATCGGGATTGTACAGAATTAATTTGGTCAGAAATTTCTGAATCGTTGGAGAAATTGCCTTTTTCAGAGGCATTTCGCAATTCTTGTTTAAATTTATCTTTTAAAAATTTGAGTATATAAACACAAGAACTTCAATAAAGTAAAAATTCTATGTATTAAAAATATAAATATAACCAAAAAGTACTACATACATATATTCTTATTTATTTTGGCTTTAAATGCAAGGGTAAGTGAAATTGATGATCAATTTGCCACCAATACGATACGATACTCATTCGCACGTACCAATGCAAAAATATATATGTATACATACGTTATACATGTTATTTAGAACTTCAATTGAAATCTCCTGCACTTTATGTGATGACATACATATTGTTAATTTGGAGGGTTTTGAGTTTGGTGTTTTTAAGGTGCGGGAAATGGCGCAACTAGTATATAGAATAATAATAGTAGGTGGTATTAGTCCATATTTTCACCAGCGCACATAGGTAGATTTTCAAGTTTTATGCGGCCAAAAATATTTTATTGTCTACATCTATTTCAAATTGCTTGTTTAATGCAAAATTTTAATAATTTGAGTTAAAAGTCGATTTTATTGAAAAATATATACAGTGACTCAAAAAAAAAATCATACGCCAAAGTTTTTAAATTTATTTCAAAGAGTTCTGTCGAAAATTTTACTTTCTTATTTTAGTTTAAAAATATATAAAATTTTTCAATAAAAATCGTTTTAAGCAGGATTTCTGAGCTTATGGAAAAAATCTGAAAAATCGTAGAAATTTCTGAAAGTGGATTAAAAATTTCAAAGCAAGGCCATAATTTATAGAAGATTTTGAGGAGATTTCTAAGTGTACTGTTATGTAGCCAACAAATTTTAGTGTAAAAAGTTAAATTCTCAATGCTGTGAAAAATTCCGTCAATTTTAGAATTAAAATTTCCGAAAAGCCAATGAAAATTTTCAAAAAGTTGAATGTTGCATATTGTTATATTAAAATTGAATGAGCTGCAAAACTGCATACTCAAAACTCTTCTAAAAAATGTAGCTTTAGGATTCTTAGCCCCTTTTTATGATAAGTATTTCCTTGACTTTGAAAAATTGGAAATACTAAAAATACGAAAGCAGGTAATTTTCCAAATAGGCCAATTTTTTATCCATTGTAGATAATTTCTGGCTTTGCATTTTTCCGTAGAGAAATTGACGGGTAATCGATCGGAGGCGATAATATAACTAAAATGCTTTTGAATTAAAAAATTAACAATATTTTTTCAAGAAAGGCCAATATGCTTAAAAGCTTCAAAATAGTGGGTCTCTTATTATGCTAGGTTGACGATTTCTTCAATAAATAATGATATTTACCTGAAGCACTCGAATCCATGATGTTTACTTTGATAACTGTCTTAAAATTAAAACTAAAAACGGGTTACTTAAAATACGTAAAAAATAAAAAATCGAAAAAGTGGGAGAATAATAAGTTTCGACTAGCGGCAGAGACACCCCCGTTGTCTATAAAAGCCGAGAAGACCGGTTTATTATCGCCCGGTCTATTATAAACGTAGAGCGATTTTGGATTTTGTATTTGCACCAATTTTAAAATTTTCAATTTTGGCCGCATAAATTCGTAAAATCTACCTATGTGCAGCGTCTGCCCTTAAAAAACATCTTCCAAAAAAGAAATTTTCAAAACACCCCCCTTGCCGAAATCCTGGATCCGCGCCTGGCTGCTGTGTATGTGATATTAAAATGTCCAATAAATATTTGAACGCAGCTTTATTAATTCTATAGTATTTAATAAATCTGCAAAATAATAAAATCAATGCAATACTCTCAAAAAACTTTTTTATTTCCTATGAAGATTCCGTCAAGCGGATTCGTACCATCGCGTAATCTTCCTCTTATAGACCTCTGCTACTTCCGAAAAGCAATACTGTGTATGTGTATTTGCGCTTAATTTTGTTAAATTTGCAATTTTTTACCAAAAATGCAAAATTTTTCGGATATTTCGATATGCGCCAGGCCCCTGAATTTTTGGTTTTTTTTTTAGGGTAGGGGGATCATATCACTAAAATGCAAACGAAATCTTGAGAAAACTTATATGTAGTTATTAATAATAAATTATTTTTGCGTAGTACAGCCTAATGCGTTGGCGGTCTTCGGCTGCGTTTAAAAAAAATAACCCTCAGCCGGCAGAATTCTCTTTCTGGAGTAAAATCTACGGACCGATCCACAGTTGTTTTGAGTAGAAAAACATTTTGCGTTGGCGGTCTTCGGCCTCGCTTCAAAAAAAATTACCTCAGCCGGCGGAATTCCCTTTCTGGATTTATATTTGTGGAGCAGTCCACAGTATTTTTTCTAAGTGGGGTTTTAAAATTAGTAAAATTAACATTCACATAACATTCCCTGAAAATTTTATTGAAAAATTCTCAGTGGTTTGAAAATAAATACGGCATTCGCATTATATCGAAGTCGACACAGGTAGGCGCATAGGCAAATTCCGAAGCTACTTTTTTATTTACAAACGCAGAGTTTAATGTAAAAATCAAAGCGAATTCACATCATGGCCCAATAGGAATGGGCCAGTCCCAAGTGAATTCAGGTTTTAACCAAGGCGAAATATCATTTTGACAATACACTACCAATTACAATAACAAAATGCATGGGAAATTTCTGAGTCTGCTTATGCGCCTAACTTCCTAGATCTGCATTGCAACAAAACAGCTGGCTTCGAAAATCCGCTCACATGTTCGAAATTCTGTTCACCAGTTTTTCTTCTCGCTAGTGAAAGAGAATAGGAGGAAATTTTCCTGGTGAACAAAAAAAATCTACAAGGGTTGAGATCCTGGCGGATATTTAGAATCGGGGTGATTGCCTTGCTTCAAGGCTCTCTCTTACTACTCACTGCTGCTGCAAATTATTTTTGCCACACACAATGTCTACAATTCTACAATAGAGAAAATTTGAATTCTGTAATCGTTATCTAATGTAGTTCAGTGATTCTTCCGATTTGGGATATTTGGCTCGTTCTCTGATCAGTTTCGAGATGTTAGTGGTCTATTAAGCCCAAGTCTAAAATTAAAACATATAACTAACTAAACTCAATTATTCTGGTTTGTTTTTACATGGCCGTTTAATTCTAATAACATTGGCTATTCTATTTCCCACAAATATTTTCAATATAAACAATTTACAAACTATTTTCCATTTATTTTTTTTTAGTTCAATTATCAAAATCATGCCTTCATGCAATTTCACGCTGCACAAATCAACATCCTTTTTAGTATATCAAATAACAGTTTATTGATTCGTCGGCGGCGCTCATCAAATACAAAACTAAGTTATTAAATAAATTTGAAAAATATTTTTTTCAACCGCGAAAAAAAAAAAAATAAAACAGCAAAAGTTGCAGCAAAGATCAAATTTAATAAATATATTAAACAAATTGATATACAGGTACGCGTATTTATTTATGCAGGTGTGTATATGAAATCGCAAATGCATGTACACACAACGGCAACAGGAAACGTACAAAAATTGGAAATATTTATTGATAAACAAGCGCAAAAGGCTTGTAAACATTAATCCTCCAATTGCAATTGGCATGTTGCAGTTGATTAAGCGAGAGAAGCGAGCGAAAAAATATTTTGCATATACCTACATACCTACATGCATATATATGTACATATTTATATTTATTCATATGCATATAAAAGTTGTAAATTTCATATTTAATATCAGGCAATCATGCAACGAATGAAACTTAACCAAAAATAAATACTTTCACTTGTTTGCATATGTTTACGAGGCTGGCCATTCAGTTGCTGTGAGCGGCGAAACTAGACAAATAAGTTTCATTTGATAATTGCCAAGGGTTTTTTGAAATATTTGCTAAAAATATTGAACTATCTTAAGCCTAGTACTAGCTCCAAAACCCTTGATCTTAATTCGATGGCATGCGTGACTTGAAAGGCTGTGTAAATATGTTGCTGACACCATGTTGCTAACATGTTACGCGGTGGTTTTACATTTTAATTTCAGCAAGTCACTTTTTGACTCCATTTTAAATGGCAAAATAAAAAATGTTGCCACAAACATGTTTCTAACATGTTGCACGGTGTTTTTGGAATTTCAATTTCAACAAAAATAATTTTTTAATAATTTCAAATGGCACAATAAACTGCTAAAACGGTATAAAAAAATGTTGCTGGCATTATGCTGCCCAGTGTTTTAGCATATCTTCAACCGCTTTTAAAAGGCAAAATAAACTTTTAAGTATATAAAATTATGTTTCTGGAATAATGTTGCTGGAATATTGCGCGGTATTTTTAGCATTTCAATTTCAACAAGTCACTTTTTCACTTGAGTTTACATTGCAACTAAACTTTTAAAAGTGTGTGAAAAAAATGTTGCTGGAAACATGTTGTTAACATGTTACGCAAAGTTTTTAGCATTTAAAAACAAACTCACTTTTTCAATCAATTTTAAAATGGCACTATATATTTTTTTAAAGATGTGTCGTTGCCCGGATTAATTAATGTCGTATGTTGCATTTAAAGACTTTTGGGAAAACAGGTTTGAAGTTTGGAATTGGTTTTCTCCAAAACGTCTCATTAGTTTTTCTTCAAAGTCTGGCAGAACACTACTAGGCCACAAACTTCTTAAAGTATTTTAATTTTGTTATACATTGTTTATTATTTTGGAATTTATAAAGGATTTTCTGCAGTAAAATTTTGTCGTATGTTACCTTTAGCAACAGTTTTGCAGGAAATTTTTATGACGTACGACAAAATGTGCTCCAAATTTGAACTAAATTAAAGATTTTTTAAATTAGTTAAATATTGTATTTTACTTCTCATAAAAGTGAATAAATTAAATAATTCACAGCAATTAAAAACACATTGGAAATTAGACGAAATCGCTTGCTACCTTGCACAAACGACAAAATTCTGCTCAGTATCTCTTAAACTAAAAGAGATAGCCATTAGAAAGATCTTGATTAGTTTATTATAACTGTATTATTAACTCAATTCGGCCCAAATTTCACATACAACACTAATTTATCCGCGCGACGGTGTGTAAAAAATGTTGCTGGCAACATGTTGTTAATATGTTGCGCGGTGTTTTTAGCATTTCAATTTCAACAAAAGTTACTTTACTCGATTTTAAATGGCACAATTAACTCTTAGTGTGTGAAAAAAGAAAAATGTTGCCGGCATCATGTTGCTACCACGTTTATCGGCGTGAAATGCATCTGAATGTTTGCAGACTTTGAATTTATCAAGTTTCAAGCGACAGCCCTCGTGAAGTGATATTGTTGATTTGCGTAAATATATACATTAGGGTGTCCCGAAATATTTTTTTTGGTATTTCCTTAACGCAAGACCCCTAAAAATTTGCGGTTTTGATCGCAAATTACGAAACGAATTTTAAAAACTAAATACAATTAGATTTTCAGGGCTCTACCGATCTTTAAAGTTTTGCGGCTTTGTTATTCATGCAGAACGCACACTCACCACAACATATATTACATCCGCATATTGTTTGCATGCTTACTATGTAATTCTTTTCGTTATTATAAGTTCTATTCGCTTAATTTTTTACGCAACTTACTTCTAAGTGCAAAAACCTGAATTCCATGTAGTTACAATGAAAATACTCGTACATACACATTTTTTCTACATGGGTTTGATTCGGCTTTTGCATTTTATTTGCCTTTCAATCGTGGAGAATCAGTTCGATAAAAAAAAAACAATACGGTTCTTTAACTAAAGCATAAAGTTCTTATTTGCCTAAAGTTTAATTTTATAACGTTACGAATATTCTGGAATCAGAAAAGGTTTAGAAAAGACTACAAGCCCTGGGCGAGGGTACTAGTATGCAGTGTTGTCACCGCAAAATGGGTTTTCATATGTTCAGTGTTCCCGCGAGGTCAAGAAAATGTGGATCATAACAACAGAATAATATATGTATGTATATTGTTTTTAAGTATCATCTCAGAGAAAAACTATTAAAACTTCATATAAAATTAAATGCTTTAACTTCATAACGATATGTTATTTTTTATTATTTCTAACATGCAAAAAAAAAATCAATCAAATTCAAATATACACATATTGACATTAAAATGGGTGTAAAAATTTTTCTTTCGCAGACTTACAGAATTCGCAATTAAAAATATAGGAATAATGTACTTTACTAAAACGAATTATGTTAAAATTATTTCATTTAATTTATTTAAACGAAAGTCATATCAGATAAAAAAAAATCCCTTGAATACAGAAATAGGTTTGCAGCACTTTTTTTTAATTTTAAAAATAATTCAGTTACAAATTTTTTATTCAATTAATTTTTTTAGTTAGTACAGTCATATGAAAAATAATAGGGACACTTGCCTTGAAATATTTCAAATATCGATCCTGCTTCAATTTCTAAACAATGGTCAAAACTTATATATTAATTTCTTGCTCAGATGTCTCCGAAGTAAGGAACAGTTATTTAATCGCACATTTTTTGCGTCGTTTCATAATGGCTGATAATTTTGTGGAGTGAGTTTGTTTCAGCTTGTGAAAAATAATAGGGACACCAAAATTCAATTAAAATTTTTTTCGAAAGGGTGGAGATTTTTGTAGATAATAAAAAACTAATTCAGTGAATATCAAATAAAGTTTTATAATATATTAAGTTTTTAACCCTATAATACCATCAGGGACTCAGAATGGATCGAGACCCCTGCACTATTCAACTTATAGCAAAAAGAAAAAATCTCCAAAATAAGTGTTTTTCGTGCCGGGAAATTGACGAAATGTGAAATTGCTTTGAAATAATATTGGAAAATGCTGTAAAATATAATCCAAAAGTATAAACGCGGACGGAAGCCAAAAATATCCCCACTGGTTCAAATGAATATACAGATATTTGTAAGAAAGGACCGGTTATGTCTTTCCATGACAAAAAAAAAAAAATTGTTTTATTTAAACATGAAATCTCCCACAGTTCGAAAAATGTTAGTTTTAAAAGATTTAAAGCCAAAAAGGCCAAGAATAGCGCCCTTTCTCCAAACCATGCAATTCTGAACATGTTTGGCTGCAAGTGGTGTGTAGTTTCAAAGTAGTAGAAACATAAACAAAGAAGCAGAATCACGATACCAAAAACAAAAAGGACAAGGAATACATACGTTATAAAAATAAGTAGGAAGGTACCTAGAATAATTAGTCTATAATAGCAACAACAAAATAGTAGTGGCATCAATAACAACAAATCTCAAAAAATACTATAGTCGCAATCTCAAGCAGAAATACCAAAATTTGGACAGAAAAATATATTTGAAATTTAAGTTTTTGAAATTAATTAAATGCAATAAATTTGTTTCTATGTACTTATATGGTTAATTTCAATAATAAAATAACTTTTGAGTATGACATTTTTATTATTTTAGCTCTAAAGTTAAGGTTTCTAAATATATGAAATTAACAAAATTTCAGATCTCGGTAGAGCCCTCAAGATCGAATTCAATTCCGGGTTTTTTACTTTTATTTTGATCTGTATTCGTAGCTCGAAAAAAACTTTTTTTCATACATTAACGGGACACCCTAATATACATACATATATTTGTATATACCCTGCAAAAAATGCGATTAATCCGGGATGTGTCCGGGATCAATCGCAAGGGAGCATGCGACTAATACAATTTTACATCCCTTTATATGGAGTGAATTGATCGCATTTGTTCGAGCATGTCCTATGAAGAGACTAATTGTTCAACTTGTATACCCGAACGGGTACCAATGTAGATTAATCACTAACATACCCAACGGGTACAAATGTAGATCAATCGCTTTCATCCCGAACGGGTACGAATGTAGATCAATCGCTTTCATCCCGAACGGGTACGAATGTAGATCAATCGCTTTCATCCCGAACGGGTACGAATGTAGATTAATCGCTTTCATCCCCAACGGGTACAAATGTAGATCAATCGCTTTCAGCACGAACGGGTACAAATGTAGATTTTTTCTTAAAAAATTGTAAATGTTCAAGCATATTTAAATAAAGATTATATAATGTTTTACTTTTGTAAAAAAATCTCAATAAATAAGTTTAAAAAATTGTAAGTTATGAGTATGCATTATGTGAGCGTAATGTAAAGGATTTTTTGATAGGATATTTTAGGCAACCTTTTGTTAAAATTGTTATTAAACAAGTAAGGAAGCCTAAGTTCGAGTGGAGTCGAACATTAGATACTCAGCTGTATGCCTTCATTGTTTGTTTGCGATGGAAACACGGTGTACTTAATATAAAGCGAGTGCCGCATAAAGTGGGCGTAGCTACGCTCATTTTCAACATTTTTATCAGTCATCCAAATAAACATATGAATATTATTCTTTGTGCAAAATTTCATTCCTTTTTGAATTTTAGTTACAAAGATGTCACGTTACAAATTCCCAAAGGGTGTTCCAGAAATATCTTTGTTAAAAAGTAGGCGTGGTCATAAACCGACTTCAAGAAATTTTTGCGTGTCTATTAACACAAGTTATAAAAGTGTATAAACCAAGTTTCTTTATAATATCTCAATTATTTGTCGAGTTAGAGGCTAAGAAATCTCGTATATTCCTTTGTCTAAAATGAGGCGGTGCCACGCCCATTTTACAAAATTTTTCTATTTTTGTTTCCGGTCTATTGTGGAACTCATGTCACAAAATTTCAATGAATTATCTTTATATTAGACAAAGATATCGCTTAAAATGTTTTTATTAGGCTACTTTATAGTTCCCATGTATAAAAGTGGGCGTGGTCGTCAAACCGATTTCGCTAAAATTTTGAACATGTATTACCACAAGTAATAAAAGTGTACACACCAAGTTTCGTCATTACATATAAAATATTTGTTGAGTTATGGGCTCAGAAATCTCGTATATTCCTGTTTCTAAAAAGAGGCGGAGCCACGCCCATTTTCCAAAATTTTTGTGTTTTTCGTTCTATGTCCGCAGTTGGACTCTTGCCATAAAATTTCAATGATATATCTTTATATTTGACAGAGATATGGCTTAAAATGTTTTTATTAGGCTACTTTATAATACACATATATAAAAGTGGGCGTGGCCGTCAACCGTTTCTGGAAATTTTTCGTCCAAACATTTGCTTAAGTAAGTATATCACGCGTACCGAATTTCATCGATATATCTTCAACGGTTTCTGAGTTATGACTCATAAAACTTTCAATGTTTGCCCTTTAATAAGTGGGCGTGGCACCGCCCATTTTCCAAAATTTTTCTGTTTTTTGTTTTATGTCCATAGTTGGACTCATGCGACAAAATTTCAATGATAGATCTATATATTTGACAGAGATATGGCTTAAAATGTATTTATTAGGCCACTTTATAATATACATATATAAAAGTGGGCGTGGCCGTCAACCGATTTTAACTATTTTCCGTCCAAGCGTTTGCCTAAGTAAGTAAATCACGCGTAACAAATTTTATCGATATATCTTCAATGGATTCTGAGTTATGACATATAAAACTTTCAAGGTTTGCCCCTTAATAAGTGGGCGTGGCACCGCCCATTTTCCAAAATTTCATCAAATTTCTTCTTAGGGGCCTGAGCTCAACACGTGGGTGAAATTTAATCGCTCCAGCTATATTAGTGACTGAGATACCAAATTTCCGATTTTTTCTATATAGGAAAAGTGGGCGTGGTCATGGTCCGATTTCGCCCATTTTCAATACCAACCGTCGCAGTCTCGATACCAACTTGAATTTCAAATTTCATCAAAATATCTCAATTTTTGCGCGAGGTAGAGTGTTTACAGACGGACGGACGGACAGACGGACGGACAGACGGACAGACGGACGGACGGACGGACGGACATGGCTCAATCCATTTTTTATTTTCACCCTGATCATTTTGATATATATAAGTCTATATCTATCTCGCTTATTTCATTCTGTTACAATCCACCGTTATGTGATTAAAACTATAATACTCTGTGTACTAGTACAGCTGAGTATAAAAAGGGTGTTCAATTCGTTTTACAGGTTGTTCTACAATTTTTTAAATACATTGCATATTTTTGTAAAATTTCTGCATTTAAGGAATCTAGATTTGTACCCGTTCGGGATGAAAGCGATTAATCTACATTTATACCCGTTAGGGACCAATTGGTCTACAATTAGTCTACATTTATACCCGTTCGGGAACAATTGGTCTATAATTAGTCTACATTTATACCCGTACGGGAACAATCGGGGACTAATTGTGGACCGATTGTTCTCGAAAGAGATCAATCCGGGACAAATATCTTTCGGTATTAATCGCACATTTTTTTGCAGGGTACGTATGTAGGTTTGTTTTTACACGCGTGAATGAGACAATCAATACACAAATAAGCAAAAAATTTAAAATCCATCAAATTTCAAAAGTTATACATACATGCTTACATACATACATACGTAGACCGTGCGAAACAAAATGAAATTTAATAACAAAAATAAATACATTTAATAAACTTCACTAAACTAAATAAAGTTAGCAAAATAATAAATTTTTTGTGTTTGTATGATTGCAGTTCTAAACCTATTATCATGTAAATATGTATGCATGTACGTATGTATGTATGTATCTCAATCGATGTTTCAATTCGATTTTGTTGCAACATTTTGCATAATTGATAGCTTAAATCTGTTTGCTCAGTCAACAAGTGGATTGTTTTAAAATTTAATTGCATACACTTCATGCATATGGAATGCGTATTAAATTGTGGCATCAAGTTCATTTCCTATTGGTTTACAAGTAAGTTGATAAGGAATGCGCGATAAGTCAAGCGAAAGTTCTCAGGTATATTTTACTTAATAAAAGAATATGAAATTTTCTCTGATCTGTGGCGTTTCTTAGTAAAATTTTCAACTGAGTCGTTTTTGAAAACTTTTATGACTCTCCGGACTAGTACTCTATTAGGAAAACTTGCTCTAGAAGACATCCTCTTTTATAATTACCCGCGTTTGTTCGTGTTGAGTAAACCTTTTGTAAAATTCAGTAGGAATGTTTAATTAATAATTGTGAAACATTGTTTTGAAACTTCGACTGAAACTTTGGCAAGTTCTTTGGTGCAATTTACTTATGCACTTATGTATGTATGTATGTAAGTAAGTAGCACGTGCATACTGTTCAGCTCAAATTTATTGCAAGAAAAAATTGTAATAATAAATACTAAATTAACATGAAATTGTAGAAAATAAATTCATCATATTTCAAGTAAATGCACAAATGCAAAACAGAAATTGCCTCGAGCCAACATTTTTTTTTTTTTTTTTTTTTTGTAAAATTCTTTAGAAGCCACTCTCAGCATCCGCTGTTCTCTGCCGCTAAACACTGCAAACATTACACAATAATATATATTTTTTTTTTATTGCAAACTTAGCAACGCCCACACGTTTAAATTTTCGGTGTTAGAACTTTGTATCGAGCGAGTTAAAATCTTACAGACATATCGCACCCTAAATCATAAAGGGGCACAACTCAAAATTTTTCGAAATCGAGTTTTTTTCATAAACGGGTATACGGAACATATCTCTGTAGATTGCAAAAAAAAAAATTTTGAATAACTGTCTCTTTCGACCGAAAAATAACCATTATGCCTGGCCCTTTGCCATACGATTGCTTGTAATGAAAAAAAGTTTTTTGGCTCTCCTGAAAATTTTTGAATTTTGAGTTGTGCCCCTTTATGATTTAGGGTGCGATATGTACATACACACATAACTTAATAAATATTTCTTGCAAATCCAAAACATTCCACTTGTCATTCTTAGAAAATATGTGTGTATGTATTTGCTTCCACATAAGCATAAAATGCATCGCTACTTATACACATACATATGTATGTATCACATATGTATATCTATCATATCATATATGTATGTACGATGCATGTTCATTGTAGGTACCTACTACTTGCGACAAAATTGAATGTTGCATGCATCATCAGCTTATTGTCTCGCCCTGCCTGAGTGTGTGTTTTTGCATACATTTGACTTGCATACAATTTTGAATTCATAACATTTTTTCGTAACTTAATCTTTCCTGTTTTCGTTTCGTTTCTGTTTTTTGTTTTTACGTATTTGTTATTGTTTTTACGTTGCAGCATTTTATTGTTTTGATTTTATTGTGTTATTTGATATTCATTAAAGCTTTTGATTATTATTTACATTTCAAATCACTGGAATGTCACGAACTATCCAATAAATGCTGAATTGTGCTAAAATTTGCAGGATAGTATAGTAATATTTCTGCAGAAGGATTTCTGTACAAAAATAATACAGTAGATATTTACATATATGCGCCTAGAAACATACACATATTTAGCAATATTCTAACTTGCGAATTGCATAAATGAATGTACTTAAGTATGTAAGAGTTCAGAGAAATATATGTATTAATTAATTTATTTTGTATCATTATGTTTCTAAACATTTGGAATACATAATTATTGAGGTCCCTGTGTGAGAAATTGCATTCGCGAAAATCTGCTTCCGCGAACTCACCTCGAATTCGCAGCGATATTATCTTCGCGTCTGTGTTTATTGGGTTTATTGTGGTTCTCTAGTTTAGTGAAATGAAACAACAACGAAATAAATATCTTTTAGGTTAGGTTAGACTGGCTGACCATTAATGGTCCCACATAGACTGAGTAAGTCCGTAGTATTGCCAGAAAATATATTAAACATGAACATCTCTACATTAAAATTCTGGAACTCAACTGAAGAACTAAGTACCCCGTTCCTTTGACAAATACATATTCGATATCACTAAATACAACTTTCCCTAGTAGACAAAGCCTTGGCCTGGAAATTTCACGACAGGAGGAGAGAACATGCTCCAAAATCTCTTCCTGCAATCCACATCACCTACATTCACTTACACTAATTAGTCCCATTTTGAACGAATGTGCTGTTAAAAGACAGTGTACTGCGAGGACTCCGATTATAAGTCTGCATTCTTCCATTTTCAGGAAGAGCAACCATTTTTTAGCTTCGGATCGTCGATCGATTTACACATTATTCTTACAGTCGATTGTTTCCACGTCTTATCAGCGTGGTCCATGATATATATATAGCACCTATGCTTAATTTAACTGAGTAGTGACATCGAAACGTCCATGGAGTGTTCTGCTCTGAGATCTGCACACTTCTTTGCATACCGTCTATCTGTCTGTGGTCTGGTATCCAGTATAAATGGACATTACTATCCAGGTATATTACTCTTAAGGCCTCTTTGCAGTCCTGAAGATACTTGTATGAGGTCTTATGCGACAGTATCAACTTTATAGCCGCCATACTATCTATATAAAATTTAATACGTCCCATTCGTAAGTGATTACAGACTAACATCTCTGCTGCCTACCCTCCTCTCAGCTAATACTTCTGCCTGAAAGACACTACAATGATCCGGCGGGCTAAGACTGGTGCTGATATCCAGCTCTGTCTTTAGCTCAATAAATAAATTAGATAAGTACTTGTTGTGATGGATGCATTGAGAAAGTTTTATTGATTGGAGAATTATGTCACTTTTTGTTTGAGAGCACTATTATGCACGACTATTTCTCGAGTCGTCGTCTAACCTTAGCGATTTGAGAAAGTGATTAGTTATCGAGTTTTTTTTATCAAATGATATTTAATTTTAGTATTTTCTGGTTAAATTCATTTATCAATATTTCACTTGAATCAATTGAATTCCACTCTTGAAGCCTCTATAGAGCTTTTACTAAAATTGAAAAAAAAAAATATCTTTTATATCAACTGTTTCCCCTTTCCAACATCACACACCCAAACTCTGTCAGCGCTAAAGTAAATAGAAGCGAGTAGTGAATTACTTCAATTTCATAATTATTTTATGCATTCATATGACATCCCATGCATTCATAATTATTCACGACAACTAAAGTGTGTGTTTGTGTGTACTAAATCTGTCTGTCAGCAATTCAACCTGCAAAGCAATTCAACCAGCAAAGCAATTCATCTGACTGACGTCGCTGACGAATGATTGCACGCTTGTGTGTGGCAGCAATAGTTGTTGTTGTTCGCTGATTGCAAAACATAATTCCTCTATTCTTATTTGTTTTTTACTTTTTTTCTTTTTTTTTTTTTGAATTGGAATATATGCAGCAAAGGAGTTGAATTTGTGCGTTTATTATATTTAAATCGTTTATTGGTGCTGTTGGCTGCGCAAAATCGCCGACATTTCCCACGGCTTTCTCGAGTGCCTTTCAATAAAACTCACTGCAGTGCTGCGACAAACGGCGACCGGCTTATGTACGAGCACTAGCGCTGAGCAACACACACAGCAGGAAACGGAACTGAAGCAATGCAACATATGTGTTCGTACATACTTATGTACATATATACAAATGTATATAAATATTTTACAGTGTGTTTTTGTATGAAAAATGAACTTTTATAAAGATCCAAACCTTAAGCCTTGAAAGCTGCTGGTGTCAGTTCATATTTGTGTTTGTTTGTATTTGTTGCAAGTGAATTTTCACTTTTACACAATATTGTGAATTTATTCACATATAATAGTATGCACATACAGACATATGTATGTATGTATAAGACTTTTGTTATTGTTATTTTAACTTAAAGTTGTCGACGTATAGTGTTTGTATAGTAATATAACGCATATGTTGCATACCGATCTACTACTATTTTTTCAACGCGAAATTGTTTTCGACATTTGCATTACAACGGCAGAAGCGCGTGGCGGCCGCTGCGAATCCGGCTATGGCTATGCGTGTGGATTTACCTTTGGCGCCTTTGTCGTCGCTCTTCCCTGCCGCATCCGGCAGCCATAGTTGCAAATTTGCATTTATGCAACCGAATGCCACCGCAATGACTTTTTATACATATGTACATACATACATAGTACTTGCATACACCTCCCACAGTCAACACTTTACCCTTGTACACTACGCTTTGCTGTTTTGTGTTCCCCAACCAGCTCCGGCAGTCAACGCGCCAGCAAAGGTATCTACGGCTCATCAACATTTGCTCAGTTGGCAGACGCGGAATTTCTTAATTTCATTTTATATGCACAGCGACCAATTCAATGTGTTCATATGCATTTTTATGCCCAGAGGAAAATCTGTCAAGCTCTTCTCTTTATAAGCTGTTACAGAACAGTTACCTAGTTCCACTTAGAGTGCTTCCTACACTGAGAGAAAAAAAATATATGGAGGGGTCAAAGAAATTGTTTACCTATTTTGAACACTACTTTCTTTGTTTTGAGTAAATTTTCCTTAAAACATGTTAAAAGGTTTATAAAATATTGCTGTTACATGCGTTACCATGGTTTCATATACTTGTTTTGAAAAAATTCATACATTAAAATAATGAAAAATTCCTTAAGCGCCATTCCATTCCCAACTTTCCTTGTTTTGAAGACTTGATTTCTATAATTTTGAGAAATTAAATTCCCATACAAATCCCCATGGCAACGAATTTGTTTTTTTATGTTTTTTCCACATTTTTGAGAAAATTTACACAAAACAAAGAAAATTTTGTATTGGGACGCGTGTTCAAAATAAGGAAAATTATGTCTTTGATCGAGAGAAATTTTTTTTTGAGTGTATATTTCTTTCTCGAAACAAAAGCTATTCATATTTTGAAATCAACCAATTCTTTAAGTCATTTCTTTCCAGCCGAATACCTTGCAACTTAGCTCGTTTCATTTAAAATATAATATCACGTGTTAAGGCTCTCTAGATTCTGAAAGGTGTTTCTGTAAGTGCTTCGTACTCCTTTGTTTTTACTGCTGGGTATATATGCGTGTATCTACAATAGTTTGTATGTCTGTCCGTCTATCTGCTTTGTATTTGCATGTCGTTTGCATAGAATTTTTATTTCATCACATTTTATTTTACTACTTTTTAGCGACTTTTTGTTATATATTTTTTTCAAGCTACGTGGTCCTAATAGCTGCGCCTGTATTTATCTAAAATGTAATATTGTGGCCACTGTGGTGCAGTGGGTAGAGTGCTCGCCTAATATGCCAGAGGTCTCGGGTTCAAACCACGGTCCGAGCAAAATACCAAAAACAATTTTTCTAATTAGTAAAAATCCAATTATTGGGTTTTTTATGAGCAGCGGTCACCTATTATAATAATAATAATACAATGGCGCTATTATAACTCTGACGAGTTTTATGGCCGAGCTTCTGTCCCAATTCGAGGTGTGCTCCTTTTGTTTTTCGTACCAATTGGGTGGACCTACAGTTTTATGCCGGCTCCGAACGGCGAATGCAGTTTTTGTGAGAAACTTTTTCATGGCAGAAATACACTCGGAGGGTATGCCGTCGACTGCCGAGAGGTGACCGCTGCTCTTAAAAAACCCAATAATAGGATTTTCTAGTTAGAAAAATTTTTTCGGTGTTTTACTCGGACTGGGCTTTGAACCCGAGACCTCTAGCATAGAAGGCGAGTACTCTACCCACTGCACCACTGCGGCCACCTTTAACCCACAACCCAAGCAGAAAATATGTTCCGAAGATTGATTTTAAGCCTTATAAATTAGAGTTACTCCGTTAGCTTACATATGTATGCTCTTCTTCTCAAAAACTCTACCTTACCGAAATGTGAAAAGGCAACATTTCTTGCCTTCTCTGAATACGCCTACAAAATAGTACTGGTTAAAAAAGTGGGCTCTGAGGCCAGAACTCAGGGGATGGATTTATCCTAGCCTACGGATCAGGTGTGTTGGAAAGCAACCGAGGTGAGCTACATGGCTGATATGCTGAGGAAAGTTCAACAAGCTGTTTGAGTTGCAATTACAGAGGCGATTAGATCATTCCCCACGGTGGCTCTGAATGTGATTTGCAATATGCCGCCCATTGATCTGTTTGTCAATGAAAAAGGATCTCAGGGTGCCCTAAGGTTTTGATAGTTGGGGCTCTGGAAGGAACGCACATATTGTAACGATCACATTCTGCTCCAGGTTATTGACTCCTACTTCAATACAAAGACCGATTCTATGTATCATATAACAGTATTCGATGCAAACTATGAGATTATCTTTCCATATAGGAAGGACTGGGGATTCGATGTTTCAATTTCACTGATGGATCAAAGATGGCATGCGGAGTGGGAGCGGGTGTCTTCACAACTCATTCGGACACTTCTATATCAACGCTGTAATTGAAACAGAAAGGGCCGATGCCAGAAACAGTATAGAAATTTTCTTGGACAGTCAGGCGGCTCTAAGGGCTGCAAAGGTGTCATCAAGCTTGGCCTGGCAGTGCAGATAGTGTGTGATCTGGGTGACGGGGCACCGCGATATCCAGGGCAAGGAAATGTCTGATGAACTGGCCAGGCTGGGCTCGGCTCTTGATATCGTAAATGCTGAGGAGGCTCTTGCGCTCTTGGGCTGCATAAAGGGCCGAATCTTACGGCACTGGATCGGGGAGGATAAAACCAAATGTAGCGATTGATTGCGGACCGCACGGTCTGCAGAAGTATGTGACCTTCATATAATGAGATGCGATCCTCAGCCATTCTAAATATGCACAGAAGGGACATTTCCCATTTAACTGTGGTACCCAAAGGACACCGGACAATTGGTACACACGCGGCATGATTGGAATTCGACCATAAAACTTTGTGTCGGAGTTGCAGTCTTCCTTGGACGGAGTAGACGGTCAGTACTCAAAAATCGAATTTTGCGTCTCCACAGCGTATATTTGGCTTAGCGATAGTGTCACTGGCTTAATTCGTATAGGATCCAGGTATTGAAAGCAGGGGAGTTCCAAAGTACATATGTAAGTATGATAACATCCCTGCCCTACTGCACTATTTAGCAAGTTGCTTAAATTGTTTAGCTCTTACAAATCAAATTTGAGCATTAAGTGAACATTCAACCTAAAAAGATGTATGTAGGTACTTTTTTGAATATTTATTTTTATACTCAGCTGTACTAGTACACAGATTATTATAGTTTTAATCACATAACGGTGGATTGTAACAGAATGAAATAATCGAGATAGATATAGACTTATATATATCAAAATGATGAGGGTGAAAAGAGAAATCGATTGAGCCATGTCCGTCCGTCCGTCCGTCCGGCCGTCCGTCTGTAAACACTCTAACTCGTGCAAAAATTGAGATATTTCGATGAAATTTGAAATGCAAGTTGGTATCGAGACTGGGACGGTTGGTATTGAAAATGGGCGAAATCGGAAAATGACCACGCCCACTTTTCGTATATAGAAAAAAATCGGAAATTTGGTATCTCAATCATTAATATAGCTGGAGCGATGAAATTTTACCCACGTGTTGAGCTCAGGCCCCTAGGAAGAAATTTGATGAAATTTTGGAAAATGGGCGGTGCCACGCCCACTTATTAAGGGTCAAACCTTGAAAGTTTATATGTGATAACTCAGAAACCATTGAAGATATATCGATCTAATTTGGTACGCGTGATTTACTTACTTAGGCAAACGTTTGGACGGAAAATAGTTAAAATCGGTTGACGGCCACGCCCACTTTTATATATGTATATTATAAAGTGACCTAATAAAAACATTTTAAGCCATATCTCTGTCAAATGTAAAGATATAATCCGTGTTGCCATCAAACGCAAACAAACAATGAAAGCATACAGCTGAGTATCTAATGTTCGATTCCACTCGAACTTAGGCTTCCTCACTTGTTATTTTTTGCATTATTCTTTTTAACTTATTTTCTTTGCTGCATTGCAATTCGCTTTTTTATGTTGCATGCAACAAATGTTTTTCTATTCATTTGTGTGTTTTTTTACTGGGTCCATTGATTTTTTGCATTAATGGCGCACATACGCGTACGCTTTCCATTGCTTTCCCGAATTAAGCAACACTTGGCGCTGCAACGGCCCCTGTCTAGCCTACCAGATCCCCCCACATACGCACATATATTTTGCCACTTTTACTTGAGTGGCGGCACAGCAGTGTAGAAATGCAGTGCAGTTGGTTGGCAGCAAAAATGCCGCGTAAAAATTATGAAATGCGAAGATTAGGCAGGCGCCATTGTCAGTTGCCTTAACTTTTTGCCTTTTTCGTTGTTGTTGCAAGTTTGCAAAATGTTCGCGCACTTTTCCCTTGCTGAAATATGAATAAAAATGCAGATGTATATACATATGTATGTTAACACATGGCAATATATGCCTTTTTTGCTATCGTTCTATTTCATTTTATTCTCTTTAATCTTATTTGCCCTCTTACGGTTACGCTTTGTTGCCTCCCGGTGCACACTGGTCTCATTTGTATGGAGAGTGGGACAAAATTCAATTTTTGGAAACGGATGGACCTACCGAAACCAAATTTGGCACATCGGTGCCCCACTATACGACTCTTCTTTCAGAAAAATTAAAAGCATATATTTTGTAATCCACGCCCACCACTAACGCTAGTTTACAGTAAAAAAAAAAACAAGAAAACCAGGAATGGGGGAGGATAGGAATTGACCTGCTGAGCTTGGAAATATTTTTTTTTATTTTTTGTATAGTTAGGTTTTTGAGATAACGGTAATTTTGTGTTTTTTTGTTATCACTTCATTCAAAAATTATTTTCTCCAGAGTTACAAATGCGATAAACACAAGCAGTATCTCGTTCGAAAGGCAATTTTGTGGATTTTTTGCGATTTTTGAAAAAATTTTGATTTTCAAATTAAGTTTTTATAAAAAGTTGTAAAAATCAGGAAAGTTTTATTACTTTAAAAACTTTCCCATTTAATTGCAAAGACTTTAAGCATAATATCAGTGAGATCCGATGAATACTTTATTTTTGGCGATTTTTTACTTGTGAAACAATAAAGATATTTTGGACGAAAAACTTGGTTAGGTGACTTAACTATGTGAAAACGATTTCATAGGTCAAAAGGACATTAGAAGAAAATATAGAGCTTCCAAAGACTAAACTAATGACATTTCGATTTTAAAAATCCGATGTCAAATAACAAAGTTACAATAAAAAAATAATTATTCCGCGATATTTCGCGGGATAAAATAAAAAAATTGTATGGAGAGTGGGACAAAACTCAATTACTCAGATTTTATGGAAAATAAAGTTTTATCGAAAACAGTCGATGTAAATATGTACAAAAATCGTAAAAGGGCAACAACATTTTGTATAGTCTAGTTACATTTAATATGATATTTTAAGAAAAAGGGAAAAATGTATAAACAGGCTTCTTAAGAGAAGACTTGTAAGAACTCAAATCTGCTTATAAGACCTGTGGCCGGATTCTAGTTTTCGCTATCACCAAAAACTCCATCGCCAAAATTCGCTAAATTGATTTTAACAACTATAAGCGATTTTTGGGATTCTATCATAAAAATGCGTGATAAAAAATCGCTAAAAATTGCCTATTTTAGCATATTTTTAGCGGATTTTAGCGATGAACAAAATGAACCCGGATAAAAGGAATGAACACTTTTTGACAGTTCAGTAGCTAAAATTGCGATTCCGATATATTAGCTATCGCCAAAAATCGCCATTATTAGCCAAAACTTCTCTAAAAATAGCGACGTGAAAAATTTGTTGCCAAAAAGATTATTTAAGTTGAAAAGGTAAAAAACATATTAATTTTCTTTTTAAAATACTTCATCGCATTAATAATATTCATAATTATAGAAAAAATGGAGAAGTTTAACTCAAAAAGAATAATAAATGAGCAAAAATACACACTACTTCCGCAAAAATATTTCTGCATATTTGCTTTGGAAGTCGCAAAATTTCAACGAAACGTTCTTTTGCAATAGATAATGGAGCTGTGCACTCCCGCAAAAGTTTTCTTCTATTTTTCAAGGGATTTCTTTACTCTCGCTGAGAATATATACTTAGACAATGCGACATAAATAACTTCGCAACATACTCATTTTGACCACATATTTTTTATCTCAATATTATATTTTCTAATCAATATAAAATATGGTGGAACCGCTCCAATATGTATACAAGCCATCTTTGATACAAACTTTGAGATTTTTCTTCCACTACAACAACCAAGCAAATCTACAAAGGTAGGTTCGGTGGCGAATTCAGAAAATACTTTTTTTATTTACAAAGGTAGAACGTAATGTAAAAATCAAAGCGAATTCATATCATGGCCAATAGGAATGGGCGAATCCTAAGTGAATTCTGATTTTAACTAAGGCGAAATATCATTTTGGCATTGCACTCTATCAATTACAATAACAAAATACATCGGAAATTTCTGAGATCGCTACCGAGCCTACCTGGTAATTCTGCCTTGACAACAGCGACGCCTGCGGCGGATAAAGGTATTGCAATGTTTGTTGGAGATTTTTGGCGATATACAATCCAGAATCGCATTTTAGAAAAATCGCCTAAAGTCCGGATAATTTTTGACGATTGCAATTTTGGCGATTTTTAGAGTTTTGGCGATGGCGAAACAGGGCTGTAGCTAGACTTAAATTTAAGGTAGGGCAGCGTTGGTTTAAGGTAGGGCGGAAGTAAATAATGTATGTATCGCAATTGATCTGACATCGAGGCATGTAGGGGGCCTGCCACAGATCTTAAAACTTGAATCAAAACTTGCCGGAGGCTTATAGTTCAGGAGATATTTGTTGGTAATTTTTTGGTAGTTGGATGGGTCCAAAAAGGGAATTCTGCCGGCTGAGGGTTATTTTTTTAAATCCCGGCCGAAGCAAAAAGCTGTTCTACACACATATGTACATATCGTCGGTCTCCTGCCAGAAACACGAATGTGAAATTTTTTCTAAGTGCGATGTATGCTCCTTATAGGATATACATATATTGATATAATAACAATTAATATTTGTATATATGCTTATGTACATACGAGTACATATTATGTATGTATGTTTACATAAGAATTTATACCAATATTAATTGTTATTACATCAATATATACCCGATAAAGAGCAGATATCGTACTTAGAAAAAATTTCACATTTGTGTTTCTGGCAGAAGACCGACGATATATACATTAGATAAGTTTTTTTTAGATATTCCCTTCGGCACCGGAATATGAAAATAGGATGTTTTAGAACAAGCAAACTGAAAAAAAGTTGACTTATCCAAAAACTGGATGGAGCTACACCGAAAAGCGCGCAAATTCCCAGAATTTAAAGATATATTTAGATTTATGTATGAAAAATGTAAGGATTTTGCACAAGAAAAAAATTGATATCTACTCATGCGAAGAATTAACCGCTAAGCGAATAGCGTACTCAGTTTTTTGTTACACAACCCAGGGACGGTAATATAGCGGTCCAAATTTTCTTTTTTTCTCATGAATCTTCAATTTCTTGCCCTATACTCTTCCCAAAAGCGGACATTATTTTTGAATTCAGTCACACAGTAGGCTGCGTTATTTAATACGCTTTCCATAAATGTATAGCTATTGAAAATCGAATAATATTTGCATGAGTTCATCAAGTATAAGTGAAGTAAAGTCGGGTATAAAAGGGGAACATACCTTAAAACTTTTTTCAGACATAAATCTAAACATACCTTGAAATTCTGGGAATTTGCGCGGTTTTCGGTGTACGTCCATCCAGTTTTTGGAAAAGTTAAATTTTTTTTCAGTTTACTTACTCTAAAACATCCCATTTTCATATTTAAAGAATCCCATACAAAAAACAACTCATCTAATATACATATGTGTGTGTTTTTATAACTGCCTTTCCTCGGTAATCGTACGCAGTTTTCGGGGTTTGTTTGGTAAAGTTTACAACTTACAAACATCTCCGGTCGACGGGACTTATGGATTTAGAATCAGGAGGACCTCCTCTACAACCCACAATAACTTTTCTTTCAACGCGTGGTAGACTGTTGGAAAACTTTCCCCGTACATTTAATACCTATTTGTTGACAGATAATTATTGTGACAGTGCATAAGCGATGGTGGCCGCTGTGGTGCAGTGGGTAGAGTGCTCGCCTGCTATGCCAGAGGTCTCGGGTTCAAACCCCAGTCCGAGCAAGAACCAAAAAAAAATTTTCTAATTAGTAAAAATCCAATTATTGGGTTTTTAAGAGCGGCGGTCACCTCTCGGCAGTGGACGGCATACCCTCCGAGTGTATTTCTGCCATGAAAAAGCTTCTCACAAAAAATGCATTCGCCGTTCGGAGCCGGCATAAAACTGCAGGTCCACCCAATTGGTAGGAAAAACAAAAGGAGCACACCTCGAATTGGGACAGAAGAAAACTCGTCAGAGTTATAATAGCGCCATTGTATTATTATTATTACATAAGCAATACTCATTGAGATTTAAGCCAACAAGATGGTTCAGCTTCCAGATTTAGATGTGGACATCTTTAAATTTGGTAAAGTGGGTCGCCTGTAGATATGCACGCAAGTCAAGGTGAGAAAAAAACTCTCGAAAATGATTAAACGATAACCATAGAAAATTTAGACACCTCATTTTTCCACCGAGTAAAATGTTTTAGATTAGCACACAGCCTTAGTAATCAGTTCCGCGCTTTTGGTGATGTTCGCTCACAGTGAGATTAGTTTTTGTCAGAAAAGTGCCGGAATGAACCATTCCTTTAACTACAAAAATTCGATGGTCTTATTTAATTATATATGTGATGCAGGGTGGATTCCCCATATCATACATTGCAACCGCAATAATTTTTTATCTCAAACTATGACAAAAAATTTAATTATAATAATTCATCTCACTTGTTGGCCTTTTTAAGGTAGGGCATTACAATTTTAAGGTAGGGCATTGCCCCACAATGCCCCCCCCCCCCCTAGCTACGGGCCTGTGGCGAAATCTAGAATCCGGGTACTGGTCCAGAGTGGTCCTTAATTGTTAAAAGTTTAAATGAAAATGCTAATACTTGAAAATTACGCTCATAGAAAATCCAAGATTTCTTCATCTTGTATTTTGCTAAAAATAAATTGTTTTCACTGTTTTTTTCGCTAAATCATGAAACATACGTTTTTCTTGCGTTTCCATAGTTATCCGCATTTTTTTAGCACTCAAACTTGAAATATCGCAAAAATCATAATACAATTATTTACACAAACTTTTTCCAGAAAATTTTTTTTTCAAATGTGTTGACTTTGAATGAGCCAAAGTAACATTTAATGGTGGCTATTGCGTATAGAAGGAGGTTTTCCATAAAATTCAATATATTTCCCACGGAAATGCATGACAGAAGTTTCTTTTTCAAGCACCAACGTTTTTGACTTTTGTGTATGGGGGCTGTGTGCGGTGCTTCTATGTTCATATGTAGTACATATATTTTCTGCGTCATGCGACATGTTGATTTAATTTCAAGGGGCACTTCTAATGAATATTATGGCTGTGTATATTTGTGTGCAGTTTTATAATACTTATCTACATACATATATACTATATATTATGTAGGTACATATATGATACTTTGCATGAAAAATAATATTCCACTGCTCATTTTTTAACTCGAATTTGGGCAAAAGTACATTGCTTCCGTTTTTTAGTTAATCTTTTTTCTTCATAAAAGCATGCATGAAAATTATAAAGAATATATGTATCTATGTATGTATGTATATATGTGCAAAATTCAAAATGTGAAACGGCCAAGGTCTTCCAATTCGGCATACCTATGTACGTAGGTACATATGTACTATTTACGTAGGGGTATTTCGTTAAATTCTTAGAATAAAATGTAAACCGCGAGATATTTCGTAACAATATAAGTCATAGGTGTATTTTAATGATATATGTATGTAACTGAGATGGCTTAAGAATCAAAATATCTAGCTTAAAAAGTAAACTGCATTCCGGGTGGAATGCACCGAACAACTTTTTCTGGTACATGTGAAACCAAATTTACATACATACATACATATATATGTACTTATGTACAAAAAGCGCAAGAACATCAGCAAAAGGCTCACCTAGGGCTACAGTTGGTCATCAAATAAACTTGTGCTATACATAATATTTATGTATATACATGCATACGTACATATGTATATGATAAATAAATGCATAATTTAGTTTGTAATCTACTTTTACACCATGTCAATTTGTTTGAAACATCTTCATACAAAAATAATATAAAATAAACGAGCCCATTTCAAATTAATTTTTTATTTGGTGGATATTTTTACAAGCAAGTGGTTTATTTTGCTTTTCCATTGTTTTTCTGCTTACATACATACATATGTACATATTTTGACAGATTATGTCATGCATGTTGCATGCAACAATCAAATATTACGCACATTATAAATATGAATCGCGCATAAAAATAGTAGCAAAACCTGGAATGCCAGCGGGCAGAGTGGGTTAATGTGTGCAAATTTTAAATATTTAAGCAAATGAACGCATGTGTGTTGTTGAGTGAGTGTTTGTGCTTACTAGAGGGTTTTCGAAATATGAACCCTAATATATAATTGCAACACCAAAAGAAACCTATTAATGGGCGTGTACGTGATGTCTTATTCGATTGCAATCGATTGTTCAAACTTTTCTCGAAGGTTTTTTCTTGCAACCGAGTGCATTTGTGAGTAGCCGTCCTACTCTAAACAATCCCAAATCCATCTGGATTATGCAGTTGGAAAGCAGATCAGCTTTTGACTCAATTATGCTTTTGTGATTCTCTCGTTTGTCCAGGCAACTCGGATTCGCCCATCAGCAATGAAATGTTATAAAAGTGCGGAAAAGGCCTTTCTTTCAAATGAAATTTTTTTTCTTTATTCAAAATATGTACGTCTAATAAATTAAATATAAGGCATCCCTAATGCATACATTATGCAATAAAGTCTTATAAAATATGCAAAAAAAAGGCAAGCGAAAAAAAAATGTGCGTGTTTTCCGAATATTTTTTTTATCAAATAAGCGTGCAAATTGCATGCTATAAATGGCTACAGCATAAACAAGCAAAGCAGCTTAATACATATTTTGAAATGTGTAAAGAAAAATATAACAACAACAACACAGATAAGTAAGAATCCGGTCGCACCAAAGACTTTATTCATACCTTGTATGAATAGTGGAAATGAAATGTTACTTTTTTCTACTATAACAGGGCTGCTCAACGCTCTCGTATTGAAAGTACAAAACTCAATACATCTACAAATTTTGTATATGCACTGAAAAATTTTTCGCTCATTTAAATTGAATGAATTTTTTTTTCATTACATATTTGTTATTGTAAATTTCGATTTCTTATAGGGTCTATACACAGTGCGTCTGACTCGCGAGTCATCTGTGTACGTGTTGACTCGCCGTCATTAAAATTGACAGGCGAGTCACAGAAAAATATCAAACTAATTTTGATTTTCTTGAGTCATGCCAGAGTCATGCACATTTTCACCAATACACGGCAGTGCTCGAGCTCCTATACAAAGTGCCTTTGCTCTGCACATTTAATATGAATCATAGGCACATACATATAAAATTTTTTTATATCTGAGTGCTTATGGGAGTGCAAGGAAAATTTTATTTTCATATTTTAAGTGAAAATATGTATCTGTGCCTATGATTCGGAACAAAACAAAAACAATTGTGCTTTGAGTGCCTATGAGGTGAGCAGCCCTGGAATAAAGCTTCAATTTTTGCATGTAAAATTCTGAAATTTAAAATATATTTTATACAGCTAGAGATAATCGCGAAAATATGTCATTTTGAGCATCCAGGATATCAGGCTATATCTCGAAAACGACTTATCCGATTTTAATTGTGAGTTCATATTTGGTTTCATCATAAAATGCTCATGCTTGAGGTGCATATTGGCCTGCTTAATTTTTTGTCGATTTTTGTCTATTTTTGGAAAAGTTTTTTGCTCAGAAAATTGAGAGGAATCCTAATTTCGATGGCACGATTTATGTAGGTTAGTAAATCGCCCCGGCCTAATGTACATATGTACATAGATACATTGTATAATAGTCGATTGTTCTTCTAGGCGATCTGAAAAAGAAATCTTAACGTGCTAAACATTAATTTTAATTTTATATAAGTACTCCACGTTAGAGCGCTTCGGATGGATTCGAATTTTTGCCATTCACCAACCGAGTTCGGTTGTGTTGAGCTAGTCACCGGTAGAATCCGCTGGTGTGGCGACTGTATAAAGCATACGATGCGATGTATTGGTTGACGTTTATGCTACAGGCAGTGGAAATTTTCTATTCACAACAGCTACATTCTCTTACTTGGCAACACTGTGGTTCAGGTCGACTAACAGCTAAGCGCTTTCAGCTCAACCCGCTACATACATATGTTGTTGTTGCTTTCCATGTTACTCGCTATTGTTCTTTTCGAACTAGCGTGCAAAAGAAAGTGGCTACTGGCGAACCAAACGCCTTTTTTATTTAAATTAAATAAACTAGATTACTTTTTCATTACGGTCTACGAAAAAACTTGCGGCAGATATATACATACATACATACCTAATATTTTGAAATTTACATGTGAAGATACATATGTATGTATGTATGTATGTACATATGTATGCATATTTGCATAAAAACAGCTGGCTGTCAGCGGCATTGTTGTTGTTGGCTGGCTGATAGGCATACAACCCGTGTGGTTCGATTACGCAAAATGGCAGCATATTTGCATTTCTGCTACAACAAACAAACACAGAAACAAAAGCATGCATGCAAATTCAAACAAAAAATTGTGCACAAAATAAAAAATAAAAATAAAAACAACAAAAATAAGTCAACCAAACAATAAAAGCAACAATAAAATACCAACATCAACAGCAAAGCAATACAAAGCAAAAATGGCAACAAGTAACAACTAGAAAAGGTGGCAATTGCAATTCGCACATTTTGTTGTTGTTGTGGTGGTTTTATTTTGCTGCAACAAGCTGCTCTAGAAATGCCATATAGCGCAAACTAAATTACATTTTCACAATTTTATATATTTTTTATATACAAACATACGTATGTACATATGTATGTATGTACATATGTACCTAGTGTTGCATTATCATGCTAAAATGGGTGGTGGCAGTTGTAGTAGCGTTGACGACAAAGTCGATATGCAAACATGGTCACACACACACACCATAAGCTAAACAAAAATTCTATGCAAATAAAAAAACTTAGAATATAAGTGCAAAGTGCAAAAGAAATGCCCGTAATAGCGCATTAAAAAACAAAAAAAAAAAACAAAAAATAAAAAATAAATGGTACGAATAGCTTTGAAGCTTATGAAAAGTAAGGCAAATCTACATTTACATACCTACAAATGTACGTATGTAAAATGGCATGGCTGCATGCGCAACTGTTGCAAATCCCACAGCTGAATGACTTCACTTCGCTGGGAATAGAATAGCGTAAATATAGGATAAATAAAAAGCTATTTAGAAATGTGAAGCTCTAACTAAGTCATATTATTATATGCAGTGGGAAAAATGTCATTCAGAAACATTGCGAAAAAATATCTAATATTGCTTTCTCTATTGCTATAGCTTTTTCCATTCCTATTTCTATTGCGCTGTGCCAATTTCCCATAGAGGCGCTTGCCTTACATTCGTGCTCGTATTTGTCACTTTCTTTTAAAGCTTTCATTCATAGCATAATTACCTCATTTTCATTGATATATACATATTCATTTTCGAATTACCTAGTTTTCTATATGCAATTATTGCGTATTTGTGCGCTTATTTATGCAAGAATTTAATGAAACAGCAAGTAAAAAAGTGTAACTGGCGTAGGAAGTGAACATAAGCTACCATAATCAAAGCATGATATTTGTTCGCATTTAAAATAGATTGACCTAAAATCCACACAATTTTCTTTTAAATATATGTCACAGCAAAATGCTATAAAACGCGCTTGCATTATCCCTCTAAACTCTTCGCCTTATTTAAGGTTTATTCCAGAATATTTAAGGGCTAATGAAATAATGCTTGAAAATGCTGATTTTCCTGTGTTGGTGTCCTCAAGCTATAAAGACTACTCTCCCAATTTCTCTGAGGGGAAACAAATACGCCTTGGGAATAAGACTTAGATAGGTTCTTAAAATAAGGTCTTACGTAGCGTCTCTCTGATATGAGTGCCGGGGCATCGCGATGTCAATGGAAACGAAATGGCTGACGAGCTGGCCAGGCAGGGATTGACACTTGATATCGCGGAGGCGCGAGAGGTTCTTGCGCCCCTGGGCTTTATCAAGGGCCCAATCCCTGGGTACTGGCGTGAGGAGGCAAAAAACAGATGGAAGCGGTTGCGAACCTGCAGGGTCTGCAGAAGTCTATGGCCTTCTTATAAAGAGATACGAACCTCAGCCATGTTAAAAATGGACAGGAGGGATATTTCCCGCTTAACTGCGGTTTTCACGGGGAATCGGGCTATTGGTACCCACGCGGCCCGATTGGGATTGGATCACAACAATCAGTGTCGCAGCTGTAACCTTCCAGGAATGGAAGAGACGGTGGAGCACCTGCTATACGAATGTCCGACCTATCTGAACTCAAGGATGTCAGGCCTGAGGGGCTTCTTAGATATCTGAACACAACAGGTTGGATATAGGGCGTAGGACTCGCCCTGATCTCCGAGGTGATATCCATGTTTACGCTATTCTCCTGGTTTCTGGTTCTTTAGTCACGAGTCGTGGTATCAAAACGGCGCTCCGGCGCTAATTGGAGTCTGTGGGACTCGCCACTCTAACCAACCAACCAACCAAGGGACTAGATGGAGCTTTAATACTTTATAGTAAGGGATAATAAAAAGGCGTTTTTTGTTTAGCTGCATGATTCACATTCATTCCTTATGGCCTGATGACATCAACATAGGAAAATCAGCATTATTTTAAATTTTCTACCTTTAAAATTTTCAGGCCTTATTTCGTAAGCCTTTAAATATGGTGTTTTAATTGTTAAATAAGACTTATTTGAGATATGAGCGCATAACAGAAAATTAAGTCTTAAAATACTAGCATATTCCTTATTGCTTAGGGCCCTTCTTGCAGGGATGTTGCCAGCAACATGATGACAAGTTCATTTCAACCGTTTCTATATCGGAAAATAATATAGCTACCTCTAAAAAAGGTTAAAATACTCTACCAGCCAGAAAAGTAGTTGGCGGAAATTAACTTTAGGCCATACTAAAAGGATTTTTATATATTTGCTGGACGATGTTTCCAATGTTATGCTAATGATTTTTCCACTTCATTGTAATTAGGCTGGAGTTCGTAAAAACCAACTACGTAAATCTTTAGGTATTAATTCAGAAAAAGAAGAAATTGCTCTGAATGAACATTTTAAACAGGCAGGGAGGGCGTCTGATAAAAAAAAAGCTCTGCTTGAATTTCTAAAAATTATTTCCGATTGCGTATGCACATATAAGTAAATATGTAGGTACATTGTATGCCATTAATAGCTGAAATTCCAGTTGATATGAGAATTTATTTTACAAGTTTGTTTTGAATATTCTGTTGCTTTTAAATAGTTCTACAGTCTTTTTCGTTTAGCTTTTGTCTTTTGCTATGCCTTTTCGAAGCCACACACACACGGTTATAGAGTCTAAAGTTACTTTTTTTGTAATTGACATGTATGGTGTGTGAATATTATTAAAGCATAAATATCAGATATGGAATAATATTAACATATCAAAAACATATGTAGATATTTATGTAAATATGTTTGTTTATATGTACTGCCGTGCATGTGGGAGCGCATCCAACAGACAGGTAGGTACTGGTAGCTACTATAATGAGCACTCTTAGAGCTGCTATCTTTCTTGATTCTGTCATAAGCATGCACTTAATTATCATATTTTGATTTTTTCGTTTGTTTGTTTGTCTCTATAGATGGACAAAACTGAGTATGGAATACAGAGAGAAACGTATGAACATATATATATACATGTATAGATAAATATATGTATGGATGTACACACAAGGGGCACTTAGCCTTACCTCACGTCAGAAATTGACAATTACGTATGCATATAATTTGATGAATTCCCTACCAAATCCCCAACCAACGGTGCAACGGTAGCAATAATTGTGGTAAAAGAGATGAAGCCCATCTGTGACGAGCACCAACCAATGGAGGTGCACAAGTGTTCCAGAGCAGCGTCACAGCACTATAGTTCTTATAGGCTATGCATAAATTATTGTATCCATGGACATACGTATGTAGATATGTATGTGCTGCTCAGGCCCGACGAGAGGGGGGGCTGAGGGGGTCAATTGCCCCGGGCCCGGGCTTTAGAGGGCCCGGGAATCTCAAAATGATATCCAAGTTTTTGCTACGGAAAATAAACAAACAACACCTTTAATCACCTTTCGTAGATAGCAATCATTTTAAGTTACAACAAATTTTATAAATCTCTTAACGTGTCTGCATCCCACTTAAGGAATTGTTGGTTTTTGGCGTCGACTTTGCAGCATAAATTTGAATTCGTTTTCTGTTGCAACAGAAAAATTCGGTATGATGCAAATTCTTATACAGCGATATGGGTATTTCCTGGGCGTTTCGGACGGTATGTTCGCACGATTTTTTGAACTTTTGAGGCAGAACTATTGCGAAATATTGTATCGTTTTATGATAAAAGGAAAGATTTAGGCCACAGCTAATGATTAAAGTATGTTAGCGACAGAAATTTAGTTTAATGCCTCGGTTTTAGCCACTTAAACTGCGTTCCGGACGCTACAAAAACACGTCCATTTTTTTAAGTGGCTAAAACAGAGGCATTAAACTAAATTTCTAACATACTTTAATCATTAGCCGTGGCCTAAATCTTTCCCTCTTTCATAAAACGATACAATATTTCGCTATATTTCTGCCTCACAAGTTCAAAAAATCGCATACCGTCCGGAACGCCGAAAACAAACGAAGCTTGCGAAGCTAAAATTTGCTTTGGTGCTTCGTACAGTTGAATTCGATTGCTGTTTCACTAAAGCGTTCAGCAGGATCAGTCTTTTGATATACCAAATTCCTACCAACACATATTTGTATTCCAATTTAAAGAAATTTATTTCATACAAATAAAGCAATATGTATTTAAACAGAATTCATTCAGACCTATGGTCCCATGGACAATATTACTCACTATGACCCATGGATTCGGAAACTGGATGTGCCTTTTGACAATACATTTGACCCACCCTAATATGTATATTTCTATGTAAACATATTTACTTGATCTGTATTAATGTATAGATAAATTAAAGTTCGTAACCAGACTTGGGCATTATTCGAATAAATTTTTATTTAGATAATTATTCTGAGGTTTATTCGTTATTTCAAATAATAAATAAAAACTCAGGGTACAACAAAAAAAACAACTGAGTAATAGTAAAAAAAAAACTTTGTAAATTTTTTTTGTTTGTATGTTTGTTTGTTCTTACATATGTAAATGAAAATTATCTATTATTCGAATAATTTTTTGTTTGAATAAACGAAATTATTTATTATTCAAATAAAAATAAAAAAATTTATTCATCTATTATTCTTATTCGAATAAATTTTGCCCAACTGTGTTCGTAACTATATATTCATTGAATTTTGATTTTGAGAATTTGTTCATTTAGTATAGGGGCCCGTAGTTATTTTGACCCCGGGCCCGGATTTTCTCTCGGCGGCGCTGGTGCTGCTTATGGCGAAGAGTCACACAGTTGCATTTTTCATCATTATAATCGTACTTGGCGCATCGCATGGCGTTCCGCTTTCGAGTGGCGGCAGTGGCAGCGGTAGCGGCAGCAAGTAGCACTTCAATAGCTTATTTGCATATTTGTAGTGTACTTGAAGGCGCTATGGCTTGCTACAGCCGTAGATATGTACATATATAGTGTGCTAGTGTGGTGGTGCGGTGGTGTGTTGTAGGTAACTTGATTGGTAATTGAATTGCAATTGCCAGTAGCAATTGAAGTTGAAGTTGAAAAGCGCCTGGCACTGCCACAAGTCCCCCTCGCCAGATGCTTTTTAGTTGCAATTGTTTGTTTTTGTTGTGCTTAAAAAAATGTGGAATGAAAAACGGAATGAGGTTACAAAAATTTAGGCATTTGTTTTAAAAATTGAAATGTTGCTGCTATTGTTTCAATTCTAATTTATACATGGATGTACATACATATGTGTGTGTATTTGTTTTTTATTTTTTTTACTCTAATTTGTGTGTTTTTCATATTGATGCTGCTGATTGGATTGGGGAGATAATACATTTACTTGATTAAAAAATATTGTTCCCCCCAATTGCTAATTGGGATTGAAAAATATTTACTTAGGAAATTAGGTAGATAAATAAGAGCATGAAAAATTGGAAATGTAGGCTGCAGTAATAGCAAGGGCTCATCAAGTCAAAATTCTGCATTTTTGTTATCAACATACATATGTTCATATGTATGTAAATTGGGTTAATTATGTATTAGTAAATATGCTGGAATGCAAGCAACTTTGTTTGATATGTTTTTTGTTGAAAAAAAATTGCTTTGACAATGGTGTTGATAATAAATATAACCATTTTCTGATACAAACTCTTTTTTGCCCAAAAAATCATGACTATTCTAATTATTTGTTGTTATATAAGATGTGTTGTGGAACGAATTTCCGTCATCCTTTGTCAAGTTTGATTTGGTTATAAACCGGTTTCGACTACATATGTGCCATCTTCAGTATCTTGTTTCGTTCTCCTATATTATAATACCAAATAACTATCGAAATATTGGTTATTTACATAAGTATCGTATTTTAAGATATTTATACCATTTTTTAAATTTATACAACATTTGATACCAGTTTTAACTAGACAAAATAAAAGAATTTCTTAGCTTATATCATTAGTTCTGTGTGAAAATAACAATTTCATCAGTATAAACATCTATACCAGTTTTTATACCAGTTCACCTTTAAAAAAATTGTAATATAGACCAGTTTAAAAATATGAAATCAATAGCAACACTTCTGGCTTCATAATTTATACCAGTTTATACCATTTTTTAAATTTATACCACATTTTATACCAGTTTTAACTAGACCAACTAAAACAATTTCTTAGCTTATATTATCAGTTCTGTGTAAAAATAACAATTTCATCAGTATAAATATCTATACCAGTTTTTATACCAGTTCACCTTTAAAACAATTACAATTTAGACCAGTTTCAAAATATTAATTCAATAGCAACACTTCTGGCTTCATAATTTATAGCAGTTTAAAAGTTTGTTCCATTTTTTTAATTTATCCGCATTTTATACCAGTTTTAACTAGACCAAGTAAAACAATTTCTTAGCTTATTGCAATTTAGACCAATTTCAAAATACTAATTCAATAGCAACACTTCTGGCTTCATAATTTATACCAGTTTAAAAGTTTGTACCATTTTTTAAATTTATACGCATTTTATACTAGTTTTAACTAGACCAACTAAAACAATTTTGTTAGCTTATATTATTAGTTCTATGTAAAAATAACAATTTCAACAATTTAAATACTTATACCAGTTTTTATACCAGCTCAGTTTTAAAACAAATTGCAATTTAGACCAGTTACAAAATCTCAATTCAATAGCAACACTTCTGGCTTCATAATTTATACCAGTTTAAAAGTTTATACCATTTTTTAAATTTACACGCATTTTATACCAGTTTTAACTAGACCAACTAAAACAATTTCTTAGCTTATATTATTAGTTCTGTGTAAAGATAACAATTTCAACAATTTAAATAATTATACCAGTTTTTATACCAGCTCAGCTTTAAAACAAATTGCCATTTAGATCAGTTTCAAAATACTAATACAATGCCATCACTTCTGCCTTTATGATTTATGCCAATTAAACAGTTTATACCAATTGAGTATAAAATCAAATTGCTACCTATACCAGTGAAAACCCTGGATTCCATAAAACTCCTATACTAATATGCTTTCCACTATGCCTATTAGATGATTCGTTATAGATATTACCTGGCTTATGTCAATAATTATAAAATAAGATCTTAATTAGTTAGTTATAATATTATACCAGTTCTTTAGACCAATTTGCAATTTATACCAGTTAAAAATACGAATTTAGTGTCAATACTAACTTCACAAGCGTTATCTCAGTTTGAAAGTGTTATACCAGTCCAGCTGTATACAAATTTTTAAATTATGCCAGTTATAAAATTTGCATATAGTTAAAGTCAAAAGTGACTCTACGTTAGCCGCAGAAACAATTTATATGTAAAAAAGGCTTTTCTTTATCAAGTTTAACAGCCTTTGTAGCAAGTCAGCAATTTATCACTTTTTGCACTTGTTCCACAATTCAGCACTTATTTTTATACTCAGCTGTACTAGTACACAGAGTATTATAGTTTTGATTTCCTAACGGTGGATTGTAACAGAATGAAATAGTAGAGATAGATATAGACTTATATATATCAAAATTATCAGGGTGAAAAGAGAAATCGATGGAGCCATGTCCGTCCGTCTGTCCTCCTGTCCGTCTGTCGGACCATGACCACGCCCACCTCCCCTATATAGTAAAAATCGGAAATTTTGTATCTCAGTCACTAATAGAGCTAGAGTGATAAAATTTCACACACGTATTGAGCTCAGGCCCTTATGAAGAAATATGGTGAAATTTTGGAAAATGGGCGGTGCCACGCCCACTTATTAAGGGGCAAACATTGAAAGTTCTATGAGTCATAACTCAGAAACCGTTGAAGATATATCGATGAAATTTGGTAGGCGTGATATACTTACTTAGGCAAATATTTGGACGAAAAATTGCCAAAATCGATTGACGACCACGCCCTTTTATATATGGGTATTATAAAGTGACCTAATAAAAACATTTTAAGCGATATCTCTGTCAAATATAAAGATATATCATTGAAATTTTATGGAAGGTGTCCAACTATGGACATAAAACAAAAAATACAAAAATTTTGGGAAAATGGGCGTGGCACCGCCTCCTTTTAGAAGCAGGAATATACGAGATTTCTGAGCCCATAACTCGACAAATAATCGATATATTATGACGAAACTTGGTGTATACACTTTTATTACTTGTAGTAATACATACGTGTTCAAAATTTTAGCGAAATGGGTTGACGACCACGCTCAATTTTATATATGGGAACTATAAAGTGGCCTAATAAAAACATTTTAAGCGATATCTTTGTCAAATATAAAGATAATTCATTGAAATTTTGTGGCATGAGTTCTACAATAGATCGGAAACAAAAAATAGAAAAATTTCGGAAAATGGGCGTGGCACCGCCTCTTTTCAGACAAAGGAAATAATTGAGATATTATGACGAAACTTGGTTTATACACTTTTATAACTTGTGTTAATAGACACGCAAAAATTTATTGAAATCGGTTTATGACCACGCCTACTTTTTAACAAAGATATTTCTGGAACACCCTTTGGGAATTTGTAAGGTGACATCTTTGTAACTCCAAAAGGGATGAAATTTTGCACAAAGAATAATATTCATAAGCTTAGTTGGATGACTGATAAAAATTTAGAAAATGGGCCTGACTGCGCCCACTTTATGCAGCACTAGCTTTATATAAAGTACACCGTGATTCCATAAAACGCAAACAAACAATGAAAGCATACATCTGAGTATCTAATGTTCGATTCCACTCGAACTTAGGCTTCCTTACTTATTTTTTATAAATTTTCATATTTTGCTTATTAATAACTTCTTCGATTACCAATTGCAATAAAAAAAAAAATCACATATACATATCTATGCACGGTTATTAATGTTTAGCTGTTTAATGACTTATTTATTACAATAAAAAGATTTATGACAAATACATACATACGCATATGCTGACGACAGTAATTGGACGCACTAATCGGCGGCAGTACTTTTGTAAAATATTTGTGTGTCTTTATTACTTTTCTCTGTTTTATAATAGATCATTTAAATTTATCAACTTTATTCTTCGGTTATGGTTAAGCAGGGACTGCAAAATGTTATTATTCTTGCAAATCATTAGTAAATGTGCATTTCAATGTTATAAGGAAATCAATATTTCCATATTTTTGATGTGTAAACATCTTTGCTGTAGCTACGAGTGATTTCGAAAAACAGGTAAAGTTTACGCGTAAACCGTAAATGACCTTTGTGTTAGTGCACTGCTGCGTCCGTGTGAATCGCTTGGCATTGTCAGTGGTAGGTAGGTAGATAGACATGTACTTACAAATGCTTGCATGCATAGCCGTGCAAATGCAAATATCAACAACAACAGCAACGAAGCGAAGTGAAGTTGTTGTTGTTGTTGTTTTCTGCAACAATGCGACAAATAGGCAAAATAAAAAGGACCAACCTGTTTGAAAATGTATGCAAATGTATGGATATGCATACCTACATCTACCTATCTAATTTTCTATGCAATATTGGTATCAAATGAAAGGTTTTGAGCAGGACTTCGATATGAAGCTCTTTTTATTGTGACCCCTAGGCCGGGTCTCAAGATATGGGTCAAAAGGAGGACCCGGATGATCCTTGAATATTTCTGAGCAATATTGGTATCAAATGAAAGGTATTGAGCAGGAATTTCACATAGAGCTCTATTCATTATGAGTCCTAGGTCGCGTCCCCAAATATGGGTCAAAATGTGACCCCAGATTAACCCGGAATGTTTCTGAGCAATATTGGTATCAAATGAAAGGTGTTGAGCAGGCCTTCTACACGGAGCTCTACTCTTTATGGTTCCTAGGCCGGGTCTCCAGATATGGGTCAAACGTGGACTCGGATGATCTTGCATGTTTCTGAGCAATACAAAATAAAACAACATAAAAAATCAAAAGTCAAAAAGCAAAAACCAAAACAAACAAAAACAACAAAATAGTAGCAGTCACAATGACAACAAAAGATTACAAAAACTATAATATATAATACAATGGCGCTATTATAACTCTGACGAGTTTTATGGCCGAGCTTCTGTCCCAATTCGAGGTGTGCTCCTTTTGTTTTTTCCTACCAATTGGGTGGACCTACAGTTTTATGCCGGCTCCGAACGGCGAATGCATTTTTTGTGAGAAGCTTTTTCATGGCAGATATACACTCGGAGGGTATGCCGCCCACTACCGAGAGGTGACCGCTGGTCTTAAAAAACGCAATAATTGGATTTTTACTAATTAGAAAAATTGTTTTGGTGTTTTGCTCGGACCGTGGTTTGAACCCGAGACGTCTGGCACAGCAGGCGAGCACTCTACCCACTGCACCACAGCGGCCACAAAAACTATAGTTGCCTTTTAATCCATAGAAAACCAGGAAAAAGGGAATAAGGAAAAGGGAATAAATATCCGATTTCGAAACTGTTTACACATCAATGTTCATGAATACCCGTTATTCACGCTTTATTTTTTTTTTATGTGATGATGTCCAGGCTCTGCTACAGTTCCAGCTGGTCATTAAGCAAACTTGAGAGGCTTTGGTTCGGATGCTACCACCAAAATTTTGCAAGAACTTCCCCAAAACATATTTCTGAAGCAAATAACTAAAATTCAAAACCTTATTCCAAATAAGAGATCTAATGAACATGAAATGTGCCCTTTTGAATTTGTTTAGAATGAGATTCCGGCACTTTTTTAAACTCAGCAAACACCAATTCTAATTCTAAATCTAAATAAAACAAAAAACAGAATAGGTACAATACGCATAAGTGGAAACGTCAGCAGCGGTGTGAATCCACATGTTTTTGATGCTGTTGACAACACCGATGAAATATTGAGAAAATATATACATACCTAACGGATTGTATAGTGTAAATAAAAAACCGAAAATATTTTATAATTAGACTGAAAAGTACTTGAAAACAAACAAGAATACATATATGTAGGTACTGCATAGAAATGAGCTGCATATATAGGCAATCTGGTTAAGGTAAAGCTGAGTAATAGGCCCGTCACATAGCATACGTCAATCCGTCTACGTCGACGTATGTGACTGACAGCTCAGTAAACTGTGGGCATTTAAATGCACATCGGTACAAGTACGACGGATCCGTCGCCGCAACGTACCAAAGTTGCCCAACACTCAACTTTTGGCATACGTCAATCCGTCGCTATGTCAGCTGATTGCTTTTGATTGTTAACCTTTAGCTACTCTTGAATTTTACTTTTTTTGCAATTTGCTTTTCGAGTTTTTTCTCATTTGTAAAACATTCCTCCATAAAACCAAAATGGTCAATAATTATCAGGAGATGTGAAGTTACTGAAAACTGAATTTCAAGAGGGCAACTTAAAAGAGAAATTACAAAATATTCTAAAGAGTTAAATTTTTGCCACCACCTCTGTAGTTAAAGGTTAATCAAACAGCTGATTTGTGTATATCCGTCAACGTTTCCTATGTGGCGACCTCTCCGTCAAGTACGTGAGCTGTCAGTCACATACGTCGACGTAGACGGATTGACGTATGCTATGTGTCGGGGCTATAAAGCAAGAGGATCACAATCCAAACGACCGTGTGCCACGCATTGAAAACAAACGTCATTGCGTCGCTAAATGCTGAGCTATTTGGTGAAGCGAAAAGAGAGCGCTGAACGGTTGCCGGAAGAAATTGGTGAGAATATTACAGTATGAAGTTTTAGACATTGGTGAGGGTGAGCAACACAACGATTATAAAATATTGCAAGGGGCTTTTAGAAGAACATGCTTGAAAAGAAACTTCCGAGAATCACAAGAGGTTGGAGAAGTTTGAAAGAATAAAAAAACAAATATTCTTCTTCTTTTTAATTCACGTGTGTATAGACATACGATTCTGGTTCAGTAAGTCAGTTGTTTCTGCTTCGCGCTGCGTGGTGCCAATTGGAAATAAAAAGGGGAACAAGTCAGTCTTCACCTTATCTTCCCAACGCAGTGGAAATCTCTCTTTTCTTCAGCTTTTAGCGGCTTTCGATAGAAATACTTTCTGGGCCGGAGCACCTTCATTCATTCTTACGAATGCCCAACGCAGTCGCTTGATCTTTATTTGCTGGACAATTTCGATGTCTGCGTACAAGAGCGATAATTCGTTGGATTTACGTGCTGACAGTATTTTGTTTTTGTTAGTGCTGGTTCCCAAATATACGAAGTCCTTAACGTAGTCCTTAAACAAACATTACTGCCGTTGATATACAAATAAGCTCCAGCAAAGGACCTGGAATATTGATAGAGCAAAATGGTTGGCAGGACTACTTCGTTTGAGTTTAAAATTCTTACACTCAGAGAAAAGGTGCGGGCTAAAAACAAGCTGTGTCGTACTTGAATTAAGATTTACAGAAATTAATGAAAAATAAATGAAATTTAAGTTTCACCAATTTTGAATCAAGAATGGTATTCTTGAGACCAGATAAAAAACTGAAAAAATCTTGGTTTAATTTAAGACCACCATAGCCAAATGTTTACCAGAAAATATAGAATTTTCAACAGTTGTTGATTTTTGTGTGAAAAACATTAATAAAACAAACAAAAAAACAATTTATCTTTTCCCCCGCCGGGATTGTGAATGGAGCTTGGCGTAAAATTATTTTCTTGGAAAAGGAACAGGTAAGAGTTATCGCATTGATGAGAATTTAGCTTATGTTTTAATATCGCTTTTAATAGTTTGAAATAGATGAAGAATTACATCAAATGTGGAGGATGGCATGTACACATGAACTGCGAAAGCCAAAATTGTTGGATCCCAGACCATCGGTGTTGGTAAGAAACGGTTCAAAATAGTTTGCTATAGGGATACTACCACTCAAATTGGGTGGTAAAATTCTGTGTTGGTAGTGGAAGTATTGAGTGGGTTTTTTAATCGTTAAAAAGCTTTCGGAAGAATATACACTTTTCTAAAATGAGTTCGGTATAAGATATGTATATGTAAATACATATGTAGATCTTTCTTATTTATAAGTATGTATGTAAATACTGAATTATATATAGTGATAATAAATTTGTATTCACCGGCTCGAGGTCTTGATAAATTGAAACGCAAGAAATTTTTTGTTTCTGCCAATATATTTCGGTTTACACCACGGTAACCGTCTTCAGGGCAACTGTTTTAACAAAGACAAATATTTATAAATAACAATATAAACAATAAAAACACTAACACAAAATTTTTTGTTTACATGTATACATACATTATTTAACACGTCTGCACCTTAGAACGTGGAGATTTTAACTATTTCCTATTTTTAAGTAAATGTCGATATAAGTGAGCGCAGTTATCAGTGTCCGCTTTGTAGTTTATTCTTATGTTTGTCGGTATGTTAATTATATGTAACATTTCCAATGTATATCGTTTACAGAAGTGTTGTTCTTGTTCGAGAATTGTCGTTCTCTCAAAATTCGGTTGGTGCCCATTAATTTTACAGTGGGACATAAGTGCTGTTTTTTGTATAGTTGAATTATTGCAATGTTTTATGTCAGACCTATGTTGCGCTATCCTCGTTTTTAGTTTGCGTTTTGTTGTTCCCACGTAAACACTGTTACAAAGTTCATTACTTTTCCCATTGCAAGGAATTTTATAAACTACGTTGCTTTTTTCTAGTTTAGGTATCACAGATTTGGTTCTATTGAATACGTATTTTAATGTGTTTATTGGTTTGTGTTTTGTAAAAGAACACACAAAGATACCAAAACAAATATTCATGGAAATTATAAAATTTTGTATCCAAGAAACCCGATATTTTAAATTCAATGACACAATATACACACAAGTAAAAGGACTACCGATGGGATCTCCCACGTCACCAGTAATTGCTGATATAATTATGGAAGAGTTGTTGGACAATACTATTAATAAATTGGAAAAACAACCAAGACTAATCACAAAATATGTTGACGACCTATTTGCAATTATAAACGAAAATGAGATAAAAAATACACTTGACGCACTTAATTCATTTGACAAATATATAAAGTTCACCGCTGAGATTGAAGAGCAGGAAAATTTGGTTTATTTGGAGTCCATCCTAATTAGACATGGAAATAAATTAAAAGTAAGGTGGTATAAAAAGCCAACATCAACAGGACGAATCATCAACTTTTACTCAAAGCACCCAAAGGCGATGATAATGAATACAGCGATGGGCTGTATACGGAGAATGTTGGGAATATCTGACAAAATTTACCACGAAGACATAAAGCAAGAAATAAAATTACTTTTAAAAGACAATGATTTTCCTGAAAAAATTATAAATACATTAATATCGAGATGTATATCAGAAAATAAATCACTTGACCATGGAAAACCAAAAATATTTAAGTCATTTTGTTACGCACCACATTTATCTGAAAGACTAGCAAAGTCAGATTGCTATAATAAAGAAACAACACGAATAACTCACAAACCAATAAACACATTAAAATACGTATTCAATAGAACCAAATCTGTGATACCTAAACTAGAAAAAAGCAACGTAGTTTATAAAATTCCTTGCAATGGGAAAAGTAATGAACCTTGCAACAGTGTTTACGTGGGAACAACAAAACGCAAACTAAAAACGAGGATAGCGCAACATAGGTCTGACATAAAACATTGCAATAATTCAACTATACAAAAAACAGCACTTATGTCCCACTGTAAAATTAATGGGCACCAACCGAATTTTGAGAGAACGACAATTCTCGAACAAGAACAACACTTCTGTAAACGATATACATTGGAAATGTTACATATAATTAACATACCGACAAACATAAGAATAAACTACAAAGCGGACACTGATAACTGCGCTCACTTATATCGACATTTACTTAAAAAATAGGAAATAGTTAAAATCTCCACGTTCTAAGGTGCAGACGTGTTAAATAATGTATGTATACATGTAAACAAAAAATTTTGTGTTAGTGTTTTTATTGTTTATATTGTTATTTATAAATATTTGTCTTTGTTAAAACAGTTGCCCTGAAGACGGTTACCGTGGTGTAAACCGAAATATATTGGCAGAAACAAAAAATTTCTTGCGTTTCAATTTATCAAGACCTCGAGCCGGTGAATACAAATTTATTAAGGAAGAAAAGGTCGCAAAAACCAAATTTTATATAGTGATAATAAGAATTGCATGTCCATATACATGTATGTACATATGACTCATCCATAAAAAAAAATTTAAAATAAAATGCAAATAAATAAAAAATATTCTTTCTTATTTTTGTTAGGTGGGTTAAATGTTTTCGAATTTGGAATTTCGAAAAAGTGGAAAGCAAGTATAAGTATTCTTAAAATAAAGTCGAACATTCTGAAAATAAGAATGCACTTTCTCAAATCAATCATGAGCAATGCTTAAAATAAATTTATTCAAGTTTGTTTCAAACTGGAAAGTTCTAAATATAAGCTTTTTCTTCTAAAAAATGGCGTTCTAAAAATAAGAATATATTCTTGATTTTAGCATTTTCGAGCTTAACAGACTTTCATAACGTTTCCGGCTTGATTCAAGACCGCTATACTTAAATTTAGCTTGCTTTTTCTCTGAGTGTACTCATCCAATCAAAAGGGAAGGAAGGAGTGTGAATGGCATTATTGTGATCGGAGTTTGGTAATTTTTAAGGCTGAAGTTTACACACCCATCAAAACGGCGGAATAAGCAGTTGAACTAAGCACTTTTAACCCCATGGGTGAACGAGTATTTTTATCGACAGCCAGAGAGCAATTAAAGCGACTACAACTGCGACAAGTACTTACTTCTTTGCGCGCAGCTCCGGGCCATAACAGTTCAGCTATTTTCATTCTTTTAAATAAAATTTCTCATGACCAATAAAAAATAAATAGCACACAAAGAAGAAAACAAGTAAAAGCGCGGCTGTCTTCGGCCGTACCGAAGACTTCATACCTTTCATGAGTGGGGAAATGAAAAGCTACCTATGTATGTACATAGCCGGATTAAGTTTAATTTATAATTTTAATTTTGTGGGTTATTTATGGAAAGATGTATTAGAAAAAAATGGTGTCTTGACTATTTAAATGGAGGAGTTATACACTAAAATGTCCATATCTGAACAATCGGTTGTATGGGAGCTATATGTTATAATCGTCCGATCTTGACAATTTTCGGTAACCCCGTTTGGGCCAATTTGGGTACAAATACTTCAAAATTTCACGCCGTTAGCTGTTAAAATGGAGGAGTTATACACCAAAATGTCCATATCTGAACAATCGGTTGTATGGGAGCTATATGTTATAATGGTCCGATCTTGACAATTTTCGGTAACCCCGTTTGGGCCCATTTGGGTACAAATACTTCAAAATTTCACGCCGTTAGCTGTTAAAATGGAGGAGTTATACACCAAAATGTCCATATCTGAACAATCGGTTGTATGGGAGCTATATGTTATAAAGGTCCGATCTTGACAATTTTCGGTAACCCCATTTGGGCCCATTTGGGTACAAATACTTCAAAATTTCACGCCGTTAGCTGTAAAAATGGAGGAGTTATACACCAAAATGTCCATATCTGAACAATCGGTTGTAGGGGAGCTATATGTTATAGTGGTCCGATCTTGACAATTTTCGGTAAACCTATTTGGGCCCATATGGGTACAAATACTTCAAAATTTCACGCCGTTAGCTGTTAAAATGGAGGAGTTATACACCAAACTGTCCATATCTGAACAATCGGTTGTAGGGGAGCTATATGCTATAGTGGTCCGATCTTGACAATTTTCGGTAACCCCGTTTGGGCCCATTTGGGTACAAATACTTCAAAATTTCACGCCGTTAGCTGTTAAAATGGAGGAGTTATACACCAAAATGTCCATATCTGAACAATCGGTTGTATGGGAGCTATATGTTATAAAGGTCCGATCTTGACAATTTTCGGTAACCCCATTTGGGCCCATTTGGGTACAAATACTTCAAAATTTCACGCCGTTAGCTGTTAAAATGGAGGAGTTATACACCAAAATGTCCATATCTGAACAATCGGTTGTATGGGAGCTATATGTTATAAAGGTCCGATCTTGACAATTTTCGGTAACCCCATTTGGGCCCATTTGGGTACAAATACTTCAAAATTTCACGCCGTTAGCTGTTAAAATGGAGGAGTTATACACCAAAATGTCCATATCTGAACAATCGGTTGTATGGGAGCTATATGTTATAATGGTCCGATCTTGACAATTTTCGGTAACCCCATTTGGGCCCATTTGGGTACAAATACTTCAAAATTTCACGCCGTTAGCTGTTAAAATGGAGGAGTTATACACCAAAATGTCCATATCTGAACAATCGGTTGTATGGGAGCTATATGTTATAAAGGTCCGATCTTGACAATTTTCGGTAACCCCATTTGGGCCCATTTGGGTACAAATACTTCAAAATTTCACGCCGTTAGCTGTTAAAATGGAGGAGTTATACACCAAAATGTCCATATCTGAACAATCGGTTGTAGGGGAGCTATATGTTATAGTGGTCCGATCTTGACAATTTTCGGTAAACCTATTTGGGCCCATGTGGGTACAAATACTTCAAAATTTCACGCCGTTAGCTGTTAAAATGGAGGAGTTATACACCAAACTGTCCATATCTGAACAATCGGTTGTAGGGGAGCTATATGCTATAGTGGTCCGATCTTGACAATTTTCGGTAACCCCGTTTGGGCCCATTTGGGTACAAATACTTCAAAATTTCACGCCGTTAGCTGTTAAAATGGAGGAGTTATACACCAAAATGTCCATATCTGAACAATCGGTTGTATGGGAGCTATATGTTATAATGGTCCGATCTTGACAATTTTCGGTAACCCCATTTGGGCCCATTTGGGTACAAATACTTCAAAATTTCACGCCGTTAGCTGTTAAAATGGAGGAGTTATACACCAAAATGTCCATATCTGAACAATCGGTTGTATGGGAGCTATATGTTATAAAGGTCCGATCTTGACAATTTTCGGTAACCCCATTTGGGCCCATTTGGGTACAAATACTTCAAAATTTCACCGCGTTAGCTGTAAAAATGGAGGAGTTATACACCAAAATGTCCATATCTGAACAATCGGTTGTATGGGAGCTATATGTTATAATAGTCCGATCTTGACAATTTTCGGTAACCCCGTTTGGGCCCATTTGGGTACAAATACTTCAAAATTTCACCGCGTTAGCTGTAAAAATGGAGGAGTTATACACCAAAATGTCCATATCTGAACAATCGGTTGTAGGGGAGCTATATGTTATAGTGGTCCGATCTTGACAATTTTCGGTAAACCTGTTTGGGCCCATATGGGTACAAATACTTCAAAATTTCACGCCGTTAGCTGTTAAAATGGAGGAGTTATACACCAAAATGTCCATATCTGAATAATCGGATGTTGTGGAACTATATGTTATAGTGGTCCGATCTTGACAATTTTCGGTAACCTTGTTTGGGCCAAAATGGGCACATCTACTTCAAAGTTTCATGTCCTTAGCTGTTTAAATGGGGAAGCTATGCACAAATTACATCCAAAAATTTCATGTGTATCTGAATAATCGGTTGTTTTCTATATGTTATAGTGGTCCGATTCGGCCGGTTCCGACAAATGATCAGCTGCATATAACAACATACCTGTATTCCGAATTTCATTCAGATATCTCAAAAACTGAGGAACTAGTTTGCGTTCACACAGACGGACGGACGGACAGACGGACAGACGGACATGGCTTAATCGACTCAGCTCGTGATTCTGATCATATCGGTATATATTTTGGTGGGTCCCCCACGCTTCCTTCTGGTACTTTCGACAAAAATTTTTTGGCACTAAGTTATAATACCATTTCATTCTCATGAAAGGTATAATAAGCCAAATAAAATATCTAAAATAAAATTAGAAGTAAGAAAAATTTAAGAACACACATTAAAAATATTAAACAATTAAAAACCTAAATAAAACAAAATTGTGCACGTGACTTCCTGCTAGTAAATTTGTGTTAGATTTAAAAATTATCATAATTTTTAATTTAATTTATTCTTTTTCAAATATTTTCTGCCACTTTTCCGAAACGAGACATTAAATTTAATTGCGCTGATGCATAGTGGCGCATGCGTAATATACTTGTTTGGTTCTTTATTAATATTTTGTAGGCAGAGTCAGAATGGAGCCTAAGTAACCCAGACAGCCGATCCGAGACAAAAAACTTGACGATCACGCCGTTGAATGACAGGTGAATAAACAAACAAAATATCAAATATTCAACTGTCAGTCATTTATCATTTAATTTTACCAAAAAATGCACTTATTAGGTACTTGGTCAAGTTGTGTGTTCATCAATATCCAAACATATGCACATGTGTTCATATACGAGTAAAATAATTTAAATTGCTTGCATGTGTATTTATTGATTTTGGGTTCTATTCGTTTCTTTTTTGTTGGAGTTGCGTACGCATGCGCGATTGCTTGTGGCGATACGCTTTATATAAACACGTTTTTGTTGCATGTTTTCCCTAGAAAATCAATCTGTGAATATTATATTTGTATGATGTAGTAAAAACATGAAATTCATAAATACTATATTAATTGCTGCTTATCGCATTGATAGACACTCTAATCTATAGGTATAAAAACATGACTAAATGCGTGATGGTAGACATAGGTACTACATTTTTGTGGGGCATAGATTTTTGTTTGTGGGTGGTTTTTGTTGCATGAGTGAAATATTTGATTAATATGTTAAAGACAAAGTAATTGAGGAAACATTTAAGTAAAATTTGAATAGGTATTAATTTATAAAATACTTATGCATACACAGTACATACGTATGTATGTATGTTTAGTAAGCAAGACACAATAAGCAAAAGGGATAATATCCAGATAATAGCAGATAGATATCAGACATCTTTAAAAAAATTAACCAGTCCCATCCAATGCATTATGCAACGAGTCCAAATGCAAGGAAACTCTTATTCTAGGTCGTGTAGATATCTGCCTGCTTTCGCCCAATGACCTTTGAAACATTGAGGATTGTAGTTCGATAAAATTTAACCTTTATGCAGCCTTGGCAAGTCTGTGTATACTCATCACGTTGTGTGCTAAGCAAGCAATACTTGTAGGATAGCTATGTAATTTCTGCTAAGAAAATGGGTTGGGCGGTCAACGAGGACAAGACGAAGTACCTCCTATCATCACACAAAGAAACAGCACGCCTTGGCATCCACGTGAATGTTGATAGCTACAAATTCGAAACTGTCAAGGACTTCGTCTATTTGGTAACCAGCATTAACACCAAAATTAATGTCAGCACTGAAATCCAACGAAGAATCACTCTTGCCAATAAATGCTACTTTGGACTAAGTAGGCAATTGAAAAGTAAAGCCCTCTCTCGACGAACGAAAATCACAATCTACAGTACACTCCGCGTCCCAGTCCTTATGTACGGCGCAGAAGCATGGACTATATCAAAAGCAGATGGGATGGCGCTTGGAGCATTCAAGAGGAAAGTTCTTCGGAGGATTTATGGACCTTTGCGCGTTGGCGAGGGCGAGTATCGACGGAGATTTAACAATGAGCTGTACGCAGACATTGACATTGTTCAGCGAATAAAGATCTAGCGGCTCCGTTGGGCAGGTCATGTTGCGAGAATTGATGAAGGTGCTCCGACCAAGAAAGTATTTTTGTCGAAACCCGCTGAACGCAGAAGAAAGGGGAGACCTACACTGCGTTCGGAAGACCAGGTGGACAGTGATGCTGGGTCCCTAGGTATTCCCAAACGGCGCCATGCGGCACGAAACAGAAATAGATGGCGTGCTATGTTGGACTCGGCCAAAATCGTCTAGACGGTTACGTACCAATTAAGTAAGTAGGTAATATTGTTGGGTAAGTACGGAAAAGCGTCATCAGTTAGCTAATTTATTATTTCTTAATAATCTTATCGCAAGAAGACCAAGCTTCTCGACAGTATTTTCAGCATCTCCGATCTACCTAACAAGGATGTAGCAAACGTCCTCCTCAAGCAGAGAAGGAGGGAGCCTCGGGCCCTTTTGGGTTGTTTACAGGACAAAATCCGTGAGGACAGCACATGGAATAGGCACCGCCGATGTCTCATTAAGACTATCCTGTCTAGTTCGAGTGTTCGGCCGAGCCAACACTCGTACCACTTCGGTGGAAGCGGACACCACACCTCTCCACTCGACCCTGGCTCCGTCCGTTAAATGATGCGTGACCGCGGATCGATCCACGGAGTCTCCGCTGACGGAGCTCCACCCTCCTAGCGCCTTTAAGTTAGGTGCAAGCATAGATAGCGTTGATGCCCAGCGGATGAGCCAGTCCAACTAACCGGGGTATTCGTAGTCTTCTTGCAGGTCTCCGTACACCTTCCAGGCAAAACACAAAGGAATTCCCACTACATCCGCCATCGCAACTCCCTCACGCCAGTAAACTCCGCCTGTAGTCAGGTAAAGAACAAACCCCGACGCCAACATCGTCCGACCCCAAACTACTGTCTCGTCACAACCATCGCTATGTCATTGGCGGCTTCCTCCCCGTTTGTTACCGCTGCTGTGGCCGCTATTGACTCTGCCCGTCACTCCGTCATCGGGTTGCTTAGCCGCTCTGCCCAGCTACTGCATCCGCTCTTCGATCCCGACATCTGGCTGTTGTTGGCCTCTACGCATTAAGCCTCTTCCGCATTCTCACTCCCTCGTGATGGAAAGCTGCTGATCACTCAACATATTATAGTAAATTAAAATTTCAAAATTTTAATTTAAATATTTATTTTAGATATTTTCAACGTTACAGTTCAAGTAACAAAAATTGAATAATTAAAATGAAAATTTTTGAAACATCCAAAATCAAAAATTGAAATATAAATTCATTGTTACATTTTTAACAATATTAAATTCTTAAGTAATAATTCCAAAGTTGAAAATTAATTTTATATACATAAAATTAGTACCCTACACATATCAAGCCGTGTGTGTATGTGTATGTGTTCGATCTTAAGACATAAATATAGTAATTTTTTTCAGTTGGAGTTTGTTGGACTTCTACTCGGCGTTACCTCAGCCTTCGACAAAACCCACCTCATATACCACCATCAAGCCAATGCTCGCAAAAACGTTAAAAGCCTTTAATCTAATTAATTTCTGAGGCCATTTCAGAAACTTCGCCACATAGTTTTTTTGCGTTATAGTTTAATGGTAAAAATTCCTTTCAAAGAAGACAATTATTTTTACCTTTTTCAAAAATCTATAGAAAAAAGTAGACAAAAATTAGTAGACTATATTCTTATGAAGTACGCCCGCTTCTACAATAAAAACCTCCAGACGCCACTGTTATACATATTTATATGTAGGTGTGTTGGCATAAGAGATATCAAGTGCGTTGCTGGATGATTTGCAGGCCAAAAGCCAACAATAATAATGGGAGCGTCACACAGAATAATAACAATAACAAGAACGATAACAGCAAAGCTAAAACAAAGAAAATTTACTCACTTACATGCATAAATGCAAGCAAGCCAAAACAGTCTCTTATACGAAACGTGTTGCAAGTTCATTAGTTCGCAAAAAGGCTGTTATAACAAGCCAATGCAAGTGTTGTCGTTTTTTTGTTGATGTTGCCTTGTTGCAAAATGTTTTCTTTTTAAGTTCAACTTTCTTTACGTTCTTTCTTTTAATTTTTTTTTTTTTTTGCTAAAAGTTAGTTTGCCCTCGTACGTGGGTGTGTATCTACAATGTAGATTCTGCATGCATGCATAGATATTAGTGGCACTAATTTATTGCTGGAAAAACATCGCTGTTTACGAGTATCGATATTTTCGATATTTTTGAGAAAAAACATCGATATTATCGATATATCGACCTTTATATTAGAGCTCTAGATACCCGGGTATCGAACAATTCGAAAAGATCGAATTTGTCTGAGGCTCGTTTGTTGTTCAAATACCCGTACAAACATTCGAGCATTCGAGCTTACAGACAAAAATTTTTGTATCAGGAAAACAAAAATAAAAAAAATACATATGAAGACAACAAAAAAAAAATAAACAAACGAAAAAGACAAACTTCAAAAGCCCGTGCAAACATACGGGTTATAAACAAACAAACAAGTGTTCGAGAATTTGAACAGCATTTGTTCGGGCTACTCGAAAATGTTCAAAAAAAATCGAGAGCTCTACTTTATATAAACCTTAATTTAACATATCTATATATAACAGATTTATTTTTCGAAATGTCTGCATTCATTATTGTGCCCTGAATTGAACGAGAGTGACAGTCATTTATATTACTCTAAAAATTAACTAAATAAACATTTAAACTAAATATTTCAATTTATTATCAACAGAAATCTTTTTTGAAAAGGGAATTCAATAATCAAAAAAAAACAAAAAAGGTAAATTCTGTTCCAGCTAGAAAGAGTAGGTATCAATTACAGTGGTTCACTGAAATATTTCGCATTTAAGTTATTTAAAAAACCATGTTAAAGACTAAAAGGTTTGAAATAGACAAATTAATAATGCATTCTAAATACCTTTTACACTCCGAGAAAATAAATCAAAAATAAAATTTTTATTTTTATAATGCACGTTTTCAACCAAGTCATTTTATTTTAAAAATGCAATTTTTTAAATTAAAAATGAAATTTTTGGAATTAAAATGTATTTTGGATTTAAAAAGAAAATGTTTAAATTAAAAATAAAAACAAGTAAGGAAGCCTAAGTTCGAGTGGAATCGAACATTAGATACTCAGCTGTATGCTTTCATTGTTTGTTTGCGTTTGATGGAAACACGGTGTAGGTACTTTTTATATAAAGCAAGTGCTGCATAAAGTGGGCGTAGCCGCGCCCATTTTCAAATTTTTTATCAGTCATCCAACTAAGCATATTCTTTGTGCAAAATTTCATTCCTTTATGACTTCTAGTTACAAAGATGTCACGTTACAAATTCCCAAAGGGTGTTCCAGAAATATCTTTGTTAAAAAGTAGGCGTGGTCATAAACCGATTTCAATAAATTTTTGCGTGTCTATTAACACAAGTCATAAAAGTGTATAAACCAAGTTTCGTCATAATATCACAATTATTTGTCGAGATATAGGCTAAGAAATCTCGTATATTCCTTTGTCTAAAAAGAGGCGGTGCCACGCCCATTTTCCAAAAATGGTCGTCCACCGATTTCGCTAAAATTTTCAGCATGTATTACCACAACTAATAAAAGTGTACACACCAAGTTTCGTCATTATATATCAATTATTTGTCGAGTTATGGGCTCAGAAATCTCGTATATTCCTCCTTCTAAAAGGAGGCGGTGCCACGCCCATTTTCAAAACTTTTTGGGTTTTTGGTTGTATGTCCGCAGGTGGACTCCTGGCATAAAATTTCAATGATATATCTTTATATTTGACAGAGATATCGCTTAAAATGTTTTTATTAGGTCACTTTATAATACACATATATAAAAGTGGGCGTGGCCGTCAACCGATTTTGACAATTTTACGTCAAAACATTTGCCTAAGTAAGGAAATCACGCGTGCCAAATTTCATCGATATATCTTCAACGCTTTCTGAGTTATGACTCATAAAACTTTCAATGTTTGCCCCTTAATAAGTGGGCGTGGCTCCGCCCATTTTCCAAAATTTTTGTGGTTTTCGTTTTATGTTCATAGTTGGACTCATGCCACAAAATTTCAGTGATAGATCTTTATATTTGACAGAGATATCGCTTAAAATGTTTTTATTAGGTCACTTTATAATACACATATATAAAAGTGGGCGTGGCCGTCAACCGATTTTGACAATTTTCCGTCAAAACATTTGCCTAAGTAAGTAAATCACGCGCACCAAATTTCATCGATATATCTTCAACGGTTTCTGAGTTATGACTCATAAAACTTTCAATGTTTGACCCTTAATAAGTGGGCGTGGCAACGCCCATTTTCCAAAATTTCATAAAATTTCTTCATAGGGCCTGAGCTCAACATGTGAGTAAAATTTTATCGCTCCAGCTATATTAGGGACTGAGATACCAAATTTCCGATTTTTTCTATATAGGAAAAGTGGGCGTGGTCATGGTCCGATTTCGCCCATTTTCAATACCAACCGTCCCAGTCTCGATACCAACTTGCATTCCAAATTTCATCAAAATATCTAAATTTTTGCGCGAGTTAGAGTATTTACAGACGGACGGACGGACAGACGGACGGACGGACGGACGGACGGACGGACGGACGGACGGACATGGCTCAATCGATTTCTCTTTTCACCCTGATCATTTTGATATATATAAGTCTATATCTATCTCGATTATTTCATTCTGTTACAATCCACCGTTATGTGATTAAAACTATAATACTCTGTGTACTAGTACAGCTGAGTATAAAAATGAATGGAAAACAACATAAGTTTTTGGTTCAAAATCTCATAGTGCTTAATTTAGAAATACAAATTTTTAAATTTAAAATGTTTTTTCTTGATGTTGCAATTTTACAATGAACATTTAAAAAAAAATGTTCGTATTTACATTACTTTTAAACACAGGAATTTCTACATAGGAATCAAATTTTAAAAAATCTCCAAATTTGGGGAATTACCCACAAAACGGCAATGCTGCCTTTTACCAGCTTCTTTCCGCGTTTATCAGTGATGGATCCATGACCGTCGATATATCGAATATCGGAAAAAAAAATATCGATATATCGAAAAAGTTCAAAAACATCGATGAATCGATATTATATCGATATCGCTTCCAGCACTAATAGATATAGTATACTTGCACGTGTTGCTTGTTGCTGCAGCAAATTGTCGGCATTGAGTGTCGTCGTATCGTGCCGTATTGTGTTTTGTTATCAGTAAATTCTGACAAAGATGAGATATGTTACTGCAACACGCCCACATATTTTCACATGTCTAGGTATCTATGTAGCACTAGAAAGCTCTCGAAACCTTATTCACGGATCGTCCCTCCTCTCATCAACCGTAATGCAAAGGCGCTTAACACATTTGTCTACCAAGTTTTATTTCATCCGTGTGTTGTTTGTGTTCTTTATCAATTAGCGTTCCGGCTTTTGTTGTTGCGACAAAATTTATGGCTTTTCTTCCATTTGCCATTTTCAATTCGATATTATAAGAGGTTAATGTATTGAAATTTTTAGATTTAAGTTGGTGCTGTTGTATAGTATCGCTGCAGCTAATATAAGGGAAAGTCGCGAAAAACAACAGTCTAAAACTAGATAGTTAACAGTTAGCTCAGAACTGGTTCCAAATCGATGCAGATCGTGAGAGTTTACTTCATGAAAAATGTTTCAAATAATTGGTATCTTATAATATAGATAATCACGCATTTATTTTCAGTATTTTAAGAGTTCTGCCGGAATTATTTTTGGAAAACGCAACCAAAAACCGACTATTATTGAACTAGTCCTGAAGTGCTTTCTTTTGAACTAACTCCGAACTATTGATTTTTTAACTATATCAGGACTGTCTATATAGAAAGTAGTATATAACGCGTTCCAAAGTTCTGCAGAGGGGAATAATTGGCACTTCCTAGAACATCGCCGCTTTAAAAAAGACAGTTGAAAGCATTGCGTTTGGATAGAACGAGAACCAACCCTGTATCTTTCTGCACTAGTTATACATTAGCCTGGAATTAGCGCGTGTTTCTGCAGGGAACTTTCGCATGTATTTTTGCCATTAAAGATTATGATATATTATGTGTTCTGGGCACTCAGGACCACTTTTTAGCTCCTCACTGACTACGTCTTGGTTATAAATGCACTTTCACATCATACATCCATACATATGTATGTATGTATGTATGTATGTATGTATGTATGTATGTGTGTATGTATGTATGTACATATGTATGTAGGAAATTTGTTTATTTAAAGGTAGTTCCTTTACACTTGAATAAAGGCAGGTATTTTCAACATGCCAAACAAAAGAATGGAAACAAAAACATTTCAACTTTGGTTGACTTTTGTTTTTGGGCAACATTGAAGACTCAGAACAAGCCACAAGTGAAAAGAAAGAAAGAAATAAAGAAAAAAAAACACAAATTATGTAAACAAACAAATGCATACAATTCGGCACATTGACGCAGAGAACGTAAAGTAAACAGAACTATCAAAAAAAGTACCAAAAAGTAAGGAAGCCTAAGTTCGAGTGGAATCGAACATTAGATACTCAGCTGTATGCTTTCATTGTTTGTTTGCGTTTGTTCGATATAGGGTGTATTTTATATAAAGCGAGTGCCGCATAAAGTGGGCGTAGCCACGCCCATTTTCAACATTTTTATCAGTCATCCAACTAAGCATATGAATATTATTCTTTGTGCAAAATTTCATTCCTTTATGACTTCTAGTTACAAAGAAGTCTTGTTACAAATTCCCAAAGGGTGTTCCAGAAATATCTTTGTTAAAAAGTAGGCGTGGTCATATACCGATTTCAATAAATTTTTGCGTGTCTATTAACACAAGTTATAAAAGTGTATAAACCAAGTTTCGTCATAATATCTCAATTATTTGTCGAGTTATGGGCTCCGAAATCTCGTTCATTCCTTTGTCTGAAAAGAGGCTGTGCCACGCCCATTTTCCGAAATTTTTCTATTTTTTGTTTCCGATCTATTGTAGAACTCATGCCACAAAATTTCAATGAATTATCCTTATATTTGACAAAGATATCGCTTAAAATGCTTTTGTTAGGTCACTTTATAATACCCATATATAAAAGTGGGCGTGGTCGTCAACCGATTTCGGCAATTTTTCGTCCAAACATTTGCCTAAGTATATCACGCCTACCAAATTTCATCGATATATCTTCAACGGTTTCTGAGTTATGACTCATAAAACTTTCAATGTTTGCCCTTTAATAAGTGGGCGTGGCACCGCCCATTTTCCAAAATTTCACCATATTTCGTCATAAGGGCCTGAGCTCAATACGTGTGTGAAATTTTATCACTCTAGCTCTGTTAGTGACTGAGATACAAAATTTCCGATTTTTACTATATAGGGGAGGTGGGCGTGGTCATGGTCCGATTCCGCCCATTTTCAATACCATCCGTTCCTGTCTTGATACCAACTTACATTTCAAATTTTATCAAAATATCTCAATTTTTGCGCGAGTTATCGTGCTCACAGACGGACAGACGGACGGACATGGCTCAATCGATTTCTCTTTTCACCCTGATCATTTTGATATATATAAGTCTATATCTATCTCGATTATTTCATTCTGTTACAATCCACCGTTAGGAAATCAAAACTATAATACTCTGTGTACTAGTACAGCTGAGTATAAAAATCAAACGAAAAATGCCAACCTTCTATTAAACACTTGATCATACACAAAGGCAAGCACTTATAAACAAATATAATTTCAGGCAGATCCTTATATATTTATGTATGTACATATATTGGTGCGTGTGTTCCATAAAAGTGTCTAACAGCAACAGGCGATAACAAGAAACTATAAGGAAACTACAATTGCTGCATGACTCGACGATAGGCTTGCATGTATGTTAACCCTTATCCTGTATTCAAAAAAGTTACGTACGTGACATAAGTGGGTCAATTTTGCCCCATAGGCGAAATATGAAATTTTGGTTATAATTCCAGTTTTTAAGTATTCTTTTATTTAATAAATATTAAATTCCTTTATGGAAGTACAGAAAAAAGTGTTCTTAGGTTTTAAGCCAATAGTACTTCCGAGCAATGTCTCAGAATAAGCTTTTCAAATGATTTTTTTGCAGCTAACGCATTTGTTCGACACCCCCAATATCATACAAATATAATTATAAGTTACTTTGAGAGATAGTACTAGTCTACAACTCCGATGAGGGCGTCGAGAACTATGCGATAGCCAGTCGGGTTTCGCAAGGATCCATCCTAGTCCCTATCTTGTGGAATGTTATGTACAATGCGGTCCGAGAGCTGGAATATCCTAAATCTGTAGAGCTTCTAGCCTACGCAGATGACCTCATAATAAGAGGAGTCGCAAATCAGATAGAAAAGCTCAGGCAACCATGGCCCTGTAGCTCGCGGAACGAACAGAGGTAATGCTAGTGAGCGCAAGAAAAGTGTGTGAAAATATGTGAATCTGGGTTGGGTGGTGCGAGTAAACTTCGTAGCCATCAATAAAATATCTTGGTGTGGTACTGATCAGAGGCTGTGCAACTTGATACAAACTATCGAAAAGGCGTAAAAAAACATGTGGCGATCATGAAACTATGATTACCAATAAAGGTTGTGTGCGGTCAGCTCGTCGACGTCCGCTAGTCAGGGCAACAAACTTCACCATTCATGGCCATTCTAAGACCGACAAGTGCATTTTGAACATTCTTTCGTGATACTAGTGGACTTATAGATTGATTACCAATATGAACAGTTGGGCGGATAGAGAGCAGTGTCAGCCAATATCCACCTTATTCAGTTCCTTAGCCGGCATGGTGTTTTAGGGCCTAGCTTTTTGGATTGAAGCACAACGTTAGTCCTTCTTTTTCTTTGTGTTGCTACGCTATAGAAGACGTTGAACATGTCTTTTCCCCCGCTTATCAGCTGTGTTCTGTCGTAAGGGGCGATCGTTCAGATGACAGTCGGGCTAGCCTCAGAAAGAACCAGTCGCTGAGCGATCCGAATACATCCAGAAAAGGAATGTTACTTGCCCTACATTTTCTGCACTCCTTCGTGGAATGCCTTAGTGGCTATAACAACAGCAATAAGTCCCCGGCGCCGATATTAGCCCAAGTGAGATACTGAGAAAACTCCATGTCATACGATGTATTACTTGGGCGGTGATTCCATAGGATCGGCTTCGGGCGGGAGTAGGTTTCGATGCTTCTCGTACTAATAAAAAAACACATAAAGCAACCGCGTGTTCCATTGATATTCATAAATTTCATAAATTATTTACTTCTTTTCTATTGGGCAATTTTGACCCACTTATACAATATACGTAACTATTTTTGTAGATCCCATCCAGTGAATGATAAATTTAAACAAAAACATTTTTTAAGTGTAGTTTTCCTAAATAATAAAAGTCAAAAAGTTTCACCAGAATATATGAATCCTATAAAAAGATATGCAACTTTCAAAGTCAATTGGGCAATTTTGACCCACTTATACAGGATAAGTGTTAAAAAAAAAGCGAAAAAGTTTTGCCTCCTTTCATTCTTCATACTTGCCACATTCTACGGATTCTTTTTGAAATTTTTCTCTTTCTGCAAGCGATGTGTAACGATGTTTTGTTGTAGTCAGTCCCTCATCGGGACACACGCAGATATGCTGATGATGTAGTGGGTATGCTTATCATATATGCAGGTTGTATTACTTTTATGTACTTCATATGTATGTATGTAGGTATGTAGAATATACTCATACTCATAGATGAGTCGCATGTCAATATGTAGACAAATTTACATTTGTACGCATATTGCATATTCAAGTGCTATGAATTATTAATAATAAATTACAATAATTGTTGATCGGCTAGTAGCGTACGCTAATGAAATTCCGATGTGTTTTATATGTGCAACGCTATTCTAAATGTAATTATGTATGACTGGAGTGAGGTTTTCTTTCCTTTATTCCTTTGACTAGTAATATACTTACATATGTACATACATACATATGTATGTAGGTAGATAATTTAAATTGTTGGTAGGTACAAAATATGCATGCATAAGGACAAGTGTCCTCATGTGCGCTTTGATTTATTTCAGCGGTGTGACTGCACGTGTCACAGTTTTGCATTGTCATAATTGCCTTGAATAATTGGCGAGAGATTGTGAGGGTTTGACTTTTAAGATTTTTTAGACTTTTTAACTTATTGATAATGTAAGACTTGTCATATACATATACATTAGATGCGTTTTTTTTGATCTAACATACCCCTCCGGCCACAGAATATGAAAGTAGGATGTTGTAGGATAACTAAGCTGATTTTTATTTTTTTTTAGAAAGAAAACTGAGTGGGCTACTCCAAAAACAGCGATTTTTTTTAATTTCATGATAGGTTTAGATTCATATATGAAAAAAACCACAGAATTAAAAATAAAAAACAAAAGATATATATTCTCATGTAAAATTAACGGCTTAATCGAATGGTGTACTCAGTTTTTTAGTGCGAGCCATAGGGAAGGTACCAAGATCGCCTAAAGTGGAATTTTATTTTTTTTAGTCACGGATTTTCAAGTTTGGACCCTGGTATTTTCAAGATAGCTTAAATTTATTTTTAATCAAAATATATAGGAATCTGCGCAAATTAATGCAGTTTTCAGAAAAGTTTATTTGATCGAAAGCGAGCTTTTTTTATCCAAGCTACTTTGGTTTAAATGAAATATTCCAAAATCACTTTCATATTAAAAAAACATTTTTTATTGTTGCAAGTACAAAATTCGAAAATTTATTATTTACATATGTAAAAAAAAATATTGTTCAATATGAAAATGATTTTTGAATGTTTCATTTAAACCAAAGTAGCTTGGATAAAAAAGCTCGATTTCGATCAAATAAACTTTTCTGAAAACTGCATTAATTTGCGCAGACTCCTATATATTTTGATTAAAAAGAAATTTAAGCTGTCTTGAAAATACCAGGGTCCAAACTTGAAAATCCGTGACTAAAAAAAATAAAATTCCAATTTAGGCGATCTTGGTACCTTCCCTATGGCTCGCACTAAAAAACTGAGTACACCATTCGATTAAGCCGTTAATTTTACATGAGAATATATATCTTTTGTTTTTTTATTTTTAATTCTGTGGTTTTTTTCATATATGAATCTAAACCTATCATTGAATTTTTAAAAAAATCGCTGTTTTTGGAGTAGCCCACTCAGTTTTCTTTCTAAAAAAAAATAAAAATCAGCTTAGTTATCCTACAACATCCTATTTTCATATTCTGTGGCCGGAGGGAAGATCTGAGAAACTTTGCCGAAAAAAAAACGCATCTAATATACATACATACATATGCATGTAGTATAGTATCTATACTTAGGCTTGTTTAAATATTAGCGAGTGTTGGAGTGGCTGCCGTCATAGCCGCACTCTTATAGCATTGACAGACGGCAGCGATAATCCCGATTACCGCAACACTTAATTCGATTAAATTTTTACCCTGACAGACGGCAAGTATTGCGGATTAACAAAACAGCTGAAGGAAGGTAGGCGCAGCGGCGAATTCAAAACCTTCTTGGTTTATTTCCAAAGGTATGGGCGAGTCCCAAACGAATTCAGATTTCAACCAATGCGAAATATCATTTTGACATTACACTCTACCAATTACAATAACAAATTACATTCAAAATTTCTGAATTCACTTATGCGCCTACCTTCCTAGATCTGCCTTGGGTTCTTCTTTTTCTTCCCTTTCATTCACAATAGACATTTTTCAGCAGGGATGTCATTACAAAATGCTCTAATCCGCTAACATTTTGAGGACTAACTCAAGAGATATTCCGGATTACCTCCAGTTAATTCTCAAGTAAAGTCCGAATTAGCTAGATATTCCGTATTATCGTTGCCGTCTGTCAATGCTATTAGGCTATAGGTACAAAATTTTTTCGAAGCTCCATAAGCATATTTGGACGAAATGCACTTTTTAGAGGTCCAGCGAAATTAATTTTTGGCTTTTTAATACATCGTAAATACAGATTTTCCGATTTCAAGCAGCCCTACCCATCTTTTTCCAGCTATGCTGCCAATATCGGCTGTCTTTACCACTCTGTACATAATTTTATTGTCCTACAATGTATTTTTGTTCATTTGTAACTACCAATTTTAATAGAGTGCTAGTAATATTCTGAACACTAATAGTTACTATAAATTATGCCAATGTATCTGATTTACATATATGTATGTATATCTACATATATTTTCGATGTTTATATAATTGTAGAAAATTTAATTTCATGTTCATTGCCGATATGCACACATACAATTTTCTATAATTGGATTTCATCCATTTTCATAAATTGTTGTGTAAAATAGTGCACACAATGCAGAGTGTTATGCAAGTGGCATACATACTCGTGATCGTAAGTGGAACGCACAAAAGTATGCTTCATAAACAAACACTAAATGACCTGAACCATTGCAATGGTAAAGTGTTGATATTTTAAAAATAGTCGAGTTGGTGTTGTTGCTTTGAAGGTAATTTGATGCATAAGCGAGTATTCTTTTCATGCTTGGGTACGACAGAAATGCGCCTATAGGGACCGAAACGATAGAGATCTGTAGGTATTGAAAAACAATTTAATTTCATTTCTAAAGTAATTTTCGATGGAAAGAAAATTAAATTTTTAAGGTCATTTCGAAATCTTGGCAATAGTCTTTTTTATGAAAAAAACTTGGAACATCATCTTCTTTTTCTTCATCTTCTTCGTCATAGTTAATCATCTCAAAGTAACAATTATTTTTGGTCTCTGTAGTTCACACTTCCATACGTTGCAAGCAATGCGTTTTATAGTATTTTAATACAGGATATGTAACTGCTTAATACAAACGTATGTACATATGTATAAAAGCAAATGCATGTGCGAATATTTATTTGTTTTAATTCTTGTCTGGTCATGTCCTGCGGCTATAACAATTTGCAGCAATAGTTTAGTTGCATTACAGTCATTAGTTTTATTGTTTGTGTCTTTGAGCTGTTTGTTGGTCAATGCAATGTGTTTTGAAGTGGTCACAGCAATAAATACTTATGTGTACGTTCTTACACATGCAATTTGCAGTTATTACTGCTCTACATAAGCTGTTCAATTCCACTTAAAAGCTAACATTTACTTACTTACTTATGTACGTGTTTACGATGTCACTCATGCACCAGCCCGCCTGTCCGCTCGCACCAAAAGTTTAACTACAAACTCATCTTATGGACATAAATGTAGTGTTGCATTTTGATATGTCCATAGTAAAACATACAATCAAATTCCTTTGTACATGCTCAAGATCATAGAAATAACCTTTTATACTGACATACAAACAGACTATTTCCAGTGAAAATTTAAAAACTTTGCGACATTTTCTTCTCGAAGAGTAAAAGTAACATTTTTGCGAAAGTTCTTCATAAGGTAAAAAAACAAGCTTCTGAACTAGGGATTCCAATTTTTCCGATTTTTACGATTCCGGTATTTTCGAGATTTTTTTTATAATCCCTGGATCCCGGGATTTGGACAACTATGTTTATTGAGTGTGCTATTTGATTTGTTTTTTATTCTGACAGTTTGTTAAAAAAAAATTTAAACAAAAATATGGAAGCGGTGAGACGAAAAAAGACAAATTACTTGCATCGTGTGTATCATATATCAATTAGGACTTGAATCCGCCACTAACAAATCTAATAACTGTTTTTCGCTTTCGCCTGGCATTTTTTTTATTCAAATTTTTGTAAACAACAAACTGTTAACAATAACGAAATACAACAAAACACATACGAGAGTCTGTTGACAGGTACTGCGTTCTTATGCACATTTTCCTTTACAACATACAACTTTACAATAGCCAGTGAATTGCCCAATTGAAAAAATTTTGTTTCGGTAGCCAACAAAAAAATTATCAAAAAAAATAACGTTAATAAAAATTCAAAGTAAAATGAAGCCGTAAGCCCGAAACAAATTTTTATTATTATTTTGTTTTTGATAATCAACGAAACAAAATAATTTTGATAATTTTTTTTTGATAATCAACGAAACGAAATAATTTCAATAATTTTTATTTGATTTTCAACAAAACAAAATTTTTTTGTTAATTTTTATTTGATATTCAACAAAACAAAATATTTTTGTTGATATCGTTGTGCAGCCTTGCTTTAAAGTGCAAAGAAAAAATTGATTTTTATTGCCATTTTTATTATTTCATAAAATAGGAACGTAAACTCATGCGTATTATTTAATAATAAGAGTTACTTTAAAAACGCAACCAGCAAAGAAAATTACATACATTTGGTGAACAAAACATTTGCCTTTACAGTTGGTACTTTTAAGATATTAATAATAAAGCTAGTAATTATTTGATAATTTCCAATAATCCAATAATTTTTTTTAGAATTTAACGACGTACTTCGTTTAATGAATATTTCCAAGCTTGCCGAAAAATACTGAAAATTAATACAACATTCGAAAAAAATTAAAAATCGGATGCACAAGTTTTGAGATGAATTCGGAGTATACAGCTGCGTATTTTATTTTAGTACGTAATGTGAAATTCTCAAATAAAATTAAACTTTTTCCTGGTTTCTGCTAATTTTATTTTTTGAATAAAATTGACAAAATGTAAAACTGGCCCGACTAAGGGGCAACATTTTCTGTTCTTAGCACAAGTAAAGGGTTGCATTATTTTTGTTTAATTTATCGCATGAAAAATGCACCATTTTCATAGGGCACAGGGCACATGTTGATAATGCTGCCATGTAATAATGCAACATTTTCGTTCAGAAAAGGAAACGCTATTAGTATACAGATCTGAGACCAATAAAAATTTTATAATATACAATTTTTCTTTGCTATAATAGGGGAATATTCTCTCTTTTTTCTATCCCGAAAATCCCGGGATGAAATTCTAAAAATCCCGTGCTTTCCCGGGGTGTCAAAAAGGGCGGGATCCCGGGACTGGAATCCCTATTCTGAACTTACTGCCTTGCATCTCGCGGATCTTATGGATAAAAGCGTAGCTGAGGCTTAGAGTAACAGGACAGTTTAGATAACGGCCTTTTGTAAATAGCAACATATGGGGGCCAAACGACAGTTCATACCACTCCCCAAAACGACCTTAAAGGGGAGTATGGGCAATAAGAGAACAGGATTGAAGGAAAAATACTACGAACCAAACGCCATATTTTCAACTTACAGACGGATCAAATATTAGCAGTCGGCATACAAACAAGGCACGGTCTCATACCATATCATGCGTCCAAAATGGGACTGTTGCAGATTAAGGCGTACACAGCATACAACGAACCCGATGCTGTCGGCACTCTGGAACATCTTCTCTGTCAATGTCCAGCTTTTGGCGGACTCCGCCTTTGCTGCCTCGATTCTGCTCATGTCTCATCTCTAGAAGGCATTGCGGAACAGGAAATATTTACACAAAATACTAAAGATTGCGAAGTCCTGCATTCCAAGCTTATTATAACGCCTCCAATACGCTGTTGGAAATACTAACTACCATATGAGGTATATGTGAGGGATGACTGAATCCTGACCAACCTAAGCTGCTGGCCAGCTCCAGTTATAGGGTCTATACACGATGCGTCAAGAGTCAGTTTAGGAGGATTAGTGAAAATATGCATGTGGTAGTTACACCGACATGACTCTGGCATGACTCAAGAAAATCAAAACTAAATAGTTTGATATTTTGCTGTGACGCGGCGAGTCAACACATACACAGATGACTCGCGAGTCAGAGGCACTGTGTATAGACCCTGTTACAGAACCGAGCAATATTCATTCGACTGTTCAAACTTGAAGTTTATGATTACTGCACTTTCTTCCGCATGCTATGGAAATAACTGAAAACTCAAACACTCACTCTCTTTACTTTAGAGCATGTAAGTATGTCCGCATGTACTATAAGTAGATGGTTTCGCTTGTCAACAGTGAAAAAGAAATGAATGTCAAATATGCCATATGTACATATACATACATACGTATGTATGTAACAATTTCTACTATTTCCATTACTTATCTAAACTGCTCATGTACTGTTCAAATATTTACGTGCACAAATTAAAAGTATTAAATTCATACATATGTATGTACATACATACAAATACCACTGAGTGCAACTTTGTGCATTTCATAGTTTTCCCAACGTCCATTTGTGTTTTATCTGCAATTTTTCGTTTATTATTTTGGCACCCAAAGTCCCCACTCACCTATGTATGTACATTTTTTCACCACCCACCCGCTGCTGTGATTCATTTTATTGCTGGTCAATTTCTAATTTGTTCAAATATTTGTTATGCGTTTGTTTTCACTAAAAGCTTTTAATAGCAAACAGAATGCGCCCAAAAAATTGTGTAACTACTTTAGTTATTTATTTATTATTAATTTGTTGTAATAAAGCTTCGAGATTCTATCTTTCTGCATTTATGTAATTTACCCTTGCCATATTTGATTTCACATTCGTAGGTACATTTCATTTGATATTTTTAATGTACTCGAAAAAATCACGATACCTTCATAATACTCGTACATGTGAGATTTGTGTTTTGATAAAACACTAATTTATGATATTTGGTTAATGACTACAAAATTAAATGAAATTAACCAAATTGATTTGTATATGTATGTATGTATTTCTATGACTCCCGTTTAGGTAATATATATATGTATATTTGTATAATGTTTGCCTTTCTAACTCCAAGATGTTATCACTAAATATGCATTAGTTATAATTGAAACAAATCACGGAAACTGGAGATATAACCTCGCACCGCCAGAATTCCAACTACGTCGAAAATCAACAGTGTTTCTGTTTTAATACTAGGCAGCAAGTATAGTAATTTTAAATTTTTTAACACGCTTTTATTAGTTTCACCTGTATGTATGTATGTGTGTATGTATGTATGTATGTATGTAACTTCTTGCTTAGGTTATAACCACCGCTATGTTCCAACAGATGGCGCGCGTGTATTTATATTTTTAAAATATTCACTTATTATTTTGCTTTTGTAACAGATTATCTCTCCGCACTTTTTGTGTCCATCCCTTTTTCTCCTTTTTATACTCAGCTGTACTAGTACACAGAGTATTATAGTTTTAATCACATAACGGTGGATTGTAACACCATAAAATAATCGAGATAGATATTGACTTATATATATCAAATTGATCAGGGTCCCAATTTGCCAAACGACTTCGAATCGAATTCGATTCCGGCTCGTTCCAGTGAAAGATTCGTTCGCCAGCGACTATCGCGTGCGACCTGCCGGCGAAGTCGTAAGTGGATGTAAAGAACAGTTCACTAGCGAGCCACATAAACGAGTCATTGACGACGTGCCAAAACGACTCGTGAACGACATACAATAAGGACTAGATAGCGACGTGCAAAACCGACTCTTTGACGACGTACAATACGACTTGATAAAGCTTCATAACGAATGCTTGGAGTATTGGAACGTCGGGGAGTCGCTAATGCAGTGAGCATAGAAAACACTTCTTCAATACAAGAAATTTAGTTAAAAAGAATATGGTACTCTTACGACAATGGTTTTATTGGACGAAAGCAGGTTTATTTTAAAGCTATAAATACTAGCTTTTGGGTTTCTTGAATGGTTTCCAGTTTTTCCAAAACAACATCTAGCGTTTGATCTGCACTTCTTTCTGTAAAGAATAATATATTATTTCTATAGAAAGCAGGAGACAGACGTAATTAAAGCCAGGATACTTGAATTATGTTTACTTACTGACTGGTGAAGCACATATGTACATCGCCTGAATCGCAAAAATCGCTGCTCACAATGCGTAATCTTTTCATAATATTTTTTTTATTATTTGTAAACAAGTGAAATACATATTTTTGTTCAATATATTTTCTAAGTCATGCTTAGATTTCTTTAAATTTTTCTTGAAAGTAGGTAATGCACTTCATGCCGTGTACATCAACGTTACTTTTTTTTGCAAGTGTTTGAAGTGAATATGTATACATATATGTATACAAATTAAATGAAGTAGGCCTTTAACGCTGCGCCGCACAGTGGGTTACACTCTGTTTCCACTTCGGACGACAGTTCTTCAAACTCATCCTGCAGTTAGTAGCCTAAATTGTGACTAAGAGGTGCGGGGTATAAAATAAGTTGAGATGTACATATGAATTCATTCCCGCTTTTTTAAAAAATACACGCCACCACATACACCGGCATCGTGGCGAAATTGATCCGATGTTATAAATCGAAGTCGGAATGACTTTGATTTTTTATAAAATAAAAACTTCGATTCGAGTTCACCCCGGCGAGTTCCCCAAACCGACGTCGAGTCGACCTCGATTCGAACTCGACTTCACTCAGTGGCAAATTGGGGTGAAAAAAGAAATCGATTGAGCCATGTCCGTCCGTCTGTCCGTCCGTCTGTCTGTCTGTACGCACGATAACTCGCGCAAAAATTTAAATATTTTGATGAAATTTGGAATGCAAGTTGGTATCAAGACTGGAACGGATGGTATTGAAAATGGGCGAAATCGGACCATGACCACGCCCACTTCCCCTATATAGTAAAAATCGGAAATTTTATATCTCAGTCACTAATAGAGCTAGAGTGATAAAATTTCACCCACGTGTGGAGCTCAGGCCCTTATGAAGAAATTTGGTGATATTTTGAAAAATGGGCGGTGCCACGCCCACTTATTAAGGGGAAAACATTGAAAGTTTTATGAGTCATAACTCAGAAACCGTTGAAGATATATCGATGAAATTTGGTAGGCGTGATATACTTACTTAGGCAAATGTTTGGACGAAAAATTGCCAAAATCGGTTGACGACCACGCCCACTTTTATATATGGGCGATATCTTTGTCAAATATAAAGATAATTCATTCAAATTTTGTGGCATGAGTTCCACAATAGACCGGAAACAAACAACAGAAAAATTTGGAAAATGGGCGTGGCACCGCCTCTTTTTAGACAAAAGAATATACGAAATTTCGGAGCCCATAACTCGACAAATAATTGAGACATTAAGACGAAACGTGGTTTATACACTTTTATAACTTGTGCTAATAGACACGCAAAAATTTATTCAAATCGGTTTATGACCACGCCTACTTTTTAACAAAGATATTTCTGGAACACCCTTTGGGAATTTGTAACGTGACATCTTTGTAACTAGAAGTCATAAAGGAATGAAATTTTGCACAAAGAATAATATTCATATGCTTAGTTGGATGACTGATAAAAATGTTGAAAATGGGCGTGGCTACGCCCACTTTATGCAGCACTCGCTTTATATGAAGTACACCGTGTTTCCATCAAACACAAACAAAAAATGAAAGCATACAGCTGAGTATCTAATGTTCGATTCCACTCGAACTTAGGCTTCCTTACTTGTTTCTAATAGTTCCATTCTGCTTTTCCTTTTCATAGTAACTCTTCTACTTCCGTTTCTCCATCATACTATACGTCCTCCTTCCATCTGTTATATTTCTACTTCGCCTTTTTCTTGCACTTCTTCTATTTCGATGGCTGGGTCAAAGATCACTCTGTTTCAAAACTTGTTTCTGAAAGGCCCAATTTCAGAATTTTCTTCAATACTTGTAACACCCTATTTCAGAAATTGATTCAAGCGTGTCCTATTCCACAAAACTATACATATACATATAACAATTTTCCCTGAACTGGGTGCTTTCCCTGAACTTTGTTTTTAGGGTGATTCTAATTTCTGAAAAATTCTAATTCCTGGACATTTTTTTATTTCAATAAAACCTTAAAATTTAAGTCAATTAGCATTGAAAAACTACAATGAAATTTTGTCTTATTCATAACAAGTAAGGAAGCCTAAGTTCGAGTGGAATCGAACATTAGATACTCAGCTGCATGCTTTCATTGTTTGTTTGCGTTTGATGGAATCACGGTGTATTTTATATAAAGCGAGTGCTACATAAAGTGGGCGTAGCCACGCCCATTTTCACCATTTTTATCAGTCACATCCAACTAAGCATATGAATATTATTCTTTGTGCAAAATTTCATTTCTTTATGACTTTTAGTTACAAAGCTGTCACGTTACAAATTCCTAAAGGGTGTTCCAGAAATATCTTTGCTAAAAAGTGGTCATAAACCGATTTCAATAAATTTTTGCGTGTGTATTAACACGAGTTATAAAAGTGTACACATCAAGTTTCGTGATAATATCTCAATTATTTGTGCAGTTATGGGCTCCGAAATCTCGTATATTTCTGCTTCTAAAAGGAGGCGGTGCCACGCCCATTTTCCAAAATTTTTGTGTTTTTGTTTTATGTCCGTAGTTGGACTCCTGCCATAAAATTTCAATGATACATATCTATACTATCTATACTAATCTATCTATACTAATTATATATACTAATTATATAAAATTGATTGTATGGAAAATGTATGTAACGCGATAACTCAAAAAGTACTGGACCGATTTTAATAATTCTTTTTTTAAAATGTCACAAATGGTAAATTCTCGAGAACCATGTACTTTTTTTTTGCACATTTCTGAGACTTTAATACCTTTTTCCCGGTTTTAAATTTCGAAAAACTCAAAAAAGCGCAAGCATAGACAGATTCGTTTGGTCATTTGCCGTGTTCAGTGGAGGCGTCGCAGTCGTGGCTGGCAGCGCAGCGCAGACGACTCATATGTTTGTTTTTGCACGGTTTGTTGTTTGTCTCGGTGGCAATCAAAAACCTGTTTATGCATACATGCTATGCTATAACTCAAGAACGCCTGCACCTACACCTGCGATATTGGCAGGTGTTGAATAGGACTTCAACATAGAGTTCTTTTCATTATGACACCTAGACATCCTCCCCAGGTATGGGCTAAAATGTGGACCCGGATTACTCCGGAATGTGGTTGAACGATATTGGTATGAAATTAAAGGTATTGAGCAGGGCTTTAACACAGACCAATTTTCATTATGATTTCCATGCCGGGTCTCCTGATATGGGTCAAAAGGTGGATCTGGATAACGTCGGGATGTGTCTGAGCGATATTAGTATCGAATGAAAGGTCTTGATCTGGACTTCAATATAGAGCTATTTTAATAGTGATACCTAGGTCGGGTCTCCAGATAAGGGCCAACAGGGGGACCGGATGACCCTCGAATATTTCTGAGCGATATTACTACCAAATGAAAGCTCTTGATGAGGACTTCGACGTAGAATTATGTTATTTGTGATGACTGGGCCGGGACCCCAAATATGGGTCAAAATATGACCCCGGATTAACCCGGAATGTTTCGGAGCAATATTGGTATGAAATGAAAGGTTTTGAACAAGGCTTTTACATGGAGTTCTATTCATAATATTTCCTAGACCGGGTCCCCAGATATTGGTCAAAATGCGGAACTGCTGTTTTTGAGCGATATTGGAATCAAATAAAAAGTGTTGGGAACGGCTTCAACATAGAGCTGTACTGATGGCTAGAGACCAGATAAGCCCGGAATAACTTAACTTAACATAAATTAACTTGGCTCTACTTGGCTTGACTTGACTTGACTTGGCTTGGCTTGACTTGGCTTGACTTGACTTGACTTGACTTGACTTGAATTGACTTGAATTGAATTGAGTTGACTTGAATTGACTTGAGTTAACTTGACTTGACTTGAATTGACTTGACTTGACTTGACTTGACTTGACTTGAATTGACTAGAATTGACTTGATTTGAATTGACTTGAATTGAATACTCTTGAATTGACTTTAGTTGAGTTGACTTGACTTAACTTGATTTGAATTGACTTGAATTGAGTTGACTTGACTTGACTTGACTTGACTTGATTTGAATTGACTTGAATTGAATTGAGTTGACTTGACTTGAATTGACTTGACTTCACTTGATTTTAATTGACTTGACTTGACTTGAATTGACTTGACTTGAGTTGAGTTGACTTGACTTGAATTGACTTGAATTGATTTGAATTGACTTGACTTGATTTGAATTGACTTGAATTGAATTGAGTTGACTTGAATTGACTTGAATTAACTTGACTTGACTTGAATTGGCTTGAGTTGACTTGACTTCACTTGACTTGAATTGACTTGATTTGAATTGACTTGAATTGAATTGACTTGACTTGAATTGACTCGAGTTAACTTGACTTGAATTGACTTGAGTTGACTTGACTTGACTTGATTTGAGTTGAGTTGACTTGACTTGACTTTGGTTAACTATTATTCCTCATTGCGAAGCAACGGGTATATGCTAGTATCTTTATATTTGAGAGAGATATCGCTTAAAATGTTTTTATTAGGCCACTTTATAATCCCCATATATAAAAGTGGGCGTGTCGTCAACCGATTTTGGCAATTTTTCGTCCAAACATTTGTCTAAGTAAATATATCACGCGTACCAAATTTGATCGATAAACCTTCAACGGTTTCTGAGTTATGACTCATAAAACTTTCGATGTTTGTCCCTTAATAAGTGGGCGTAGCACCGCCCGTTTTCCAAAATTTCACCATATTTCTTCATAAGGGACTGAGCTCAATACGTGGGTGAAATTTTATCACTCCAGGTCTATTAGTGACTGAGATACAAAATTTCCGATTTTTACTATATAAGGGAGGTGGGCGTAGTCATGGACCGATTTCTCCCATTTTCAATACCAACCGTCTCAGTCTTGATACCAACTCGCATTCCAAATTTCATCAAAATATCTCAATTTTTACGCGAGTTAGAGTCCGTGCAGACGGTAGGACATAGCTCAATCGATTTCTCTTTTCACCCTGATCATTTTGATATATATGTACATATATGTAAGTCTATATCTATCTCGATTATTTCATTCTGTTACAATCCACCGTTATGAAATCAAAATTATAATACTCTGTGTACTAGTACAGCTGAGTATAATATGGTCCATTTAACATGGCGATGTCCTAGGCAGGGATCACATACTCCGATTTCCGCATGACACCCGAATAAGCCAAGGAGTACCTACATATGTACATTGGATTAATTCATGGATTAGGTACTAAAATTAGTGAAATTTAATAATCTCTGAACAGATTTGAATGATTGCTAATTCAATTTGATTATTAGAATTATATTTGCTTTTCTTTAATAAAAAAAAAATAATAAAATTTTTCTAGCGCATTCACCAACATGTTGTGTTGCGTTTCAAGGTCTCTTTATTACTAAATCGTGCACGTTCAAACGAGCATGCATATGTATGCACTCTCTTCGTCGTTATCGCGATATACATTCGGTTTTCGTAGCAATGTTTGGCTAAATACGATCCGATGCACGTAAAAGAGTCCCTCGCTTGGGTCTATGTTTATGATTAACTAGCTGACCCGGCAGACGTTGTTCTGCTAAAATCTATTCCTATGAAGCCTAAAGAAAAGTCTTTGATTACCGTATTGCTAACCATTATCTTAGTGTCCATCTTAATTACTGCGAATAATAAAAAAATTGTCTATTCTCTGAATAAAAGTTATAGTTATATTCGCCGCGACAAACCTACTGCCCCCGATCTCTATCTCTATCTCAATCCCTATCTCTATTTCAATCTCAATCTCAATCTTAATCTCAATCTCAATCTATATCTCAATCTATATCTCAATCCCTATCCCTATCCCTATCCCTATCCCTATCCCTATCCCTATCCCTATCCCTATCCCTATCCCTATCCCTATTCCTATTCCTATCCCTATCCCTATACATATCTACCTTTACCTTACCGGAGCCGTCCATCACAATCCGGGCCCACTACTTTAGCCATCTCTGGGAAACAGCCTTAGAAATCACAATGAAAATAGCTGTATGTGGAAGCCCTGCTCAACGCCTTTCATTTTCTACCAATATCGCTCGAAAACATTCAAAGGTTATCCGGGTCCACGCTTTGACCCAAATCTTGGAACCCGGCCTAGGTATCACTATTTAAAGAGCTCTTTATTGAAGTCCTCCTCAACAGCTTTCATTTGATACAAATATCGCTCAGAAACTTTCCAGGGTCACTCGGTCCCACGTTTTGACCCATATCTGGGGACCCGGCCTAGGCATTGCAATGAAAATAACTTTGTGTTGAAGGCCTGTTAAATACCTTTCATTAGATACCAATTTTTCTCGAAGACTTGCTGGGTCGATCTGGGTCCACATTTAGGAATGTTTTCCGGGAAGCTCCCCCTTTTTCGAAATTCTATATACCCTATTATGCGCGCTAATACCACATGAATCTGCTGTGAAAATTTCATAAAGATCGGTTGGTTACTTTGGGAGTCTATAAAGGACACACATCCACACATGCACACATACACACATACACACCGATTTTTCCAATTTTCGGACTTTTCCGAAGAGATTTTCCAAAATTTTCTTCCGTACGAACCTTCTCCTCGAGAATACGAACAACTAACAAAAAATTTTACAGAAATCGGTCCAGCCGTTCTCACCTGATGAGGTTAGTAACATTTTTTACACCATTTTTATATATGTATATAGATTTGAAAGTACTCCAACCTACCACAAAATGGATCATATAATCCAATGATTTTTGTATCATTTGTGTAGCATTTATCGTTTGTTACACCGCACACCAACTCGTATTTATTTATTTATTTCTGCTCCAATGTGTTTATTTGTTTATACGTTTTGTTTGCTGAATACACGAATATTCATTGACACTTTTGTACATTTTTGAAATGAAAATACTACTTTCCTTGCGGCTCCCTTGCCACATTGTCAATTGCTGTTTGCTAACAGAGATCAGCAGCGGTGCACCGCATTTTCTAAAGCACCGCAAAAATACTTATTTTTTAAGTGGCTCAAAAAATAAGTACCCAGAAAAGAAATTCACCGCCACCGCATTGATTGAAAACCTAAATAATATTGCGGTATTTAGTGTTGTTTACACCGCATACCGCAAACACCGCATAACGCAAACACCGTATACCGCAAACACCGCATATCGCAAATACCGTATATTGCAAACACCGCAATCACCGCAAACACTGCATTTGTTTATTTGTATACTATTCAGTGTTGCCGGAAATTTTTCACATACTGCAAAGGTATAGGCAATTGAAAATTCATTTGTACATAAATACATAGATATGTGTTACTGATTATAAGATATACAGCAAATTTATTCTCAAGTATTTTTTATTTTTCTGTGCTTTGTTTTTTGTGGCAGTTTTTAGAATAATAAAATATTTTTCAATAATGAATTAATCAAAAATTCATTTTTGAAATCCAATACGACTAATAGAGCCATCAGAATGAATACTTTTCCGTCAAACTAGCAATCCGTTTAATTGACAACATTGTTGAATTAAATGTATTTTAATGACGATCGACACATTCAGTACTTATGCTTTGCCGTAAAAAAGACATCTAATTCAACTATGCTTCTAAGCTAAACGAATTGCTAGATTGACGGAAAAGTATTCATTCCGACGGGCGCATAATAAAATGTATAAAAACAAACATGTGTAAATTGACATGTGTCAAATGACAAAAACTTCGGTTTCAATCAATGTATCGTAGCCAATTTTGTCGATTGCGAAAATTGAATGAATGCCTCGTTGGAAAATAAAGAATTATGTCACAGATAAACAAAAATGTGTAAACAAAACTTATGTGTATTACTAAGAAGCCATAAATGTGATTCAAGGATTTTAGGAAAAAACTATTTCATGTCAATAGGAAATATTTGTATCTTGAAATTCATTAGTCAAATTATTTTGAATGTAAACAAACTCTAAATTTTAAGTGGCCCTTTCAATGAAAAAATAAAGAAAAACCAATCCTGAGAGTTTCCCTTTATAGATATTCTTTTGTTAAAATCAAATTGTAATCAGTAGTATTTTTCATCAGAAATCCATAAGACGGTAAAAATTACAAACAAAAAATCGCACTGGCAACATTGTAAATATCCCTATTTGGGAAATGCGGTGTTTGCGATATGCGGTGTTTGCGGTGTTTGCGGTGTTGTGATATCCATACTACCGCATACCGGAATTGATCAAGAAAATGCGGTACGGTGTTTATTATGATCGCATATTTTGCGATTGCGGTCATACTCCCACCGCATTTTTTATGAGTATACTCTAAATCACAAAAAATGTATCGCATGCTGATCTCTGTTTGCTATTTTATCTCTATTTGTACCCACTAACTAAAATGCCTTTTGTTTTTTGTATTTTTGTTTGGAAAGTGGTTTTAAATGCACATACACATTTACAAGTATTATTCTATTTTTTATACACTTCCTTTTCATTTTACATTTATTTGTTGATCTTTCTCATTGATTTCTTTTTTTTTTCTTCTTTCTTTTGCTGCGGTTACTTCACATGTTATCACTTTGTTTTATGTGTTTATTTTACTCGTTTGCTCATGCCCTCATGGCTTTTGCTCCGTATAGTTACACACAAACATACATATGTACATACCTACATCCTTCATTGCTTCATTTATTGTTTTACATTGTCACATGTAGTATATTTTCTTATCAAAGTTGTTTTTGTGTTTTTCTTACTTGTATATTTTTATCGTGCATGTCAAGCAATTGCTAAGTCAGAAAATTTTGCCAACCAAAATGACCTTTTCATATTCTTAAGTGACACAGTGATGGCGAAGTATGAAGGAGTGAAGATTAGCTCTTTTGAGTTTGGTTCTAGTCAAAATTGTCACAATATTATTAAATAGTAAAAAAACTTAACTAGAGTTAATTCTGATTTTCGTAAAAATTGTATTCAATAAAAGCACTTAAGTTATAAAAGTTAATTTTTTCGCCATAAACTTTGCTTTAAGATTTCTCTTTCACAACTATTCCTTCTCTAACACTAAAAATCCATTGTTTTCAATTTTAAAAATCCGAATTGGCCCAATAGTTCAAGTTTTGAAAAAAAAGTCGATTTTCTCCGTTCACCATATTTTGAGTTCAGCTACCTTAATTTAACGGCACAGAAATTACCGAAGCAGACAATCAAGGCATTACTTGAGAACTTGGTCTTAAAGTTTTCTCCGTGAAAAGGATGAAACTACGAAGTCATCTTTGAGGATAATTAAAGCATACCCGGTCAAGCAAAACTGGACAATCAATAATGCCATTGATGATATTAAAATGAACGAAATTTACTCCAATATCTTTAAGCTCTGATAAATTTTGTAGCATGCTATATGAAGTATTAAAAACATTCTGACGTCTCGAAAAAGGTACATGGAAGCATTTCTTAATGTTTAAAAAGAGACGCGACTTGGCGCACCACCGATGAAGATTATCCAGGTCAGATTATATTTGTTGCGGAACATTTACTAAATCACTGACTGATGAAAATATTTCAAGTTATCGCCATACAGCAAACAATTTAATGAAGATAAACACTTACTTTCTTATTGCATTTATAATTAGTACAAAAACAGGAAACCAAGAATGTTTCCTTGTGAAACCCAGACATTAGCAGCAAGTCTATACGAAACAATTACATCGAAGTTTACAACACAATATCTATCACTTAAATAGGATTGAAGCCATTTAAGGAATGAAGAATTAAAACCTAAAGAGACTAATTTGCGTACGAGAATTACGTAGGAGACTCTGTCAAAAGCCATAGAAAAGTCAACCGACTTGAAGGCCTTGCGAGAACGATGACACTCAGAACTCACTGAAGACGACAAGATTCCTAGTCCCAGAGCTTTGCAGCTTATGTTTTTGTGCAGATATGAACTCATGAGAAAGCCTTAATTTTGTTTTATGTGTGACCGCTTATTGTGAATTAGTAAGCACAAGCTTTTTTTGCTACTATGAAAAGATCAATGCGACCGACAAAATTCATATAAAATATTTTACGATATACATAAATGTTAAAACAATGAAAACAGTTACGGCAAATACATAGAAGAACACCAGTTTCATTCAAAATACTAGAGCATTTAAAATTAAATTGTTTTTTTTTTCCAAAAATGTAATCTAAGCAGACAAAATACGTTACTAAAGCACTGACAAAGAAATCACACACAATATCGAGCGAGCACAAATTTTGCGCTTTGTTTGGTGGAGGATTTACGATATAATTGCCGATTTTATAAGATCAAAAAAAGAGAAGGAAGAAAGAAAAAAGAAACAATTTATTAGTGCGGTTTTTTGTATGAGTGTCTTATGTAACATGTAAGTTATGTTATATCGGTTTGCTATTTTTGTTTTATTTTTTTCAAAGCTTCGAAATTACCTATGACTTGGCAATGAGAATGTAGCGCATTAACGAAAATCGCAAGCACAAAAGTAGAACGAGAACGAATAGTTAAGAAGAAAAAACAATGAGTGAATATTGAAACAATTCATTGACAGTTAAATTTATAACAGTGCATAAATTATGCCATAAAAAATACAAGTAATACAATAAAAAGTCAAGCAATTAAATAAATAAATATTTCAAAAACACTGCCAACAAAAGCGCTGACGCCATCGAAGGCTATCGCTGATATATTTCAAATTCAATCTTTAAATGCGCGCAAAATTCACGATCATTTTCTGCTAGTCACATTTTTGCACAAAAGAAAAAAAATATTTATAGGTAAGCAAATGTACATATGTATGTACATACATATATAAAATTTGGTATTTCGCAGACTAAATGTTTGTTGACAATTTGTTATTAGCAAAATTGCAAATTAATTGATGGTCTGGTTGGCGATTGTGGGCAAGCGTAGCGATTTTTGGCAAATATATGTACATACATATATTAAAAACAAATAAAAAGCGTATAAAAGTGTAGAAAATATTTACAGACATACATACATACATAAAAGCGATTTATTGAGCATTTCGCATGCAAATTCTCCAGCAACAAATTTCTTTGCGCTTAAACTAGTTTAATTAAAGAAGAAATAACAATAAAAATAAATCGCTCTTAATGTGTTATAAATTCAAAATAAATGTCTTGTTGATGTTGTCTCGAACTACCAAAAGTGTCAATTTAGCAAATTGTTAAATAAGTTATGTTTGCATAAATTAAGCTTTATGGGTATATTTTGATTGTTTTTGAGCAATATTTGGTGAGCAAATGCCATTTGAAAATAATCAAGTTAAAAAATCAAATATTAAAAAAATTAAAACTTTACAAAGAAGAAACAAATTAAAATTAAAAGAATACAAAGAAATAACCACAAAAATCGCTAAACCAAAATAGCAAAAATTAATAAAATTGCGTTCGGCACGCATGCCATTTGATACGCTTTGCTAATCTGCCGATCTCACCGGCGTGATAAGCTCTTATTTATTTGTTATGCTCTCATTTAAATAGCTTTGTCAGTACACTCAGAGAAAAAAAAAATCAAAAGTAAAATTTTTATTTTTATAATGCACGTTTTAAACCAGATCATTTTTATTTTAAAAATGAAAATTTTTGAAATTAAAATTGAAATTTTTTTAAATTAAAATGTATTTTGGATTTAAAAAGAAACATATCGCTAGCTTAGCGAGCAAATTATCCTTTTTTCAAACTTTGTAGGAGAGACAAAAACAAAAAAATAAAAAAATTTCGAAATGAAAAAAAAAAAAATCTGTTCATGTAAATATTTTGGACTGAATGGAATAAAAACGAAATTTTTAGATTCAAAACCTCATGTTGCCAAAAATAAAAATAAACATTTCTAAATATAAAATGTTTTTTTTTATTTCACAATTTTAAAATATAATATATAATATACTAGTAAACCCGGCCTCGCGATGCTGTGGCTTTCAATTACACTGTGCGACAATTTGAGGGTGGAAGACCACTTATTGCCACATTTGAAAATTTTTTGATATACCTTCATAGCTACTGGTTATTTTTATTTTCTGTGGACCTAGATTTTTTATATATAGATTTTGACCAAGGAGCCCCTTAGTGAAGTTTGTGCCGAATATTTTTCTAGACTATGGTAACCTTAAAGCGACCTACAAAAGGCCATTTGGCGCGCTCCTCCTTTTCTTTCTAGTTCTCTTTCTCTTCCCCTTTCCCCTTTATTTGCGCTTTATTTCCCTTTATCCATTTTATTTTTCATATTTCCTCTTTCGCTTCCTGTCCTTCGCCATATCCGTCCCTTTCATTTTCCTCTTCCCTTTCCTTTTATTACCCATCTTCAGTGCTAGGCCTTGCATGACACTTCAAATTTAAAAATGAGATAAACTGTAGCGTAAAAATGGATTATTGAACGGTGGCACCCTTTTTGTAAAAATTTTAATAAATTAGTCATTTCCATGCCAAGTTCTTTCATATGACACCTCAAATTTAAAAATCAAACAAACTATAGCGTAAAACTGAATATTTGAACGGGTGGCTACCCTTTTTGTAAAATTTTTATTAAATTACTTAATATCAGGTCAAGCCCTTTCATATGGTGCCAAAAATTTTAGAATCAAACAAACTATACAGTAAAATTAAATTTTCAAACATCTGGAAACCCTTTTCAAAAAAACTAAACTTTCCTGCACATCTACAGGTCAAGCCCTTTCATCTGACACCACATTTTCGAAAATCGGTATAACGGTGTAAAAGTTATGGTGCTTACAAAAAATCGCTTAGTGTAATATATATAAAGGAGATATACATATAATTTCATAACTTTTAAATACGTGTTTGTCCATTTTAAGCACATTTTCACATTTATTTTATAATGTTTTTTCCCTGAGTGTAAGCATACCTGTAGTATGCGGCATTAGTAAAAAAATGAGGGATTTTCAAGCGTATTGTTGGGTCAATAGCGCACCTAGAAAATATACATATGTACATATGTTTATGATCTTAACACTTTGAGACTTATTTTTGGTTTGAATGTCAAAGTTTTGTGATACTTGTAGTTATTTAACCGTTTACTTATTTCAACTGCGGCATATAAACTTCAAAGCTTGTAATTTGATTTTTGATGAGCTTTATGACATAGCACACAAATGGAAAAAAACCAATTCCAACAAAAAAAGTTAGAGGAACTGCTCCAATTGTGGTATGCCTTTTCGCTTTTCGGATATTTTAGCCAAAAGTAAAAATCCAATTTCACCCTTTTGTGGCACATTATATTTGACGAAGTATTAAGTGTGATATACTTTGATAACAGATGTACTATACTATCGACAGTATAAATTTTTTTTTACATTATTCAACTCTAGGAAAACTCATACGCCATATTGTATTACTTGCAGCAAAAAAAGCGCCATACCATAAGCTCTATGTTTTGGGTTACAGCTCTTCTATTTATGCAGCTAAAATTCTGAAATTTTGTATTTGGAGTATTTATTGTACACAAAGCCTGTCAGCGAAAATCATCGATATCGAATGACTATAACAGAGAGATCCCAAAACTTGATTTTTGGCTAAAGAAAAAAGTGAGTATTCTAGTTCTCCTATAACGCAAGATTACTTATGATTTTAAAATATTTAGGTGATTCACAAAGTGTCATAACGTCATATGTCATATTAAAATATTGTACGAAAATAGTTATAAAAGACTTTTCCGAAGCCCTGTGAAGAAGTAAACAAAAACAGCTGATCAAATATGTCGACCCAAAAACATATCATGCAGAGTTGTATTTATTTAGTACACATATAGCCTAGAATGCAACAACAAAATATTATGACTTATGACGCAATATGACAGGTTGTGAATCCCCTAATTGTATATTGTATTTTATTTACTTATCTTTAAGTAATTTGTAATAAAATTTAAGTTATATTATACATAGCAAGGGATAATTGGGAAAATATGCGATTTTGGGCATTCAGAGTCCAAGACCGTATATTGGGAAATATCTCGAAAACGATTCAACCGCTTTTAGTTCTGATTTCACATTTGAGTGGATTTAGCATATCTACAATTTTGTTTGAATTTGATGTGCATATTGGTCTGTTTATTTTTTTTATTTTGGTCCATTTTTGATTTTCAAAAATTCGTCTTGGTCCGTATAAAAACAAATTCCGGAACATCAAAATTAATTTTAGACAAATGTCGTGCAATAGTTTTCTACTTAGAAAAATTAGAGGATTCCTAAATCGCCTCGGCCTAATAGTCATATATTAGAAAAACACATCTCGCTATTGAAACATAAAAAATAATTTTTTTTGCAGAAAAACTATAAAAATGTTTACGTTAAAAAAATCAACTGTATGCATAAATGACTTCGTTCAACGACTTATCAACTACTTATGTTGTTTAAGGCGGTACCAATAAACATTAGATACTGATATTTTTTTTTAAATCCGCGTCTATTGCTTTATTTATCAACTCCACAATAACACTGGTTTGGCAGATATCACCCTATTGGTCTCCTATACCACAATAACGCAATTCCTCTACATATGTATGTAGTTACTTACATACATGCAATCTCGCAAATTATTCACTCCTATTGCTCCGCAAAAAAAATTTCTTGGTATGTGCATTAAAAACATCATAAATTACTTGCTCAATTTAATGTCAAGATCGCTTAAATATAACATCTTAGAGAACAAAACACAGAGGCATTTAAAAGAGCAAAATTACAAAATCAAATAGTGGGGGGTAAAGTAATATTATTCAGCTTCGTTTTGCGCTCATGCTTGAGTTAGGCCCAGCTTTCTTTGGACTTTGCTTAAGGCAATAACTTTGGACACACTACTTAGAGAATAATGCATATTTATATCTGCGCATAAAACCCGAAATATTTCAGCTTTGTGGCTAGCATGAAAACTTCAGTGAAGGAATTAATACGAGTAACAGAAAAATTTAAAGAGATGGACGCTTCAGCTTTTATTATTAAAATTTATAACTGCTTTCGCTAGCAGAGCAATTAATGCGAATTTGATTTTATTGCAAACTTAAACACACACACACACGGATGCATGCAGCGCACACAAGTAATGCATAAGAAAACAAAAAAATGCAGCATTGAAGTGAGTAATAAAACGGGTAATAAAATGGGTGGTAACAATAAAATGAAATGACGTGGCGGGCAATTTATGTAAATAAGAATTTAAATGAATTGAGCAAAGCAGAAGCGGGGTAAATGAATTAGAGGGGAGAGCGGAGTGAGGAGCGGCAGCATGGATGTGGCACAAGTGACAGTAGCGCACAAATGCACTTTGCCACAGCCGCCAGTCACAATCTTGTGGCAACGAATTCAGCTTTAGAGGGCAAGAAAGCCGCGATTTGCTTTTCCTTTTTTGCTCTTCCTCTTCTTCTTGTGCGTGTTGCCACTGCCACAACTAAATGCCTTAGCAGCGATTGAAAAAAGTCGGCGATGCTGCGCAATGATTAAATCTTAAAAAAATCAAATCAAATACATATATCAATAGCAGGCAAATGGCAAATGAATATTGAAATAAACAACAAAAAAAAAGGCAGTGAAGTTAAATGAAGCACGACAGCACTTAAAGCAGCTTTAAGGCAGCTCTTTAATGACCACAGCAGCTGTTCTGCCGTTGTAAATTAAGAAATATGGCTTTTGCATGCAAATTTTTGAAAATTTCCGATACACAATAAATTACTTAAAGCACATAAATGATTGGTTATGCAAAAAAGGCTGAAGAACAAAAACAAAAAAAAAAAAACAAAATAGTGAACAAAATATATTTACATATCGAGACAGAAAAAAACGGCATATGGGATTACTTTTTTATGCCTTTTATGAACATTAAATCGTATAATAAATTTGTTCTAAACAGCATTATTGTTAGCTTCCGAAAGAGAAGAATACCAAAATATATTAATATGATCAGACTGGTGAGCAGTGTCTGGCTGTCTGTCCGTTGAATGCAAACAAGTCTCACTGTTTTTGAGGTATCTGACTGATATTCGGTATACGTTTGCATTTTTAAATACAACTAGCAAAACCCGTCCCGCTTCGCTGCGACAAATCACACTATGCCACTGCCTATCAATCTCCTTACCAGTCTACATCTCCTGTTCCTTCTACCTCTTCCTGCCCTATACTACTCTCTCTCTCTCTCTCTCTCTCTCTCTCTCTCTCTGCACCTCTGCCGTTCCCGATCAATCATATTCCGTATTAATCCGGATCCAGATATCGGTCTATATCATTTGAATCAGTTAAGATATCTCGTAAGCCGATCGGGATATCCGTCCATGGAAATCCTGATCGGCTCCCTAAATTTGATACCAAAAATATTTCGGAGGCCATACGGGTCTACGTTTTGGCTTCTGCCTGGAGGACTTGAAAGTTGGAATGTAGTGAACTCTCTATTGAAGCTCTGATTCAAGCCCTTAATTTGATACCAATATTGCTAAAAAATATTTCGGGGCCATATGTATGGGTTCATACATATGTATATTGGCATATGCATCTCTCGGGAAGGGGCTGAGATGCCAGAAGTCTAAGCTCTTTCTTTTTTTTGTAACCGAACTCTCCATTATATATAAAACATACGTGCCAAAAGCGATCAAGCCATCTAGCGGGAAAAAATATAGCCTATTTTGAGAGAACTTATACAAAGAATAAACTGTTAAAGGTACTTAGGTGTTAGCCGTACTGTTTGTTAGAAAATGACTTTATGTGTAACTGCTCGCCTACGAACAACTGTGTGTGCGGCGGCTCCGCAGATCTCAGGCTTGTGACGTCGGGCGGGTGTGGGTTAGCTTTAACTAGTCAAAGTCTCACACTTTCCCCTTATAATAAAAAAAAAACAGAACATGTAACATGTCAAATTTTATGTCCCCCATTCATGAAAGGTATAAAATCTTCGGCCTAGCCAAAAACATCCACGGCCTTACCAATTTTATTTAAAGCAAAGTGATATAACCGAAACATGTTGAATGTTCGAAGATAAAAGCGAAAGTCTTTAACTGTGGGAAAGTAAATCAGAAGTGCTACATATTTACTATTTATTAAAGGCTACCAATAAAATCTAGTTGGTCTTATAACTTGTGTGATTTAGTGAGAAGCATAGCAAAAAAATTGTACAATAAATTAATACTTGAAAGCGAGCAAAGAATCACTCTTGCTTAGATGTGCCAATTTGGAGTTAGTAGGCGATTGAAAAGTAAAGTGCTCGTATTATGAGTCCATTGTACTACCAGTCGCTCATTGCACCTGTATCCTGTTATACAGCGCCGAAGCTTTTACGCTAGCAGCAACAGCTTAGATAGCACTTGTAATATTAGAGAGAAAAGTTCTTCGCAAGTCTCGAAATAACTTCAAGTTAAACCGCAAATGAGTACTGAAATCTTGTTGAAAAAAGCTTGTCTTTCGTTTTTGGTACAAAAATTATATCTATACAAAATCATACGACATAATTAAGTATTTCTCTTCGCTAATCAAGCGACAAAGACGCCAATAAAAACAAATAGGTACTCTGAAAAAAATACCCGTAGTTAAACCAACAACTTTCCGCTGTTGAATCTCCGTCTTTGATTCAACAGCAAAAGTATTTGTTTTTACAGCAAAGTTTTTGATCCAACAATTTATTCAAAAACAGGCGTTGTTGTTTCAAAAACTTGCTTGCCGTTAAAAAATTTTTTGTGAGAAAATATTTTTTTGTGAGAAAACCAACAAAAAAAAATAATGATGGAGAGAAGATGAAGAGAAAAATCCAAAAAAAGTTTATTTTTAGCAACAATCTCCCCGTTGTTGATTTAAAGGCAAAAGTATTTGACCCAACAGTTTCCGTTGTAAACAAAACTAATGAGAACAAATTTTTTTAAAATTTGTTTTTACAATGATTCAAATAATTCATGGATTCCTTTTTAGGAAATGGAAGTATAAATAGGTTACTACAATTCAATATAATGTTGAATGTTCCACTATGTGATGATTGGATAGAATTTCAGGTTGATGTCATGGTTCGAATCCGGAGGAGTATATAAAATAAAGAAGAAAAATCAGAATAAGAAATAAAGATAGCAACCAGTGAATGATAAGAAGGAGAGAAGAATAGGAGAACAAGCGGAGGATACATATTTGCAGTTGGGACCCGGGCGGAGAAAAGATGAAGAGTAAAATGCAAATAAAAATTTATTTTTAGGTGAACATTTTTTCCAACAATCTCCGTTATTGACTTAAATCAACAACGCTCGCACCTTTGAAACAACAACGGAACGTTGTTGGGCACATTTCAACTGCGGAAAGTAGTTGATTTAACAGCGAAAGTGTTTAGATTTA